>OZ038489.1:113123903-113196403 GCA_964036315.1 Acanthosepion esculentum | reverse complement strand
TTAAAGTGCTCAATATCAGGGATAGAGCGTATGTAAATATAAAAATGGACATTGTAGTCAACACCCAGAGACGACAAATTGTATTATGCTTAAACGCAATCATCAGGTCAACTATCTTGTGTTTCTGCCCAATTATTTATATATACTGCTTACTCATTCCTTATGGGTATACACACACACACACACACACACACACACACACACACACACACACACATATATATATATATATATATATATATAAATAAATAAATAAATGAAATATTAATAAATAATAAATATTAATAAATAAATAAATAAATAAGAAATATTAATAAATAAATGAATATTTTTATATAAAGAATATTAATGGGAAAATGTATGACAAAATTGAACATGCTTTCATGCGACGTGTTTCGTCCTTTAGGTCTTCAGCGGACTAAATCTGTTTATACTGGTGCCACTGCACATGCGCACGAACGAGGGATGCTGGGAATTTTAAATTTTTGTAAAAATCTAAACGATTTCATTTAGTTTCTTTTATTTTCCACCAGTTTCGTTTATAGATATCTAAGACTGTGATAATAGAATTTCTGACAGCTATGGCAAAATGTTTTATCATCCAGGGCGAATATCTACCGTGGATGACAGCACAAAATATACATATGGGAAACCTCGAGGAATCTAAATAAAAGATTATATGAACACAAAGGGAGCATTTAACAAAAGATTGCATCAAATGCGTTTGTTGCCCAACGTAACGAGACTGATCACAATTTTTGCATAAAAAATGCTACTCTTATCAAAGGGTAAAATCTGCCTGGATCGTAAGTCTATCCAGAGAAAATTTGCGCCCTGATTCTTTCACCATTTGTGGCAGAACTTCTATTATCACAGTGTGGGATATCTACTAAGAAAAGCGATGGCAAGAAAAAGAAAAAAAAATCAAAATGAAATTGGTTAAAATAAAAAAAAATTAAATTAAAAATTCTCAGTATCCCTCATTCGTATGCATGTGTAGTCGCTCCAACAAATTTATTCCGATGAAGTTCTAAAGGACTAATGCGTTAGAAGATTTTTTTTTTCCATTTTGTCGTGCATTCTTCCCCATATATATATATATATATATATATATATATATATATATATATATATATATATATGAAGAAATATACTCTTAAGGTGTGCTATATTTATGGGATTAAGTGCTCAATATCAGAGATAGAGCGTGTGTAAATATAAAAGTGAACATTGAAATCAATCGTGGCCTGACGATTGCGTCTAGCATGAAACAGCCTGTCGCCTCTAAGTGTCGACTTCAATGTTCGCTTACATATATATATATATATATATATATATATATATATATATATATGATGGACTCTCCCGTCGAACTCGACGAATGAGGGTCAGACAGATCAGGTCCCAGAAACTGAAAGCCCGACACCCGCACAGGATTTTGATTATAGTGGTGAAGGCTTTGTGCAGGGCCATCCACACTTTTTGGAGGGACGAATATAGGGACCTGGTGCAGCGAATGCCACAAGGTCCCCAAACGACCCTCCGCAGGTTTTGAATTCAGAGTTGTCCTTCTCCTAGACCAGTTGCCATCCAATGCTATAGAACCAAGGCTATATATATATATATATATATATATATATATATATATATATATATATATATATATATATCTGCATTCTAGACTATATATGTATATATATATGTATGTATATATATATATATGCATTCTAGACGATATATATATATATATATATATATATTGATTGTTGATAGATATTTCAAGAAATCTAATTCTATCCTCAGTTAAAAATGAAAATTGATTCAAGTTCAAATGCGAAATTGTAATTCAGATATTTGATGTTCAACGAAAGAAAACGAAGAAGATTTTGCGCAACACCATGTTGGTATAATTCTACAGGAATATTTTTACTTCCTGAAAACTTTAATTTTTGTAAAATAAAATTTACCCCATGTAAGGCAGTAAAGCCACTAAGGCTGAAGGGGGTGAAGGATTTTGAAAGAATTAGAAAACAGAAAGCCTTATGATGAAGCAAGTTATAACGATTGACATTGTAACCTAGGGAAGGTTACTGAATATTATAAACACACAAAGTTTGGTAATGAACGATAATACTTAGGACAAGAACAACACAAAGGACAGAGATTCGTCAGCGGCACGTAGAAGAAGTAGTCACCTGCTAGAAGTGAGTCAAGTAAATTCCACTATGAATCTCCGACTGCAGAAAAGACGAGGCTATGTCGAAGGGCAGACGAGACTCTGATCTTCGGCATAACCTTGACTGGGGATCCTCTTTGACCTGTGGCAGAGAGTTTGACCAGCACAGCGAATCTTCAAGGGCAGGATATCTACAAACCGCCCCACGTGGTCAAATGTGGCACAAGGCCGAATTTAATGAGGGGTACTCGAGCCCGTAGGCTTGTCCAAAATTTCCCCCAAAACCCCATATAAAATGGTGTGGGATAGCTGTTTCCCGAGACGAGACTCTGCCCTTCGACAGAGCCTCGTCTGTGTATCCTGTCTGCCCGGAATCTGAATGTTTGACCAGCTGGAGACAAATCTCCAACTGCAGGATATCTACTATCCGCCCCACGCGGTCAGATGTGGCCGAATTTAATGGGGGGTATCCGAGCTCGTAGGCTTGTCCCAAAATTCCCCGTAGACTCCATATAAAATGGTGTGGTATAGCTGTTTCCCGAGATGGAACTCTGCCCTTCGACAGAGACTCATCTGCTCGGACGCAGAGACTTTAACCAGCACAACTGGAGACGAACGCCCAGCTGCAGACCAACATACAATATTTACTGCTGTATTTATGTGAATGGGGAAATCTCCATTATCATCTGCAGCTATGCTAAAACACTTATCGTCCGTAGGTATGCTATAACACTTTTGCTTTGATCTATCAAACGACACCACCAACTATGTAAATTTCCAAATGCTTGGTGCCAGGCCCACATTGCCCACAGAGCTTTAGGAAGTGGTTAAAGGAAAATGTTAGTAGTTTATCATATTAAAAGTGCATGCTCATATTTGAAAATTAATTTGACCTCGAAAAGAAAGAAAAATATTTTTTACTTCAATCATTTATGTTCCATGCGTGATACACGTTTAGGCGATCATGTATCTTTCGATATAGGCTGATTTTTTCCCGACGGTAGGTTTCCAATTTTTTCTGCAGTAGACCAGTTGCCATCTGTTGCTGTAGAGCCCGGTCTGTCCTGCTATTTAGCCATAGCTGGGGGAAGAAGAAGAGGATTCATACCTTTCCCAAAGGTATTAGCACTTAAGTGAATGTAATGGATTCGACTGGAATTCGAACTCGGCTCTCCCATTCCTCAATCCGGGCCGCTATCCATTCCTCCACAGTTCCTCCTTATTTTTTACTTACCGCACCAGAATCGCCGATTTTTCACAAATTTGGCTCAAACACCCTCGATTCGCAGAATATCGACTTGTAAATCGGAATGAAGCAGTCAGCCTTAAATACGCATCTTACGTTGTAACTTGTAAAGTAATAAATGTTGCCGTTTCTGAAATATGCATTGGCCTCTACTCCACGCATCAATGTAGCCTATCTTACCCTATACAACAAAGAAATACGTTATAAAGGAAGCTGTGGATAACCATGATCTTCCATGTCTTAGATAGATATGGCACTTGTAGAGAGGCAGCAATGATCTTTAAAGGTAGGCACAAAAATATAACAGATGAACTCTAGTCTACTGGGCAGATTTACTGTTGATATTTATAAAACTTTTACCCATGTCATTTCTTCAAAATATAATTTAAGACAAAAATAGGGGGAAAAAAATGAAAACCTGAAAGCTCTTATGGAAAGATAATTTCAGTGGCATCAAAACATTTCTTTAAAATAAAGAAAACATGGACTAAAATATGGCGAACGTTTAAATAGTGATCATTTCCACAGATATTTTTGTCTCCTGCACATACTGACATTTACAGAAATAACTGCTCGTTCTTTAGTTGGCAGCTCGTGTGCGAGGGGCCTTTGAAATGTAGTTGATAATATCCTCGCCACAAAAATAGACGCGACAAACAAAGTTTTCCATCATTTTCAGAATTTCTATTCGATAGGAAAAAAAAACAGCAAATCGAAATGCGTTAAGATTTCATTTTTAATATTTTTTTTCCTTAAAAAAACAAAAAAACAAAGTCAAAGTTATAAAATCAAATTCGGAAAATTATTTGCTGGCATCTTTTTGGCGGAGATTCCAAAGATTTCACAGATGTTCGATCGTTTTATTTTAGGACGAAAATTATTCTATATTTGGTAAATTCCAAGCAAATACAAAAAAGGAAACAGTCATAAATTTTTAGTTATTTGCAAATATATTTAAAATGAATTATTTTCTTTTCTGTCAAGGATTTCAGGTAATAAATCGAGGCATCGGTATATCTTCACCTTAATTCATGACTATTTATAAACACCTGAGTGTCTATTCTTTCATTCTTTCTTTCTTTCTTTCTTTCTCATTTTGTTGAAGTGAGTGTTACTTGCTTCATAATCTATCTATCTATCTATCTATCTATCTATCTATCTATCTATCTATCTATCTATCTATTCTATCTATCTCAGTCTATTCAGTATCTATCTATCTATCTATCTATCTATCTATCTATCTATCTATCTATCTATCTATCTATCTCAGTCTATTCAGTATCTATCTATCTATCTATCTATCTATCTATCTATCTATCTATCTATCTATCTATCTCAGTCTATTCAGTATCTATCTATCTGTCTATCTATCTATCTATCTATCTAAGTCTATTCAGTATCTATCTATCTATCTATCTATCTATCTATCTATCTATCTCAGTCTATTCAGTATCTATCTATCTCAGTCTATTCAGTATCTATCTATCTATCTATCTATCTATCTATCTATCTATCTATCTATATATATATATATCTATCTCAGTCTATTCACTATCTATCTATCTATCTATCAATCTATCTCAGTCTATTCAGTATCTATCTATCTATCTATTTATCTATCTCAGTCTATTCAGTATCTATCTATCTATCTATCTATCTATCTATCTATCTATCTATCTATCTATCTATCTCAGTCTATTCAGTATCTATCTATCTCAGTCTATTTAGTATCTATCTATCTATCTATCTATCTATCTATCTATCTATCTATCTATCTATCTATCTATCTCAGTCTTTTCAGTATCTATCTATCTATCTATCTATCTATCTATCTATCTATCTATCTATCTATCTATCTATCTCAGTCTATTCAGTATCTATCTATCTCAGTCTATTCAGTATCTATCTATCTATCTTTCTATCTATCTATCTATCTATCTATCTATCTATCTATCTATCTATCTATCTATCTATCTATCTATCTATTTCCGTCCAAATCTGTTCGTTAACTATTTAAGTATTAACACTTTTTGTATGGTACACCCATTTTCTGTGTTGAAACATTTGACACATTACATTTATAACGAATGTCCATTGAACGAAAACATCAACACAGTATATAGAAACCACCGTGGCTCTTAATCCTTGGATTAGATTATCGATTACTATGCACGCACGCACGCACGCACGCACGCACGCACGCACGCACGCACGCACGCACACACAGAAAGAGTGTAGAATGTGATCACCTGATCACATTACAGAGGTTTCATCTGTGGCCAGGGCTTGTGTAGAAGTTTTTTGGCAAGGACAATATTTTTAGTTCACAGCTATCGCTCCATGTGACAATTCCCAGCTTCAAATATACAACCCCACTTGAAAGGAAGAATATTTCATGATCTCCGGGGTATCCAAGTGAATGCGACGAGGCTGCTGCAAGCTACCGCCCCAAAAATGAATTATGGCAATGGTTCCATCAATGAAAACGACGCTGAATAATGCGTGAGATTTCAGAAGGGGATTATTTCGAAGGGTGATTCAATGCCGAATTGATATGTCAATTGCTGTAGTTTTCTTTTTATAGAACCAGTCCCGATACGTTTTGATCAGATCTCGTCAGACCTCGTCTCTCTCTCTCTCTCTCTCTCTCTCTCTCACTCTCTGTATATATATATAAGTGAACATAGAAATCAACACTTTGAGGCGACAGTCTGTTTCATCATAGATGCAATCGTCAGGCCACGAGTGCTGATATTTTTATCGGCTATTTATATATACGGGTCAGTGGTGCATTGTGGGTAGTCTATTTTGTCGGTTATTTTACCGGAAGTCGTTTATTTATTTATTTGTGTCAAATTATTTTGCTTGTTTTTATTTTTATTTTTTATCTTATATATTTACTTATTTATTTATTTTACGTAGTAAAAATTTGTTTATATAGCTTATTGTGGGTAGTCTATTTTGGCGGTTATTTTACCGGAAGTCGTTTATTTGTTTATTTATTTGGATTGATTATCTTTATTTGTTTTTTCTAAACGGCTAGTTTATCGGTATCGGTTGTTAGTTTATTTATTTGGATGTATTTAGATCAATTTATTTTACTTGTTGTTATTTATTTGAGCTGTTGTCTGGAGATGATGTGATGCACGCTTCTTGATCCAAGTATGCCCACCTTCAAAAAGGAACGAAACGATTGGCCGTCCAAGGAATCCAAGCAGCGATTCATAGCGGTTTTTCATTCGCTTGTCTACCTCCTCCATATTCAACTCCCATGAAATCGTAAAGTCTACTATCAGGACACACCTCTTTGAATCAGACCACGCTACGATGTCAGGGCTTGTATCTGTCTGAATGTTGTATACCGGAATTTGCAGAGATGTTTTAAGATCAATTAACACCCTCCAGTCACGGACTCCACTCAGTAGTACCATGTTCGGAATTATTTGGGTGTTTGTCACTGGGTGTTCAGCTTGCTTGTGAAAACGTATCTCTGGCAGTTATAGGTTGTTTTTGGTTTCTTCACACTGTGCACTGCCTAAGTCCATGACCACTTGCAACACTTTGCCATGTGTATATATGCAGTGGTTGTGGGGCATGCAGAGAGAAAGTAACGTAAAGTGCCTCGATCATTTTGACATAATGCACATACATCAGTGTCAGCCTGGGGATGATCACATTTGGTAGGAGATCATAGGTAGATCTCAGGAGGAACTAGATTGCCAATGGCTTCATTGCAATCAGGATATTCCATGGTAGATTCATTGAATCAATATCACTTCATTTAGTACAATCACATTGTTTGGAGTTAGAAACAGCAGTAACTGTTCGCTACCCTTCCTCGAAATTTATGATTTTTAATCACCATGTATCGTTTACCCTTTGGACTCTGGTTGCTCGTTCTGTCCAGGCCTGCTCCATTGGTATTAGTCACCCCATAATTGCCTTGGGTCGCAGGCTCGGTTCTGCTTCTTGGGTGGCTTCTACTGTCGACTGTTTGGTGCCAGTTTTGTTATCTGGCCCTAACAAAATTATCGGCTGTGTCGCTCAACATCAGGGAAAGGCGTATCTTCCCGACCTTGAACTCCGAGGAGATGAGAAGTTGCAGGTTTCCTTCTGAGACTTTCACTGACTTATCTTTGACTATCGGCATCATGTCACCTTAATGCCGAAATGAATCTCCCTGACAGAGCCTCTGAGAAATGATAAGCTCCGGCTTTCCTTGGGCTTAACCTTCATTCTCGCCAACGTGAAGAGCTTATGGTAGCGCTGCAGAATTGTGATCTCATCCATAAACACTATGGAAATATGGAGGACTATTTGTTCCTTAGTCACCAATTTCTTTTGCTGTGTCTGCTACATCCACCAATATTAGTTCCATGGACATAATGAAAAGAAGTAGTGAAATCACACACCGAATCATGATACTGACCTTGAAGGCTTGCCATTTGGTGGTGTAGTTACCAACGGTGAATTGCATAAATGCTGCTCTGAAATATTTTATTATAATTTCTCAACCTTACGAGGGAAATTGAAAAAATCGAGGAACATTCGAATTAACTGAAGAGGAACTGATCCATATGCATTCACAAGATCAAAGCAAATTATATGAAGGTCAGTTTCTTTTTATTTTGATTGTTGTTCCGAATTATATGTGAATGCTCTAGACAAGTGGAGAAGCCAGGTATCACAGCGCTCTTTATTGAATCATTACCTATCAGGAATTCCATTCAAGCAAAGACCCCCCAAAATATATTCTCCTATACATTTAAGAGGGAGAAGGGGTTGAAATTTGCAAAGCCTTTTGCATTCTTTTCCTTAAATTGGGTATCCAAATGCCATACGGCAGGTCCCATTCTTGTTATACAATATCTTGTTTCCATGCTCTCTGGAGGAGGATGGTGAATTGCTTGAGGAAGTTTGGACATTTCTCATATAACTTGTATTCTTTTATTATACTTACAGTATCGGCACGGGATTTGCGGACTGTAAAAACCCGAGGAGATTCCTAGATATAAGCAGAGGAGCGGGAACGAGACTGTTCCCGCTCCTCGTAGATTAAATAAAAAGTTCAGTTCAGAATTCCATGTAAATTAGCAGATTAATATACGCATGAGTAAAACGGGATTGCACAACGCCCGAAACATTATGATGACAACAACAAAGATGAGGACAATTGTCGAAATATACATAATGCAAATTATGATAACTCTTCACTCAAGTAATTTAGATAGAAATTTTCAAGTGATTTATTATTATTTACTTTGATTTCTGTTGCATACACATTTTCCCAACAAGAAACTTTAAGTCAGAAAACCTATAATGATGCTAGAGGTCTTGGAGAATTTCATACTCAAAGGGTATATAGAGATCAATGGAAATATGGGGATCAATGAGAAATCTACGTAACAGGATTTTTCTAAATGGATGACATGATCACCTTTGACGAGACACAGTATATAAAAGAAAAGTAGTTACTTTCATCCTAGGTGGAGCTCGTCCGGGCTATGACGATAAACTGCATCCGCGTCCTGGGTAAAACGATAAACTACGTACAGCAAGGCTTCTGATCAGGAGGCTTTGATGAGCGTGGAACCACCTCTTAATTGCTGGTGTTCCAAGGTCCACACTGACCCGGGGTGGTAGCACCAGCTATGGGTCATTGGTTAACCCCTAAAATGAAAAGTGTAAAAATAGGTTTTTATACCAGAAATGCTTTGTAAGAAAATTATTCCCAGAAATAAATTTTTGAAGAAAAAAAAAACTATTACCAGCAGCAATATCTAAAAAAAAAAGTTACCAGCACCAATTCGTTTTTGAAAAAAAATATTACCAGCAATACGTTTTTGGAAAAACTATTACCAGCAATATGTTTTTGAAAATACTATTACCAGCTATACAATTTTGAGGAATGAAAAAGATTACCAGAAATAGATTTTTGACAAAACAAAAATATTACCAGGAAAAAATAAGTTGTTGGCATTAAATAACCCATTGATGTTGATGTGCCGTAAAACAAAATAAAACAAACCAAACCAAACCTAGGTGGAGCATTTTATATTAGCTGAATAAGTGATGTGGACTCGAAGTAGGGGCCACGGAAGGAAATCACGGAACACGGGTTAGAGGTAAGAAAGATATATTAAACCGAAAAGTTACAAAGAATAGTGTAAGAGTAAGCAGAGCTTACTATCCAGTGGTGTCCGATATTGGTGTCGTACGCGGCTGCGCATTACTGGTGCTACTCCCATGATACTACCATTCACATAATAATATAGTACTGGGAGAGTCCATGATGTAGGGAAGTATCGGTCTCACAACGATAAGCATCAACAATTATTATTACTATTGATTATTTGTCACATAAGGATAGAATTGACAAATAGATTGGCTCCAGGATGTCAGGATTTAAGCGTAGAGAAATTGTAGTTGTTAGAAGTTCAAGATAACGTTTTTTTGTGTCCGACTCTTGAGTTGCCGATAATAAAATTATCCTGTGGATCGCACATTCAGGTCAGGAAATAAACAAGAGTCTCTGCATGTCAACCCAAAGGGTTTTGGTTTGTTTGTTTTGTTTTACGACATATCAACACCTCAATGGAACATTTAATGCCGACAATTTTTTTTTTCCTGGTAATATTTTTGTTTTGTCAAAAATCTATTTCTGTTAATATTTTTTCCTAAAAATGTATAGCTGGTAATATTATTTTTTTTCAAAAAACGCATTGCTGGTAAAATATATATTGTTGGTAATAGTTTTTCTTCTTTAAAAATTTATTTCTAGTAATAATTTTTTACAGGGTATTTCTGGTATTAAAACCTATTTTTATACTTTTAGAATGCTTTTTACCTCAGTTTCGGTATTAACTATTTGCCCATAGCTGGAACCGTAATGGGTGCTACGACCCCGGGTCAGGGTGGACCTGGGAACACCAGCAATTAAGAGATGGTTCGACGCTCCTCAAAACCTCCTGATCAGAGGCCTTGCTGTTGGACGTAGTTTATCGACTTACCCAGGAAGCGGATGTAGTTTATCGTCATACCCAGGACGCAGATGTAGTCTCAGTTTCGGAGTTAACTATTTGCTCATAGCTGGGACCCTAACAGGTGCTACCACCCCGAGTCACGGTGGACCTGGGAACGCCAGCAATTAAAAGGTGGTTCCACACTTCTCAAAACCTCCTGATCAGAGGCCTTGATATTGGAAGTAGTTTATCGTCTTACCCAGGACGCTGATGTAGTTTATCGTCTTACCCAGGACGCAGATGTAGTTTATCGTCTTACGCAGGACGCGGATGTAGTTTATCGTCTTACGCAGGACGCAGATGTAGTTTATCGTCTTACCCAAGACGCGGATGTTGTTTATCGTCATATCCAGGACTGGAAAAAAACAAACAAAAACAAACAAAACATATTTTACATAAACAAAGCACTTCGTAAGGTGTGGTCTGTACTAGTGAGAACATTTTTTTGTATTTCTTTGAAGCATGGGATTCCAGGATTCCCTTCAATTAGTCTACTGGAATCTTTTCAAACCAATCCGATATCCAAATACAACGGGAATTGTTGATGTTCCCATGTGCCACATTTTAAAGATTTCCTTGTATTTTATTAGCTTTTTAAGATCTTGACAGATACATTGCAGCCTGCAGGGACTCCCTTATCAATAAGGAATCACTTTTTTGTTGGCGGTCTCTAATAACAATGCCTGGCCGGTTAGCTTTGATTGTTCTGTCTGTGTGTATTGTGTAGTCCCATAGAATTGTAACAGGTCCTATCTCCGTAACCGGGACTGCGTGGTGTTCATACCACTTGCTTTCAGTTTCCATCCCGTAGAAGTTACAGATTTTCCAGTGCAGATATTGGCCAACTCTGTCATGCCTGGTTTTATATTCAGTGGGTGCCAATAACGTGCAACCTGATACAAGATGATCGATTGTTTCTGGATAATTATCACAAAACCTGCATTTTGGGCTAACACTATATTTTACCATATATGCTTGATAATTTCTAGTTAACAAGTAACTGATCCATCCTGTGTAGCAACGATAAACCCTTCGTTTTCAGCTTTAAACCCTGCACTTCGCAGCTACTGATGAGTACGGGGCTTGTCTACATCAGCTTGTATGGTACGGGTAGATTATTGGCCATGATGCGGTTTATCTTGCCACTGTTTCTGTATCTGGTCGGTTGCATTTTTCTTTGCTCTGCTTTTGTAAGTATTTTGCAGCTTCAGCCAGTGTATTGTGCTTTACTAATATTTATGCACCCATTTGAAAGTACATTTCGAACTTTTTGGCTTCCTTTATTACAGAATAAAGGCCCTTACTACTTTCATGTTCTTTGACACATATCATGATCCAGTCTTCTGTGGTTTCCAGGTATCTTTGAAGATCAATTGCCGTAGTTTGTAGGACATTTCTAGTTGAACTAATCCTCTGCCTCCTTCGGATCTGGGCGCATACAGACGATCAAGATCAGCTTTTGGATGATGCATGCAGTAGCAAGTGAGAAGCTTTCTCGTTTTGGCATCCATTCGCTGTCAACTATAGACCAATTAAGGATGTTAAAGCTGTATTGCACTACAAGGACAGCCAAGGTGTTTATGGCTGATATTCTGTTTTTGAGTTCAGGTAGGTATATAGTACCAGACGCACACGCCTTTAGTACTCCTTTCTTACCTTCTCCTTCATTTGGGTATGTTGTATACCATCTCCTTCGCCAATTCCTAGGTACTTATAGGCTTCATCTTGTTCCACTTCCCTAATCCCTTTTGACAAAGTCTAAATCTATTGAGGTTGTTTCTATAATTCTGTCTTTCTTGAATGTTACTTTTGCACATTAATCTAATCCGAAGTTCATGTCGTCATTGAAACATTTTACTATTTTGAGGTGGCCCTTCAACTCATTATCGTTTTTGGCGAAGAGTTTGAGATGATCAATGTAGAGGAGGTGATTAAATATTTCTTGTTTAGTTTGTAACCATAGCTACTGTTGTTTAGTTCATGCGTAAGAGGGATTAAGGACAAACAAAACAGAAGGGGTGACAGGGAGTCTCCTTAAAAGATTCCGCGTCGGATATTCAGGCGGTTGGAGATGGCAGTGCCTCTAGTGTGATTTAGGTATAGTGTGGTGTTTCCCATTCCCATGCTGTGCTTAAGGAAATTTACTACCACAGGGGAAACTTTGTACATTTCCAAAATCTTAAGCATCCAAGAGTGTGGCACACTATCAAAGGCTTTACGATAATCAATCCACGCTGCGCTAAGATTGCTACATCGTCTTCTGCAATTTTCCAGGATCATTTTACGTATCAGTAGTTGATCTTTGCAGCCATATGAACCTCTCCTGCATCCCTTTTGTTCCAGTGGGAGAATGTTGTTTGCTTCGAAGAAAGAGTAAGTTCGGTTCATCAGGACAGACCTGATCAATTTAAACGTGATGGAGAGACATGTTATTGGCTTATTATTATTATTATTATTATTATTATTATTATTATTATTATTATTCATTGAGAGCTAGCGAGATGGGGGCTATCATGACAACAAAATGACGCCAGAGTACATTAATACAAAGTCGAAAGGAGTTCATCGTGAAAACTAGCCTGAGAAGTGTCGCCAGTCACAAGCATCAGAGCCAAATTTGCGTCATATAGTCATACTGCAGGTCTTTAGGCCCAGTCTACACAGATGGTTTCCAGTTAAGTGTGTTCTCAAGCATGTACATGCGACTCCCAAGTTGCTTGAGCTATCGCATACTTCAGCCTTAATAATCAAAAACCTCGATATCTCATTCGTGAACAGCGATGTACAGTGCGTGAGAACTAAGGATGCATGTCCAATTGGCTAAGTTCAGGCAAATGACAAACAAATCTTGAGTACGAACATGTAACTTATTTAATTCATTAATGGTATCCAGAATCGTTACACATAAAAACTGGGATCAAATATAAGTCAAATATAGATCAGAATCCGAGAGAATGATTAGATAAAGATCAAATAGGAAACGTATATAAAGACATGTTTCAATTATATTAATGTCAGAGAATGAAGTACGGATAAAGAAAGAAATTTTAGTATTTTTATTTTTGTTTTATTTGGTTTTTCATTGGTTTAGTAAGCTTCACTGCCATTTGAGTTTTTAAGCAGCGTTAGTATAAGTTATGTCATTCTGAACTGAAAGAGTGATGCCGAGTTCTTTTGAAGTTCCAAGCCTGACGATTTCGTCCAGCATGAAACACTGTCGCATCTAAGTGTTGACTTCAATGTTCACTGTTATATATATATATATATATATATATATATATATATATATATATATATGTATATATATATATATATATGAAGAAATATAGTCTTAAAGTGTGCTATATTTATGGGATAAAGTGCTCAATATCAGAGATAGAGCGTGTGTAAATATAAAATTGAACATAGAAGTCAACACTTAGAGGCGACAGTCTGTTTCATTGCTAGTGCAATCGCCTGACGATTGCACTAGCATGAAACAGACTGTCGCCTCTAAGTGTTGACTTCTATGTTCACTTTGATATATATATATATATATATATATATATATATATATATATATATATATATATATATATATATATATATAATATCCTTTAATAATAGAGAAATTTCAAATTTTGTTACGTCGTCTAAAACTTTTAGAAAGTGTTTTGTTTCTTTATAAATTCTTCACCATTTTTATATATTTGAATAATGGTGAGAAAATACTTTGCTTAACCTGTTCATCAAGAAAATTGTCTGCGTCGAATAATATATTCATTTATGTTGGCTTCCGTTTCGATTAAGATTTTCTTAATAAGAAAAGGGAGTTGGTCGAGTGGGAATGAATTTGAATTGTTTCGGATTCTCGTCTTCACTTACGGCGCAGTAATGCTAACTTATCGCGACATTAACACTTATTTCTATGTCTGGCTTTTCGAATATGTCATCTAGCGATGCTTAAAAGTTAAGGTGGGCTGAAATGACCGATAGGAAGTTCTATTGAATATTGCCAAGAATGCTACGGGCAGGTCATGGGATAGATAAGAAATAATATAGTGATCTTCTAGGCGTAGCTTAGATATGGCTCATGGCCGACAGTATGGGGCTCCCAGTAAGAATACTCACTACTCAGTCGTAATTCTTCTGTTGAGACAACATAGCTAACCATTACACGACGTCGAAATGCCCATAAATGATATTTCTAAGCGTAGCTTAGACGCTGCACAAGGTGGGACGTGTGGTGAAACCAGTGAAAATCGAACTCACTATTCAGTCGTAACTGACCTGGCAAAACAAGCCTGCTAACCATTACCCGACGACGATGTACTCAAGGAAGTTTGATGATAAAGAGGAACTACAAAGAAAGTATCAAACACATAAAATGAGGAATGAAGACTTCGGACATTTGACCATTTGGAGACGGAGCCTCATTTGGAGATTTAGTGTAAAGACGGAGCCCTTTTCATATGCCCTTACTTGGAACACAAAAAATCGATGTCAAATCTGAGAATACCGCAAATTATTACAGAAACCGCCATTGAAAGGCCCAGATTTGTAAGAAATGCGAGAAGCAATCTGATTGGCTCGTACGAAGACCAGTCAGCTAATCTCGAGGCTTGTAGTATCGGGTCGACGGAGCGGCTAAATCGCCATCTGCGCTATTCAACATTTCGACCGATATATGGGCTCTGTCGTCTCCCAATGGTTAAATCTCAAAGAACACAATGAACGCAAGAAAAGCAGAAGGATACTAAAAAATATGGAGATACTGACAGTGAAAATAGAATGAGAATTCTTTAGTGAGGAGAAAGGACAATATAGATCAGTATTCAGACAGATAGAAGGTGGAGATATTTTGTGTTATTTAACAGATTGTAAGTGGTACTGAAACACCATCCCAGGAGAAATTTCCAGAGGAGAGAAAGGTAACTATTAAGATAGATGTTATATTTACATCGAGCAATTTCAACAGCAAAAAGATGAAATCCAGTTGTCAAACTCGTTGTAGGCTTAAATCCATGCGCTTATGGTTATCAATGTAAAAAGCCCATTAGAACAATTGCCATGAAAATATTTATAGAATGAGGGAAACCACGACACGGTAGTGGGAAAGTGATAAAAGCCGTGATGCCAGTTCAGGACAGATAATATAACCTGACAATTCTTTGGATTCCGTCGAGAATCACGTGATATGTTTCATGAGCACCAGACCAGATGTGGTAGTAATATTCAATGCACGGACGAATGATAGATTTATAAATGTTTAAGATGGATTCTAGCGAGAAACTTTGTCTGGCACAACACTGAATAAACTTTCCTAAATGCAGACATAACAATTCAATATAATCATTCCACTTCGCTCCAGCGGAAAAACGCCGAATCAAGAAGTCGCAACGAGTTGCTCTTCTGGAGGTTAGAATTAGCCATGTTACTCTGTGATGACTAAAAGATAGTGGCTTAATTTTAGAGACGTTTCAAATTTATGATCCATTTCTAGCCCCATTGAGCAAATGATTGGAAGCCCTTTTCGAGAGCAGTTACAAGTGTTACTTTGTCGGACCTTATCCTACTTACTATTAAGATAGGGGTATTACCAACATGCGAACTGATAACATTGTGAAGGTCATTGACGAAGATAAGTAAATGAGAAATATCATAGATCTTTGACTCACAAATAATATGAAATTATATAGATGTGTGGTCATTCAACACGACCTTCGTTACACAAGATTAAGTCAAATATTCGGCCAGAGACACCACGTTGGAAAAGTTTGTTCATATGGAGGGAGTAACAAACAAAGAAAGTTTATAAAGGAGCAAGTTAAAAAAAAATAAACTGTAAAGGACGATTATTATATAAACCGTGAAGAGATTTAGGGTTTAGAAATAGAGTACCTATAATTTATATTTACCAAGAAACTATTTCAGTAGAGCGTAGTTTAATTTACTATGCTTATGTACATACGCGCACATTTTAAAATTATGTATGACGGTAAGTACATTTTCGCATGAACAAACATAATGAATAGACAAGTATGTTTTAAAAAAAAAAGGCCAATCCATTTCCGATAAAAATGAAAAGAATTTGGCGCCAATTCCAGTTCGGAACGTAATTAATTTCTACACAAAATAATCTAATTCATTCATGTGCCTCTTAGGTCTGTTCGTACAAGAAATGCGCATGCGCAAATTTTTCTTCCTTTTTGCTTAGCATCAACTGCTGCATTTGGCAGTTGTTTCTGTTTTTTTTTACCTTACTTTTAACTTCCAGCTTTTCGCTACGTCTGTAGAACTCAGCTCGAAGTTCGTAATCAAATGAGAACTTTTATCTTCATATCTTCTTACCATGTACCGTCACAGCCATTTTTTTTAATTCCTTAAGCGGAGTGCTAACGGTAATCTTATGGAAACTTCGAACGTCTCCAAAACGCCCAATCTTATTACAAATGAAAAGGGCAAACTGTAACATGGCATAAACTGTTCAAGCTGTCAAACTATTTTGTTTTGACAATCTTCTTATGCTTCGATTTCGTTTCTGTTGTTGCATGGGTAGTGCAAACGTAATTCTCTGATAAGAATCGTTATATTCCTGGAATTGTTACACAGAAAAATAATTAACTTTCTATGACGCTTTTACAGTAGTCCAAATTTGAGCGGACGTTCTGAACCAGAATATCATTGTATTGTTTGTACCAGATCAGGAGAACGCTAACAAAATGCATTTGCAACAAATACATGTATTGAAAATAATTGTATTATTCTTTTCTGTTTACTTTCCTCATAAAACTCGTTTTTTTTATATTCTACAACGTTCACACTGTATAGATAGAATAGAAATAAGTACATTCCAAAATGAGATTTGAAATCGGTGACATAAAAGAAAAAAGAATCTTTGGCCAAATATCTGGTTTTAGCTAATTTGATGTCGCTGAGGTTGAGACTGTTATCCTTTCTCCATATTCAGTCAAGTTTTTGCTTTATGTAATATCATTTTATGAAGTGTAATGTAAAATTGTCTGACCAAGGTGTGAATTAAATTATCTCAGTTTCACAAAAGTATGATGCATAATTATAACCAAATGAGATATTAAGAGTTATGGCATAATATACGAAAATGCATTTGGTCAATTATAATTTTTTCCAAGTGAATTTGCATATCAATAATATGATACACATTCCTGTTTTCCGAAACTTTTGGAATATTTCATGTTTGGTCATTGTCTTTGATTACTCCGACAGTAATCTCCTAACACCTGAGTGTCGCATCGGCCACGATGCCTCTTCACCATAACCCTTATATCTAACGAAAACATACTCCATGGACTGCTCAGGTCAGCTAGATTAACAATTGGTTGATTTTTTTAGCGGCATATCAACCACAATGTATTAGTTAATTCCGAAATCTAAATAATTTGAACACAATTTTATGGCTTCAACAAAATTTCAATTTCAATTGTATGCCTTCAAGAAAACATTTTCAACGCAATTGTATGCCTTCAACAAAATATATTTTTAACTTAATTGTATGCCATCGACTACAGATAAAATCTGTTAGTCATTTTGCTTTACAAATGTGTATTGTTGTCCATATTTTATCTAATAATGTATTGCTGACATTTTTTAGCGTAAAAATGTATTTTTTTATACTTTCATAGTATATTGTATCGTATTCGGTAAATTGCTCGAAGTCAATTGCCCGAAAAATAATTTCTCGAACTGTCAATTGCTCAAAAGGCAGATTGTTCAAAACCTGTGCTTAAAAAAATAAAGCTACATTGTTTCTAATATTTACTATAAGATAAAATAATACAATTTTGTTGTTAACTGAACAGTTAAAATTTAAGAACGAGTACATTTATATAGCAGGGCTAGTTTTTTCTTGAAAGGCTGTTTGCTCGAAACCTGTGATTAAAAAAAATAAAACTACATTGTTTCTAATATTTGCTATAAGATAAAATAATACAACTTTATTGTTGTTAACTGAACCGTTAAAATTAAAGGAGTACATTTCTATAGCAGGTCTTATTTTTTTCTCGAAAGGCAGTTTGCTCGAAACCTGTGGTTAAAAAAATTAAAACACGTGCTAAGCATTTCCTTTTTTTGCACATTTCACATTTCCAGTAAATCTTATTGTTCACTGTTTTGTCTTTAATATATAGATATCCATCCAAACACAACTTCTTTCCTTTCTCGCTCTCAACAAAAGTTATGTCCATCACTAGGGTTCGAGATCTCCAAAATTACTGAAATAGAAAACAAATATAAAAAATAAAATCAAGTTATATTTTGATTTTGATTTCTTTAAGAATTTGTAGGACAATATATGGATTAATGTCATGAATGATTTCTTTCGTGTTATTTATTTGGTTGATTTGTTTACTGGCATAGCAAGATCTATGGGATATTTAATGCGAAAATCCAAATATTTTGAAAAGATTTATGGCTTAAAATAGATATTTTGAACGCAATTGTATGCCTTCAACTGCATATAATATATATTATTCGTAATATTTTATATATATAAAAATGTATTGCTGGTGTTTGTATTATAAAAATGCATTTTTATACTTTCACAGTGGTTTATTTTGTTTAGGGTTTTGTTATTTACCCGTAGTTGGGGCCCTAACTGGTCCCACTAATCCGGGCCATGTTGTTCTTGGGAACAGTATCAACTAAGAGGGTTTTTTTTACTTAAAACCTCCAGTCTGCAGATCAGAGTCCATGCTGCCGGATGTAGCTTATCGTCATCGCAGGGACTTAGATTAACAGGAATTATATCAAGATAGCTGACAAATGAATATTCGTCCGTATGTAAACATCCGAAATGATGATACCCTTCAAGCAATATTTTGACCAAATGTTTGTAAATGTGTTTATTCATTTTTGTACATTAATATAATTCAGAAGGCAGTAAAGTATTAATGAACAGGAAAATCCCGTTAGAAACAAAGAAAAATGTACTTAAGTATCATGCAATATTGTAATATCAGTGCTCATCTATGACAGTGAATGCTGGACAATCTCCTGAGAGATGAAGAAGAGATTCGAGGCAATGTGGTTCTACAGAAAGATTTTGAAAATCCCAAGGACCGAAAAGAGATATCCAGGTTTCTTTTTATGACAGACACGAAGAATGTCCATACTTTCTCCTTCGTGTCTTTCACTGAGTTTGTAAAATGTAGGTCTTTAATTAATTTTCTGATCTGTGGTCCACAATAAATCCTTTTATTGTCTCATAACTCTGGCCAGTATATTTTCGTGTACATTGAAACAGTTGCGATGTATGCTAACAGCTTTGCCAGATTGCTTCAGCATTCTTACATTGAAATCAAGGGTAAGAAATCTGACTTTATCCTCTAGCAGTGGTCGGGTTTTGACATTCATTTCTCAAATGTGGGAGTTGTACCTGACTAGTACCTGAGCCTACCTTAGCTATCACACAAACTCATAAAGCATAAAACTTTTATTGGACACCCTTTTTACCATGCAATATGCATAAATATTCTCCACTACATGTAAATGATCAAGTTGCGATCATATTATTGTGGCTCTAAAACTATTTTTCTGTGTCCATATTACTATTTGAAATAGACAAATTGACTAATAGGAATTTTCGTTTAAAACTAATACACGATCTTAGCTGCTCTTTGCACTCTGAAATAACAACAAGCTTAAGTCATACTTCTGAAATTCGAAAGTCTAAAATTAATGAAACATAAATAAATATTTTTTACTAAGATAATTTAATGCTGCTAAGATAATTGATGCTGCTAAGATAATTGATGCTGCTAAGATAATTGATGTTGCTCAAAATGTTCTCAGTAGTGAAGAGGGGGGTGCAAGAAAAGTAAAGAACGATGTCACTTTACCGACTCTTGCTTGTAGAAATAACATAATTTATTTCTCACTTATCAGATTAGCCCCCATTGGTGATTTAATTTGATTTATCAACCCTTCGCGTGTCATCTAAAGCCAGAAAATTTCTTGAGATTTTAAAAATTTTTGGGTTGGATCGGTAGGATTATAATAATGATTTAGTAATACACATTTTACTAATTAACCAATAACTGAGGAGAGAGGAGGTGGGTGCGTACCCTTTCCAAGTGTTTTTGAGCGTAAGCGAATATAACGAACCCAACAAGAATTGAAACTCGGCTCTCTGATTAAGAATTCCAAGATATAATTCATTAAACTACACGCACATTCAAGCTTACAACACCTGTTATGCCAACGCGGTCACCCATCAAAGTACTGACTAGGCTCGATATTGCTTAACTTCAATCTCCTGGCCTTGTAACAATTAAAACAGGGAACTTTTTTTCCGATGTGCTGAAGAAATCTATTCACTTGACATATTATTATCATAGAGTAATGGTGGTAGATTATGTGACGAAGAGGGGTCGTAGATGTCAACACACCTGCTATATTTCGTCCTCTGTTTGAGTCACTAATCTTTTCTGACAGCGTTATGACCTTCTGACTGGTAAATTTCCTTCTATCCGGTTATAGTCGGGCCGCTGCCAGTCCCGCACCATCAACTCTAGCAATTAGGCCTTGTAGAGCTAGGGAATCTGTTCCTCTCTTATGTCAGGTTACAAGTTGATTTGTATATATGTAATTTAACAGCGAACTCTTTTGGTAATAACACCCTCCTCACGCACAGTCGAACGAATTTTCAAGCTTAATATACAATCAGGTTAATAGACTGAATGGGATTCAAAAACACCGAATAACCAATTTTTACTTTCAACCAAAATCCGAACTATTTTAGGGATAGCAGTTTGATATCAATTGTCATTTTTCTGTGACGTGTGTAGTGCTTCTTTTTGCTTATATTTTCATTCACCCTTTTAAAATACAAATCCCACATATATATATATATATTTCTTAGTCACGAAATAAATTTAGGCTTCCTAAAGTTATATTGGAGAACCCAGACTCCACTTAACTTCTGGTATGCTAGTAAAATAAAATATGCTAGGTTTGCAATCTAGATTTCTCACATCAATTTCAATTAATTACCATTCCAATCGGCACCAATTATAGATTCAGTTACACGTAAAATCCACGCCAGTAACTTTGTTATGCTATCAGAGGTAATGTCATTTTTTAATTTGTCCAGATTTTTTGAATGAAGCATTGTGATTATTTCTTTGAGAATATTTTTATCAAAAGGCCTTGACCTTCCGTAACCATTGATTTTGTAGCAAAGATATGGCGTAAAGAAGTAACACTCGTAGTCTATGAAGAGATGATATCCGAAGCAATAAATGTAAAAAATCAAAAAGAAATATTTCAGCCAAAAATCCGAAATGTTTTAGGGATAGCTGTTTCATTTACATCTGCTATGTTTGTAAAGGAACGATATTATTAATATTAAAAAAAGAAGAAGAGCAAAACTTCATATAAAAATGCATTTAACATCTTTCCTTTTGATCATGATCTTTTTGGTTTGAGATGTTGATACATAATTAAATCACACATCATTTTGGTAACATACATTGTGTATATACTAAAATAAATAAAGTAATAATAATATCTAAAAATAAAAAGAGAAATATTGTATTTTTGAAATACTTTTGTAACATTTATTACACAATTCATGGTGATTATATAACATCTATTACGCTACTAATGGTGATTATATACCATTTATTACGTCATGCATGGTGATTATATAACATTTATTACGCAATTCATGGTGATTATGTAACATCTTTTATGCAATTAATGGTGAATATATACCATTTATCACGCAATGCATGGTGATCGTATAACATTTATTACGTAATTCATTGTGATTATATAAAATCTATTACGCAATTGATGACGATTATATACCATTTATTACGCAATTCATGGCGATCATATAGCATTTATTACGCAATTCCTCGTGCTTATATAACATTTATTACGCAATTCATGGCGATTATACAACATTTATTACGCAATTCACGGTGATTATATATCATTTATTACGTCATTCATGGTGATTAAATAACATTTATCACGCAATTCATGGTGATTATATAACATATATTGCGCAATTGATGGGGCCTATATAGCAGTTATTACGCAATTTATGCTGTTTATATAACATTTATTACGCAATTCATGGTGATTATATACCATCTATGGTGATATAATAACATTTATGACACATGTCATATGATTACATATCATTTATTAAATAATTCATGGTGATCATATAACATTTATTACACAATTAAAGGTGATCATATAACATTCATACGTAAATCCACAGGTGGAAATATTCTAAAAGACGGCTTTTAGTGAAATGGCCGAAATGGATGGCCCAGTCAAAGAAATATGCAATATACAATACCATAAACGATTTTTGGATTGTCCAATATAAAAATATTCGCTCTCACAGAAAATACAAATGTATCGATTGGTAAGATTTTGTTCTGTCTGGGTAATATTTCAAAAACAGTACGCGATCTTTTTGTCTTACGGTGTCTGGTATAAAATATTAAATAATGTTTTGGATTACCAGATGATCAAACGATAGCTGAGGATAGAGATCAGAAATGTGAAGAATACAGATAATTCATATATGGTACTTGTCCATTTAATTTAAAAACAAGGCAGTATTCTGAAACGAAGTTTAATATCTATCTATATTTCTGAGATGACGTATTATACACACTATTTACATTGTTCGGAATATCGTCATAATCTTTGTTGGCATATTTATCACAACGTTTCGGCTGTTGTACGCTCCGACCGTCTGCAGGTGGGTGGAATGTTGAATTAAACCCTTTATTTCGCTCCCTGTGGTAGACTGTTCTAGTTCCACGTGCCATGTCTAATGGATGTCAGTTATCAGTTATCTCCTGTTAATTTCTCTCTCCAAGTTCTCCGGAATCGAGGAGTTGGCCTTGAATTTCCCTCAGGCTTAGACGGATGAACTAAGGTGGAAGGTGAGACAGACCTTGGAGAAGGCCAAGCCGCCCAAGGCAAACAACACGAAACTGGAGAGGTTGGTGATCGGATCCCTACAGAGGAACGAAAACATCATCATGCTACCGGCTGACAAAATCAATGCAAGTAAAGTGATGAACAAATCAGAATATATAAGAAAGCTGGAAGACCTCATTAGAAATAGTCGCTATAGTAAAGTAAAAACTCCACCCACTTCGTGGAAATAATCAAAGATGCCCCCATCATATCCAACCTGATGGTAAGCGTGGACGTGGTGAGTTTGTTGACCTAGGTGCCCGAAAGGTAGGCACTATCAGTAGTCAGAGACAGATTGGCCTCTGACTCATCCTTAGAAGTACGGACCAATATTCAATAGATAATTTGATAGAGATATTGACTTTTTGTACACAAACAACACACTTCGGAATATATTAACAGGATGAGGGCTTAGCAATGGGCTCGCCATTATCACCAGTTATGGCGAATATATATACATGGAATACTTTGAAGAAATGGCATTAGAAACTCTATCTCTAAAGCCAACTCTATGGTTAAGGTACGTAGATGACATCTTTATACTATGGCGATACCAGGAAGATGGCCAGCTTTTACTAGACCATGTAAACTCAATAAGACCTTTGATACAGTTCACGATGGAGAAAGAGAGTAACAGCACACTCCCATTTCTGGATGTTCTAGTATCTCGAACATGTGTTCAAGACATCCATATACCGAAAACTAACATTCACTGGACAATACCTCAATTTCAACTTCCACCATCCATACAGCGTAAAGAAAGGGATCGTCCGCTGCTTACGACACCGAGCAAAAGTCATAAGTGGCAATCCAGATACATTAGATAAAGAATTGGTCAGTATAAGTAATACCCTACAAGGTAACATCTATCCTGGGTACATGGCAGCAGCCACAATAAACTGGGATAGGTGGGTACAAGAGGAGGACAACAACACTCAGAAGACAGTTTGCCTGCCTTATGTGAAGGGGTTATCAGAGAAAATACAAAGGTTCTGCGGTCCATATAACATCAGGACAACCTTCAAAAGCTTGACGACACTTCGCAGATATCTCTCCTGAGTAAGACCCTCCATAGAGGAGAACATGACAAAAGACTGTGTTTACGCTATCCCGTGCAGATGCAGAAAGAAATATAAAGGGGAGACATGGCCGCCCTCTTAAGGTAATTCTTCAAGAACACCAGAAAGCTGTAACACGAGGAGCAGTGGAAAAAACAGGCGTGGCTAATATGGAGAGAAAAGGAATATCACCGTCATCTGTGGGATCAGGTTGTAATCATAGACAAAGAACATCATTGTAAAATTCATAAATTTAAGGAATCAGCACATATGCTAGGCCACAAAAACCTCCTGAGCCGGCCAAGCATAGAAATGAATACAATATGGGAACCAGTAATAAGGAGTGCCAGAGAAAAGCGATAATAACAACGAAACTTGCAATATGAGCTCTGGTAAAAAACATGCAATGATAACAGCAACAACTGCAATATGAGCACTGGTAAAAATGTTTACTGAAGACATGATGTTTATAATATCCAGAAATTCACACACAGATGTTTACAAGAACACATGGCACAGTGGATAAAGGCGTTAGTTAGATCCAGTGACAGGACCCAAAGAGTGTGAGTTCAATACCTAGTTAAGGCAGTGGAGAACGTGGAAAGTGAATTTAACAGGAGATAACTGATAACTGACATCTATTAGACATGGCACGTGCAACTAGAACAGTCTACCTGAGTGAGTGAAATAAAGGGTACAGTTCGACATTCCAACCAACGGCCGAAACTTGGTGATAAATATGGAAAGAAAGATGAGGGCAATGGTCCGAATAATGTAAATAGTGTATATTTACGTTGTCTCCAGACTTCTCTTCATCTCTGAAGAGACTGTCCAGCATTCACTGGCATATGGAATTCCTTCATTTGCCGGAAAACTTGTTAATAAACACAAGTAACTTACCGATTTCGTTTTCTTCATAGGGAGAGTAACGTCTTCCTAAACTCGAATTCCTGACAGATATACATTCATGTTCGTTATTCCGACGCACCTCATCAGGCTAAAAGGTATCACCTTTTTGTTTACACTTCTTCATGGTCTGTCCGATGATACATATTTTCTGTGTATCTTCTCACAGCTATCTGTACGAGAATACATGATCTCCACGCTGAAATGAAAACTGCTGTCATCTCTATCAGCCGATCACTGTTTTTTCCTTGTCTCATAAAACTCTTAATTCCAGAAGGTATCTTTTATTTAAAGCTGTTTTTGACGAATTCTTTGGGGTTTTATTTCAACCTTCTTTCTGTATACTTTACAGATCAATCTCTGTACATATTGCAATCTACGTCTATATTTAAAAACTTATTTGGAATTTTTCCTCTAAAAGTAGATCCTTGAACATATTCAGAACGTTATCAATCTAACCACGCTGTGCAGTCAAGGCTAATATATAACAACTGCTATTTTCCTGGAAGAGGAAACGGTGATAAGTGCAACTTCGCTTTTATGTTTTTTTTTTTACTGCATCTGACGATTAATGGAATCGGTAATGTGGGGCATACCTGTGCCTTATCAATATCAGTCAACTCGTTTTTTTTTGTACGACAATGTCACAACGAGATCAAAAATGTCTATTTGTCCCACGACATATTTCGATTTGCCTTTGGCTTTTGCATTAATCTTTTACCTCTGCGTCGTCGAAACCTTTCTATAGAGAGCTTTTGATGGGATCAAATAGGGATGAAGATTGGTCTTCTCTTGAACGGAATCAATCAGTAACTGCATCAAAAGGGGTCAATGACGTTATATGTTGCTGAATGGAGATGGATAACATGTTCAACAGCATTCCTGACAAAACATTAAACAGACCGGTTTTGTGAAGGTCTTCAATGAATTGATTAATGAAATCTATACCATTTTTTGATGATCATTTTTGCTCGACCTTCAGATATCCCGACTTGCGTTTCCCTTTTGTATGTGTGTCGGTCTTTGTTAACTCACAACCATTCTACCATTTTTAATTTGAATAGTCTAAAACGAACATTTTTTTCGTAAATGCCCTGATACAGTGAAAAAGATTTGATGCAACATAGCGAGTAAGTTATATCAGACGAGTGTACTACCATGTAAGTCAATTCACTCTGCCAGATGGTCAGATTCCACCACCAGGCCTTTATAGTGATAAGGGTGTATAGAAAATTAACAGGAATAAAACGAAAAAATACCTGTCAACCTTCTTGTATAGTCAAAAGGCATGTAACAAAAGAGGGTCGTCTGGGTTCCATGACTATGTATACTGCCAGTGGGGAAATGACACGCGATTGCTGGGAGGATTACTTCCCAGACTAAATTAAAAGGCCAGGCCATTCACTTCTTCCTGTTAATATCTCAATTCAAGGGCTTCTTTCTTGCAACTCTTCTTTGGTAGCCTAGCTCTTTCAGAGTGTTTCTAACCGCATAGGGTGACATTTCCATGCTGTTGCCGGCATCTTTGACGCTCTGACGACGGTGGTTTGATTTTCGATGGAATCAACGACCACATATCCCTGACCAAGATGAGCTTTGAAGTTGGACTACATTCGCTTGAGTTTGACCTGGAGATGGTTGGGCTGTGCCAGATATACTAACTCGAGATACTCTACGTATAAAAGATACCTACCTATCCAGATATGCAAAAGGGTGTGGTCAGGTGCTCGGCGACTATGAACATACCCTGTCATGTGAGTGATGGTGATGTTGATAAATATGATGAATAGTATTAAAATAAGAATAGAAAATAAAAAACACTGTTAAAAAGAAACTATGATAATTCATAAAATTATTGCAACCTGAAGATTATTGGCGATGGTCATAAGGTACTAGCTACACGAATTCGAAAGGCATAAGGATTTAAACATGACACAAGATGAATAGCACTGCTTTGAGCAAGTGTTTCGAAGGTTTCGTACCGCGCCTCGGAAAATTTGACATTTCTACCGAAATAGGGTAGTGTACAGTGTTTTTAATTTAGATATACTTTTAGCTAGACAATGTCTGCAGAGACTAATAAATGATATGATTTAGAAATAGGCCGAATCAACAAATCCTGACACGCTTTGAAACACTACGGTCAATCTGGAGATCAGCAGCCCTATCACTTTATAACAAGATCCGGATCTACTTTACAGCTCAGAACCGTGGCTGATAATCAAGACCTACACCCACCAACATCAGACATTTACCAGCTGATGCCTCAAGAACATCCTCATTATCAAGTGGCCGCAATCGTCTCCAACAACCAACTGTGTGACAGGACCAGACAAGCCCCAATCGAGATTGGCATAAAGAATCGGAAATGGGAATGAATCGGCCACACACTCCATAAGCGAAAAATGAGTCGACCAAAAACAAACTTGGCGCAGATGACGGCAAACGGCACGCCATGGGCCGAGCTGAAAAGGATCGCCGGGAACCGCGTCCGTTGGAGAGGTATTGTTACAGCCTTATGTTCCCCAAGGAAACAAAGGCATAAAAAAAAAAAAATAAATAGGAGTTTCTCTCGTTCGGTGGATCTGCCGATTTCGTGCTCCCCTTGCTTCTAAAATCTTCAAAAATTTAAATGCATCACCAATGGTCATCTTATGTCTTCCTGGTCCTGTTCTTTTATTCTTCTCGTGACTAAAATCTTCTCACTATTTACATTATTCGGTCTATTGTCATCATCTTTGTCGCCATATTTATTACAAGGTTTTGGCCCTTCAATATCTCTCTATATTTCTGAGATGAGGTATTATGTACACTATTTACATTATTCGGACTATTGTCCTCATCTTTGTTGCCATATTTGTTACAACGTTTCGGCCGTTTTACGCTCCGGCATTCTTCAGGTGTTTGGAATATCGAACTGAACACTTTATTTCCCTCGCAGGGATAGGCTGTTCTAGTTCCACGAGAGCATGTCTAATGGATGTCAATTATTAATTATCTCCTGTTAATTCCCCTCTCCAAGATCTCCACCACCATAACCAGATATTTACCTCACACACAAGGACAGAGAGTACAGTAGATAACGGCGTTATTTAGATTCAGTGACAGAACGCAAAGAGTGTGAGTTCAATACCTGCTTTTATTCATAAAAGGAGACATGAGGAAAAACTATAGGTATGCGACACGTTTCGTCTTCTGTGGGATTTTATCAAGGCAATGTTTTTATTCATCTTTTATTCATTACTTCTAAAGATACATACATACATATATATATATATATATATATATATATATATATATATATAAATAAATATAAAAGTGGACATGGAAGTCAGCACTTAGAGGCTACAGTCTGTTTCATGCTAGTGCAATCGTCAGGCGACTAGACGATTGCACTAGCATGAAACAGACTGTCGCCTCTAAGTGCTGAGTTCCATGTCCACTTTTATATTTACACACGCTCTATCTCCGATATTGAGCACTTTATCCATAAATATAGCACACTGTAAGACTATATTTCTTCATATATATATATATATATATATATATATATATATATACAGTGGCCTAAGGAAAATCTTTAGCTAGTAGAAATAAACTACATCCAATTTCAAAATTTAATAACGCAATCCCAATTTAACATAAATGAACAATAATTGCAACTAGTCTGACGTAGGTCTTCCATTTGCTAGTTTTAGTGATTGTCTTCAATTTTACGTGGATTTGATCAAGTTATGAACAATCGTCTGTTCCATATTTTGCCACTCCTTTAATAATTTTTCTTTAAGGTTTGCCACTGACGTGATTTTGGTTGCACGCTCTCGAAGTTTTCGGTCAAGCTTCTCCCAAACATGCTGTATTGGATTCATGTCAGGGCTTTGGGCTAACCATGGCAGCAGCTTGATTCTCTGCAATTCTTTCCAGGCCTTTGCTTCTTTGCTCGTATGACATGGCGCTCCATCTTCTTGAAAAAGGTAAACATTATTGTCAATCCGATTAGTTTCAAATAGTGGGAGTAGATCTTTCTCTAATATTTGAAAGTATTTTGGACTCTTCAACCGCTCGCCAACAAGAATCAGCTCAGATTTCCCTCCAAACCAGAGAGCACCCAACATCATTACTTGAATTCCTACATGTTGCGTGCAGACATTCAGTGTTCCAAGTCTCATTCTGATTTCTCCAAACATAGACCTGTCTCGAATTCGAATATTGGCAGAATTTATTTTCATCTGACCAAATTACAGTCTGAAAAATTCTTAACCTTTGCTCTCGAATTCCCTCGCCCATCTCATACGCCTTAACCTCTGAATCCCAGGGCTTCTTTCTTGCAAATCTTCTTTGGTAGCCGAGCTCTTTCAGAGTATATGGTGACATTTCCATGTTGTTAACGAGATCTTCGACGCTCTGACGACGGTTTCTGATGACTTCCTTCTTCACCGTCCTTTTTCTTCGCTCAGACACGATGCTTGGTCTTCCTGAACGTTGTTTCACACGACAATGGCATTATTGATTAAATTTCTTGACAATATTATAGACCTTTTGATGCTTAGACTGGAAAAAACAAGCAATTTCTCTATTAGACTTGCCACACTGATGCCATCTTATTATTTGCACTCGTTGAAATTCACTAATTTTCTTACTTCCGCGAACTTTCATTGCAAAATATAAGACAACTACCGTTCATAGATTAGAGTAGCTTGATACTAACACGGTAATGTCCTAAAAAAAGAAGAGACGTTATGACACAAGCCAAAATTCCTGTATCAAGTGTGGCTATTCCACTATATATATATATATATATATATATATATATATATATATATATATATATATATATATATATATGAAGAGTGAGTGATAGATAGATAGATAGATAGATAGATAGATAGATAGATAGATAGATAGATAGATATGGAATCCTGACAAACTTTGTAAGGAATATGACAAATAGAACATGGTAGAATGACTTGAAAGGAAAAGATTCAGAACACCTTTTCTGAAAGGATTTTGAAGCAAATCCATATATAGTTTTCAGAATGGTTTGAAAGTAAAATATTTACAGGCTTTAGGTCCGTCCATGTTTTTTTCTCTGTCGACAATGTATGTATAAAATAGGATATATTATGCACATAATTATTTGGAGAAATATGTTTTATTTTAACTAGATTTGATTACACAATTCGACTTTCTGTGTTTCATCAAATCAAAAAACGAAAGTAAGAAATATGTGGGTGTATTTCTGTTCCTGCTAATAATAAATCGTTACTACTTTTTCCGCTAACCTTTTAAGAAATTAATGAAAATGAATGACTTTAAAGAAAGTCGCTTATACTTATTTTGTATCTTTTTCTTTATAATTCATGTCAAGATCTCTATATGTTCCTCCTGCTTTTCTGTTTTTAATTCAAGGTACATCCACAGCTTATTTTCAGAATATTTTTTCATCGTTTTTTGATCTTGGGTTTGAAAACCATATTTACGCTCCTATTACGAAATATGTAATTAGCACAGGTAAGAATCGGGTTATTTTGTAAGTACTCACCTGTGATTTAGCAGATTGTCTGGCGTCAATATCTTATGTTGGAAAGATCTGCCTCATTTTTCCCACTAATATTCACTATCAAAGATTTTACTAGCATCCTAAATCTCATCATTGTCCCCAGTAGAAAATATGTATTTTTAACTTGCAGCAGTCAATTTATTATTGATATTTAGTGAAAATCGGCTGGAAGATTGTGCAGTGTTTGATCCTTTCATTAGATGCATTCAAATCAGAAGTTTTGTCGGGGATCGAACACTGATCTCTGAAAATGATCAGAGCGAGACAAAACAGTAAATAGCCAGTAAGTGCAAATGGCTTGTATAATTAATTTCCACTCGTGTTGCATATTACCAAGAATGCGAGACAGACATATTTACTGTAAAGTTAACATATCTCTTTCACACAGAACTGTATTTTATATTTGCATTGACGTGGATGTTTCCATCTGGAAATCTGTTAAGGTCTTAGAGACGTTATTCCAGACACACAGTTGTGGCTTCTTGTCTGGAAAGAAGTGCCATGATTCACTTATTTAATAATTCAACAATATTAGTTGGTCTGTGGTTAGGCTGTTGCTGGAGAAAATAAAATGTAGGGTGAATTGAAACGCAGTCAATTAGTTAAAACAATGTCAAGAAGAGGAACAATTTAGCATTTAGGAATAGTAATAAAATCTCTCTCTCCATATATATATATATATATATATATATATATATAGATATATATATATGTATATATATATATATATATATATATATAAAGAAACAAACAGTAAGATATATAATCCGGTGTTCTTATAGATATTTTTATTTTTACACAATATTGCACAATGTAAATTTACAGAGCATTAATATTATTAATTAATTGATTTGAAATATGGTTTTTTCGCTACACACAGCGAAAAAGACATATTTTAACATTATTTTAAATCAATTAAAAACCATATTTTTAACAATATTTTAAATCAATTAATTTATAATATATATATATATATTAATTTATATATATATATATATATATATATATATATATATATATATATATATAATAATCCACAGTCAGACTGTTTTGCTGTATCACAGTTATTCAGTGTAGCTAGACGCCCGGCTGCTTCTAGCTAGGATCTAAACCCGATGAATTGGGGTCAGTTGGACATTCTACCACTCGGTGTGCGGCAGGGACGAAGGTGAATTGTACCGTATTTATTTTTAGATAAATACGTAGTGACTTAGAGAAGTCAATTCGCTTTACGCAAGAGTCTCGATATAATAGTTCACTGTATACAAACCCATAATTCCTCCCCGAGAGAGCTGAACCGAAATTAAATTTTCAGGAGCCAATATATTGCAATCCAAAGACAGAATGTTTCGCTGTATCACAGCTCTTCAGTGTGGCTAGACGTCCGGTTGCCTCTCGCTAGGATCGAAACCCTGTTGAATTGGCGGGTTTCGATACTAACGAATCTATCTATCTATATATATATATATATATATATATATATATATATATATATATATATATATATATGATTTGTTGTTTGATGATTGATAGCTGTAGGCATGAAACGTTGAATAATATCCAGTGATAATATATATATATATATATATATATATATATTAAATCTTAATAGCTCTATATGTAAAAATTCAGAAATAAATAAAATCTATCTGTGAAAAAAATATATGAAAAATCCAAAATATTACTGTTCTTTGCCAACGCGTTTCAGCCTGTGATGGACATTATGTCAATAAATGATAATGTCGCTCAGAGGACGAAAAGCGTCGGTAAAGAAAATCTATCTATCTATCTATCTATCTATCTATCTATCTATCTATCTATCTATCTATCCTCTCATACACACGTATATATATATATATATATATATATATATATATATATACATATCTACGCACATACACACACACTCGCGTGCGCACGCACACACTCATATACACACAAATATACATATATATATATATATATATATATATATATATATATATATATATATATATATATATATATATATATATATATATATAAATCGTAAGAAAACAAGTTGTATCCGCCTGATAATTGTCATTATGTGAAGCTCCGAGTCACTGATTGTGATATTATATTAATTATACATATCTATCTATCTCTCTCTCTCTCTATATATATATATATATATATAATAATGATAATATTAACCATTTCCTAATGTAGAAATATTCGGGATTTATTGTCTGTGCATTTAGTGGCCGTCGGGGATGGGTGTTTAGTGACCCGTGTCAAAAAGTAGTATCTGTCCACGGTGATATAAACTACGTTTTCTCTCTCAATTATGTCTCTATATTATTGGACAGTGCGCATCTGACTATATCATTGAGAACAACTCTTCTTGCCAATACCTCCTTCACAGCCCTAAAGAGGGGAGATCCGTATTTATACAGATACATTTGAAATCAATAGTAGAGGGAGCAGCGCTATTTCTGGATTTCACATTAAACTGACTTTACTTTTCCACTTTTTCATACAATTTTGCCTAATATTGATCTTGAAATATATATATATATATATATATATATATATATATATATATATATATATATATATGCCCGCGTGGCGTTCTTTTAACATTATATATATATATATATATATACATATATATATATATATATATATATATATATATATATATATATATATATATATATATATATATACTAGCCGCATGGCCCGGCGTTGCTTGATTCAAAAATCGTACGACTCATACAGCAATGGCTACCACGTGACTTAAAATATTTTTGCCCTTCCTTGCCTTTAAAGGAGTGCCCTTTGCCGTGCTGATGTTGCTACATGCCTAAATTCTTGCTTATCTCACACTGCAATTTTTTTCTAAGCTCTATACTAAACATTAAATCTGTTACGGAAAAAGAACTAAACAAAATGAACACAAAACGATCAGATTTGAAAAAGGACTCGTAACTGGAATAAAACAAATGAAAATAGAATGTTAACGACAAATACTTTTTCACACCCAAACCAGTTCTGCGGAATCAGGATCAACGTTGAGTTTAAGCAAGCGAATGAGCCAATTTGAGTAAAGTCCCATGAAGATTTAAATTTTTTCCCACTTGTGATGAATGCAGCTATTGATTTTTTTTGCATGCTAGTTAACATTCGTGTCAGTCAGCTGGCCAATAGAATCTTCCAGCTTATTCGTGGCAGCCAGCTATAGGTTCTCACTGTGGCCAGTAGAAAATGGCCGCAAACTACATGAAAACTGCCGTAAAAGCATGAAAAAGCCATTATTTCCACTATCGATGGGAGTTGGGAAATGCAAAGTCGGTCTTGGCCTTTCCACTAACTTGGAGCATGTGCATGAAAATTTTTGTGCAAATCCGTCTAAAATTGTGGCCGTGCATTCGTTACACACACAAACACATACTGCCTTTTATAGATAGAGATAACTTTTCTTACATTTAAGATATATATATATATATTTTTTTTTCTTACCTTTTAATACATATATATATATATGGACGCTTTGCATTCTTACATTTTAAAACATATATATATATATATATATTATAAATTAATAGATTTAAAATATGGTTTTACCGCTACACAGTGATGACCATGTTTCAGAAATTGAAGCTAAAGCCCCTGAATTTAATTTTGTTATTAAACCAAAGACATCAGTAGTTCCATTTCCTCATCAAGCGAATTTTGGAGTAACTTACTTTTTAAAATTTACGGTTGTTAACGGCACAGGAAAGATTCATAGTTTGAGGGTTTCCAAGGTTACCGATAAATCCATTCATCTAGACAAGGGGTGGTAGAGGGTTCAATTTTTAATTTTCGTTGTCTCAGTTAATAGTTACATTTGAAAGCGGGGTTATGTTTAGGGATGGGTAGGGATGTATCTTTTAACAAATTCTGACATCCGCTAAATTCATGTCATCTGGGTTTATTTCTAACGGCAAAAATTCTTATGGTATTATTTCTATTTGTATATTTAAAGATTTTGAGGGACTGTTTAGGTTAGAATATGTTTTATCCACCTTTCTAAAAAGTTATTTTTAATATTTAATATACTATACTCCTAGTTAAAAACGAAGTAAATGTATTAGGATTACTTTAGTACACGGATATTACTGAAGATGAAAAGAACATTATATTAAATGCGAAGAAATCGGTACTGATCCATAATGGTGAGCAATGCGTAAAAAATTCATATGACCACTTTGACATCACAATGGGATCACTAGACTCAGCTGAGTCTTCTGATCTTATTGGTCTTTTTATTTTATACAACCTAACAGCGCATCGTGATATTGATTCAACTGACATTGGTCTATACAGGGACGATGGTCTCATGGTTATTAGGAATTCTACTAACTTCAGAATAGACAAAATTAGAAAGGCATTATATAAAGAATTTAAAAGCATGGGTTTAAAAATTACCGTTAGCACTAAAATTAAAAAAGTTAACTTCCTTGATATAACATTAGATTTAAAGAACAATACATACACACCTTATAAAAAACTCAATACGAATCCTGTATATATACACCCTAAATCAAATCACCCCTCATCTATAATTAAACATATACCTTTATCTATCCGAAAAAGAATTAGTACAAATTCAGCAAATGACAAGATTTTCGACGAACATATTAATTTCTATAATAAAGCTCTAAAAGATAGTGGCTACAAAAACCTAAAACTAACTTATATTAAAAATGAAAACGGTAAACATAGGAAAAACAGAAGCAGGAAAATAATTTGGTATACACCCCCATACAACCAAATGGTAAAAAACAAATTGGGACAAAAATTCCTTGAATTAATACTCAAGCATTTTCCCGGTGGAAGTAAACTTAGTACCATTTTCAATAGAAATACACTAAAATTAAGTTATAGCTGTACTGATAACCTAGAAAAGATAATTAAGAAACATAATACTAATATCTTAAATAAACACTTATACCAGAACCAAAAAATTGTAGACAAGGGAAAAATACAAACAACAACTAATGAGGGTGAACAAAAATTATGTAATTGTAGAAACCCTCAAAACTGTCCTTTACAAAATAAATGTTGCATAGAATCAGTAGTATACCAATGTAATATATCTTCTGTTGAAAACCCTGAAAACATAAAAATTTATATAGGTTGCACTAGCCATGAGTTCAAAAAGAGGTTCTACCAACATCAATCCTCGTTTAGGATAAATAAGTATAAAAGTCAAACATCTCTTTCGAAGTACTTTTGGCACCTAAAAGAATCCAATAAAACACCTACAGTGAAATGGAAGTTAATAAGAAGAGCTAGAATATGTAGGTCATTAAATGACCCATGTCCTTTATGCATACATGAGAAACTATATATTACTAAGTTTATAAAAAATAAAAATTTACTGAATCAGAGAAATGAAATAGCTATTTTTTGTCGTCATTGCCAAAAGTTTTCTTTAAATAATCTTTAAATAATCTATAAAAAAAAAAAAAAAAAAAAAAAAAAAATTACCTGATTATTATACATACTCATATTTGATGGGTATAAATAATTTTAAATAATGTAGATAATTATATTACATTTACTTGGTTTATAAAGAAATATAGCCGATTAAAATTAAAAAGTTAAATTTGAAAGTAGAATTTTTAAAAATGTTTTAAAATTGAAATTAAATAAAACAGATTCTAACCTAAATATCTTTTAAAATTGTAATTAAATAAAACGTACTCTAACCATAACACCTCTCTCAAAGCAATTCAAACACTGGAAAGAATCCAAGTGAACACCGAAAGTCATGTGAAATTAATAACTTAGAATATAATATTGAACATTAAATGTCCTTTATACATACATATATACATTTATAATACTAAGTTTATTGAATTAGTGAAATAATTTAACCACCTTTGCCGTCATTGTCATAAGGTTTACATAAAATAAAATAAAATAAAATAATATTTACTTATACTCGATAAGAATAAATAATTTTAAATACTGTAAGTAATCCTAATACATTTACTTCGTTTTTAACTAGGAGTATAGTATATTAAATATTAAAAATAACTTTTTAGAAAGGTGGATAAAACATATTCTAACCTAAACAGTCCCTCAAAATCTTTAAATATACAAATAGAAATAATACCATAAGAATTTTTGCCGTTAGAAATAAACCCAGATGACATGAATTTAGCGGATGTCAGAATTTGTTAAAAGATACATCCCTACCCATCCCTAAACATAACCCCGCTTTCAAATGTAACTATTAACTGAGACAACGAAAATTAAAAATTGAACCCTCTACCACCCCTTGTCTAGATGAATGGATTTATCGGTAACCTTGGAAACCCTCAAACTATGAATCTTTCCTGTGCCGTTAACAACCGTAAATTTTAAAAAGTAAGTTACTCCAAAATTCGCTTGATGAGGAAATGGAACTACTGATGTCTTTGGTTTAATAACAAAATTAAATTCAGGGGCTTTAGCTTCCATTTCTGAAACATGGTCATCACTGTGTAGCGGTAAAACCATATTTTAAATCTATTAATTTATAATATTAATGCTCTGTAAATTTAAATTTACATAGAGCACTATTGTGTAAAAATAAAAATATCTATAAGAACACCGGATTTTATATCTTACTGTTCTTTCCTTTTTATTTATATATACATATATATATATATATATATATTCTTACTTCTAAGATGTAATATATATATATATATATATATATATATATATATATATATATATATATATATATATATATATATATATATATATATTGTGTGTGTGTCTGTATTTAGGCATCATTTTTTCATTGATACACGTTTCATTAAATAATATAGACAAGTTTTGTCTATTTTATGTAAATTCTTTTCATATAGTCTGATAAGCTTAATAACATTATTATTAAAAGATTAAACTTTAATGATAATATAATATGTAATAGCTTGCCCGAGTGGATAATACGTTCGCTTTCTGGCCATGAAACACTGGTTCGAATCTCACCAGTGTTGATTTGTGATCGGTCTGGATCCAATCGGACAGTTATGTTGGAAAGTGTCTGAAAACGACCCAAGTGAAATTGTGTTGGCGGAAGAGTTGGGTGGACGTCGATAGCAATGCTAGCACGAAGTCGCAACTCGCCTTCGTAGACGGGTATTCTCGAATACGAGTCACCAGATATATATATATATATATATATATATATATATATATATATATATATATATATATATATATATATATGATGTAATGGAATTTTTATTTATTAATCCGACAAATATATTAAGCAATTTAAACATCATATTTAGTGGATATTCATATTTAATTAGACGCTCTATTCATTTTTAAAAAGTATATTTATTTCCATCTATCGGCCTGAATATTCGAGAGAAAGATTCGCTCTCCAGCATTCGAATCTCTGCCTCTGTCTGAAGATATGTAAAAAAAATAGGAAAGTACACGTTAGGTATATAATCCGGAGTTCTTTGGTATTTTTGTTTTTATTTTTTTTAAATCACTGCTCCATACAGAAGTAAAGCTTAAATTATAATTTCTTTAAAAAAAAATATGATTCATTCACTACATAAGAGTTCTCATGTTTCAAAAACAAGAGCCGAAAACCTCAATATAATTATTAAAATTATACTGAACTAAAGTATCAAGCCCTGTTTCATCCTCAAGCGAAAATTAAAAAATAATTATAATTTAAAAAAAAAATTATAATTAAAAAAAAATAATTATAATTTTAAAAAAATAATTATAATATATATATATATATATATATATATATGCTTTTCATTGTTTCAAGCGGACACAAAAACAGATTTTTTACTTTATATATTAGGTAAGAATAGGTTTGTATTCGAATTTGTGTCTGATCTTAAATCTACATCCAACAAGAATTTCACAATTAATTGTTGGAAATCTCGCCTCAATGTGTGCACACTTTGTTTATTCTGTTCAACGAAGATTGAATTCTATATTATCTAATAGATTGGGTGGTCTTATTGCAACCACCGTGGGAGAGGACACACTGCACAGTAGCGTATTGAGCTGTCCACAAGGGGACGTGGCATGACGTAATGAATCTAGTTTTCCTGCCATACACTCCCCGACCCGCATCTTTCTTTCCCCGATCGCTCTCGAAATGATCGAACGGGACGTAATTTGCCGATTTCAGACACTTCATTCTTCGCTTCCGCAGCCATAATTGTCTTCTGCTGTCTCAAGTCTACCTGTATTTTGCCAAGATGAAGCCGGAAGCGTACACAATATTAACCCAAGAGAGAAATGAATGTGGCGGATGCCCTCATCAAACGCTGATTCCAAACACATTTAAACAGAGAATTATTGCACCAAATCACATGATATATATATATATATATATATATATATATATATATATATATATATATATATATATATATATATATATATATATTGAGTATTAAATTATTGTATTAGAGTTTCTATCTCGCTGGTATTTGCTTTATATGTTTATATATATAGGGAGAGTGTACAACGTCATTGATAGGCTATCTCTGTATCTGTCTATATTTCTGAGATGAGGTATTTTGTACATTATTTATATTATTCGGACTATTGTCCTCATCTTTATCGCCATATTTATTACAACGATTCGGCCGTTGTCCGCTCCGGCCTTCTTCAGGTGCTTGGAATGTCGAACTGAACCCTTTATTTCGCTCAATGGGGTAGACTGTTCTAAGTGCCATGTTTAATGGATGTCAGTTATCAGTTATCTCCTGTTATTTTCCCTCTGAAAGTTCTCCACTGCCTTAACCGGGTATTGAACTCACACTCTTTTGGGTGCTGCCACTGGATATAACTGACGACTTTATCCACATGGCACAACTGATAACTGACATCCATTAAACATGGCACGTGGAACTAGAAGAGTCTACCCCAGGGAGCGAAATAAAGGGTTTAATTCAACATTCCAACCACCTGAAGACGGCCGGAGCGTACAACAGCCGAAACGTTGTGATAAATATGCCAACAAAGATGATGACGATATTCCGAACAATGTAAATAGTGTGTATAATATCTCATCTCAGAAATATAGATAGATATTAAATTTTGTTTCAGAATACTGCCTTGTTTTTATATTAAATGGACACGTACCATATATGAATTATCTGTATTCTTCACATTTCTGATCTCTATCCTCAGCTATCGTTTGATCATCTGGTAATCCAAAATATTATTTAATCTCAGAAATATAGACAGATACTGAAAGGCTGAAACGTTTTAATAAATATCGCGGCAAAGATGAGGACAATAGTCCGAATAATGTAAATAATGTAGGCTATCTGTGCCTTCTGAAAATCGCGGATGATACCGAACTAATTAGGCATATTCATAAATGTTTACAATATATCGTAAGCCAATTCGCTAACAAAGAAGATGCCACGCCACCCACATAAATGTCTTTGGAGATAAACGGAAAAGAGAAAATGAAAATCATATCAGTAGTCAATGAATTAAATTTTTATTTGCAAAAAATGCAAAAAATACAGAATACACCTATTATTTACATTGTTCGGACATTTGTCTACATCTTTATTGCCACATTCTCGATGTTTCGACCGTTGTACGCTCCGACCTTCTTTAGGTGACTGAAATTTCGAAGTGAACACTATATATTGTTCACCGGGGTAGACTTTTCTAGTTCCACAAGCCATGCTTTTCTGGGTGTATTTCTCTTAAATCTTCTCTCCAGTCGCCAGGTATTGAACTCACAAATATTTGGATCAGGTCACTGGATCCAACCAACGCATTTATCCACTGGGCACTGTGATCATCAGGGCATCAGTGCATGGATTTTTGGGGGTTATAAAATTAATTTCACAACCATTATTACCAGAGCTCATATTGCAAATTTTGTTGTTATTTTTCCTTTTATTTAGCACTCAGTATTACTGGTTCCCATATTGCATTTTTTTCTATGTTTGACTGGCTTAGGAGATTTTTGTGGCTCAGCATTTGTGTTGATTCCTTAAGTTTACGTATTTTTCAGTGATGTTCTCTGTATATTATTTCAATCTAACCACACCTACAGAGAATACACCTGTATATCCCAAACATATGAAAATCCCAGATTATTCGAGAAACGTATAAGCTTTCAAAAATTCCTGGCGGTGGCATCGGAAATGACTTTGTTACAATGTCTTTATCCCTCAGTGCCGAAAGAGAGAAAAATTGAAAGAAAAGCAATATGGAACGAGTATATGGAAAGAAGAAAATGACGGAGAAGAGAAATGACCACAGCATTCTACACATACGCATATTAACACACGTACACGTTTACACAAACTTATGTATATGGGTATTCACGCATAAACACACACTCACGCAAGGAAGAAAAAAGTCAACTTAAATGCAATAAGAAGTGCATTTATCATTATTTTAAATAACGAACATGAAAAGATCGGTAGTCAATTGATGAAACCTGCGGACAAGAGGACCGAAAGATCACAAAAATGATCGTCTACGAAATTCTTTAGTGGGGGTGCTGAATATAAGATAAATAGATTCGTCTATCGTCCGGTTCAGGATTTGAGGTTTAGTCTTTGTTTCTCATTTAGTAATGGGTTTCCGGTTTCTTCCATTCGATTTCGCACACTGTAGCCCTTGAATTTTAATAGCATGATTGCCTTGCCGGGACTGAATTGATAATATATATATATATATATATATATATATATATATATAGATAGATAGATAGATAGATAGATAGATAGATAGATTATTAATTAATCAATAAAAAAAATTAAAATCTTGATATTCTTTAATTAATAATAAATATATAAAATTGTCATCCACAGACAGACTGTTTCGCAGCTAATCAGTGTGGCTAGACGTCCGATTGCCGCTAGCTATGATCGAAACCCGACTGAATTGGCGCCAGTCGAAAATTCTACCACTAGGCCGTCGGCACACGGCAGGGGCAAAGGTGAATTATAGCGCATTTATTTTTAGATTTACTTAAACACACAGTGACTGACAGTGACAGTGACTCAATTCTGCCGAAGAGTCTTGCTATATTAGCTTTAATAGTCGCTGTTTACAAACACACGCATCACTCCCACAGAGCTTAACCGAAATTAATTTTTCAGGAGCCAATATTATTGTCATCCACAGACAGACTATATATATATATATATATATATATATATATATATATATACATACATACATACAGAGAGAGAGAGAGAGAGAGAGAGAGAGAGAGAGAGAGAGAGAGAGAGAAATAGATTATTAATTAAAGAATATCAAACATTTAAAATCTTGATATTCTTTAATTAATAATAATTTTGCTCGATCTGTTGACATAGAGCTCTCCCTGGATCTATATCCTCCTGGAAATTCCATACGGATTACTATATGGTAACATTATTATCTATCTATCTATCTATCTACCTATCTATCTATATATATATATATATATATATATATATACATATATATATATATATATAAATATATATATATATATATATATATAGAACAATCTGTTCTTAAAAATATGTCGATTGGTCGCAATATATATATATATATATATATATATATATATTGCAACCAATCCTCATATATATATATATATATATATATATATATATATATATATATATATATATATATATATATATGTATATATATAAATAATTAAAAAATATCAAATATTTAAAATCTTGATATTCTTTAATTATATGTTGACATAGAGCTCTCCGTGGATCTATAGCTTCTTGCTTGAAATTCAACATAGATTACCATATTGTATCATTACTATATATATATATATATATATATATATATATATATATATATATATATATATATATATATATATATATATTGAAACCGATTGACATATTTCTAAGAATTGATTTTTCTTCTGGAAGTGCTATGGAGTGTTAACATCTTGATGATATCCTTATTTTCTCTTTGAGTTACAGGTGCTATCCATTCTCTGGTATAGTTCGAAAGTGATGTGGTTTCTGTTATTTGGTATAGTTCTTTGTTTGGGATTCTGTAGCGCCAAAATGTTCGAAGAAGGATAATCTTTATCAAGCCCCTCAGGATTTATTCGCTCAAAACCACAAAAATAATAAAAGTCATGAAAAATGTTGGTGCTCAATTTATCTCCTAAATGTGGAAATTGTGATCGTTTTGTAAATGCATATTCGTCATCCTTGTTTTTAGATGCATCAGATCATCAACCTCTTATTGTGAGCGAACTAGATTTCTCTTTTATAAATTACTGCTGATTATTTAATTAATTTAAGATTTTACTGCCAGACTCAATATTTCCTCTCAGGAATGTGGCATCTTTTTCTCATCACTTACTGTGTTGTATCGAACATATTGAACACTGCACACGTAACAATAGTAATTCACTTCTATACTGCTGCTCTGTTTTGGTCTTGAGACAATTTATCACTGTGGTGTCTTGCCCAGTGATAGCCTAAAACCTTCATCTCATTGTTTGATTTTTAAAAATTCGATCTTTTCTTTCTCCGGCCTGATACGGTGTATGTTACCTCTCAGTACTATCGATACGAAGTCATTGTTTCGGCTGGTGGAACAGATAATACGCCAAATGAATCTTTTTCAGTATTTTAGGGCTACAACAAGCGACCATTATTTAGCGTTGATAATTGCAGACTAAAATATAACCTGATAATATTTACCTAAAGAACCAACTATAAACAAGACCACGTTTTCCTATAGACACGTATACCAACTCAAAAAATGTTTATCTATCGACTCAAGTACAAAAACGACCAATATTGTCCCATAGTCTTAACTATAAACGATGTTATATGCATAAAGGTCAATTATGTTATTTATATAAAGGCTTAAACGGCTAATATTTACACATAGATACGAATTAATGTAAATAATGTTCATTTATAGGTTCATGTATAATCCCATATAAATTTTACTATTGACTCAAGTTTAAATAACAGAAAGAAAAAAAGAAGATGGAGGAGGGAAGAAAAGTAGAAGAAGAAGAATTTGGATGAGACCTAAGTAGGTGATTTTATAGGAGATCACCAGTTGCTAATGCAGGTAGTGACCACTCACCAAACCATTAATGTTGTCTAATGCAAGAAGAAGAAGAAGAAGAAGAAGAGGAAGAAGAAGAAGAAGAAGAAGGAGGATAATAATAATAATAATAATAATAATAATAATAATAATAATAATAATAATAATTTAGATGAGACCTGAATAGGTGACTTTATAGGGGATCAACAGTTGCCATGCAGGGAATTACCTCTCACCACACCATTAATGTTGTCTAAAAGAAGAAGAAGAAGAAGAAGAAGAAGAAGAAGAAGAAGAAGAAGAAGAAGAAGAAGAAGAAGAAGAAGAAGAAGGATAATAATAATAATAATAATTTGGATAAGACCTGAGTAGGTGACTTTATAGGGGATCACCAGTTGCCATGCAAAGAGTGACCTCTCACCACACCATTAATGTTGGCTAATCGAAGGAAAGCTACCGATACTTCTTGGTATCGGCGTTGTCACAGGTTTTACCATAGACTGGTTGGATGTAACACCGGCCTACCTTTGTGACTCCAGCTCCATATCTTATTTTCAGGGTTTTCTCAGCAAAAAGTTTGAAATCAGAGATTTCATTCTCTCAAATAGACCGCCATCTCAGTCTGATGCGAGCTGATAGGATATATAAATATATATATAAATATATATAAAAATATATATAAAAATCCTGAAACATAAACTAAACTGTTATTGGACGAATCGAAAGGAGTGAAATCCTAAGGAAATATTTACCGCTTTTTAAAATAAAGCATATTATAAAGACATGTGTCAAGTTTCCCACCGAAGAATCTACCTTTCCATTCATATATTTAATTCTTCATCCGCGAATACAGGTTGTTTTTACGAGGTCTGATCAAATAATATCGGAACTGTTTTCTATTCACTGCATATAGCCACTTGGCACAGATTTATATTGAACTTTGACGTGACGTGAATGCACACAAAGTTATAGCGTTCTCGCCCACTTCCATTGTTTATAGCCAGTGCTTGAAAGGAAAGTATGTAGAGCGTAGTCACTGTACATACTTATCACACCACAAAATCCTTTTTGGAAACGATCGTAACGAGTGAAATATGGCTATGACCCCCGAAACCAAGGCTCTGTATTCACAGTGGATGAGTCGAAGGAATCAGAAGACAATTTTCTTCGACTTTATTGTTCATCATGAATATACATGATCTGGTCAAGGGGTACTACCCGTGATCTGATGCGGCGTTTATAGGAATATATTTGTCGTAAAAAGAGAGAATTGCTAGTGTACTGTGAGAGGTAACTCCACCATGACTACGCACCTGTCCATTTACTGCAGCTTCTGACGCAGTTCTTGGTCAAGACTAACATTTTCCAGGTCCGACAACCATCACATTCTTCAGATATCGCTTTTTGCGACTTGTTTCTTTTTCCAAAAATCAAATCCCACTTGGCTGGACAAAAATTTCAAGACATCGAGGAAATCCGAGAGAATTCGATGAGTCAGCTGATCGCTATCCCGAACAAAGTAGTTCTAGATATGATTCCATTAATGGAAATAATTCTGGTTAAAATGTTTGACTTCAAAACGGAACTACTTCGAAGGAGTTTAAATGCCGAATTAACACATACTGGAGTTTTATTTTTATAGCATTTTCCCGTTTCTCTTTGGTCAGACCTCGTATATAATTATAATGTGGCATTAAACACGAAAACATGTAAAAAATAACTTCCAATTAATCATAGCAGCCAGAGCAAGCGGAAAACAAAGGAGCGAATTCTCACGATTCCTCTTGTCCTGTCGGAAGCCGTAAGACAATTTCAAATGAAGGAGTTTTATCGTACAGCTTCTCATCCGTGTCAAATTAAAATTTCGTATGAGTTGAGAATTCGCAATCATAGCGATGGTGTACACGTTTTAGAAATTTTCTAAATCCAATCCAAATGCCTAATATGTTCCATCAAATCATATAACACATGCGAATCCGAAAAAAAGCTGAATAAGTTTGTCAAAAATGCTTTCTGATTACTGTTACCAAAAGAATCTTCAGCTAATTCTTGCGATATCGGACGCATTTGGATACTAATTTATAGATACATAAAAAGTAAATTATCCGTAAGACATGTTTAAGCATCTAGCCTAACTAGGGTAAACCTTCTCAATTGCAGAGAGGGTAAACCTCCATGGCAGAGAGGGTAAATGACGCGTTCGACGCAGAGGGATGTATTCATTTCATAATTTTGCTGCAATACACGCTTAAAGGTTTTAGGCAGTTTTGATCAACATGTCTTTTCATGGTTAGCCGTAAGGAATTGTAAATGTAGGACTACCTTTCACTTAAGTAAAAGAATAACATTTTTTACATTATTCGGACTATTGTCCTCATCTTTGTCGCCATATTTATTACAACGTTGTACGCTCCGGCCTTCTTCAAGTGGTTGGAATGTCGAACTGAACCCTTTATTCCGCTCACTGGGGTAGACTGTTCTAGTCCCACGTACCATGTTTAATGGATGTTAGTTATCAGTTATTTCCTGTTAATTTCCCTCTGAAAGTTCTCCACTGCCTTAACCGGGTATTGAATTCACACTCTTTTGGGTCCTGTCACTGGATCTAACCAACGCCTTTAACCACTGCACCATGTGGCCTTGAGGACAAAATGATAGCAATAATAATATTTAATACGAATTTATTAGATGAAAGATCAAGTTTTATTGAAACATTATTGATAATTATGTATTTAGTTACATAACAAATAAAAAAAATGATATAAATTTTGATACTATATTCCATTTGTTGTTAGGTATTTTTCATTTTCTCCTTTGTTATAGAAAGCGTTTTAGAATACTTTGTCTGTAATGCTAAGTTTTCTAAGTTGAACAAACTGGAGCTATTCCGTTTACGCTTTCTTTTCTCACTTTTCCTTTGTTGATGTCAATCGCTTTCTTCCAGTCATTTTGATGGGCAATAGCGAAATTCTGAAAATTAGAATGATCTTATACCTTTTCAAAAATAAAGCCTGTAAAAAGGAATATGTTAAATTAATATAATACCAAAAATAAAATGCTTTTGACAAAAAAAAAAAATAATGATTTCCATATAATTATGTAACAATAATGTAATGATATTCCGCAGAAAAATCGGTTTATTTTATCTAATCTCATTGCATTGTTACGAACTACAAACCTAAATTGAGTTTGAAATATTGTTCAATCGGCTTCACTTTTTTGTACAATACTTGGATATGACATAATTTGCTGTTGTTCCCAGATTCACCCTGAGACGGGGTAGTAGCGCCTGTTAAGGACCCAGCTATTGGCAAATAGTTAACCATTAAACTGCGGACAAAATACTATGAAATTATTTAAAAAGATGTCATAGTAAAAATACCAGTAATATATTGTCATAGTAAAAAAAAATTACCAGTAACATTGTTTTTTGCAAAATAAATTAATAAAAAATTACCATCAATATATTTTTGAAAATAAAATAACTAATGCTCCCAACAAAATTAAAATTTGACATTAAATGACCCATGAGTAGTTGATATGCCGCTAAACAAACAAACAGTCAAAGAAATAATTTTGTTAGGCATTCTACATCTGAAGATGCCCCAAAATATTTCTAAAATATTCCTTCGAAAATGCTAAATAATCTTTAACATTGATGTTAATAATTATATCGCATTTACACAAATTAATACAGTTTAATAATAATGTACATACAGGGGTTGGAGAAAATAATTGGAACAGGTGCAAAATCCACTCCTATATTTCAAAGACCTATTATGTTAAGAAAAACTTCGTAATTGCAGGTTATATCTATTGTAAATACGTTTATATAATTTATTGTCTTTGTCTTATATATTTTTAGAATTTAGTAAAATTTAAACTAAATGCGTCACCTCTCCGTGTTCGAAAAAGGGCAATTTGTTGGAGCTCGCATGGCAGGAGCCTCGATCACTAAGGTTGCTGAACTGTTTGGTTTTTCAAGAGCTAACATATGAAGAACTATGACGCAATTCAAGAAACACGGCAAAACCTCTAGCAACCCTAGCAATTCGGGCCGGACTTGCAAACTTACTGACAGGAACCGACGTGCATTGTAAAACAATGTGACGATTAATCATCGGACTACTGCGGCGAAAGTGACTGCTGAGTTGAATAATCATCTGAATAGTCGAGATTCTACTAAAACTGTTCGTCATGAGCTCCATAGGGCTGAATATCATGGAAGAGCCAGCGTAAGGAAACCTCTTCTCTCCACTCGCAACATTCAGAAGAGGTTGAAGTGGTGCGGAGATCACAATGCCTGGTCTGCAGACCAATAGAAGCAAGTCATATTCTCAGACAAGTCCGGTTTTTCTCTTTTTCCAAATTCAGAGCGAGTTTATGTGTAGAGGCAGCCCAAAGAAGCTTACAACTCTGACTACCTTCTTCCAACTGTGAAGCATGGAGGTGAATCAGTGATAGTTTGGGCCGCCATATCATGGAAATGTCTCGGTCCAATAGTTTCCCTGCAGGATAGAATCAGCAGCAAAGATTACCTGAACAATTTTGTAGATCATGTTCATCCAATGGCCCAGACTTTATTCCCTGATGTTGACAGCATCTTCCAAGATTATAATGCTCCAATACATACCGCTCAATTGGTTAAGAATTGGTATGAAAGTGAGCTAGAACACATGTAGTGGCCTCCCCAATCTCCAGATATCAATATTATTGAACATTTGTGGTGCATTTTGCAGCGACAAGTTAGGAGCTGCTATCCTCCACCGTCGTGTCTTAAAGAGCTGGAGCAGATGTTAATGGAAGAATGGCTGAAAATTGCTTTGGATGAAGTCAGGAATCTGTATGATTCCATTTCAAGATGTATTAAAGCTGTATGTTAAGCTAAAGGAGAACCAACCTCATATTAACTAAATTTTCTTTGAATTTAACAAGTGTTTCAATTATTTTGTGCAACACCAATAGATTGGTCAAAAATTCATTTCTGTTTTTCTTCAATTACAACAGACCCAAATTAAACGGATATAAAACATATAACAATGGATGTCAAAGTCTAAGGATTCAGAATATAATCCGTAAAAATATACCTCATGAATCAGTCGTAATTTACACCTTTGAATTTCGTAGATATACCTGTTGCGGAGTCGCATTTTCGCTGCCTTGTTACCCATGTCTGGATAGTCGTTCTCCAGATGATGCGAACACTCATTCAAATGGTAACCATTAGAAAACCTCTATCCGAACTGTGTACCTCCATAACCTCTTCATCAGCAGCAACCCTTTGCAACATTGTCTTAGGCATTCTGGGAAGCCAATTTGGACAAACCTTTGAGTAGTCATAATAAAGCCTCACACTTCAGTGATTATCATGGCACAATTAAAGGCTTTCACAATCTGTTTGGTATTATCATCCTTCAGAACAGCAACAGGCTTTCCACTGTGGGACCTGTCACTAAGATCCGTTTTTTTTTCTCTCTCGGATTGCAATACATTTACTGACACATCGTACTCATACTTATACCTATGTTTTTATATAATTGTTGTGGCTTTCTAGAAGTCATCATTGGTAACTCCCTACATCTGTCTTTCGTCACTTTTGTTAATGTTTATCATTTCCCTATCCCTGTCTCCCTGTCTTGTCATTAATCTCTCAAATACGGTATGTAGTTTACGCTCTGTTTTGCTCTTATCTCTTATCAAAAATATATCATGTGAGTGCCAAATTTTCCAGGCAATCATTCCTTCTCCTATGTTCCAGAAATTACCTTATGATAGATTTTGCATATATATGTCAATATTTAAATGTCGACACATACTCGATTTTCTATGGCAATCAGTTTCTGGATTTGTCCTTTTCGCTATTTTATTCAATATTCAGTCTTACTTGAAATTCTTATATATTTGCCATGAAAATATTTACGTAAATACCGAACGCTGATGTTTTCAGTTCGGGGATATTTTTAAAATGTCATGGCCAACTCGGATCACAAGACAAATGAACAATGCAAGCAGACATTGCATTCAAAATAAGCAAGCCAAGGTAATACATTTTGTTTTTCTCTCCATGAAAAAAAAAAACCGTAAAATCAGACACGTCTTGAAAAATAAAAGAAAAGAAAATACGTCGGGCTTTATATATATTGAATTGTATTATGGCTTTTATATGAACATTTTCAGCCTCTGTTCCTGGAATGCATTGGTACCTTTTTGAGAAACAATGATGCAAGACAAAAAAGACACTGTACATCTTCATATTACATATGTTGCCATAACTTCGAGAATTTCATGGCCATCACTGAAAATTGGAAGACAAAGAAGGTATTGTTTTCTATATCTTGATATATATATTTTACGAAATAAGAAAATAAATCTTAAATCAAGAAAGAAATGAAGAGCGAATGCGAGAAATTCGGCTCTGAAAATACATATAAAATACATACATACAGATTGATCAGGCGCTTCTTAAAAATAAGAAACGTAAATATAGCTTTACCTGATTCATGATAACCTTTCAAACTTTAGACTCAACATTAAAAACCCCAACACAATGAAGACAAACAGATAAAAAACATTTTTACGTAGATTTATAAGCCTACCTAGGTTTCGCCTAAACGGATCGTCACGGTCAGGTTTAAATATATATATATATATTTATGTATGTAAATTTGTACCAATAAAAAGGCATATAAAAATATAGAGGTATAAGCAGTCAATTGATGATAATCACGCAAACGTATTTAGATACATAAACACACAAAAAAGTGACGAGACAAGAAATATCTCCACGACACTTTACAAAAAATAAACAAGCAAAAATACTTACATACACAATGAAAGGTGCATCCAAGTTACCAGACACACAGACACCGATAAAGACACGTACATACACCCACATGACATTGACATAGACACTCCGTTATAACAACCAAGAAATATTTAAGATTGAAAGTGTTATTAAACGAATTCAAACAAGTTATTTATATATAACTTATACGCGCAAATAAACATAGATAAAATGGTCTAATAGAACAGAGAAACAAATAATAGGGAATGAAAAGACACTCGTCACTTTTTTGTGTGTGTATGTATATAAATACGTCTGCGTGATTATGTATTATAATCTGATTGTGTATGTATTGTCTTTTGCAATATGTCATCCTCCCCTACCTATATTTAGAATTCAAATGTATCTATGCTGTCATGAAGTTCAGGGCAACAGTTGATATTAATGTTTATTCCAACTTAATTCCAATAAAAACAAAATAGGTAGAATAACATATGTATTTTTTTCTTTTTTCCTCAGTAATTTTATAATTCTAAACTTAATAGAGATTAAATTTCAATTTTAAAATGGGTAATTTTAAATTTTTAATTTCAAATTCTATCGTATAATTTAATACTTATTAGTTAGTATTAATTCTATTTTAGTCCAACCCCAACATTAAGGCATTAAATAGTTATTATAACCTTAGTTCGTTGTCAATTTTTTGGAATTCTCGTATACTTGTATTTTGATTGGTCCTTCCAGCTTATGTAACAGTTTTTCCCATTGCGAGGCGTGGTTAATTGATTTGAAGCTTTTAAAACCTTTTATTCTACATTCAACATCATCACTTGATAAGAGACCAGAGGTGTTGAAACAAAATGGCTATTTTGTAGTCATTTTATAACATATTTATGTTATAATTTTCGAATAAATAATTATATTTGCTCTACTCTGTATTGAGCACTCTTTTAAGAATAGTAATTGTTGGAAGTTATTCCGTATACACCAATCCTATGCTTCTCTCTCTCTCTGTCTCATTATATATATATATATATATATATATATATATATATATTTAAGACATTTTAATGTTTAACATTCTTTTTATAGATACAAGTATTCAAGTTAATGCTCTGTTTATAATAAACAGTATTAAACAACATTTACCGGCCTGAATGTCTGAGAAATCTTCATGAATATTTTCTATGAATTTCTCGGACATTCAGGCCGGTAAATGTTGTTTATTACTGTTTATTATGAACAGAACATGTACTTAAATATTTGTATCTATAAAAAGAATGTATAAACATAAAAATGTCTCTCTCTCCCTTTCTCTCTCCCTCTCTCTCTCTCTCTCTCTCTCTCTCTCTATATATATATATATATATATATATATGTGTGTGTGTGTGCGTGTGAGTTTGTGTGTGTGTGAGGCAAGAAACTAATATATCTGTGATTTCAATATTCAAACCAAGAATCAGTGCAATGGAATTTTTTTTTCTTGGACGATTATCAACAACACGATAGGCTAATATTTGATGTTTGCACATTTATAGTGTCTGCATCCATAGCTTTGTCGGGTAATTATAATAACGATGAAATAAAATGGCGACCATGAATTATGTTTGCAATATGACCTTTACGACCCGAGGCAATGAGCCAGACGTCATCGGACGGTGGGATTAACAATTCAAAGTGGGTGTCATCAATTGTGCAGTTATCGGAAGACGAATACCGAGTCCAGTGTTCGAACCAGGAACTCTCCCGATGGAAGGTGTATTAAAAGATATCCTTTCGATATTATTTTTAGGATTTGATAAACGTTGTAACCTCATTATTTTTCTTATCGTCATTATCAGAATTAATAGAATCGAGGATAACGAGAAACCAACACAAAATAAATGATAACATTTATTCCGAATGAGACAGTGGCCTCTTCCCGGACGTCCACATACACAGATACAAAATAAAATATGGTCTTTTTGAATACAGGCTTTTATTTATATAGATCAGGCTTTTATTTATATAGATACACGCTTGGGATACCTCGAGGTAATGGTTAGCAAGATTGACTCTCTAGAACAATTACGACTGAATAGTGAGTTCGATCCTCACTGGGTGCCCCATACTTTCGGCCTTGTGCCCCATCAAAGCTACGCTTGGAAAATCATTGCGTGGTACACGCTTAGGCGATCATATATATTTGTCGGCAGATTTTTCCCGCAGAAGATTGCCATTTCTTTTTACGGTAGACCAGTTGCCATCCAAGGCTATAGAAACCGGTTTGGCCTGCTGTTTACCCATAGCTGGGGGCGGGGAGAAGAAGAGGATTTCTACCTTTCCCAAGGGTATTAGCACATAAGTGACTATAATAGATTCGACTGGAATTCGAACTCGGCTCCCCAATTCCTCAATTCGAGCCGCTATCCACCGTGCAAAAGTAATTTTTATTTAAAAAAAACAAAAACAAATAAAAATCATTATTTCAGTGGATACACACGTTTGAATGATTTTCCTGTTTTTAAAACAGAGAAATTAATATTCACTGTCCTAAAAAGAAGGAAGTAGTAATAAAGAAAATCTACATTTGGATAAGGATTGAACAGGTATTGTGGTTATTCTGAGAAAACGCCTTATTGATATTAATTTCATATTAAAAAACCGGGACCTTTGAATAGGTCACGACTGGTGAGACTGTACGCCCGAGCATAACACATCTTCTGACTTTTCTAGTTTTTAAAGTCATCATATTCTATCTGTCAGCTGTAATAACGGATTTAAGATTTGTTGCCTTTATCGTCATTCAAAAAAGAAACTCTCCTTTTTCATTGATATTCCATAATATCCTACGTTACGAGGGCGTTGTAAAAGGTATAAATGCGAAAGGTGTTGCTGGGTGAGTCGGAATTAAACAGTCTGTTGCGTGGTTTTTTTTTTCTAAGGCTTTGAGCAAAGCCATTTTTCTCCCTCATCATATGGAATGAATAGAAGAAGTGACTTGACTCTCTGCCATGGATTGCGACAAGTCTAAGAGAAGTAAAAGACTGAATTCCAAACTATGAACAAAGGGAACGGAAATCCCCGTGTCCCCAAAGAAATTATCCCAGTTCACAGATTAGAAAATATATATACTAAGAATAATAATCATCTACGACTTGAAAGAACATGACATTAAAAAAAAAACCCTATCAATGTTTGCAATCCATTCCCTTCGAAAAACCTATATATATAATGACTCTTTGCGTTATACTCATTACAAAGGGTTGCCATTTTGAACGCAGTTATTGAATTAGAAAAGTGAATGCAACATCAAATATACCACCCCTGGATCTCTTATAATCTACTGCTAAAGATCTCTTTACCACGTCTTAACTGCTTTTGTTTCTAGATCCGCCCTAACCCGTGGTAGTATTGCCTGCGGGAAAATAGTGAACCCCCAAACAATAATCAAGAGTAATTTTCTATAATGAAATATGCAACAATACAATCTTATAGCAAAATGACAACAACGCAAAATTTAAAAAAATATAAAAAAATAACATTTCTATAGTAAAATTACCAACAATACATTTCTTGATCTACAAAATATATATCTACCAACACGGAAAGTATGAAATTGTTATATACCGTACCTATGAACACTATTGGGCATGTCACAATTCTCATAAACACGTTGGACAATATTGTAAGCGGGGGTAAGATGCTGTCTAAGTAATCAACCATTAGCAGTGGTTTACCTACTTCACGCCGCTGGCGAGTATTGTATTTTGTTCATGTTATAAAGATTACCATTTCATTTCCAACCTCAGTTTTGGTTATTTCTCATTCAGTAACCCTTCCTAGGTTACAATGAAATTATGTACAAAATATTTGTATTTCATTATTAAATAATACATAGAGGATGATTTACCGTCATACAAAATCAAAGAACTTACATGAAAAAACTCTTTTATATCCATATAAAACCTTAAAGTTTCTTAAGTCATACTGTATTTCAAAATATAACTACAACAAAATATAAAACACACATATCACTGCCTTTATTGTGTTTAACGCCATATCAACTCCATATGAGCTCAAGGACACATGGCACAGTGGATAAAGGCGTTGGTTAGATAACTGATAACTGACATCCATTAAACATGACACGTGGAACTAGAACAGTTTACCTCAGGTAGTGAAATAAAGGGTTCAGTTCGACATTCCAACCACCCGAAGAAGGCTGGAGCGTACAACGGCCTAAACGCTGTAATAAATATGGCACCAAGGATGGGGGACAATAGTTCGGTTAATGTAAATAATGTCCATATGAGCTGTTCAATGCCAAAATTTAATTTTCATGTGAGCTTTGATGTAATAAAAATATTATATATATTATTCTGCTGTCACAGTTGATTACATGGTAGATGATGCACAGTTTTTTGTGCATATACATGTTTGTGCGCACATAATATCATATTTTTATTACATCAAATCTCACAAGAAAATTAAATTTCGGCATTAAACAGCCCATATGGAATTAATATGCCGTTAAACACATATATTAATCTGTTGTGGGGCTCTCCCCCTTTACACAATATGGACTCGTCTAAAGTATACTTTTACTGACAGAGTTGGAGTCAGGGTGATAGATACGTTGAGATACGGGGAGATACGTTGAGATACGTTTAGATAAGGTTGAGATACGTAGCGTCCAGAGAGAGAGAGAGAGAGAGAGAGAGAGAGAGAGAGAGAGAGAGAGAGATGGAGAGAGAGAGAGAGAGAGAATTACGGCTTCACTTACAGTGACTTATACATATACTTTCTACTAACACGCATTCAAGTTGCCGCACAAATAAATAAAAAACGCCAGTAATTGAAATAGGAAAATAAGTGTATTGAACGTAAGAATACAAACTTGAAATGAAGATTAGTAGTCCAGGAATGCGGGTTAGTAGAAAGTATATGTACAAGTCTCAGTAAGTGAAGCCGTAATTATCTCTCTCTCTCTCTGTCGACCCTACGTATCTCAACCTTATCTCAACGTATCTCAACGTATCTCAACGTATCTCTCCGTATCTCAACGTATCTCTCACCCTGACTCCAACTCTGTCAGTATAAGTATACTTTAGACGAGTCCATCTTGTGTAAAAGGGGAGATCGCCAAAACACAATCAATCAAAGAACTCCTTAAATGCTGACTCATACTTTTAACATGGGGCATAGGCATTATATTCTTGACTTTTGTTTGTATTCTTATGTATAAATATCCAGTCGGGGTTTTTCGTCTGTCCTTTTTTGTAGTGAGCTACCCCATGTATGGGGATAAATCAGAAAGTAAAGGCAATTTTGTGAAATTATGCGGTAAAATCAACTGGCAGATGCCGACGCGAATGGGGTGACAGGTAGCTGGTCACGCGTAGCGTACCATCGTTCTGTGAGTAGCAGGGAGCAACGTGGACACACGTGTGAACGCTCCAGAAGAGATTGCACCCTCTAGGAACAACGCACCGTTGTGTGTTCTCTGTCGACAGAGGAGTGAAATTTGTGGAAATCCATCGCCGGATTTTGGAGAAGTATGGAGAATCCACCAGGCATCAACGAAAGGTATATCGGGGGTGAACTACTTCAAAGCGGGAAGAGCAAGTGTAATGGTCGAATGTTGAACTGGTTGCCTATTAACATCGTGTACGGACGAAAATATCCAGCCGGGTGATGTCAGGATCAGGGAAAACCGCCGAATCACGTTAGCACAGGTAGCAGCAATCCGGTGCATCAGCTATTGTACTGCATAAGCCATAATGCATGAGTAATTGCGGGTAGTGTAACGTTTGTGAACGTTGTGTGCCCATTGAAGCAGCCGGTACAGATGTGGCTCCGTGAGCAACCGAAAAGCTTCTTTTTAGTAGAGAGGAAGAAACTCTTTTAAATGGTAATCACCTCGAAGGGGGACTAAGTCGAAAAGTGATATAAATTTGGAAATAAAGGTGTTGTATTTACACTCTTGTATATTCGCTTAAAACTCACCATGTGAATGAGTTATCAATATATTTCTTTCAATTCTAGAGTTGTGATTCCAATCCTGGGTACGTCACCGTCTTATTACATTCCATGTGATGAGGAATGTAATAAAAACTTTCAAATATTTTGCATTATTTAACATTCGGAAAAAAAACCGATTTTGTTCTTAATATCACAACGTTTCAGCTCTTTTACTCGGCGTAGATTAATAACTGGGCGCTACTGACAAATAATTCTTAAAAGCATTTCACCCCAAGCAAGGCTGGAGTGCCACAAGCACACAAGGGGTCACAGAGAGGGAAAGTAAAAGTAAAGAGTATGCCATCAGGTCCATCCAATGTGGTCTTAAGTTTTCTTACTTCACCCTCAGTACCTCTCGCCAGTTTGTTCCTTCTTTACATTTAGTATGAAGCATAGGAACCAAATTAGTTGTTATTTAATAATATTGATTCTAGTTCATTTATATACCTCTATTGGCAATAACTATTTATGATATACCTGCCTTTAATATTAAAATAATTTTTTTAAGCATTTCACCCCAAGCAAGTGGGGAGTGCCACAAGCACGCAAGGTGTTACAGAGAGTTAGAGCAAGGATAAAGAGGGGGTATTTGAGGAAAGGATATAGAGAAAGTCGGGGATCAGAAATCAAGACATGAGAAGATGTTGATTGATATTACAGTTGAATATTTTAACATTATAGATATCATGGAAGCAAGTAAGAGGAAGGGTGTTTCACTGTCGGGAAGTGCGAGTGAAGAAGCTTTTTAAGTAGAAGAGGCGGTTAAATTTAACTGTTTCGACAGGGAAAGGGTGGGGCCGAGATTGCAACCTAGTAGCACGCTTAAATCGTTGGGGTACAAGTGAAAGTAGTTCGTCAGAGCAGTTGTCATGAAAATATTTCTAGAAAAGACAGAGGGAAACCACATCAAGTCTGTGAGAAAGTTACTGTAGTCGAGATGCCAGGTCAGGACATATCAAATTCTATGTCCATCTCTGTATATGTTGAGGACATCGAGATGAACAGCGGGGATACAAGACCATATATGGCAACAGTATTCAATGGGCACTGTAACATCGTAGATTGAATAAAAGGACTCGTGGTTCTACAGACACTTGTGATTTTCAGAGAGCACAATCTACGAAATATTGTAAGAAAGAACAAAAATGTGGGCCATAATCCGAATGATAAAATATAAAATTAACTATAATGTCTCATCCCAGAAATTCAAAGAAATACTTTTAAAAAGTTGATAAGTTTATGTATAAATTTTAATAAATAATACAAATTAAAAATAAAGAAATTAAAAGCTTATTTTACTTTACAAAATGTCATGTACTCCTGTAAAAGAATGTAACGCATTTCCCGCCCGCTCCATTAATTCAGTCCCAAAGCACACAGAAAATATGTATAGAAATGTTTAGCGAAACATCATCTATGAAAAATCCGGTATGAAGAGAGACAGACGTATTCGGGATATAACAATTCATAACACAGCTGGAGAATGAGGAAATTGGTTGAAATGGCACATAACATTTTATTGGCTACATGTATAAGTCAGGCCAATTTGGATTTCAACCTAGTCAAGAGGAACTTAGAATGAAAGTTGATTGATTCATTCTTTTAAATGCTTATCAGCCCTTTGCAGTTTAGTTAAAGGCAGACAATATATTTAGCGTGTAAGCCTTCTTTTCAGATAATACTGCTTTAGAGATACAAGTCTTACTAATTAACCCATAGCTGGTGGGAAGAGAGATGAATTCGTACTTTTTGTTAAGGTTATTTGCGCGTAAGTGAATATAACGAACCCAGCTGGAATTGGAAGTTGGTTTTCCGATTAATAATTTTGAAGCCCTGATAGAGGTGAGAAATATTTGTCAATGACCCACATGTACAATTAGTAGTAACATTTTTAAAATGGCCGGATAGAACGGTCCGTAAATACTACCGGGCTGTGTTAGAAGTTGAATCATTCGTTCTTGACTGGGATTAGGCAAATAATAATTCGAAGAACTGTTCATCTCGAGCGCACCTCCAAGTTATATCGAAAAAGGTCGAGTAAAAGTTAAGGTTTGATGTCTGGACCATCCTAAGCAGAAATTCTTGGAAAGGTGGGTAGTTTTTGTCTCTTCTTTGTCTTTATGTTATCTTTCCTAAACCCCGTTCTCCAATCAAACTGGCTACGTAGGTTACGCATTGTTTTCTCTTGACCCTCTTGAATTCAATCTCTCGTGACAATATCCGATGTTCCAATCCCTATTTCTTCATTATCGGTCTTATAAATTTCAACTGATTCTTTCTGATTTTAAGTATAAGTATCCTTTTTTTGTTTCCCTTTTCTCTAACACTTTGTCGTTTGCTCACATATTCGGCCCATGATATTCTCAGCTTCCTTCTGTAAAACAATTACTTCTTGTCTCTTTTCCATCAGTGAAGAGACTATCCAACATTCATTCTCATAGAAGAGCATTGATATTACATAGTATTTCAGCATTCTTTTTTTTGTTTTTTGCGATTTTTTCTTGTTTCATAATACTTTGCTTACATATTAAAAGGTATTTTCCTTATTCCAATGAGACTTCAGTTTTAGAATCATATTTTGAGTCCTCTGTTAAAACCCATCACAGATATTTCAATTTACTCTCAAACTTCGTCATTGTTAACATGTTCGATCCACAGTATTCTCCACATCCTTTTGTTTCTTCTTCATATCTGAGGAGAATATCCAGCATTCCCTGCCATATAGGAAGGAAGACTGATATTACGTAACAGTTCACTACACTTGTCTTTGTTTCTTACAAGATTTCCCTGTTTCTTAATACTTTGCTTAACTTTTGGAAAGCCTTTTTTGTTATGCTAATCCGCCTTCAGATTTCAGGTTCACACTATCCCATCCCCTGTTAAAACACCGGATATCACCACACTATAAAATTAGATATTTTTTATAACCCGTCTCAGTGAGGAAACGGTTTATATCTATGGAGCCTTGACTTTCTTGATGATTCGTGCTCATTGATTATTATGAAGTATATGTTTTAAATCCAAAGCGACTCGTTTCTCTGTTCTGTGTCTCTCCATCATGCTTCTAAGGATAAGATCAGAGATATTTCTTACTGCCTATGACATCTGAAAGACAAATCTGAAGAATTTCTTCCTTTTCCCGTGTCCATCTGCGTCACATTTTCAAAATATCCGACACTGGGGATCAAAGTGGGATATTAAAATATTCAGTTTATTTAGTCTCTTAAATATGCCCGCATTTTGTCTGTTTCTTCATAAAAATTATATCAAAATTAAACATTTGCTAACAAACTTTGCTTTGTTTGTATATCGAACAAAACGTACAATCTATTTTTGAAAATATTATTTTTAAAATACCATAAACCCGTAATTAAAATCACCCGTTTTTTTTCACTTCAAATATATTTCGGTGAGCAAAACCTTTTTACCAACGCATAAAATACACATTCCCATGTCTTTACATTGTTGATATGTATAAATAGGCAATTCTGTATGGCGGCCAATCGATACAGACACAGTCTGCTGGACGCGTTGTAGTTCGATTTGATGTCAATCAATGGCTACACTCAGTAGACATCAAAGAAGCAGATCAACTGTCGGCGTAAACTAATACAACCATAACTTCAAACATAGATTAAATTCAAATTTTTCCATCGTTTTATTATTTTATGTTTTTCGGCATGGAAGTGAAACGGTTTGTGTGAGTGTGTTTTCCTAAGTTTCCGTGAGAAAGACGAAAACGAATACATTTATGCTTTGTGCGTGATATATTTTTGTCTGGGAGTTAATTTTGCAGCTATTCAAACAACGTTTACAAGTCGTAGCTTCTTGAAACGCAATCATTCTTATTATTTTCCAATACGTTTCAAGAATTGTAATAAATTTATGACAACAACGATAAAACAATTTTTTGTCTAGCGAGAAAATATAAACGTAACGTTTTCAAAGAATTTTAACTAATTATGAACATACAGGAGTTGGACAAAATAATTGAAACACTTGTTAAATTCAAAGAAAATTTATTTAATATGGAGTTGGTCCTCCTTTAACCTTACAGCTTTAATACGTCTAGGAATGGAATCATACAGCTTCTTAACTTCATCCAAAGGCATTTTCAGCCATTCTTACATTAATACCTGCTCCAGATCTTTACGGGACGACGGTGGAGGATAGCGGCTCCTAAATTGTCGCTCCAAAATGCACCACAAATGTGCAAAAATATTGACATCTGGAGATTTGGGAGTCCATGTGTTCTAGCTCACTTTCATGCTCTTCAGACCAATTCTTAACCACTTGAGCGGTATTTATTGGAGCATTATCGTCTTGGAAGTTGCTGTCACCATCAGGGAATAAAGTCAGGGCCATTGGATGAACATAATCTCCGAAAATGTTCAGGTAATCTTTGCTGTTGATTCTACCATGCAGGGAAACTATTGGACCGAGACATTTCTATGATATGGTGGCCCAAACTATCACTGATCCACCTCCATGCTTCACTGTTGGAAGAAGGCAGTCAGTGTTATAAGCTTCTTTAGGCTGCCTCCACACATAAACTCGCCTGAAGTTGGAAAAAGAGAAAAACTGGACTCGTCTGAGAATATGACTTGCTTCTATTGGTCTGCAGACTAGGCATTGTGATTTCTGCAACACTTCAACCTCTTCTGGATGTTGCGAGTGGAGAGAAGAGGTTTCCTTACAGTGTCTCTTCCATGATATCCAGCCTTATGGAGCTCACGATGAACAGTTTTAGTAGAATCTGAACTATTCAGATGATTATTCAACTTTGCCCGCAATAGTCCGATGATTTTTTGCCACATTGCGTTTCAATGCTTGTCGGTCCCTGTCAGTAAGTTAACAAGTCCGGCCCGAATTGCTATGGTTGCTAGAGTTTTTGCCCTGTTTCTCGAATTGCGTCATAGTTCTTGATATGGTAGCTCTTGAAAAACCAAACAGTTCAGCAACCTTAGTGATCGATGCTCCTGCCATTCGAGCTCCAATAATTTGCCCTTTTTCGAACTCGGGGAGGTCACGCATTTAGCTTAAATTTTACTAAATTCTAAAAATAAATACAAAGACAGTAAATTAGATAAATAAACGTATTTACAATAGATATAACCTACAATTATGAAGTTTTAGTTAAAGTTCTTAATATAATAGGTCTTTGAAATATAGGAGTGGAATTTGCACCTGTTCCAATTATTTTGTCCAACCCCTGTATTTTGTTGCCCTTATTACTGAATGTCCCGACAATAGAAATGTGTATTTTGGCCGATCCATTTTACAGCCTTCTTCAAGTGACCATTTGGTCAAGAAATGGCGGGATTCTTTCAAACTGCAAACAGAAAATTTCAAACATTATCACAAAAAATAATGGTTTTAATATAGGTTACGTATTCCAATGCATGTAATACTGGTTCTTGCAAAATTCATACACTGGATGTTGTCAAATGTTTTCTTATCCGAGCGAGGCCATATTACGTTGTAACCCGTACCCTGTACGATCACAGAAATTAAGCAGCGTCGAACTTGGTCAGTAGCTAGATGGGTGACCACTTGGGAATATCAGATGCTGTAAGCTTGGATGTTCGGATCGAGGCTCGGAGAGGTACTGTATAGTGGCACGGATTGAGGAATCGAAGAGCCGGGTTCGAATTCCAGTCGAATTCATTACATTCACTTACGTGCTAATAACCTTGGGAAAGGCATGAATCCACTTCTTCCTCCAGCTCTGGTTAAAATATAAGGACTAATTGAGAGCAGTGTAGGAAAAGGAAAACACTGACTTCAAACCAGGCTGGAGAGGGTTGGGATCCATCAGGATGCGTACTTGTTTTTTTACTAATATTCATCTAATACAAGGCTCAAGAGTCACTCAAGTTAGAAGATTAATGTGTGGGATTATATTAGCGTAGGAAAGGATCAGCGTTAGGAGTATAAAGTTGAAGTGAACTTTAGAAGGCAGTGGAAATCCAATCCTAAACAGGAAACAAGGGATAAACTTGTACACCTGTTTTGATGGGGGAATACCACTTCTGCTATGGCTGCATTATGTGTGGTGCCACTACGACAATAAGGGGTTACGGGATTTGTACACATATAGAAATTATTGAGAGAGAGCGAGAGAGAGAGAAAAAAAAGAGAGAAAGAGAGAGAGAAAGAAAGAAAGAGAGAAAAAGAGAGAGGGAGAAAGAGAGAGAAGAGACGAAGAGAGGAAGAGTAAAAGAAAGAGAGAAAGAGATAGGGAGAAACAGAGGGAGGGGAAAGAGAAAGAGAAAAAGGGAGAAAAAGAGAGAAAGAGAAAGATAGGGGGAGAGAGAGAGGGGAAGAGAGAAAGACAAAAAGAGAGTGAAAAAGAGAGAAAGAGAGAGAGGGAGAAACAGAGGGAGAAACAGAGGGAGAGCAACATAGAAAGAGAAAAAGAGAGAGGGGGAGAAACAGAGAGATGAAGAGAGAAAGAGAACAAGAGAGAGATAAAAAGAGAGGAAGAGAAAAAGAGTGAGAGGGAGAGAGGAAGAGAGAAAGGGAAAGAGAGAGAGATAAAAAGAGAGAAAGAGCGAGAAAGAGAGGGAGAAATAGAGGTAGAGGAGGAGAGAAAGAGAAAAATAAAGAGAAAAGAGAGAATGAGAACCAGAGAGAGAGGGATAAACAGAGAGAGAAGAAGAGAGAAAGAGAGAAAAAGAGAGAAAAAGAAAGAAAGAGAAAGAAAGATAGAGAGGGATAAACAGAGAGAGGAAGAGAGAAAGAGAAAAAGAGAGAGAAAAAGAGAGAAAGAGAGAGAAAGAGAGAGGGACAGAGAGAGAGGGGAAAGAGAAAAAGAGAGAGAAAAGAGAGAAAGAAATATAGAGAGGGAGAAAGAGAGAGAGAGAGAGAGGAAAAGAGAAAGAGAGAAAGAGAGAGAAAATAGAGAAAGAAAGTGTGAGAAAGAGAGAGAAAAGTGGGAAAGAGAGAGATAGAGAAACAGAAAGAGAGAGGGAGAGAGAAAGATGGAAAGAGAAAAAGAGAGAGCGATAGATTTGTTGACGTTGTGAGCACTGGATTTACTAACTTCCACCCGCTGATAGAAATAAATAAAAAAAACACCGTTTCCAGATATATAAAAAAAATCTCTTGTTTGCTTGATTGATTTTCTTTCGTAGCTTATCAACCTCTATTGGTTATTTAATGCTGGTTTAGAAATATTTCGTACATAATTTTATACTTTCAGAGAATAGGTATGTATTTTTAAATACAGGGTGTCCATAAAGTTCGTGTGAACTTTAAAAAAATTATAACTTTATTTGTATTTGCGATAGAAATAATCTGTAAAAAATATTATAAAGTTTAATGTACCTAGTTTTAAGTATGGCTAAAATAACATGTGATTTCAGGCATTACTGTAAATCAGTTGGCAAATGTTTTCCGTGAACTGCAAAATCGTATTACCCTTTGTATTGCTAATGATGTAGAACATGTGGAAACTTAAATAAAATTTCAATGAAACCTTAAAAAATATAGATTTACTTCCTTATAATCCTTTTTACAAATTATTTCTATCGCAAATACAAATAAATTTATAAATATTTTAAAGTACACACGAACTTTATGGACACTGTATATATTTTGTAGATCATAAAAAGTGTTTTTGATAATTTTACTATAAAAATGTATTAGAGTCTGTCTATATTTCTGAGATGAGGTATTATGTACAGTATTTACATTAGTCGGACTATTGTATAGCAACTTTTTGTTATCATTGCTATTCTCTGGCACTCCTTATTACTGGTTCCCATATTGTATTTAATTCTATGCTTGCAATACGAGTTCTGGTAAAAACATGCAATGATAACAGCAAAATTGCAATATGAGTACTGGTAAAAAATGGTTGCTGAAAAATTAGGTTTATAATACTCAGAAATTCATACCCAGATGTCCTCAAGGACACATGGTACAGTGCATAAAGGCGTTGATTAGATCCAGTAACAGACCCAAAGAGTGTGAGTTCAATACCCGGTTCAGGCAGTGGAGAACTTTCAGAGGGAAAATTACCAGGAGATAACTGACATCCATCATGGAACTAGAACAGTCTACCCCACAGATCGATATAAAGGGTTCGGTTCGAAATTCCAACCACCTGAAGAAGTCCGGAGCATACAACGGCCGAAACGTTGTGGCAAATATGGCGACAAAAATGAGGACAATAGTCCGACTAATGTAAAAAAATGTATTACTTATATTTGTTCTATTGATTGTGATTTTGCTGTAAAAGGGTATTGATGCTTATTTTCTTATAAAAATGTCCTGTTAATTTTTGTTTGTTGTTTTACTATTTACCCATAGCTGGGACACTAATAGCATAATAGTTTAACCCCATCAAACTCGGGTCAAAACATTAGGAAAGGATGAAAATATATATTTTATAAGAAAAATACCAGAAATACATCTTTGAAAAAATATTACCAGCAATACATTGTTGAAAAATATGTATATATATTACAAAAAATTCATTTAACTCTCAACAAAAAAAAAAAAACACTTTACCAAAATACGTCAATGAAACCTGATTTACAAGCTGATTTCTTACAAAGAAGTCATATTCTCTTCATACAAACCTATCGAAAAAATCTTGTCGGCATAATCAATTGGGGTTGATATACCGTAAAATAAAATAAACCAAACCAAAATCGTCTTACCCCTATTTCTTACAATTAGGCAATATTCTTCTATGATAATTTTAGCAAATTTGAATATCGGAACTGTTTTTTCTGTGATTTAATTCGCACTGTTTGAAATTAAACATCAGAATAGTTTTGTGGAACATTGCCATATCCTGTTCGACTGTCATACTTTCTGCCTTGAGCAGAACCCGGACGAAACTTTGCCGAAAGGGCAAAGTTTCGTCCGCGGAGGTAGACAGGCCCAGAACCCGATTATACAGGTTCGAAGGAAATATTTTTGGCCGAGTTCACGGGCTCGAAGAACCCACGGTAAACTCTGCCTTGTGCCACATACATCCCCCGTGGTGGGGGCTGTTAAATATAACAGTGCCATAGCCTGTTCAACTGTCGAACTCTTTGTCTTGAGCAGAGAGGAAAACGGACGAGGCTTTGACGAAGGTCAAAGTTTCGTCCGGGGAGGTAGACAGGACCTGAACCCGTTTATACGGGTTTTAAGGGAATATTTTGGCCGAGCCTACGGCCTCGGAGAACCCACGTAAATTCGGCCTTGTACCACATGCATCCCTCGTGGTGGGCGCTTTTAAATTGTTAACAGCTGAACAGGCTATGGCAATGTTATGAGAGGAACCCGGACGAGGCTTTGCCGAAGGGCAAACTTTCTTCCGGGGAGGTAGACAGACCCTGAACCCGTTTATACGGGTTCTAAAGGAATGATTTTGGCCGAGCCTACGGGCTCGGAGAACCCATGGTAAACACGGCCTTGTGCCACATACATCCCTCGTGGGTGGGGTAGTTTTGTTTACTTCAACGCTACAGTTCTGTCGAAGAGAAAGAAGTAAATCTGGATTATTTTGTAAGTCAAGTGTATCTCTCTGATTTGTCGATTCTCTCTTCAGCCGGCACTTGTATCCCATTCCTTTATGAGTGAGATCCCCATTTTTGATAGGAGAGTGGGTATGAGAGTTCCGTTATGTGTTTAGGAGATTGGATGTTAGTCAACAACATCTCTTGCCGCCACCAACCTCCAGCACGAGGAAGAAAATATTGGCTTTAAAACTGATTACATTAGAATTTGCCGGATTCAGAATGAAATAAAACAATCGATTCGGGAGATGAATGTCAAAAAAATGTTGTGATTTTGCCAAAAACATTTAAATATTGACAAAACATTTTGGTTAATCAGCAATTGTAGAAACGAATGTAAATGAAAGGAAATTCCAAGTAGAAACTCTTGGTGTGTGCAGCAGATTTGACTAAAAACGAGGGATGTGTTAAAGAGGGACAACAGCGGAGATCTCCCCAATACAAATCTAATCATGTTTTGCGTCTGGCTATTGCGGCAATGGTTATGATATATGAAACTTGGGTGAAAGAGTGACGCTCTTATTAAAAAGAAAAATACTTCGAAGTGTTCTACATGGAAATCGGTTGCACGATACAAGACCTTCTGTTGGAAATCAATACAACAATTTCTTTGTTACTTTTCTTTTAGGATCTATCTATCTATCTATCTATCTGTCTATCTATATCCTTTCATTATCTATCTATCTATCTATCTATCTATCTATCTATCTATATCCTTTCATTATCTATCTATCTATCTATCTATCTATCTATCTATCTATCTATCTATCTATATCCTTTCATTATCTATCTATCTATCTATCTATCTATCTATCTATCTATCTATCTATCTATATCCTTTCATTATCTATCTATCTATCTATCTATCTATATCCTTTCATTATCTATCTATCTATCTATCTATCTATCTATATCCTTTCATTATCTATCTATCTATCTATCTATCTATCTATCTATCTATCTATCTATCTATCTATCTATCTATCTATATCCTTTCATTATCTATCTATCTATCTATCTATCTATCTATCTATCTATCTATCTATCTATCTATCTATCTATCTATCTCCTTTCATTATCTATCTATCTATCTATCTATCTATCTATATCCTTTCATTATCTATCTATCTATCTATCTATCTATATCCTTTCATTATCTATCTATCTATCTATCTATCTATCTATCTATCTATCTATCTATCTATCTATGTGTCTATCTATCTATCTATCTATCTATCTATCTATATCCTTTCATTATCTATCTATCTATCTATCTATCTATCTATATCCTTTCATTATCTATCTATCTATCTATCTCCTTTCATTATCTATCTATCTATATCCGTTCATTATCTATCTATCTATCTATCTATCTATATCCGTTCATTATCTATCTATCTATCTATCTATCTATCTATCTATCTATCTATCTATCTATCTATATCCGTTCATTATCTATCTATCTATCTATCTATCTATCTATCTATCTATCTATCTATCTATCTATATCCGTTCATTATCTATCTATCTATCTATATATATCCGTTCATTATCTATCTATCTATCTATCTATCTATCTATCTATCTCAACGTTGCGCAAGGCAAGGTAAGAAACTAGCAAGACCAACAGGCCACAACAGCGCTGCCCGTATTTGACGACGGATCAACCGATGCATTTCTCATAATTGAAAATATGAAAACAAAAAATGGAATGGATATCCGAATGTCCCAAATAATGTTTTAAGAATACCTGAAATGAAAATAAGTTCGTAGAAAAAAGAAAATATTGGCAAAACTGGTATCAATCTTTTAAAGCGAGAGAAATAGTTGCAGAATATTAAGAACATTATCTCAAAGACATGGAACTAAAGCACATTCAGTGATTTAATCGAAAAGGTATAAGTTACTGTTTCACATTGTGGCCTTGATGGCTCCTCAGGGGCAAAATTACTATGGGCATTTTCTTCTTCGCGTGGAAAATGGAATTCTGTTGCCATTGAACCCTAGAAGAGTCTTTGATATCTTTATCGATTATGCTTTTGACCGGCAGGGATACTTTTGGAATTGAAGGCTGAAACAACTTGTTTGTACATCTTGTGCCCAGTTAGGGGGCAAAATTTCGCGATCTTTTGCGAGTAATTCGTGTTGCTCGATTTATTCTCCGTTGTCTAATCGAAAGTTTGGGCATTTATTTTTTAATGAAACTCTCCATCAACCCCAAACTTATTAAGCCTTCCCTTTTTTTATCAAATTCCTCACGTTTCCTTTGAGCTCAAAGCAGGAAAGAGTAATTTTTACAGTGGACCCAAGTTTCACTTTCTCGCTTTTATGATTTAATAGTTTTAAATAAAGTGTCTCATTGTTTTGTTTTCATTCTCTGCAGAATTGCCACATTCTTTGATTATCTTAATATCGCTTTCGTAACAAGGTTTCCTTGCTTTCATTTTAAATTGCTATATTCCGTGCTAAGGGAATAAACACATAACACCAGGTGGATACTAGAAGAAAGGTTTATTGTACACACCAAGTACAATATGAAATACGGTACAGTTATACCCACAGATCAATCTAGTAGTGAGTGCCACTAATTGAAAGCTCAGACGTTCTGGCGTCGTCTCTAAAACTTTCCTTCCTCTCTGTCCTCGAGCCTCTCGTAGACAGTGGACTTTATAGGTACTTACTACCGATAGTGTCATCATTCACGGGAGTGACTGGTTATTCCATTACATCAGAAATATAAGAACTTTTAATGATTTTACAAACCAATTTTTATTAAGAACCCAGTTTCTTGCATACTGAGAAAAATCCGTTCCCAATTATGAAGAAGATTTTCTTGTATTAAATAACTAAGTGCGTACTGGGTATGACGATAAACTACACCCGCGTCCTAGGTATGACGATAAACTACATCCGCGTCCTACGTAAGACGATAAACTACACCCGCGTCCTGGGTATGACGATAAATTACACCCGCGTCCTAGGTATGACGATAAACTACATCCGCGTCCTACGTAAGACGATAAACTACATCCGCGTCCTACGTAAGACGATAAACTAGATCCGCGTCCTACGTAAGACGATAAACTACTTCCAGCAGCAAGGACTCTGTTCAGGAGGTTTCGATGACTGTGGAATCACCTCTTAATGGCTGGTGTTTCCAGGTCCACCCTGACTCGGGGTGGTAGTACCTGTTAGGGTCTCAGCTATGGGCAAATAGTTCAAATATTTAACCTCAAAACCGAGGTAAAAAAAGCATTCAAAACACTGTAAAAGTGTAAAAATAGTTTTTTTTTACAGAAATACTTTGTAAAAAATTATTACCAGTAATACATTTTTGAAAACCAAATGTTGCCAGCAATGCATTTTTGAAAAACAATATATTTTTGAAAATAAAAAATAAAAATGTATATTACCAGCTAAATATATTTTTTGGAAAAAAAGAAAAATATTACCAGGAATACATATTTGAATGAAAATTATTACCAGAAATAGATTTTTTGAAATAAAAATATTACCATGAATAGATTTTAAAAAAATATTACCAACAATAAAAATTTTGTCGGCATTAAATAGCCCATTGAGGCTTATATGCCGTAAAACCCAAACAAACCACACCAAATAACTAAGTGTGGAGATTAATCAGGTGAACGCTGGCCTACAACCAGTTTTAGATAGAAACACTTGACGTGAAGACGATTCTTAGGTATCCGGCTCTTAATGGATAACATAGCGCCGTTGTCACATTCCATTCTTTGATAAACTTAATATTTCTTTGGTAAAAAGTTACCTTACTTTAATTCGGCTTCCAGTTACTTGCTTTCCTGACAATATTGATCTTCAAAATTCTCTTGTGTCCGGATAGAGAGTAAGATTTCTCGATCTTTTGCGAGTAATTCTTGTTGCTCGCGTTAGTCTCAGGTGTAGGAAATTTGGGCATTGATTTATTGATGAAACTTACCATCACCCCCTGAGCTTATTAAGCCTTCCATTTTTATTAAATTCCGCACGTTGCATTTGAGCCCAGGCAGGAAGGAGTAATTTTTACAGGGGTTTCCAGTTTTCCCATGCTCTCTTTAATGTCTTAATTGTTTTAAATATAGTGTTTCATTTGTTGTTTTTGTTTAAATTCTCTTCAGAATAGCCACATTCTTTGACGAGATTAATATCTCTTTGGTAAAAAGGTTTCAAGCTTTAATTTTAAATATAAGACATTTTAATTAGTTTTACTGATAGATGATCTTGGGTGATAATGAAATCAGTTAAGAAAATAAAAGAAATGAAAAAAAAAATCTACGGCGCCTTCCTTAATGAATTTTAAATTAACATTAAGAAGTCGATCTGAGAATTCGAGAGGATTAAAATCAAAATAAATAGACATATGTCCAGATCATTCAACCAAACATGCTTGCACATATATATATATATATATATATATATATATATATCTGGGAGGAAGATTTTTTGTCTCTCTCTCTCTCTCTCTCTCTGTGTAGACATATATGTGTCTTCAAGCCGTGTCGGGGCAGTTGCAATAGTAACGAAACAGAAAGTACGCAAAATGAAGACATTTGTCACTCGAACTCTAAGTTATAGGGTCTTCGCTCATATCTGTGGTTTATGGTAGTACTTTGAAGGACAGTTTGTATAGTGTAGTAATCACACCCCGCCACAGTGGTTACAGCAGTGATCATTGCTTTTTCAGCATCTCACAAGACCGACAGACACCATATACCCTCAGATCTCGTCTCTTGCGACTCTTCTTCGAAAATTGAATCCAAGATAATGAGACAAGACATGAGTTCGTTATCCTGAAAATGACTTCCAGGAATTCTACCATCAATATAAACGATAATACATAACGTGTGTGCCTTCGAAAGTGGACTACTGCAATGATTAAATGCTGAAATGATATCAGTGCTAGTTTTCTTTTTATAGCATCAGAACCGACACAGGATGTATCAAAAATACTTTTACAAACATTAGTGTTTCTCGGGGGTGGGGTCCTTACACCAAAACAAGGACAAAGCCCGTATAAACATATGTCCGCAAATCCTTCGTTTTGAGTCATTATGTTTGAAAAAAAAGTTTATGGTAGATGTGCTGCATTTAGACGAGGTTACATTTGTCCTATCGTGTACTTTTCTCGCTAATTTGTCTTCAACGTGTGTAGCAGTGAGGTATCTGAGAAGTGTTCCATTTATCCCTGACATGAAATTCGTATCGCGAGCAGGCAGATATGGTTTTACATACGGCCGCGTGGATGGTAATGGACGCGAGGCTGCAGCGCTGTATCCGATTGCGTTTACAGACTGAAGACAGCCGTGTCATCCAACCCTTGCTGCTGATTATCGTCTCGTTACTGAGACAGGATGTGTGGCAGCACATGCTATGGATCGAGGAAGACAGAAATCTACTCGTAGGCCTGATAACGAAGAACACATTCGATAGTCTGTCGGAGAGGATTCAGGTATCATCACACGTCCAGTCACCTTCGCATTGCATAGTACAGCATGGAGAGTATTTCAAATGCAGCTCCGGTATTCATGTCATCGTCTTTCGCCCTCTGATCACTCACCACGAGTGGACTTTTGCTGATGGTTTATTGCACTAACTGCCGATCCATTATTTTCCCGTTTCAGTTTCTTTACGGAAAAGGCAACATTTGGAAGAGATAGAATAAAAGATTTACACAACCAACATTTGTGGGGGAAACGGATTTTGTCATGATTTGTAGATTTATATATATATATATATAGTATCAAAAATACTTTATAAACGTTAAGGACAAAAGTTCATATAAGCATAAGATACAGAGAGGGATAGGCAATGTGACTGGCCCTGAGCTGTCAACTCTTCTGCAGTCGCTCTCTCACAGACGCGATGTTGCCTCGCTCTGTCTTTTTTACAAATACTTTCACGGTAATTGCTCCGAGGAACTGCTTTCGCTTGTCCCTAGGCCTCATGAATTTAAACGTCCTACGAGGCTGGCATTCCGTTCCAACCCCTTCACCGTTGAAACTGTTAGATGTAGACGTCTCTTCTACTCCAATAGCTTCATGTCTCGCACATCTCGCCTATGGAACTCCCTTCCCTATTATTGTTTCCCTGACAAATACAATCTCCAACGGTTTAAGTGTAGCGTCAATCGACATCTCCAGTTGCCTTGATCTATCCACTTCCCGTCTCCACATCCTTTCAT
>OZ038489.1:113088903-113116403 GCA_964036315.1 Acanthosepion esculentum | reverse complement strand
AGAGATTGTGTGTCAAGCAACGTTATCTATCGCCTATCGTTTTAACCGATTCAGTTAGGTCTCCTCCCCCGTGCACGGTGGAGTCATCGATAACGACTCAGATTGAGGAATCGGAGAGTCGAGTTCGAATTACACTTGAATCCATTATATTCATATACGTGCTAATACCCCTGGAAAAGGTATGAATCCTCTTCTACTCCCCCCAGCTATGGGTAAATAGCAGGACAGACCGAGTTCTATAGCCTTGGATGGCAACTCGTCTACCGCAGAAAGAAATACCTACTGTGGGAAAAATCTGCTTCGTCAGTCAAGTATCGAAAAATACATGATCGCCTACGCGTGTATCACGCATGGCACATAACTGACTAGGTCTGCTAGGCGTGACAGTACATTTTATGCTAACTATTTTCTCGCACTTATCGCTTGTGGACATCTCTTTAGGCTTCTTGCTTCATATTCGACTTTGATTCTCAAAAGTCTAAACGCCATGTCAATCGTTCTCTTCTGTCTTCTAAATCCCAGTTCTTTAATTGTTTTCAAATTGTTTTGTTAATAATGTTTTCTATTTTCTCATTGGTAGTATAACAGGCGTGGTTAAAACGTTGGGGTTCTCGCTATTGAGAGCCGGGATCGAATCTTGTCAGAATCGATTTGTTAGGGATACGACATCTTCGAAAAATATCGGCCCAGAGAGACAACCCTAGAGATCGACACTTAAAAACAATACCAACTTTGTAACTGGAGTAGTCGAAGGTTGTGTCTGGATGAAATACTTTTTTCTTATCCCATGACTCGTAGGGTCGTAAGGGCGCCATGTGTACAGCAGTCGCAGTAGAAGTGGTGTTACTTGGACAAGATAGCCCGACGGAGCCCAACACTCTACATGCCAGTTTTGAATTCAGAGTTTTCCTTCTCCTAGACTGGTTGCTATAGAACCCAGTCTGCCCTGCTATTCCCGGTAGGAGGATGAGAAGAGGATTTATACCTTTCCCAAGAGTATTAGCACGTAAGTGAATGTAATGGATCCGACTGGAATTCGACCTCGGCTTTCCGATTCCTCAATCCGAGCAACTATCTATTATCCATACCTTACTGCTGTAAATTTTGTAAATGTTGGTGAATACAATGCACTCAAAAACCTTCATTTCAAATTATTTTCATTTACATATCTTTTGCACGTACAATAATATAATGTTATATATAATGTAGACGTAAGTAGAGAAATGTGTATGAACTTACATTAACCTATTTTAATTGGTACAAATACAAAACGTACGTTGCGGATTAATTTATTTCTTTTTCTCTCTCTCTCTTTCTCTCTCTCTCTCTCTCTCTCTATATATATATATATATACACACAATATATATAAAAAATAGCCATTATGTTTCAAAACTTCTGCTGTCTTATCAAGTGATCACTTGATAAGACACCAGAAGTGTTGTAACAAAATGGCTATTTTTGTAGTGATTTTATAACATATTTACGTTACAATTTTCGAATAAATAATTATATATATATATATATATATATATATATATATATATATATATATATATATGTGTGTGTGTGTGTGTGTGTGTGAGCGTGCGCGCAATACACTCTGTTATATTAAAGATTGATAAGCTATATTTACTTCGTGACCACTTTTTTACGACCCCCTCAACATTAAGAAACTAAATAGCATAAAAATAACTGACAATACTCACTACTGTTAAATTAAATTTAGTAGAAGCTGTTTATTTTCTTTTAATTCCTATATAAATCATATTCTGCGTGTCTAACAATTGATGTGATAACTGCTACAATACAAGCAGGCATCCTGACTCTAAGCTTCTGACTATATTCTTTAGAAGTCCAAATGATCGTAACATTCTCAATAAACCACAGCAAAAGCCTTTGCGTTGTCTGAATGTTTGCGACACTAGTTTTCATGTTCTCCCAGAAATCATCTATAGATTTCGGATCAAGATTGGCTCAAAATAATGACCTTACATTCTTAAGATATTCTTACACTACTTTCTGGCATAATCCACCATTATGCATAAACATTGTAGATCAGCCGATTCTGCTACCTTGGTCAACTGACAGGAATCAACTGAAAGATGCCAAAAGGTTGAAACCAAGGAAGAAATATCGGCTGATCTCCTAATTCTTTATTCTTAGAAACTCTACATGTTAAATTCTTATCTTTTAATATGTATTGAGCACTTTTTAATACTTCTTTGATTTCCTAATTGTAAGGTTTACAACAATTATTACAGTAACCGCAACCTTTGTCTACATGAGAAATTAGCTATAATAAAATTTCCAGACCAAAATAACTTTAAAACCAGAGATCGGAAATTATGCACACATGTATACATACTAAAAATTTCCTTTTGACTTCATTTGAAGTGAGATAAAATGAACTTATGTATATTTCACTTCATTGCCCATCGATTTCCAATGCATTTGATTTCCCCTCCTCCTTCTCCTCAACTTCTACCACTCCTCACGTCGTTCCATTATTCACTTATAGTTTTTAAATATAGCGTTCATAAATTATTATTTTTTTAAAAAGAAAGCGTTAGGATATCAATTAACCGAAATCGCATGAAGATACCGAAAGGTTGAAACCAGGGTAGCGAGATCGGCTGATTTTCTAATTTTGTATACTTAAAAGATCTACAGGTTATTATTCTATTCTTTTTATGTGTCTATTGAGCACTTTTTAATTCTTGTGTTTCCTGGTCTAATTCAATTCTGACCATTAACTTTCTTTATCATATATATATAGCGTTAGGTGGCAACCTGTTTAGGAAAAAGCTAAATCCTGCGGGGATCATTTGTGTAATGCTGTGCATCAATTTCCTGTATTCAGCTCCTCCAAAGATTGTGCTCTATTCTGCACAAGCCTTCACAACTATAATCAAATCATATATATATATATATATATATATATATATATATATATATATATATATATATATATATATATATTCGCAGACGTGACAGTAGACAGCTGAATGCCTCAATCCAAGATTGAAACCCAACCGATTTGGTGGCAGTCATAGCTTCTACCACTGAGCTATCTTCATTCAGGATAGTGAAGCGGGTAACGCTAGTACATTGTTTTTACGAATGTAGAAAAATGTCCAACAATAGTGCGCTCTCTCTCTCTCTCTCTCTCTCTATATATATATATATATATATATATATATATATATATATATATATATATATATATATATATATATATATATATATATATATATATATATATATATATATATAGTGGACTACCTCATCATTGTATGTGGGTACCTGTAGAGTTGAAAACAAAATTCTTTTCGGAAGAAGCGAATACAGGTAACTGGTAACTGGTGAAGGTAACTGGTCCACATAATTTGCTACAATATCTCTAAACAACCATCCTATGTTTTAGAATTCAATGCAGTCCATCTCTCGCACTGCTTGCCAATCAAGGCTAAAGATCCAAGTCCGTCCTACTATTTTACCTGGCGCTAGTGGGAGAAGAAAAGATAGTGTCGAGGGATACTTGCACTTAAATGACTGTAACGAGCGCAACTGAAATTCGATTTTTTTCCCGATTTATTATTCAGAGTCCCTCTCCATTCAACCATCATAACACACACACACACAAACACACACACATACACACACACACCCATATATATATATATATATATATATATATATATATATATATATATATATATATATATATATATATATTTATAAAATTAATCACGCCAAGTAAGTCATTAATGCCATTAGGGCGGAAGAGGTTACTGAGTGTTTGATAATTTGACAAAAATACGATTAACAAGAGGAGACAATAATGGAATAAGGTACAGATGGCAACAATTGACATTGTATTTAAGTTTGCAGTGATCAAATTTGAATAGAAAACAAGAAGCCGGAAGAAATTTCAAGGAGGGGAAACTTCATCTGAACAATAACCAAGTACACACACACACACACACACGCACACACACACACACACACACACACACACACACATATATATATATATATATATATATATATATATATATATTATGTTAGGTAAATTAGATAACTAGATATTAGCGACCGTATATGCGTGTGCTGGTGTGCATGCGCTGGTAAGCAAATGAATAATTACCAAATTAATCCAAGAGGTGTAGACATAACAGTGCTCAATGTGATTAGACAGAACCAAGAAATAAGAGATCAATAAATCAACATTTACCTACGTTTGATGCGCGACTCGAATTTTGTTGTTTATTGTTTATTTTTAAATAAACAATGAACACGTTTATTTTTTTATTATTTCAAAGTAAACAATAAGCGATAGCACGTGCCCGATGTATTGGGTAACCAACTAAATTCGAATCGCACATCAAATGTAGGTAAATGTTGATTTATTAACACCCCCTATATATATATATATATATATATATATATATATATATATATATATATATATATATATATATATATATATATATATATGAAAGTATTTATACAAAAAGTATATGAGATTAATTCTGTCTGAACAATTAAATAAGGAACAAAGCGGAAATGTTCTATAAATTTGACAAATTTAGTTATTTATTTTGTGTCATCAGAATTCTTTTCGGAAAATTTTATTTATTTATAAGTACCCTTTTTAGTACACCCATATATATATATATATATATATATATATATATATATATATATATATATATATATGTTGTGTGTGTGTGTGTCTGTGTGTGTGCATTAAGTCAATGCTCAGAGGCGATAGATTGTTTCATGCTAGTCGCAATCATCAGGCCACATGTGCTGGTTTTTTTTTCTCAATAATTTAGATATACGGTTATTTTGGCGGGTGTTGTTTGTTTATTTATTTATTTCGATTAATTTATTTCACTTGTTTTTTATTTTATATATTTTTATTTATTCTTTTCTGTTTTTCTATTTTTTTGTAGAGTAGTAAAATGTTTTTGAGATGAGTTCTGATCGTTTATTTAGTAGTTTGTTTTGATCGTGGAAGGGAATTATAGATATTTTTCGGTCTAATTTTTTTATTGACCGTGGCAGTCCATTCTAACAGATATTTTGGAGGAAGTGGTTTGTTAATCTGTTTATTAGTTACGTCATTTATTTATTTAGATCGATTATTTTTACTTGTTTCTTCTCATTTATATTTTTATTTTTATTTATTCTCTTCAGTCTATTCTAACGGTTATTTTGGCCAGAGCGGTTTGTTAATTTATTTATTCGGATTAATTTATTTTACTTGTGTTTTTTTATTTTATATATTTTTATTACTTCTTTTCGGGTTTTGATTTTTAAGTAAAGTAGTTAAAATTTTTGGAGATGATTTCTGATCGTTTATTTAGTAGGTTGTTTTGGTTTGGGAAGGGAATTGTATCTATTCTTTCGTCAAATATTTATATTTATTGTTGTAGTCTATTCTAATGGTTCTTTTGGCTGAAGTGTTTTGTTAATTTGTTTATCATTTACTTATTTTTTTATTTATTTGGTTTGATTATTTTTACTTGTTTTTTTAATTTTTTTTATTATTATTTATTCTTTTAATTCTATTCTAACGATTGTTATGGCAGGAGTGGTGTTTTAGTTTGCTTATTATTTGCTCGCATTAATACATTTTACTTGTTTGTATTTTATTTTATTTATTTTCAGTTTTCGATTTTTAAGTAACGTAGTGAAAATTTGTTTTCATGTCTACATTTTGAGATGAGTTCTGATCGTTTATTTATTAGTTTGTTTTGGTCTGAGAAGGTAATAGTAGCTATTTTTCCTCCAAGCAAAGTTTACAGTTTTGGATTGATTGTTATAGGCTGAGGTTTTTTCCTTATTTTCCATGATATTTTTGGTGTTATTTTTCCACGATATTTTTTATATGATTTTGCTGTACGGTGGGTTGAAACGTATGATGTTTCTCTTCCTGTTGGTTCAACCCACCGTACAGCAAAAACATAAAATCAAAGATAAGAAATAATATTCTTCAAACTCTTAAACAGACACTTCCCAGAATCGAGCACTCTCCACAAAATATTCAACAAAAACACGGTAAAATCAGCTACAACATGACACAAATAATAAAAAAGCCCAACAGAAAAAAACTGTCAACAAACAACCCGAACAAATTAAAGCCACATGTAACTGCAGAATAAAGAATGAATATCCCTTAATCGGTAATTGCTTACAAAACAACGTAATATATCAAGTCACGGTAAAATCACCAGATTATGAAGAATAATTATAAATAGGAGTAATTGAAGGACCCTGGAAACAAAGAAACTATGCACACAAACGTCTTTCACAAATAGTTAATATGCGAACAGCACAATGCTTTCTAAGTATATCTGGGAAATTAAAAATTGAATGCAAATTGTGCATCTGGTTGCAATAAAATATTTTAATGTTTTGTGCTATTGTATTTTTATTTCTGGTGTTGTGTACTTTTGTACGTTTAATTTATTTCTGTATCTGAGATATATTTGGGGACATTATTTTACTTAGCTTAGAAATATCATTTGGGAAGAGGGATTTTAGTATGCTATCATCCTGTACACATTTTCAGTCCTCGGTAAAGTTTTGGCAAGAGAGAAAAATTACTTTACTATTCGTTTTTTTTTCCTTTTGATTTTAGTTTTTATTTATTTATCTCTTTACGTTAACTGTTATTTTGTTATGATTTCTTACTCATTGTTTTTATCATGTCCATTTTTATTTATTAAGCAACACTGTCATAATTTGTTTTTGCACATTTATTTGGTAATCATTTCCAATCATTCTATTTTACTTTTGTGCTTTTCTTTTCTACTTTTGCATATGTTATTTATTATTTGGTGATAAATATGCCTGCATCATGAATAACGTAACTTGTTTGACTTGAGTAAAGGAACTAAAGACTATCAAATTTCAGATATGCTTAAACAAACTGGTTAAAGACACGCATCACATTTTTAAGTTTTTCATCATTTTATCGTGACTATTTTTTTTTAAACAAAAAAAAAATCCAGTGTAATTAGAATTTTCTACATCATTTTCAACGAAAACAAAATATAAAAAAAAACAGTGTATGAAACTACAGATACAGCATAGTTTAACATTGCAGTGATCCGGAAGTGATATAGTTATTCCGGCTTCCCGAAGATGAATTTAACCAGCGAAGAATTAATTGGCTGAAACATGTTAGAAGCAAGAAAAAAATGATGCCCAAAAGCAGAAACCGAAGTTGTTTTAATAATGGAAATAACCTCGTAAAAGTATTTTAATTATTATTAGTTCGTCAACAAGAGAACTTGGTGCCAAATAAAAAAAATTGACACTGGCAGAAATAAATGACCAAAGAAAGGTACACAAACATGATACGCTAGATAGCTTACTTCATCCAAGCGTTACTATGAAAAGGATTTCCAAATGCATTGATAATGTACATCAGTTCTACTGAAAGCTACGTTTTGCTTCAGTTTACTTTAAAGATAATGTGCTCAATGCTGATAAATCTATTAGACGAATTAGTTACAGTGACATGAGAATTCCACAAAACAATAGATGTTTCTTAATTATCAATACTTTCTGTGTAATATTATCAAGAATATCATTGTTATTATATCATAGCATTGTTAAAATTGTTGATTTTTTAATTGTGGTTTCTGTAATGTCACAGTTATTATTAAGTTTACCATTTCCTTTGATTTCTCTTGTATACCCATTTACCTCCGGGTCCCAACCAGTCATAAGTTTAGAAATGACATTTTTCATATTTTGCATTGAACGATCTAGTAAAAAAATTTAAAAAGGGCACACACATTTCATATAGATAAAGCACTTCATAACGTGTAAGCTGTATTTTGAGAACATTATTTGTATTTCTTTAAGGTATTGCCTTCAATGAGTCTTTCGGAATATTTTCCAATCTATCCGAGGGCTCAAACTATTACTGGAATTGTTGATGTCCACATTTTTTTAGATTTATAATTCAAGATATTTGTATTTTTGAGGACCTTCAAAGAAACATTACAATCTGCAGGGACTAACATGTCAATAAGAAAGCACATTCTATTTTTGTGATCTTTGATCACGATGTCTCGGCGATTAGCTTTGATTGTTCTCTGTGAATTTTCAAGTACTATAAAGTTGTTGCAGGTCCTATGTCTGTAACAGGGGCTGGATGGCGTTCATACCAGGTTCATACAAATTTTTCCGTATAGATATTAGCCCACTCTGTGATTCTGAGTTTTGTATACAACAGGTCCTAATACAGCGCAATAGAATACAAGATGGTCAATTATTACTAGATATTTAACACAGAATCTGGTAATCTGTAGTTTCCAGGTGTCTTTGAAGACAGATTGGTGTAGTTTTTAGAACGTTTTTAATTGAATTTCTCATCTGCCTATGTCGTATTTGGACACATACAGACGATGAATATCAGTCTTAGCATGATACATGTGGTGGCAAGTGTGAAGCTTTATCGTTTTGGCTTAATGTCAGCTCCGGTCAAGTTAGGGATGTTCAGACAGTGAACAGGCAAGATGTTTATGGGGGATATTCTGTTTTGTGAATTCAACTCCGTATTTAACACCAAACAATGTTTAATTTGTCTCCATAGTTATTACTGTTTACTCCATAGGAAAGGGGATTAAAGACAGACAAGACAGAAGGGGTGACAAGGATTTACCTTGGAAGGTTCTTCGCCGGATATTCAGTCGATTGGAAGTGGGAAAGCCTTTGATGTGATTTAGGCATAATAGGGTTTTCCACAGTCACATGGTATCTAAGGAATTGTACTATCACCACTGAAATTGTGTACATTTCCAAAGTTTTAAGGTTTCAAATGTGTGGTAAACTATCAAAGGCTTTAGGGTAATCTATCGTAGCTGTGTTGAGATTTCAACATTTTTTCTGCAATTTTCCAAGATCATTTTATTATTATTATTATTATTACTATTAATAATAATAATAATATTGTTTCTGTGTTATATTTCTTGCTTTGTATCCTGTAGAGCCGGCTTCAAACTACGGTCCTTAGGCCCTACAGGGGAATTGTCATTTAATTGATAACACTTATCTTAGTGTAGGGATTGTTCCAAATAGGACGATCCTCTGGCCAACTTGTATTTTGATGTTACCTGGGACACTCCAAGTAAAATTGTTCATTCCTTTTCACACAAGGCTCAGAGCTCCGGTTGCTATTGGCAACAGTCTCAGTCTTCGTTCTCAACATTCATTAATCTCGGATTCCAGGCCCTTATATTTGACAATTTCCCGATCATTTTCATGGAAGTGTTTCTCTCAGATATTACTGCTATGTCAATAAGCATACACGTCCTGAATTTCTTGTCTTTTATGATAATATCAGGTCAGTTGACTTGTCCCAGAGGATAGTTACATCGTTAAGGAACTATGTCTAGCTGGTGCTCATACCATCTCTCAGTGATTTCGATTTTGTGTTTCTTGCATATCTTCCAGTGCACATATATCGCTACCTTGTCATGTCTGTGGATATATTTATTTTGGCCAGTTCCGGATATCCTGATATTATATAGTCGACAGTTTCATCATATTTTCCACAGATACTGCATTTCGGATTAGTTCCTTACTTGATGATGTGACACTGGTAGGATCTGTTTGCGAGGCTTTTTCATGAGCTGCAAAAATTAGGCCTTCTGTCTCAGCTTTCGACACTGATGTGTTTTCTGTTGGTCCAGATCTGCTTCTGTCGTTCTTTTTATGCATTTGCCATGCAACGCCTTGTCTTCCTAGTTTTGGTAATTTCATTTGGCCAAGTTGTTTTGCTTTCTGCTTTACTCCTTTGGCATAGATGGTATTCGTTTCGATTTTTGTTGGTCGGATTTCTGGTGTATTAAGCTTTTTCTTGAAGAGTGCAGATTCTTTGTTGATGAAGTGTATCTGGTTATTTACTATTTGGTGGAGAGGATCATTAGTTTTGTGAGGTAGGCTTACAGTCCGATTGTTAAAGTTTATAGCGTTAATTCAAGTTGAATTAAACCTCAACTTCCTAAAGCTTTTGGTACATGCAACCTATCAACATCTGATTTCGGGTGGTGCATCCTCATTTAGGTAAGGATCTTTCTGATCTTGGTGTCCAATCTTGAAATGTCATTCAACTTCCATTTAATTATGTTGTAGCTGTATATTCTCCGGTTATAGTTACGTTGTTGATAACCATCATTTTCGTTGGACCCATTTAGTTCGCTTCCTTGTATCAAACGCAATCCTCTACAATATTCGTTTCGGATCTTTTTCGTCATAATTGCATGTTGTACTCCGTCTCCTTCATTAATCCTAAGTATTTGTGCTATGGTCCAGGTTAGGATCAAAGAAGAACAACACGAATACAAGAGCAGAAATAACGAAGATATATTACACGAAATAATAAGATGTGGAAGTTTTTAGTATGACTGTCAATCTGGTTTGGATTGAACTACTATCGGCCCGACTCGATTCGTCTCTCTCTCTTGAGAGGCGTAGTATACATAGTGTTAGGGAGAGTTCATTCTGTAGTTATAGGTAAGGACCAATAACAATTTGTATGTACCATCTTGGTCTCTTTCCTTCATTATTTTGTTGATATCAAGGTCTAAATCCGTAGTTTTTGTTAGTTTACCGCCTTTGAAGGTGGCTTTTGCACATTTGTCGATTCTGACACCATCCTAATGTCTTAGCTTAACGTTTTGACAATACTGAATAGATGTTTATCATTGGCAAACGTTTTAAGATCATCAATATAAAATATAGATGATTCAGTTTGCCATTCTGTGTCTTGTATATTGTTCAGTAGGCAGCTGAGTCGGGGTAATGCAGGTCAGAACAGAATTGGTAATAATAAATCTACTTGGAAAATCTTGCTTTTGATATTGATTGGTCTCGAATTTAATGACCCGATTGTATGGTTTAGATTTAGTGTAGTCTTTCATTTTACTGTTATGGATTTAACTATTGTGGGAATGCTCTGTGTATTTTAGGCTTTTCTTTATCCATGAAGTGGAACACGGTCAAACGCCTTTCTGTAATCGATCCATGGTGTCGATAAGTTTGTTTTCTTTATTTTCCCCTCTTCCAATATTGTTTTATTGATAATTACTTGGTCCTTGCATGTCCTCTCGGTTATGATAGAAGTGAGGATCTTGTACATTGTTGGTAGGCAGGTGATGGGTCTATAGTTCTTTGGATTCTGCGTCTCTTCTGTTTTGGGGAGTAGGTATATTACTCTCCACGTGAGGCGTTTGGGGCATTTTTCTGAGTTTATTATTTTGTCATTGTATGCCCGTGCGAGGTCCTGGTGGGTGTTAGATAGATTTTCTCATACAAAAATTGGCTATTTGTTCTATTCCAGGTGCTTTTCCGTTTTTGGTTTTGCAGATGGCAGCGATTGTTTCAATAATATTCATATCCGTTTTTTTTTGTACGCTATATGCTTGTATTTTTCCTGTTTTTGCTTGATCCCTGTAGTTCTTTCATTGTGAATTTTGCCGTTTTCCCACATCTTACAGCAGAACTCCTTGACTGGATATTATGTGGGTCATTTATCTCTAGTTTATTATTTCCAAGTTCTCGAAATAGTTTCATAGCAACTTCTTTGATGATATTGCTTAGCAAGAATAATCTGTTTCTTTTTTCGTAACGCCTGATTCTCTGTACCTTCGATTGAATTTGTTTTTTTAGCTTCTCTTTAACTTTTCGTATGTCAGTCTTATTCTTTATGTCAAGACTTCGTTTCAGTTGCCTCCTTTTCCTTTCTTTCATTGTAGAGCTCCTTTCTGCTTTACTTAGAAGTAACAATTGTCCTCGCAGTTTATTTATTTCAGTTTCTCTTTTTGCTTTCCAAACTTGTATTTTTCTTTATCGTTTACGTTGGATGTTTACTTTATCAACTATTGTTTCTGCGATCGTAGTCGAGGCTGCGTAATTAAGATGATTACTTTCTCTTCGGTTAATCGGTCTTTCCCTTTCTTTACTTATTTTTCTAATTCCTTGGTTAGCCATATTGTTGGTTTCCTTCACTCCACGGTTCTTTCTTACTTTTGGAATTGTCAGCCTTTCCTCGAAATACATTTCCTTCACATTCTCCCATTTATATCGGATGTTTTTGTTTTTTTTTGTCATCTCTATTTCTCTCTCATATTCGTCATTATCTTAATCTGTTTGCTTGTGTACCTCATCGGGATTATTATATCTGGTTTCTATTTATTCCTCTGCATGTTTCTCCTCCGGGTTGTTGGCATTTAGTCCCTCGAAGTTAACGTTTAATCTATTTAGGATGTTTTCTCGGATGATTTCGAGTTCTAAATCAGGTATTCTTTTTTTCCTGATGATGCCACGCCTGGCATTGGCTAGTTTTTGGCATCGATATTTAGTTTGTTTTTGTGGGGTGTGTTTCCCGCCAGATATTATAAGCAGCTTTGGTGGTTGTTGTCGTTGTCGTTGTCGGATTTATCTTAGCGTTGTAAAAGGCTATCATTACCACAATATACTCTTCCCTATGCCATTTATTAATTGTTCTTTTTGTGGGATTTTATTTAATGAATAGAGAGGGCCTTTCTGAAGACTGTTCTCGGTGTAGTTTTTCTCTAGTTCTCGTTGGGTAAAGTTTGTTTCAGTTGCAAACTGTTCTCTCCCATTCTGGTTCCTCATTGAAGATCGCGGTCCGGTTGACCCGCCTGATGACTGATGCGATTTATCAATATTTTACATTGTGTCAGCATTATAGTTAGTTCGTATTTACCCATATGTTGGGCCTGGTTCGTGGACGGCAGAGCATGTCCATACTATTGTGAGCTATCACGGTCCGGGGGTCAGGCCTCCTCCGACTATTTTATTTAATTGTTTATTTATTTATTCATTTATTTTGTTTTATTTTGCTATTGCTATTATCAACATCAACGGTAAAATCTTCGTTTATAAGAATTTAGATCCTAATGAGATATGACGTGCTTCAGAACACTCCAACCTAATTTCAATTTACAACGGAATTTTCTCTATCTTCAATAAATTGAAAATATATTCAAATCTCCTTAATCTTGTTATTAAACAAATATGTTTTACCCATAAATACATTTAATATATAATTATTAATATTTAAAGAAAAGCTTAATTTAAGTGTTTGTATTAGCTTATAAAATAAATATTGTATATTGTATATAAATTACTAATAAATAAATAACAAAAGAACATTAAAAAATAATCGAGAAGTTACTATCACCACAATCACCACTACCACCACCATCATCAACATTACCCATACCATCATCAGTACTACCACCACAATCATCACCATTACCACGACCACCATCAGCACTACCACCACCATCATCACCATTAACCCCACCATCATCACCACTACCTCCACCAACATCACCACTACCACCACCATCATCACCATTAACCCCACCATCATCACCACTACCTCCACTATCATCACCACTACCACCACCATCATCACCATTACCACGACCACCATCAGCACTACCACCACCATCATCAACATTACCACGACCACCATCAGCACTACCACTAGCATCATCACCATTAATCCCACCATCATCACCACTACCTCCACCATAATCACCACTACCTCCACCATAATCAGCACTACCTCCACCATCATCACCACTACCACCACCATCACCTTTACCCCTACCCAAATCACCACTACCACCACCATCATCACCACTACCACCACCATCATCACCATTACCCCGACCATCATCACCACTATCTCCACCATCATCACCATTACCCCCACCATCATCACCATTACCCCTACACTCATCACCACTACCACCACCATCAACACCATTACACCCACCATCATCACCACTAACATCACCATCATCACCATTACCCCTACACTCATCACCACTACCACCACCATCAACACCATTACACCCACCATCATCACTACTAACATCACCATCATCACCACTACCACCACCATCATCACCATTAGCACCACCATCATCACCACTACCACCACCATCATCATCATACCGCCACCATCATCACCATTAGCACCACTACCATATCTACTACTATTATGTTCTTTGTATTTCTTCTATCTATCTATCTATCTATCTATCTATCTACTATCTATCTATCTATCTATCTATCTATCTATCTATGTAATCGTCTTTCTCTCTACTTCAGTCTATCTATCTATCTATCTATCTATCTATCTATCTATCTATCTATCTAATACTAAGTCTGTGAATCATGCATAACTCGGCCGCCGGGCGCATAATGATTTCAGTTTCTCTCCAACTCCCTCTCTTCCCATCTCTCTAAGACTGTGCGATTTCTGATTTCATTAAACAAACAAGATTTTAAATATTAAAACCAAAAATATATGATTTTTGCCATATTAAAAAAATCAACTGAATATAATTTAAAAATATTTCTTGCATATTAAACTAAATACTTTTAATCTAAACTGATTTAAAAATTCTAAGTGATTAAGGTAAAAAAAATGCGAGATGTTTATATATTAAGTATTTTTATTTCAATTTCCTTCAAAGAGATAATTTCATTCTTTTCCCATCTTTTTTTATTCTTTCAGCGTTGAAATTAAACAAAATGTTTTATAACCTGAAGCTCCAGCAACTCAACGGGTCACGGCTAGTCTAGTCAGTAATAAGAGTCTAAACTGTCCAACACTCTGCCCGAATCAAGAAAAAAAAGATTTGCGTCAAAACTGATTAAAAATTATAGATGCCGATTACATATTATGTATAACAACAAATAATATAACTTAGTAACGTGTTTCTAAAATTAAAATATTAATCTAAAATTAAATTTGTGGCTATATACTAATCACTGTACATATACACACACTAAATATATATATATATATATATATATACATATGTCATCCACAGACAGACTGTTTCGCTGTTTCACAGCTCATCAGGGTGGCTAGACGTCCGGTTGCCTCTAGCTAGGATCGAAACCCGACTGAACGGCAGGGATGAGGGTGAATTTTAGCGTGTTTTATTTTTAGATTTAGATAAACACACAGTGACTGACAGTGACTCAATTCTGCCGAAGAGTCGTGCTATATTAGCTTTAATAATCACTGTTTACAAATGCAACCCTCACACCCACAGAGCTCAACCGAAATTAATTTTTCAAGAGCCAATATATATTAAAGAAATAAAAGTGTGTAGCTTATTATTACATGACATTTTTAAAAGCGAAGTAACCAGTTTCGGTCCCTATCTTCATGCCTCTACGGGAGATTTAACTCAGATTTTTAAAAAATGAACACCATGGGCTAGAGACAAATAACAGCGAGCCTCAACAAACATTCACGCTGATTACACAGGGGAGGTTTGCGGGACCCGATATAAAGTGCCTCCAGCACCTTTAGATATATATATATATATATATGTATATTTTAAGTCATTTTTATGTTTAGCATTCTTTTTATTGATACAAATATTTAAGTAAATGCTCTGTTTATAACAAACAGTATTAAACAACATTTACCGGCCTGAATGTCCGAGAGATTTTCATAGAAAATATTCGTCCTCCGACAGGATTCGAACCTGTATCCTATATGTATCCTGTATGGATCCTCTGTTGCCGAATCGGTTTAAAGGCACGTCAGGCTATATGACGGTTCCGTATAGGATACAGGTTCGAATCCTGTCGCACAACGAATATTTTCTATGAAAATCTCTCGGACATTCAGCCCGGTAAATGTTGTTTAATACTGTTTATTATAATATGCTTCATTGACTGCCATTAGGAGGAGACGCTTTTGGAATTCAAACGGAGACGCCGTTAAAAGAAACAGATTAAAAAATATCCTTGAAACAGCAACGAGGGCAACTCCAATGGCAATAATAACAATAAACCATCGGTCACTATTGAATGGTATAACTTAATGTTTTCATTAATTTAAAATATAATTGGCGGTAATGAGCAAATAGTGGCTCGGATTGAGCCGAATTTCATTTCCAGTCAGATTCATTGCATTCACTTACGTGCTAATACCCTTGGGAAAGGTATGAATCCACTTCTCCCCCCAGCTATGGGTAACTAGCAGGACAGACCATGTTCTATAGCCTTGGATGGCAACTGGTCTACCGCATAAAGAAATGGCAACTTGCTGCGGGAAAAAATTCGTCAGTCATGTATCGAAAGATACTTGATATCGCCTAAACGTGTATCACGCATGGCACATAACTGACTGATATATATATATATATATATATATATATATATATATATATATATATATATAAAATACATTTTTAAGAAATATAATCGCTTTCATTATAGGGTTTTTGTTGCTTATTTTTAAGTAAGAATTTAAATAAAATATGATTTATAGTCAAATGGATTTACATTGAAATCAGTTGGATATTTACGTTGAGATATATATACGGCGAAGCATATATTTCTGAAATATTACTGAAATAAAACAAAATATACACAAATTTACGACAAAAATTAAATTAACATCAGAAAGGGAAAAAAACTACATAAAATCCATTAAAATTAATAATAATAATAATTACGTTAAAATTCATGAAGAAAAAAGTATTTACGCAGAAATATTTACATTAAATCCGTTATACATGTTACGTTTCTACGGAGCCTCGAAAAACACGTCATAGTCCCTCGGAGTTTAAATAATAATAATAATTATTATTATTATTGTAGTTGTTGTTGTTGTTGTAGTTTAGTCTATTCGCAATACCTACTAAATTTCTGCAATCTGCCTGCACTAATTACTGATGTTATATAATACTTAACGTGTACAGAGTTTATAGTTTCTTTACATTGAAATTACTCTCCTCGGCAGAGGAGAAATTTCCAACAGTGTAATATTCTCTAACGCTTTTAAACAATGGCTTCCAGGGCTCAAGTTAATTTTCTTGTCCGGGTCTCCTGTTATTATAACAATAAATTTAAAGAATTTCTAATTGGACACCACCTGCAACCTGTCATCATATTGTAAACCTGTGCCTGGTATACATTTATAAGTATCGTAAGGATTACATAGGGCTTTTGTTGGCGAGCTGCATTGTCTTATTCGTAATTATCATTATTATTATTATTATTATTATTATTATTATTATTATTATTATTTGTGCAAGTTATGTTTCCTGCTTTGTATCCAGTAGAGCCGGGTTCAAACTATGGTCTATAGGCCCTATAGGAGAATTGTCATTTAATTGATGACACTTTTCTTAATATATGGGATGTCTCTTGCAGGGCGATCTTGTGGGCAACTTGAATGTTGATGTTACCTGGGACGCTGTTAATAAAATTGGGTATTCCTTTTCTCACGAGGCCCAGTGTTCCGTTTGCAATACAGTCTCATATCTACTTCATCTCGATCTCCAGGTATTTGTAATTGGACAATTTCTAGATCATTTTCATGGAGGTGTTTCCCTCAGATTGTACTGCTATGTCAATAAGCATAACATCTTCTGAATTTCTTGTCTTTTATGATAATTATCAGGTCTCTTGGTTTTTATTTCCCTGTCAATTGGAATTGGCATGTCCCAGAGGATAGTTACATCGTTATTCTGTGTAAAAATGTCTGGTTGGTGTTCATACTGTCTCTCAGTGGTTTCGATTTCGTGCTTCTTGCGTATTTTCCAGTGCAAATATGTCGTTAACTTGTTAGGTCTATGAGCATATTCATTTTCCTTCTACTTCCCGAAATCCTGTGATTATATGGTCGAAATTTTAATCATAATTTCCGCAGATCGTGAATTTTGGGTTAGGGTCCATCCTTGATTATGCGACAGTAACAGGACCTGGTTGTGAACCTTTGGTTCTGAGCTTTTCCAGCTTTCAAAGCGGCGATCCTCAGCCCACTGATGTGTTTGCTGTTGGTCCACATTTTGTTCTTTTTATGTATTTGCCATGCAACGCCTTCTCCTTCCAATTTTGTTGTAATTTTATTTGGCCAAGTCCTTTTTATTAATTGTAATAACAATAAATAATAAGCCTTCATATTTCTAATATCAAGCCTCGTTCCAATTAAATTATCGTATATCGATCTGAATCAAAAGGCAGGATTAAAAATAAAAAGTGCAGAAGAAAATACTGTTTTCTTAATATTCCTCTTCGGATGTACCTTGACAATCAGCATTCCAAATGTTTGCGCTTCATCTGGTATCAGAAAATACGTGTCTGTGAACGATAGTAACGGAACGTTTATTAATTTTAGAGTTCATTAAATTTGTAAAATATCTTTGAGAGAAGGTTATAGAATGTTATCAATTTTGATTAGACTTTCAAGTGATTTTCAGTTGCTTTTCATTGTGAACATGAGATTGCCAATCTACGGCCGTTAAGAAATGTAGAAGTAAGAAATAAAGAAGACTTCCCTGGCGTGATTCGAACTCATATCCATTTTTTCTAATGAAGCCTATTTTACCGTGTTAGCTGTGAAATCACCTTTTGGTTATGGTACGCTTCCTGGCTGTTATCCTTAACAAGCTTTTGTTATTGTAATAGAACTATTTTAATTACACCTCCAATACTCGAGCTCGTCCTGGGTATGAGAATTGGAGCTGCTCGGCCTGGAGGCCCGGATCAAAGCGTAGTATCTGTTCGCAGATCGCTCGTTTGATCGGCCTTCTGGCTGAGAGCTTCACTCGATACTTGCCTGGTGTAGGGATTCGTCCCTGCGCTTGTGGTATCATGGCTACGACTAGTTTGGACCGACTCCGGCCTGGACCAGCTATGACAAGCCAAGACTAGCTATGACCAGCTCTGACAAGCTATGACTAGCTTGGACAAGCTATCACCAGTCAAAACCAGCGCGCCCACGTTAAAAACCGACCTTGTGTCACAGTGGGGGTCAAGTAAATACCTGGATATGAGAATAAACTACATACGCGCCCTGGGTAAGATGATAAACTACGTCCAACAGCAAGGCCTCTGATCAGGTTTTGAGGAGAGTGTTGGTGTTCTCAGGGTCACCCTGACTCGGGGTAGTAGCACCCGTTAGGCTCCCAGCTATGGGCAAATAGTAAATTCCCAAATCGGGGTTAAAACACGATGAAAGTGTAAAATAGGTTTCAATACTAGAAATACTTTCTAATAAGATTACCAGCAATACATTATTTCCAGCAATACATTTTTGAAAAAAAAATATTACCAATGATACATTTTTATGGAAAAAATTATTACCAGAAATATATTTTTGAAGGAAAAAAATATTACCAGCAATACATTTAAAAAAATATTACCAGCAATAAAAATTTTATCGGCATTAAATAATCCATTGAGGCTGATATGCTGTAAACCAAACCAAACCAATCACCGGACCTTAACTATTGTTGTTGTCTGTGTTCTGTGTACAGTTATTATAAACATTTAATGAAATTTCTCATTTCCTAAAGTAATTCCGTTTTATACAGTTTTATTTCACATAATTATTTTATTCATACCATTTTGCTTACAGCTTTCATTCTTTCTAGTATTTCCTCTCTGCTCCTAGTAATAATAATAATATTTATAGTCGAACAGCTTTCTGCATTTTTGTAACGTTTTTCCTTACAACATCCTTTGAATATCTACTCATACAATATTGATCCAATTGTCAGTCTTTTCCTGCCTACCTTAATACTTGGCCTAGAATGCGAAAAAATTGATCACAAGCCAATAAATCAGTTTTCAATGTTGTTGCGATGAAAAGAAAATGGACGCCACTTGAGTGGCCGCCATGTTGAAAATAGTGGTTCATGTCCGAGAAGGGAAGGATAAAATTTGTTAGAAAATTTTTTCACGACGATAATGTGATGGGTGAGAAGTGAAATTAAATGGAATGGCTGCTTTTAGCTAAATAAATTCATTGATTTCGATTTCCTTCAATTTGAAATCTAGCAGTTTTCAGCCAAGTGATACTTTGGATATTTGCTTTTAGAGAATTTCCCCCTAGAAATGAAGTAAATTATGGTGGATAGCCTGCTTATTTGCTTTTGTTTTGTCTTTCTTGTTTCTGCTTTTTATACACCTCTTTTTTGTAATTTTACTCTTTAGTATATTCTCTCTTTTCCTTCCTCATTCACCGTTTTATTATTTCCATATATAATGTCAAATTATCTCTCCGACTCGTTTTGATCATTTCTTTCTTTGCCTTCTGTTTCTTTTCTTTTTGTTTTTTTTTAACACTATTTTCATTCTTTTTAGTTGCTTCCACTCTTCCTTTCTTTTTCACTTTTTTTTATTTCATCTTTTCTTTCTGCTATTTTTCATTCGTGCATTCTGTCTTCATTTTCTCATTCTTTTATGCATTCTTTTTTTCCTTCTGATTTCTTTATCTTTCTCTTTTATTTGCCCTCTTTCTACTATCTCTCTTTTTATATTTTCATTCTTATTCATCTTTCCTACTTGCTTCCATTATTCTCTCTTTGGTTCCTTCTTATTTTCTTTCATTAATTCGCATTCTTCTACTTTTGGGTAGCGAGGCAAGTTAGGATATGGCAGCAGTTTAAATCAAATTTTACGGCCAATTCTTCCAAAAGAAAACCTATTTTAGCAAAATATTTCAAAATTAAAGAAAAACTACAGAAAAGTCATTTTAAACTTTATGGACGATATTTTTAGCAAAATATCTGCCCCCCTACAGAATTTAATCAAACCAATTCGTCAAATGTGCTTGTATTGAAAAATCGATATTACAATGGGTTCGAACACCGTACCTGTCATATTTCAATATGATGAAAATAAAAGTTTAATTTGAACATGTGTACTGAAAGGTTATTGACTTAACTACTAGTTGTCCTTATTATACAAGTATTATTATCTAAATGAACAATATTGACTTTCAGTTATTTAAAAAAAACAGAAGTTTGCATTTGAATATAATTCTTTTGCAAATATGGACGTGCTTGAAGATTTTAAAATTGCTGATTAATGTCACTCGTTTTATGGGTTTTATCTTTAAATAATATACCAAAAACGATAAATATTCTTCCAATTTGTCTTTTGTTTCTTTCTTGGTAGTATTTACCAATCTCACATCTCTGTTTTATTTCTTTTCTTTCCCCAAATATTTAATTCCTTCTTGTTATTCTGTTCTTTTCTTTCTTTTAGTTTTATTTTTCAAATGCAACTTAGAAATTCATTTATTTTTCTTTTCCGCTCTTAGTTGAACTTTTTATTCGTTTTTTTTTAATGCATTATATCCTCTTTTCTTTTTTCCATTTCTCAGAAATCCTTTCCTTTGCAATTCTTTCTTTTCTCCATTTTCAGTTCCTTTCTCTTGTTTCCATTCATGCCACTTTCCTCCTTCCGTGTTTCTATCTTGAGCCGTTGCTCTTTATTCAGTCAAAAAGTACCGCTGCCGAGCGAATGTCAGGCTAGTTTATTTTTCTGTGCCAACGTGGCAAGGGACTTACATGTCTCGAGCCATTGATGCTGCCAAGAATCGGCGGTGTCCAGGCGCGAAGAAGTAAAAATGCGGCGAAAGCATTAAAAATGGCGAGAGACAAGTGCAAATAAAATTAGAGAATTCTCCATTGCAAAACTTTTAGACCATTTCATTTTAGAAAAGTGCTAATGTCGTCTGGGACTCTGATAAAATCGGTAAGAAGACCGTACACACACGCCCACATTGATAAATCATGTGATATATGTGAGTAAACAAACAAGTATATACACATAGAGAACAAACCAAAAATGAAACAGACTGTTGCCTCTGGGTGTTGACTTCAATGTCCACACTTTCAGACTTTCACACACACACACACGCGCACGCACGTACACACACACAGAGACATATATATATGTATATATATATGTATATATATATGTATATATATATATATATATATATATATATATATATATATATATATATATATATATATAAAAATATACATTATATATATATATATATATATATATATATATATATATATATATATATATATATATATATATATAAACAGGGTGTATCAAAACTATTTCACAAATATCTGGGGCTGGTTTCTGACACCAAAACAAGATGTCCAAAAGGCCTTTGTTGTACCTCAATACAGCAACCGATGACAAATTTTCAAAATATTTCTGTGTTTGACTTTACACACGCATGCACCCGTCGGAGTATTCAAATACTTTTACAAGGTATTGAATGGTTTCACAGGCCCCCATGACCTGCTGCTGAAACATTTCTGCATTATTAATGCCTCTCTCATAAACCATTATTATTTTAGCTGGCCCTAGAGATAACAAAATACAAAAGAATGAGGCCGGCGGAATGTGCGAGGCATGAAACCGATCCTTCTCTGCCTATCCATCTTTCATTGTAGATGTCAGCCAGTACATCCCGATCAATGTAATTAAAATGTATTCTAGAAGGACTGGGAGTGCGTTCGAAATGAATTCCCTGTAGACAGGTTGAGAGAACATATGGATCTACCATAGAGTCACTTACAATTCCAGACCCCACATTAATCGTGAACTGATACTGGTGTCTAGCCTGTATTGCACTATAGAGATTCCAATCAGCCCACAAATGTTGCTTGTGTAAATTTGTTATTTCACCTTTTCCAAATGTTGCCAGATGCGTTAACAAGACTGAAGAGACAAACAAATGATCGACAGTTTGTGCAATAAGCTTTCCTATGGTGAGCAGTCAGCGGGTGAATGACCCTGCATACGTTGCAAATGATGAGCAGAACTTGAAGTATCCCCCAGCGGTAGTATGAGATGTACGACATGCTAGGACCACTTGGAGTGTGAGCTGATAACTGAATCGACTGCAACAGCCTGTAGAATATGTTTTTAGTGGGAATGCATACGAGCGAATTTCGATTTTCCACGACTACTTTAGGTTAATTTCGGTCTGGAAAAGTAATCTGTTACTGCTGTGCAGCCTCACGACCATGACGATTCGCGCTGTCGTATGTGAAAATAATATATGCCTGCTAATGATATGAATATACTGCCATTGTTAAAAGAAACACTTCTCAGTTCACTCACTGCTAGACACATTAAACGTTGAAGACAGACTAGCCACAGATGTACAAGAATGACAAATGTAACCTAGTCTTGGCAACACAGAGCCATCTACCGTAAACCTCCTTTAAAATTAATAACTCAAAAACGAAGCAAGTCCGCATATATGTTTATATGGATTTTTTTCTCTGTATTGATGTCAGTAACCTGTTCCAAGAATTTGTAAACTGATTTTGATACACACTGTATATACATACATACATACATACATACATATATACACACACACACATATATATATATATATATATATATATATATATATATATATATATATATATATATATAATTATTATGTACATATTTATATAATGAATATATACATATACAATGAATATATATATATATATATATATATATATATATATATATATATATATATAATTATTAATATTGCCTCCTGAAAATTAATTTCGGTTGAGCTCTGTAGGAATGAAGCGTGGGTTTGTAAACAGTGATGATTAAAGCTAATATAATATGACTGTTCGGCAGAATTGAGTCACTGTCAGCCACTGTGTGTTTATCTAAATCTAAAAATAAATACGCTAAAATTCACCTACATACCTGACGTGCGCCGACGGAATTGTGGTAGAATTTCCGACAGACGGCAATTCAGTCGTGTTTCGATCCTAGCTAGAGGCAACCGGACGTCTAGTCACACTGATGAGCTGTGATACAGCGAAACAGTCAGTCTGTGGATGACAATAATATATAATTATTATAGATATATTTATATAATGAATATATATATAATGGAAATATATTTGTATATTTTTATAATGAGTATATATAGATATATGACACTATTTTGTTACTGGTAACCATAAGAAAACTTCCTCAAATAGGGCGAACAATATACTGTCAGACCTCTGATAAATAGGAAGGGTTAATGAATAAAACCCATGGGAAAATTGAAGAATTTAATTCTCGTATAGACAGCCACCTGAATTGTGTGTTGGAGTTTTGAACAATGAAAAACATAAGGTGGACTTGCATTTAAACTGCGACAGGCCAAAAAAGGGCAATAATGATTGACACTTATTACACACAGCTAAAATATTAGCTATGAATTTGAAACTTTATTTTCCTAAAGAACGAACTTAGAATTAATCCTTACTGGTCGGAAGGTGGCTGAGGTGTCAGGCGCAGATGAGACATCAAGGAAGAGGGAGGAGCCACCTACTCTCACTAAGGAGGATTAGTGGTAGATGATAATAGGAGGAAGTGGAAGTTATATAGCGGAGTAATACCTGCAACCACTCCTCGTGGAAGAAGAAAATTCCTCCAAAATTATGAAGTAATTTAATTCTCAGGACCCAGACAATAGAGATGGCGGGCTGGGGGGGGGGAATGAATTCTCCAACTGCGCCGTGGCCCCTGCCGTTTTGGGCAAACGTCAATGAATACGAATTCCTCGAAGCAAAAAAGAAGAGACTTCGTTCCGGCCACCGGTCGCAATACACCCCACGTGAGAACCCTGTCTTCAGCCTTGTGCCGACCTTTACCAAATCAGCAAAACAAACATTACCAAGTCGACAAAAGTTAATACGCCTGAGTTAGAAGCGGGTTGGCCTGATAAATGCTTGCATGCGAACTCTTGATTTAAATCACTGTACGAATAACTTGACATGATATAAAAAAATAAGTATATATTTATTTTTTAAATTTATTCGAATGATATTTTCTTACTGTGCGACTTAGGCCTGTTTGTCCCAGCCCTAAACGAAGATTCTATACGAAGATTCGATCTTGGTCGCCTTATGATCAAAACAAATCACAACGTAGAATAAGGCAGGACCGGGATCGAAGCGATCACTTCATCGATCAGCCGTAATATTGCACATCTTGGACGACCTGCTACTTAAATAAGTTATTCACGGGTTCGAGGACTATTTTATTCCTTCATTATGTCCTGTGTGTGTTAATCTCTCCAAGTCCTCTTTTCTCATTATATATTTCGGATGGTTTATGTCCATTTCTGAATGTTTCCTTTTTAATCCTTGTCCGTCAAAACTTTCTTGCTACTGACGAGGTTTTGTCAATGTTGTTTTCAGCATTTGTCGCAAGGATCATATATTAGTCGTGTTATATATAAATTTTCCAGATGAGAAAATTAGTATAATATCTTTGATATATAAAGGCAAACAAACAAATAAAAAAAACCCCAAATATTCCTGAATCAACGACCATTGCAGCATGATGTATAAAGAAACATTCTCGCGTGTTATATCTAAATACATTTTTCCTGGAAAACGCCTGGTAAACCTACTACTGTATTGTGTACGGCAGTCATTTACGCTGTTCTGATTATTCATAGCCCGGCCATTGGTTGGCGTTCATTCGGTGTTAATGCGCATGTTGGAAGGGTCACAATATTTTATCGACCCTTCACACTATCTAGCGATACAAAATCCTTTTTTCATTGCGGGCAAAATCGAAAGAACTTGTCTGATGTTATACGGCTAGCATAATGCGGTCAAATTATTTATTATAAAACGCCAAATTAATAAGACGTAGATAAATAATACAGAGGTCAGATGGAGCAAATGCTGGATTAAACTTACCCTTGAAATAGAAATCATCATATATATATTGAGATTCAATAAAACAAATCTCCATCGTCTTTTCTATTTAATTGGGACATTCATTTATTTTACTTCTTTAACTTCTGCATATATATATATATATATATATATATATATATATATATATATATATATATATATATATATATATATATATAATAAAAAAGAAAAAGAGACAACTTTAAGGTTTCATGTAATAAATTATTTCACCACAGTCCTTTTAAAGGAGCGCGGATCATCAGATTTTACTTCCAAAGGTTGAAACGAAAAATTAAAAGAAATTTACATATTTTTGACAGGAATTACTAAGCATATTTAAATTAACAAAATGAGGAAGTGAGGGGAGAGAGAGAGAGGCATGAGTGAGTTAGATTTAATTTAAAATTTCTATTCTTTCAAATTTAATATTGTTTGAGGAAGCCCAGACATTGACACATTTAATCGGTTAACTTAACGGAAGTTATATATTGATATAGAAGGGGGAGAGAAGGAAGTTATGAGAGAAAGTGTCACTAACTTTCTTTGGATTGAGCGGCCCGAAATAGACGCTGTTGTTTTGCTTTACTTTGAGAGTTCATAAATATTATAATGTTTGATATAAATTTGAATATTTAATTTTTCTTCTCTCCCCCTTCTATATCAATATATAACTTCCGTGGTATGGTAATGAGGTCATCCATTAGAGCGTCCCATATCTCTTACAATCTGGGTGGACTATAACAGTCCAGGTCTATTTTAAACGCAACTGATTCATTCAAAAATTGCAAACATATTGGTCAGCAGTAGAAAGTAGGCCTACGTTCCAGATTAGTTTAGGAATCGATATTTCCTCTTACTGGGCTTGGCTCCAATTCTCTCTTTCATAGTCCGTAGTTTGCGTATATACGTCCTATATCTATCTATCTATCTATCTATCTATAACGGATTCTCCCGTCTTTTTGGACGAATCAGTGTCAAACAACTCAGGTCCTTGGAACCGACAGCCAGACTCTCTCACATATGACTTGATTACATTGGTGAAGGCTTTCTTCACAACAGCGTGCCACAAGGTCACCAAAAGACCCCCGCAGGATTTGAATTCGAAGTTGCCCTTCTCCTAGTCCAGTTGCCATCCAAGGCTATCATGGATTCTCCCGTCGTTTTCGAGGAATGAGTGTCAATCAACTCATTTCCTAGGAACCGACAGCCATTCTCTCTCACATATGACTTGATTATAGTGGTGAAGGCTTTGTGCAGAACCAGCCACACTTTTTGAAGAGCCGAATACAGAGGCCTGATATGGAGTTTCAAATGCGTGAAGAAATGCAAGTAAAGCATAATACACCGAGTACAGCTGCAAAATATTAAAAAAAAAGAAAGCAAAGGCAAATGCAACTTACCACATACAAACACGATGACAAAATAAATCGCTTCACGGTCAATACTCTACCCGTACAAAACAAGCTGATGTAGACAAACCACGTACTCATCAGTGGCTCGATGGTGCAAGGTTAAAACCTGAAGCTGAATATTTTATTCTTCCTGCACAGGACCAATGCTTACTAACAAGAAATTACCAAACGCACATACTGAAAAGTCTGCTAGACCAAAATGCAGATTATATGATAAATATACAAAAACAATTAACCATCTCGTATCAGGTTGTGCGGTATTTTCAAACACTGAATATAAAAGTCAGCATGACAGAGTGGGTCAATGTCTGCATTGGAAAATATGCAACTTTTACGAAAAGGAAACTGCAAGAAATTGATATGAACATCACCAAGAACCGGTTACGGAGATATGACCTGTCACAATCGTATAGGATTTTATTATACAGACAGACAGAACAATGAAAGATAATCGCCCAGACTTTGTGATTAGTAACAGCAAAGGCAAAATGAGCCTTCTTATTG
>OZ038489.1:113016403-113081403 GCA_964036315.1 Acanthosepion esculentum | reverse complement strand
TAGTAAAATTATTAGTAAAATTTACAGATTGATCTGGTCAGAAAATCAATAATAATAGTGATAATCCTTACTAAGCAAATTTTGGTGAATTAATAGTTTTAACCGCAAGACAAGACGAAGCAGAGACGTGTGTGAAAATTGTTAGCAACATCACGCCACAAAATCTAATTACCTCTATTGAGTTAGCGGCTTTCGCAAAAAGAAGAAAAAGAAAAAAATGTGTTCATCTGTCGTGATTTGAGTTAAAGACCATAAATGTGAGCCTTTTCTGTGAGTTTTTATAAAACTAGAATATATGTACATATATTCACCACTATTTATACACACCTAGACGTGTTACATTTCCTGATCACGCTGGCATCTTATATTCATTTGTGGAGATCCTCCACATTACCATTTAAGCTGTTATATTCTAGTAATGGGATTTTATCCATAAGGAAATAAACGTATTGAGTCTATAAAATACCAGTTTTTGCTCGAGCTGCTATGAAATATGTTACGACTAAAGTTTATCTTAATTGTTTACTGAATAATTTGGGGGGTATTATTTTTACTAGTTTTACTCCGTGTTAATATTATACTAGCAGAGGTATTCAATGTTCCTCAGAAACTAATTTTGTATAAAAGTTCAACTCGAACAGCTTCTATCCACGAACAGCAGCATTGTGGAACCGAAGAAATCGAGGTTACTTCCCCAAAAACTACAAACATAACATGTTCAAGTGCAGGCTCAACCGTTATCATCTCCACATATCTCCATAAAATGTGCTTCTTAATATATGACCCTCTATCTCAAGTGGCTCTTGGGACTTGTAGAGAGTGAAAATCATAGCAAAACAACAAAAAATAGTAAACGTATCGACAATTAAAAAATAATTTAATTTGTATAGATTATTACAATGATTAAGGAAGGTGTTCAAGTATTAATTTACTCCCAAATTAATTTTTTTACTTGGGAGTAAACATTTAATTTCCATGAGAAATGACTTCTTAAATTTATTATTCAAACATTCCTGACATTTAGAGTAGTGCCATGGTATCCTTATAGAGCCTATAAGTTTCCCGAAATCGGAGTTGATCTGCATGTCAATGCTGAGTGAAATCCGTTATATAGTCTATAAGCTTCCCGATGTTGGAGTTTATCTTCATGTTAATTCTGATTGAAATCCGTTATATAGCCTATAAACTTTCCAATGTTGGAGTTGATCTGCATGTTATTTCTGACTGAAATCCGTTATATAGCCTATAAACTTCCCGAGGTCAGAGTTGATCTGCATGTTAATTCTGATTGAAATCCGTTATATAACCTATAAATTTCCCGAGGTCAGAGTTGATCTGCATGTTAATTCTGATTAAAATCCGTTATATAGCATACAAACTTCCCGAGGTCGTAGTTGATCTGCACGTCAATTCTGATTGATATCCGTTATATAACGGATATTAATCAGAATTGACGTGCTTTAAAAATTTAATAGTTAATTCATTAGTCAGATAAATAGCCTTTTAATGAAGAGAAAGCAAAGTTTCTGTGGGCGACTGCACTTATTACATATACGGAGCCCTAGATTAAAAGCCGTCATATCAGGCTGCATTTAAGCTTGCTTCTGCGGAGGGTTTTTGAAAGGACCTTTAGCTTGTTCTGTAGTTTGCAAGTCCCTAAGACTTTCCATATTTTCAGCACTGGAAGCCCTCCTGGCTGTGTTTGATCTAGGTTTTCATTTGCACGTGACTTTCTTTTCCACTTGGTTCTTTGATTGCAATCTGGTCCTCTGTGGGCGGAAATTTCTTTTTGCGAGGCATACTGTTACCGTATGTAATAGGCAACAATAAACTACAGAAAAAAATCAAAGTTCATCGCTGCATTTAAGTATTGCATTAATACTTATGCTTACCTTTAAAAGTTCAACAATAATTCTTCTGTCGCCACTCGATTTAAAGACAGTTTGATGCACGCAGGTCCTCATTTTTCGTACAAACAATTATCTTATTTCATGGCTGACTTTCGCAATTAATTTCAATTATTCCCAAATTTTTTTCAAAATTAAAAAATAGTTATTGTACCAAAAAACTCATCGCATAAAATCACGTAAAAATGCCGAAAACAAACGCAGTAATGAAAACTTGGGAATACAAAATTCCAGGTCTGCAGAGCCGGATCCGGTCCGGAATGTTTTTCATTTTCACACAGATTCAGCCTGTTTCCAAAATGCTTGATATGTTGTATCACGGCTTGTAGGAGTAAAGTTGAAAACGTGTGACACACTGGCACACATGACATACGCATTTATTTATTTAGAAGATATTCAAGCAGCCGAGCAAAAACATTTCGAACATTGAGCTGATAACCAAGTCTGTATCGAAACCCCAGATAAAGGTCAAGATAGGGTGTCTGCAGCGGTAAAACGATACAATAATAATGTGGTTGGTGGTAAAATATTTCCAAGACCTTGAAGGAGACTCTGTATAAGTTTATTCTGACACATGTTCTTAAGAAATACGCCCTGCTATCAATATTTAAATCCACAATATTTCTTCAAGTTTAATCGTTCGCCCTGCAGTCACTACCAAAATAGAAATACCTCTTTATCAGGATTAGTGGTGACATTATATTCAGCCAAAGGAAAAATCGTTAGAGAATTTAATAGTCGAAGTTTCACAGAGGTCCACTCAGAATTCTTTATTTAAAAAATCAACATTATTAAGATAGAAAATATAGTAATATAATAATAGTTAAATAGCTTTATCTACAAATCTCCGTGAATAAGATGGAATATAAGTAAATAAATAATTTTGAAAACTACGAGGGTCATTCAATAAATAAGTTGAATTTTTCTAATACAGATAGAAGCTTACTTTTATTTTATTTTTCAACGTAGTCTCCCAGCACTGTCACAAACTTTTCCAATCTGTGCACAAGCTTCCGTATTCCCTCAGCGTAAAAATCTTTGGACTGATGTCTCAGCCAGTTGCTCACAACACTTTTGACTTCATCGTCACTTTTAAACTTCGTGCCTCTCGTGAACGCTTTCATGAGACCAAACAGGTGAAAGTCTGAAGGGGCAAGGTCTGGGCTGTAAGGGGGATGAGGGAGTAGTTCCCAGCCCAGCTCGTTGATGATCTGCACTGTTTGGGCTGCTGTGTGAGGCCTTGCGTTGTCATGATGCAAGATGACTCCTTCTGACTGATGACCCCTGCGTTTGTCCCAACAGATAAGCTCAAAGTCCTTGCAATGTCATCCACTGTCACCATTCTGTCAGTCTGAATGAGCTCACTTCTTTAGGCCTCCCAGGCCTGTCTTCATCCTCAAGACTGCTCCGTCCTTCTTTAAACAATTTAGCTCACTTATAGACATTTCTTTTGGCTGAAACATGTGGCACCATACACAGTTGACATTCTCCTATGAATTTCAACTGGTTTGCACCCTTCAGCAACCAAAAACTTGATGACTGACCGCTGTTCAATCCTGGAACATGCTTCTTGGTCGGTCATCTTTGTTAATAACCAAAACTCTCAAAGTTTTTTTTTTAAATCTGCAAAAGAAATTAAATCCATGTGAAAAAGCAGTAAAACAAAAAAAAATAAAATAAAAAAGAGTAAGCTTCTATCTGTATTAGAAGTCCTTATACTGAAAAATTCACCTCATTTATTGAATGACCCTCGTACAATTGTATCATGGAGCAAAACGAGTAATAAAATAATAATAGTGAAGATTAATCATTTAAAAAGAGATAAAATTAAGATGAAATAAGAGGAATAGATTAATAATTCTGAAACTTCTAGAACTAAATATCGTTCATAATAAAATGGCGTAAAACCTATCATACAATAATAAAATGAAAATGCAACATCTAAAATTAGCAATAACAACACGAATAATAAAAAAAAAAGGTTTCGTTGTAGCGGCTCCACAGATTCATTTTCTTTCTGGCAAGACAGTGGAATCGTTTCGCGTCATTTTCCTTAGTGCTTATTATTCAAAGTTGTCCTTCTGTTAACCTGGGCCCGAGACGAGTTGAGAAAGCGCAGACTACCCAATTATTTACCCCCATATCCGTGTTTAATGGTTAAGAAGCTAGTCTAGTAGACCATTATTATCAGTCTTTTTTTACTATTTTTAATTATAACCGATATTCATTTATGTGTGAATTCCCTACAAGTGCATACATATGATTTCATGGTAGAATTTATTTTAAGTACATTATATTTTTCTATTTTGTCATTGTGTATTCACATTTAATCTGATATACGGATTTTTTATATCCTATTCCTCCGATAAGATACGTTACCTCAATAGAAACCTTCTTAAATCATCTGAAACCGTCATGAAATGTTTCTCACTTTATCTTGGACAGCAAAAAAAAAAAAACTGTTTTACTATCGCAGCCGATCAGCCATTCGTCTGTTTTCAACAATCGATTATCACAAATAGCACAAGGATAAAATATAGACAAGGTTCAGAGTGAATTCGCGAGGTGATGTTTGCTTTATGTCTAGACATCGATACGAAAACATATTTTATATTGCACACTTGATTTATGATTGGCTATTCGTAATTATGTCTTTTTTATTTGGCTGAGAGAAGATTCGACATTAACAACTTGTCATTCTCGATAATTATCTAGGATATTAAGTTTGGGTTGGAAGGACTTTGTGATGAAGCCAGTCTCTCCAACAGCATTGGGACTTTGACATTTTTGTGATCGTCAAGAAAGCTAAAGTGAATGATTTCCTGATGGGTTTAGGTAGAAGAGAGATCTGCTCTATTCAGCACGACGAACCTTTCACACAGCACTGTTAACCAAGAAACTTAATTCACATTATTGCGCAGTACATATATTTTTTAGTAGAAAAGCAATAAAGAAGCACTGATGAGACTTTCATTTTAACGAGGAAAAATTAAATTGAACGATTCTGTAAATATATCGATTTGGGATTAGAAGAGGTATTCGTAATACAGAGCGATTCACTTGAGCACCGGCGGGCCTTTCATACAGCACTGTTAACCAATAAATTTTGTTTTCGTTTGGTTTACGGCGTATCAACCTCAATGGGTCATTTAATGCCGACAACTCTTTTTTCCTGGTAATATTTTTGTTTTGTCAAAAATCTATTTCTGGTAATATATTTTTTCCTCAAAAAAGTATAGCTGGTAATATTATTTTAAAGAATGTATTGCTGGTAATATTTTTTTCAAACACGTATTGCTGGCACCAGTTTTCTTCTTCAAAAATTTACTTATGGTAATAATATTTTTTACAAAGTATTTCTGGTATTAAAGCCCAATTTTACACATTCTTAATGCTTTTTTACCTCAGTTTCTGAGTTAACTATTTGCCCATAGCTGGGACCCTAACAGGTGCTACCACCTCGGGTCAGGATGGACCTGGGAACACCAGCAATTAAGAGGTGGTTCCACGCTCCTCAAATCCTCCTGATCAGAGGCCTTGCTGTTGGACGTAGTTTATCGTCTTACCCTGGACACGGATGTCGTTTATCGTCTTACCATGGACACAGATGTAGTTTATCGTCATACCCAGGACTGCCAAGAAATAGGGTATATAGTTTGGGATGAAGAGAATGTGTTGGTATAGAGCATGAGGGAACCTTTCACACTGCACTGAAATAATTGAGAACGCCTTAATTAGTATGACAATAGACATTTCAGGTTAGAACGGATCAAAGGAGATAGAATTCAAAAAGATGAAGCTGTTAAAAAAGGAATTTCTAAGTTTAATTCTTGCCTGTTGAAGTGTTGGTAGCATTTAACAAAGTATTCAACGCTTTTTAATCTCGTGCCTGGTGTATACACGTTATTTTCTTTTATTAAAATGTAATGTACCTACAAGATGTTAAGCTATTGTACAAATTCTATCCGTACAATAGCTTAACATCTCTCCTTATGTTATCTACCTGTACTAATGTACATGTAGATAGGTTAAGTATGCAATTTGTATCTTCTGCCCTTTGTGGACTTAACATGTGATTAAAGCTTGTGCAATTGTTTAACACCATATATTCGTATTGCGAATAACTTTTGGCCAGATGGTCAATCTGCAATTGAAGAACATATAGTATTGTTTAATGTGTAGGTGATTTATTTTCCAAGCAGAATTTAATTTTTGAAGACCGTCATTGACCGGAAAGCAAAAAACGCGGAAACGAGTTAAGCGGTCGAAGGGAGCGAGAGAAACAAATATTAGATTAGAAGTGACAGTTTCTCTTCATATTTTTTAATTAGCTTAGTATAGTAGAAATCTACTTTTATGGTTTCCCTGTTAGTACTAATCTGACTACAAATGAAATAGTCTCAGAAAAGTTTAATAAGTTTTGACTCATGATGACGAATGCAAAGTATTTTAGATGACTTGTATATTAAAAATTGACAGATTCAGTAAAGATCCTAATAGAAACTAGAAATAGTCTGCAATATAAACTTTTGGTATCTATACTACCGCAAACGCTATCAACAAAACGATAAAAAAAAGAACTTGACTGTCCACCAGGTTTACCTTTTTTTAGGAGATATTTATTAAACAAAACAAATTACAAATAATACAAATCTGGCTGTGGAAAAAGTCCGTATTTCATTAACAGCATATTCCAATTCGAAAACTCAACATATCCGAAGTCTTAAACTTGTGGGGAGCGCTGATCTGGTCAGCCAACCTAAGCAAAGTCTAAGGGAGAGTGAAGCGCTTCTCCTTATTTAGATCGCTTATCCTTTGAATTTAGCTCAACTTTCGTTTCATTGGAGAAGAGAATATTTAGTAAAAAAAAAATCTGGTGAGTCACTTTTATCAAACAGCCCTGGATATACTGTTTATACGTTATTTTTTACGCAGGTTGTGGAAGAGCATGTCTTCTGTCCTGTTAGTTCCCTTATTCTTATACATATCTCCTTTATCTCTGATACTCATTCTATTTCTGTACATTTTTCATTGAGTCATGCTTTTTAGCCTGCCTGCATTTGGTCCGTATTCCATTGTGTAGTTTTCTGCATTTCATTTCATGTCTTGGCATTTTTTTCTGTCTCTTTTGCATCGAGAATCGCATCGGTGTCTCTATTCGTTTTCTCTTCTTCCTCCATTATCCTTTCCTTTGCTAAAACAGTTGTTTCAATTAATTTGCACAACGGTGTATATCCGTAAAGACCACGCGTCTTAGCCAAGTGAGCAGCATACGAATTAGGAAAGAAAAAAATAATGTTATCCCAAGAGTATTAATGTCCAGCAGTTATAGCTTTTCTACTATTGCTACACAGATATTTACTATCGTTTCGTCTAATAAAAGATCACAATTGTGAGCCAGTTGATACCAACTGAATTCACCACAGCAGATAATGTTTGATAACGTATTGTATTTATTCCATGCACAACTCTTAGAATTCACCAATGGGATGAAGTCATCTCGCAGTCACCTAAATATCATCCATACACTGATAAGAAAACAACAAAAAGATGAGCGTTAAAATATACAGAAATAAGTAATTAAGTTTGAAGTTAACAGTAAATAAAACAGATCAGGATGAAGAAATAAAGGGATATAATGAAAGACGATAGTTTCCTATTCGTGACCAGAAATACAGACGTTCAGTTCCTCTCTTCCAATATTTGCGTGACACAGCTTTCTCCTCTTTCAAATTATACCTTCGTTTACACATATTGGGCTAAAGTGCATATATAATAAGTGGCGTGTTTGTGAGACTCGTTGTCATGAAAAGTAGCCGGAAGTGTAAGCTGAAACTGCAAAGGAAAGTATTGTATCGAATTATGATGACGTCAGAGCTTTTTAAACGATGAATTTTAGGTAGACATGACAGCCAAAATGGCGTCAAAGAAACTATGAAGAATAAGGAGAATTATTGCCCAAAAGTGATGAAAATATAACGGAAAAGAGAAAATTAAAGAAAAAAAAATATGAAGAATGAAAAATGTGATTTGAGTAAGTAACAAAATTATAACAAAAGACAATGTTTCCAAAATCCGAATTATATACAGAAAACAAAAATAATGATGCTTAGAGAGACAACAATGTACACTTTTGCCCTCCTTCAATGTTCAGGCTAATGCAAATATTAACCGGGTATAGAATGCGCACAGGTCATGTTTACTCTATTATACGAAATCCAATAAGATATACCTAGATATGGGAAGTGGAACGGGAACAGACTAACTAAACTAAATAAAGGTTTCAGTTCTGAATTTCCGATAGGTTACACTGATCGACATACACTTGATGATGGATGTAGAGCACAACGGTCGAAACGTTTCTGTAATTGCAACAAAGACGAGAACAATACTCTGCATGGAAATAGTGCAAATAATAAAATTAACAGTGATACCAGTCATTATAGGAGCATTTGTTAAGAGCTGCGCTGATTTACTGTTAGCTGATCTGCAATGAGGACAAACTCAAACACTAATGTTGGATAATAATAATAATAATAATAATAATAATAATAATAATAATAATAATAATAATAATAATAATAATAAACGAAAGCTACAGAATTAGGCTTCTATTTCAACAACAAAATTAAGGAACTAGACCAAGATGATAAATACAAATACTTAGCAATTAACGAAGGAGACGGAATACAACATTCAGTTATGAAGAAAAAGATCCGAAAGGAATATTATAGGCGAGTGCGTTTGATATTAGAAAGCGAACTTAATGGGACAATAATATGAAGGCTATCTACATCTTAGCTACACCGGTAGTTACATAGTGCTTCAACATTATTAAATGGAAGTTGAATGACATTGAAAGATTGGACGTCAAGAACAGCAACATATGTGCTCAGATGAGGATACACGACCTGAAATTAGATGTTGATAGACTGTAAATATCAAGAGTTTTAGGTGGTCGAGGTTTAATCCAACTTGGATTAACTCTAAAAACAATCGGATTAGAAGCATACCTCCCAAAAACCAACGAAAATCTTCTTCAAAGAGTAAAACACCCAATCCATCAACGAAGAATTTGCACTCTTCAAGAAACAGCTTAGTATACCTGAAATCCTAACAACAAAGACGAAATGAATACCATGTATTCCAAACGTGTAATACAAAATGTAAAACAACAAATGAATTGCAAAAACTAGGAAGACAAGGCGTTGCATAGCAAATACCTAAAAAGAACGAAAGAAGAAATGTGGACGAACAGGAAACACATCAGTGGCTGAGGAGCACGGGCTGAAAGCTGTGACAGAAGGCCTAATTATTGCAGCTCAGAACAAAAACCTCGCAACCAGATCTTATCACTATCACATAATCAAGTATGGAACTAACCCCAAATGCAGGATCTGCGGAAAATATGATGAAACTGTCGACAATATTATCTCAGGATGTACGGAACTGACAAAAAATGAATATACCGAGAGACATAACAAGGTAGCGACATATTTGCACTGGAAGATATGCAAGAAGCACAAAATCGAAACCATTGAGAGATGGTATGAGCACCAACCAGACACAGTTACTTAAAATAACGATGTAACTCTACTCTGGGACATGCAAATGCAAACTGGCAGAGAAATAAAACCAACAGACCTGATATTATCATAAATGACAAGAAATTCAAGAAGTGTACGCTTATTCACATATTAGGACAAACTGAGAGAAACACCGCCATACAAATTATCGAAAAATTGTTCAAATACAAGGAGCTGGAAATGGAGATTAACAGGATGTCGTGAATGAAGACTTAGACCGTACCAATATTAATCGGAGCTCTGGGCCTCTTTAGAAAAGGTATGGACAGTTTTACTAACAGTGTCCCAGGTAACATCAACATACAAGTACCTAAGAAGATCGCCCAACTAGGAACATCCTATATACTAAAAAAGTGTTATCAATTAAATGGCAAGTCCCCTATAGGGCCTAAGGACCATAGATTGAACTCGGCTGTACCGGATTCAAAGCAGGAAACATAAAATACACAAATAATAATAATAATAATAATAATAATAATAATAATGATAATAATAATAATAATAATAATAATAATAATAATAATAATAATAATTATTCCAGAACAGATCGATTTTCAAAAGAAGAAGAGACGAAACGAATACATAGTGTGAAACACAGTGTCATTTAATTTCTAAATCTTCTGGAAACTTTTCAAAATATTTTTCAGCATTTTTTAATTATTATTATTATTATTATTATTATTATTATTATTATTATTATTATTATTATTATTATTATTATTATTATTAATAATAATAATAATAATATTATTATTATTAATATTATCAAAATTTCTGGACATCTCAGAGGTGTAAAAAATTGCTTTATCCGGAACTGCACATATAATCTGTCAAACACCCTTCCTCTGAATAAAACGTCCCAAATGTGCAATGCTATCTCTCTTACATCACATTTCTTTTGCTCATAGACAACGGAGCGGACTTGGTAGCTAGGCACTTAAAATTCCTCGGACATCAGCTCTTCAATTTTTTTAAGAATACAGAAAAAAACGTTTGAGGATTTGAGAACATTCGTGAACACTTCGTTCGCATAGACAATAATTGAATGCAATCTCTGATATGAAATGAAGTTATTTTGTCAATTGATCCTCAGATGATGAAGGTTTGAGAATTCTGCGATAAACTGTTAAGAAACTGGAAAAGAATTCTGGAATAAAGAAGGAAAGCCGAGACAATAATAGGATGTCGATTCCACTCTTTCGTAATAAACAGATGTATAAAAGAGCATATAAGGAAGAAAGAGGAAGACGATTACAAAACTCCTCAGACATGTGAGAAGGTAACAGCCAAAGAAAGAGAGAAATAACAACGTGAAAACCAACAAGGACATTTAAAATTGGTCCGATTATCTTGCAGAAAACATAAGAGAAAAATGCATGATACAATTAGATGGAGATGTTTTCCAAAACGTTGGAAATATATTGTAATGCAAATTACACAGAAAAAATATAAAGGAATTTGAAGTAGTTGATGAAAATGTAAAAACTAAAGTATAAACAAAAGATGGCATCAAGTCAAGCAACGCAATGAACAACAAAAAGAGAGAGATATTCAATTTGATTGAATACAAATTATATCTCACTTAAGTAAAACAGGAAAGAAATTATTATACAACATATGCCAAATCCACTTTATTTCAATATGCAATTTGTCGTTTACTTTTTATCAATTTCTCTTATGGTTGTTTTTCACGATTTACTCATTATATTCTCTTGTAAGCTTATTTATTTGAGTTTGCGTTATTTTTGTTTTTAACATATTATTTTTTGTCTTACGGTTGGCTAAGAAGTTGTGGAGCGAAAAATTCTTCCACTGAAACTTCATTACGCTGAGAATGCGCCACATAGTGTGAAATAGCAGAACTAACCAGTGAATACAAATGGCGGATGTACATACAAGACACGAAACAAAATTAGTTCTCTTAAGGTTCTTTCAATCAAATAAATATATAATCGCCAATCGTACCTTTGTTTTTGCTTTCTTTGAAAGCGACGTGCTCATCATTATTTTATTACATTTTATTTTCACTTGCAGTTCTATTACCTCTTACTAAATTATCCCAGTAAATTGAATTCAATTTCATCTACTGTCATTAAGGAAACGAGAGACGTATATTCCTACGCATGCGCTTTTCCTACCATTTGCCGCCTGTTTGATAGCACGCTCGTACGCTCTACATATCGTCGCACAAATACATCTGGTGAATATCTTGTATTAGTTCAACTGAATCATCGACCGTTTTCTGTTTACGACTTCGAAATCACAGTCTGGTCGCTTCAGTATCTCATTGGGTAAAGAAGAAGACATTTATTTGCTAAAACACCGATGTCTAACGCAATTTTCTTTATTAAAAGGAAATATGAATAAATAAACAGCTTCGAATCGAGTCGATTATATCTTAATTTAATTTCATATAATTTCCTCTGCAATGTTTTCCAAGCATTTAAAAATAATGCATACATATATATATGCATTACATATATATATATATATATATATATATATATATATATATATATATATATATATATATATATATATATATATAATGCATATATAATATCATGCACAGATATTTCCGTTTCCTTACATTAAAAAAATGAAAACGATTTTAATTTGCATCATAAAGTTTCATAGACATATATATGCCAATGTATGTTCAGTCGGAGAATGTGCCATGGTGTATGTAATTTCACTTCAATCTCGAGAAAGTGTGGCATGCTGCTGTATAATGTACATGCTATTAAATTATAATGCTTTTGCAATGATTTGCAGTAAATATATTTCCACAAAGATCTGTGCACAGATGATTTTTCAAAGTGTGAAAATAATACCTGTGATATATTTCGTGTAAATAATATTTGCTATGCTAAAATGATATTTTGTAATTTTTTATGGCCAATATGCAAAAGCGCTTATTTCAATCATCGTCAAAATTGGATGAATCGAAGTGTTAGTCTCTCTTTTCTCTCGCTGTGTTGTTGTGTCTAAAAGCTGCGCGTTGGAGTTGCGTTATGATTATCATCAATCACCCGGCGAGCTTATTTTAACAACAACAACAACAACAATTATAATCGCTGAAATTAAATATGAAGTCCTGGACATGAAGATAATGGTGACGATGATGATGACGATGATGATGATGCTGGAGAAGAAGAAGAAGAAGAAGAAGAAGAAGAAGAAGAAGAAGAAGAAGAAGAAGAAGAAGAAGAAGAAGAAGACGGCGAAGAATAATAATAAGATATGATGAGGATGATGATGATGATAATGATTATGGAGGAGGAGAAAATGATGAAAAAGAAAAGGAAGAAAATGAAAAAGATATGAAGAAGAAGATGAAGAAGAAAGGATGATGAGGTTGACCATGATTATGTAGAAGATGAAGAAGTTCGAGAAGTAGAAGAACATGAAGATGGTGATGATGATGAAGAAGAAACAGAATAGATGTAGAAGGATGAAAAGACGACGAAGAATGAGAAGAATAATAGAAGAAGAAGAAGAAGAAGAAGAAGAAGAAGAAGAAGAAGAAGAAGAAGAAGAAGAAGAAGAAGAAGAAACCATCTGAGAGAAGCTATGGCACAAAATATGTCTATACAGTGAGCATCTGAAATAAGAAACGATATGATTTATTCTTGCATCCAATAATAAAAGTCCATCTCACAACCAGAATATATTTTCTTCCAATCACGAAGTTTCATTTCTTATTCACGTCGTTTTAAATATTTTCGATTAAATTTCATCTGATATTTTAAAATATTTTTTTTATGTTTTTGTTCAATTTTCCTTCAGTTCTACATCTATCTATCTATCTATCTATCTATCTATCTATCTATCTATCTATCTATCTATCTATCTATCTATCTATCTATCTATCTATCTATCTATCTATCGAATTGGCTTACGGTCATATTATATTTAAACACCGGTTCTGGTACAATCAACGAAGTTAAGAAACGTCAGGCCTGTTCAATACCTAGATGAGTGACCGCTTCGAAATAGCAGGATGCTTGGAAGTGCAGGTGGTGTAATCGATAAGGGAATTTTCGATAGGAAAGCCGAGTTTCAATTCCAGACGAGTTTGATTATATTAACTTACATGTAAATCACTTTGGGAAAGCTATAAACGCAACTCTTATGCCCCCGGCAATGAGTTAATTTGTAGGACTATTATCCGTAAATGGCCATTATCTTCAATTTTTAATTTAGAGAATCTAAGAAGATTATCTCGCTTTAAAATACTCCCGTAAAAAAAAAATGATATTAATCTGTTGGTATAATTCGAATAAATTTCATGAAATCTATTTATTTCAGAAATGGTAAATAAAATTTCACTTAATTTTGACAGATCATGGATGCTTAAAATACCATGTGAGAGACGATGAAGTTGCAGTACAAATGGGATAGGAAATCATAAAGGATAAGTTGACATTTCTGGTGTGTAAAAGAAAGACAGAGGCATGAGACAATTTACCACTCGTAGGACAGACTGTTGACAGGGGAGGGCAGTAGAAATCCCAGAGTAACTTATATACTATGTTGGTACGAATAGATGACAGAGCTGAGACAGAGAGAGGTGGTCAGGAGGAAAAAATTGTTACCAGTAACAAGTGACAAGAAGTGATACAGAGACGTACTGGGCGATAGGGATTTGCTAAGCTATCTTTCAGTAGACCTCAAAAAATCAGAATATAATAAACATAATCAACCAGGAAAAGGTTGCTTTCCTATGCAGTTGGTGCGGTAAGTAAAGTCTTTAGAGTATAATCTATGGAACATGAAAGTGACGGTCATACCGGTTGTTATCTGAGTACAAGGTACCAAATTGTTTAGAAGAGGATCTTTATATTATTGAAGAGATCAGTTGTCATTTAATCTCCAGGGTAAGGCAGTTGTGCTACTCATTTCGGAAGCAATAAAGATGCTATGTTTAAATAATATTTCTGTATCCGTTTAACTGAAAACCTGGAAATTAAATAAAGTCCAATATCGCTTCTTATGTGTACCTTAATGTGTGTAAATATTATATACAAGTGTGTTATTTAATTTATTATTATTATTATTATGTTTTATATCGTTTTTACGCTTCATCTTACACAAGACTTAAAAGGGGCTTACTGAATAGTGTCTTTTTATAGATGTCAGAATTGAAGATGATATATATGTTAGATAATGGTTGACACTAGGCAGGAAGGGGTCTCGATATTAGCGGTTATTAGGAAGAAGCTGAAACTTCCTTCTTTCCAATGGAATTCGAACGGAATGTGGATGGCTCGCCTGTGTACATGGCATAGCAGATCTTAGCTTCAAATTTCGGAACTGGTGAAACAAGGGAATGTAACTCATAAGAAATATTTTCACCAAAATGTCAATAGATTTAAATAGTTTGTGGGATATAGGTTGTAGGGAGGAACACCATTCATCACCTACAAGGTCGAGTATTTTCAATTCAGTCGAGTCACGAAAGAGAGGATTGGGTGTCTCCAGCGCAGATATGACAGCTATACTCCATTTTTACTCTGCAAAGATAGAGCATTGCAGGTGAGGTTAGGTATTATCTATTGTGCTACATAAAGTTTTAGGCGATGGATCGTATATATGTGTTCCCGTTAATGTTTGTGGTGAATGTGAGTTCTCTTAGACCCTTAAAGGTAGGAGAATTACTGCTTAATGGAGATAAGTAAATTATTTATTTGATGTTGAAAATAATAAATATGAAAAAAAACTGGTTTGTTATTCATCAACAATCTCATCTTTGATAATCATTATAAATAACCAACTGTTTTGTAGATGCCTTCTATGATTAGATTAATTTGTTATGCAAATAAAACAGTCTCCGTCCTGAAAGTGGTAACTACCGTAGTATTTAAATCGCAGCTTGGGTAGTATTCACTGTATTAAATTAAATTACAGAATATTGACACTAGTAATCCAGCCACGCCTCACTTAACCATTTGCTTCACTTTGAACGATTTGGTCACTAATTGAGAAGTTGTACCTGACTGCTATTTATTTTATAAGCATACTACAACGTGTAATTGTAATCTTTATATCTATTAGATTGATTTGTTGATGGTTCCATGCTTCGACTGAATAGTTAAAAACGTAAGCAAACTTCCAGCCTGAAAATGGTATCCATCATAGCATTTAGATTTCTACTTGTAAAATAAAAACTAAAGAAAGAAAAACCTTCTGGCAGCTTTAATGTCATTTCTACAACATTTTTAACATTTCTAATTTACTTATAAATATTTCTACAGTACTGAGCAGTAAACGTATTAAACAAATAAAAAAAAACAGCTCTATATTCTATATAGTACCGCATCCTATGGTGGAAAAATGCTTTGAGCGAGTAAAGCCTGAAGGTCAGGGCAAAGATCAATACCTCTTTGAATATTGTGGACTGGCGCTACAGAATCACAAAGAAGTGCGGCAAATAACAAAAACAAAGTACTTCAGGAATACCAACAGTAGCAACAACTAAAATGGATAACACATGTAATTAGAAGACAAAGTAATGACATAATTAAGATGTTAAAATACCAAAATAACTTGAAATAAAAAAGGTAGAAAGGAAACACTCATCAGTACTGGAAAGATCTACTGAACTTGAGAAACTTTTTCCTAAACGAAATTGTTTTATGGGAAAGATTTTGTAATTTCAATCGGATGCAGTACGGGTTGCTCACTCAATAAATGTCAAATATTTTCTTGTGATGAAACGGATAATTTCTTGACTTGTATCAATAAATAAGCGAAAGAAAAAAGTACGCGGCGTTTCTTGATGAAAATTGGGATAAAAAGGGCGAAAAAATTACTGGACTAGAAATTACATTTAACCCAAAGTCTATTTACTCAATTAAGATCCCGGTATTTTTGTCAAACAAAATAATAATGTTAATATTATAAAATTTAATTCACAACGGACACTGAAGAAAATTTATTACGAGTATATAAGCAATGTTTTAAAATGTATTTGCCCAATGTATTTGCTATTTGCATTTTTACAATCTGCTGACAGCTCCCTTACATTGTGGGCGCTTTTACAAAAAATACCACAACATTTAACTACTACTACAACAGTTAATTTTAAATTAATTATAAAAGAGTGGGTTTATGCGTGTTTACAAACATCACAAACGCAACGATGGCAGTTACATTAAGTTTCGTAATTCACCCCCCTGAGTATGGTCTCGGAGGTGATCGAAAGTAATTGGGTTAACAAGAACTACGGCAGCTGTCTTGGTGAATTACAAGTTAACATCAAGAATCTAATTAGAGAAATGGAAAGGATTATTATAAAAGTAAATAGACATAATATGTCTATATTATTCAATGAAATATGAATGACATCACACATTAGGAAATGGACAATTATTTTTAAGACATTTGATGTTTATGCTTACATTCGCATACGCCATGAGCAGATATGAATGTACGTGTGAGAATCATTTAAGATTGTAGTTTAAAGACAGTAAAATCCACCTTGCTAACCGAACGCTCCTCTGTGGCCCAATCAGTTAAGGTTTCCGTATAGGATATAGGTTCGATTCCTGTCGGGGGACGAATATTTTCTATGAAAATTTCTCGGACATTCAGGCCGGTAAATGTTTAATACTGTTTATTATAAACAGAGCATTTACTTGAGTATTTGTATCTATAAAAAGAATATATGAACATAAAAATGTCTTAAATATATATGTATGTATTATTAATACAAACATTATTATAGGAGACTCTTCGTATCTGAAATAGACGTTCCATTTTTATTTATTAAGCTGTATGTATTACAGCCATATTTGCTTCGATTTGCATAAAGTGTAATTACAGAATATTATTATTTTTTTTATTGTTTTCCACTTTATTCATTTTGATTCATTTCGAAGAAAGAAAAGATCTAAATTCAAAATGTCCGTACGACATGCAATACAAAATGGCCGGGTTTTATTTTAATAATTTATTTCGGTTGTATGTTCGGGGTTCCTGAAATAGATTAACGTTGTTAAGTGCGGAGAGAAGAAGCTACCAATGATATGAATTATAACAACATTGTATGAGATATAAGCGACTACCAAAACGGATTAAACAATTAAAATAGTTTTTATAACGACAATATCGTATCTTTAATACCAGTTTATGCTATGCAAAATACTCTTAAACAAAGAAATATAATTGTTTTAGTTTGGTTTGGTTTGTTTTACGGCATATCAACCTGAATGTGTTGTTTAATGCCGACAAAATATTTATTACTGGTAATATTTTTTTTCCAAAAATGTATTGATGGTAATATTTTTTTTGTTTCAAACATCTATTTCTAGTAATATTTCCTTCAAAAATATATTGTTGGTAATAATGTATTGTTCATAATATTTTTTTACAATTTATTTCTGGTATTAAAACCTATTTTTCATACTTTCATAGTGTTTTGCCCCCAGTTTGGGATTTAACTATTTGCCCATAGCTGGAACCCTAACAGGATGTAGTTTGACGCGGATGTAGTTTATCGTCATTCCCCGGACGGGAAATTGATTGGAATAAATGGAAGGAATTTGACCCGAGCAACAATGGGATGAATGCTACGAATAAGAAAAATGAAAAATGAACATTTACCACTATTTTCAGAAAATTAAAAATACAAAGGAAAAAGAATTTGAAAGACATTTTAAATTAATAAAACTGTAATAAACAGACGACACATTTTTCTTGTTCAGCATGACATGCAACACACATTAATCATTCGTAATGCTGTAATCTTCAGGGTGGTTGCTTTAAGAAATGCTATGAAGGTCAGCTAAGAACAATTTATTTAATCTGTGATAACAACAATTGAAAGAAAGAACTGACTTTATGAATTGATTTTTACAACACGAACATTATTATTCCGCTCGCAAGTAGAAATGACATTTTCTAAATGATGAAGCTGAGTCTAATATTACTGAGATTGATCATTACGGTAATTATTTCAATTTTCTATTCTTTATTCATTGTAGAAGCGTTAGCAAAAATGTAGCTGTAAAATTCAAATTGATAACGATGGCTTAATAACATAATTACAAAGTTTAAACGCTTGACGAAATCAAGGAAGGTAAATCAAAATATGGCGTTGACAAGAAATTTCTCTACTGCTGGACTGAAAAGGTCTTATCGAAAACAGCAGCGAATGAAATAAAACTAACAAGAATTAAATAAGTCCCAAGATCAGAATTACACGGAGAATGGTAATGCCAATGGTAATAGTAGCCATTTCCCTCCAAGGAAACATTTGACATTCAATGACCAAGCAGCCAGTATTGCTTTTGTTAAAATTTATGAAATCTTTCGCCTAAAATAATTTTTCAGGAAATCAGGTTTTTCAAATCCAGTAGTTGTTATCTCTCCAGTAATGATGGATCCTTCCTTGTTAACAGTTTATTTCATGTGGTGTGGAATGTCAACATCTTGATTATGTTATTATTTTATGTTCGACTTACATGTGCTATCCATTTTAGTTGTTGCTGCTATTGGTAGTCATCAAGTAATGTAGTTTCTGTTATTTGGTACAGATTCTTGTGAATCTGGAGCACCAGGCTACAAAAAGGATTGATCTCTGCATAGCCCCTTTAGGCTCCACCCACTGAAACCATTTCTTCCCAATTGATCTTAGGAAGCGGTTGTATACTGCTGTATTTCTGAATGGGTTTTAGCGTCATACATGACATCGATATTAATGTCTCGACCTGACCACTATTTTCAGAAAATTAAAAATACAAAGGAAAAAGAATTTGAAAGACATTTTAAATTAATAAAACTGTAATAAACAGACGACACTTTTTTCTTGTTGAGAATTACATGCAACACACATTAATCATTCGTAATGCTGTAATCTTCAGAGTGGTTGTGATCTTAGGAAGCGGTTGTATACTGTTGTATTTCTGAATGGGTTTTAGCGTCATACATGACATCGATATGAATGTGTCGATCTGACGAGGCTATTTAAGAACATGGCCCGAGTTTTTAGGTTGATGAGAAAATGATATAAAATATATTTTAGAAAGGAAAGCCGATATATCTGAAATAATGCTTACATTTCCTGACACTCCATTTCTTCTGGATTTTCAGTGAATTTCTATACTGTTGTAATGGAATGTTCCACTCGCCCTATGGTGGATTGACTATATCAGTAAATAAATATAGTGTGCACGGGACATACTGGGGGGTTGCTTCGGGAATTGCTAGCCTGCTAACCAATTCCCTGTATTTCAGTAGTGTATTCTCTTTTAAAATAAACCTCTCTTTCTTTCATCTACGCCTGTGTTGCTGTTCCTTTCACTCGAGTACCACCCTGTCTGTTTGTAAACTCTTCATGGATACAACATATTCTAACATCATTCGCAATTTATTTACATCATATATTTATAGCAATAAACCTACGTGTGATATCACAGACTACAACAACAGCAACAGTAATAATAATAATAATAATAATAATAATAATAATAATAATAATAATAGTGAGGGAGCTTAAGTTCAGTAGATGAAGCATTTAAGACAACTAAGTCCACCAAGGCAACCTGAGAATGACAACTAGGTACATACAAAAATTAAACTGGTTATTAGTATCTATACATTTCAATGTGACGCATATGGCAGGTGAACAAGGCTGGGTTTCATCAGGGTATACCGGCCTTTATATATGTGCATCCCCAGTCACCTAGTTGGTTTCCTACTCTTTCAGGCGACGGCGGCGGCAGCAGCAGCAGCAAAAACAACAACAACAATAATAATAATAATAATAATAACTCCACAGATTCTACCGGTCTCTAATCTTAATTAATTAGAAGTGTTAATAGGCAAAAGTTTTACGCCGTAAATGAAGATGGGCTGTAGTAAATATCCCGTTCAGTATCATTCGTATGATTAGCAGTTTCTTGAACATAAAGCAGTTGGTTATGCCTCATAATGGCTGCAGCACTCCCGCGTGGATACTTCCTAGAGCATTAGAATCTTAACCTCATTGTGTCGAGGGCTAACACGTATTTATTCGCATATCCCCGCGACTTTATTTTCCTACTTCTCCTCTTACATTAATATCAAGCAACTTATTCAGTATTAACTGATTGATTGCTTTTTACGGATTATCAACCCTTTGTCGTTTATTTTAAGCCAAAAATATATTGGATTATAAGATTAATTCTTTTTAGCGAATGAATCTTGCACTGACAATGTGTTTTTTTTTGTTAGAATAAAAGTGATTTTTTCAGATACATGTCTTAATATTTAACACTTAGCTGGGATAAGATTAGGATTCATACATTTCCAAAGATTATTTGCGCGTAAGTGATTATACAGACCCCGAATTCGACTTCCTCTTTGTTCATTGTAAGCCGGTATCTATTACACCACAACTACAACCAACAGCTTTCAGAAACTTTCTACTTTGAGGGGTTCTTGGGCTGTGCCTTTGCTGAATTTCATTAAAACAAAACGTTTATAAAGACTTTCCTGCTTCGAACCCTGGCAGTATTTTCTATATTTCTACCATTGACTGTATTTTCTAAGGTTAAATCAAGAATCGATCGCATTGCTTTTAATCGCTTCTTTCTGGAATCCTTTATCCAAGCCTCACGAGACGAATTTCTTGCCAACTGGCTTTCCGTCAATATCAGAACAAATGTCGATTGAACGAACACCAGCAAACATAGGAGAGTGTCTTGTAGTAGAAATGTTTATGAATTGGACATGATTAATAAGATTTGACCTTTTCATCGAGTCCCGACTGCCTTTTCATTCTTTTGTCACGCGGTTTTATAACTAATTGATCAGTAATCACCTTTTAGAACCTTTGCAGTTGAACTACTATGGTACAGACAGATCGACGCTTACACATGGGTTCGATCCCGCTGACGCTAGGTTTAAAGAGATAGACTACCAAGAAAACAACTTTACCCATTTTGGTTGGCGTACTTGAAATAAAACTGAAGCATTTTCTAAAAGACAAAAAAATTAAACAAGAAACAACTGTCAGCATTAAAAAAACCGTTTTTGCAGGAAATTATTCCTCTTATTTTATGATGTTGATCAAAGAAATCTGAAGAAAATGTTATGGAATGGCATTAAGAGCTGGAAATGAATTAATAACCAATAAATTTTTATCTTCTTCTAGACAGCAGCTGTTGTCTTATATGAAACTGTGTAGCAGTTGCAGAAGTATCATAGAATTATGAAACAATGTACCCATTTGAAAGCATCAAGATTTAATAAGCATTAACATAGACCAAATAGGGGATATGAGCACAGTTATAAAAAAAGACGTGTAACAAATTTGAAGAAAAAAAGGGTACATCCATCTCGAATCGGCGGATAACGACCGGGGAAGAGACGAAAAAAACTTTCGGATGTTTATTTTCGCTGGTAAGTTGTGCGCAAATTTAAACCTTCGCCGTTAAAGATTTCAGCCAACCTAGGACCGGGTGGAGCAACGGTAGAGTAATGGATACCGGCTAGGATTGAGGAATCGGAGAGCCGAGTTCGAAATGCAGTCGAGTTCATTGCATTCACTTACGTATTAATAACCTTGGGAAAGGTATGAATACATCGCTTCTCTCCATCTATGGGTAAACAGCCGGACAGACTGGACCTTATAGCCTTGTTTGCGTACCAGTTTAAGAGAAGGCAAACTGAATTCAAACTACTTGCTTCCTTATAGGTTTTGCCACGTTAACTTCCGAGACGGGTGCGGTAACCTCAACATCCCCGTTGCACAGCAAGCAATTGCACTATTCAGCAATGGATGTCCCCATAATCCATAATTGTTAAATGGGACGGGAGTGGAGACCCCAGCAGCGTGAAATATGCTCGCTGAATGAATGAATGAAATAAATGACGAAGAAGCCGGTTACTTCATAGAAGGAATATCTTTGAATTTCATTTTATTTAAATATTTTCCGGTTTCCTTCGAAAAATGTTGTTACCAAAAAGGTTTTATTTCTTAAAGAGTATTTATATGTGCCTTCAAAATATCACTTTATTTTGAACTGGAACTCCACATGGCCTTATTACCCCACCCCAACAAAATATGTTACCTATGAGTGGTGATTCAGCTGGTTAGCCCCTAAAATCTATGCGACTATCCCTTCAAGATTATACACTTAAAGAAACGGTAAAAAAACAGTATTAGTATAATCCGGGGTCCATTTCATTTTCTTTTCTCGATGGTGTATTTATCGGTATGCTATGTTTTTGTTGCGGCCTGTTAGGGGCCAGAAAGAAAGACACGGAAGAAGAAGAAGGTAGGTTGAACAAGTGCATTGAAATAACAAAACATATATACAAAGTAAGAGTGTTATTAGTGAGCAGATAGAAATGTCTGTCCGAACTGTCAGGTTACACTGCGACCCAACTGCCTCCCTAGGAAGTCTCGCAGATTCGTATTTATAAAGGAAGAAGAGTTCATTCTAATGTAGATAGGTCACCATAACAGTTTTGCCACTGGAATTAAAAGGGATTTTCTTCTCTGTTACAACGTTAAATGATTTACTTATTTGACAAAAGCAGTTTTCTTATAACATCATAACCCGAAGGTTCTTTTATCAAACCTGAATCAGAGCGTTTTTTCATATTAATGTCTGCCCAATACAAAACACAAGAGCCACTCAAGGCAGATGATTACTGTATGCTGTTTTATGAGTTTAAGAGTTGGCAAGAATTGCAGTTTATTTAGGAATGATAACGATTGTTCAGGAATCAATGTATCTGCCGATAATTTCAGATGTTTTTTCTTTTGTAAACTTTGTAAATTTTGTAAAGTTTTTCGAAATTCTCATTTGTCCATTAAATCAGCCATTTTGCCTACTTTAAAGCTCGAAACACGAAACGACACTGTGAAACTGTGAGTTTGAATTTCAGAAGATTGCCTACACATGTCTTTTGTATGTATGTTTACACCTGTTCAGAAGAAAACGATTTTCATCTTAACTGCGTAGATACAGGATGACGTCATCGAGTAAGTAAACATTGTGATTCCAATATATTCCGTCTAATATGGATGAAAAAAAATAAGTTACGTTATTATTCAGCCAATGTAAGTTTGAAATACCACTCAAGATAGTAGGTTACGCAATGCAGTTGTTTAACGGACGTATGAATTGTAGCATATGCATAATGAATAAAACACATGTAAAGAAAAAAAGATATTCGACAAAGTAATGGCTTTTGGTAAAATTGTCTGAAGGCAAGTTCCTTCTTACCACTGACACGCAGTGGGAATTACGGCGATTCACCCTCATTTGGAGGACGTAGTAAGGCGAATTTTAGTCTTAAAGTCTTCCAAATCGCGACAATCAGAGAATGGGGCATGTGTGAATATTTGCCATGGAAATAATTATAATGTTGGAAAGTAAGGTAGAAGAAAAGTAGACTTAGGGCAGAAAATAAGTGGTAAAATTAAACTTTCGTGCCAGCAAAAACGGATTTTCAAAAGTACTGTTTTTCCACTAACACCGACATTATTTTAACTACCATCACTCCTGGCCAATATGAAAGTGAATTTAAACATTTTCGTTGATTTTGAAAATTAACAACAACAAAAAAAGAAATTATTAAATTTTCTATTTACATTATTTATTTATAATATTCTTTATTGGAATGGCTGGCAAAACATCGACTAATTGCCAATCGATCTGAACTTTATAAAATCGTAAATAATAAGTACTTCTTTATAAATAGTTCACATATTTGAAAAATTTACTCAATGTTTATAAATTTATAAAGAAAAAATCGTTTTTATTTATTTCTTTAAAAAATGGTAAATTATAAATATATATATAAAAGTGAACATTGAAGTCAACACTCAGTGGCGACAGGCTGTTTCATGCTGGACGCAATCATCAGGCCTGACGATTGCGGCCTGACGATTGCGTCCAGCATGGAACAGCCTGTCGCCTCTGAGCGTTGACTTCAATGTTCACTTTTATATTTATATTTAGATACGCTCTATCTCTGATATTGAGCACTTTATCCCATAAATATAGCACACCTTAAAACTATATTTCTTCATAAAATAATAAATTATAAATATTGCATTACATTAGTTTTAATACTATCGTATTCGTTGTTAGAATGTTGTAAATATAAAATTATTCTTGTAAATAGAAATATATTGAATAAATTGTCATCAATGTTTTGTGGGTAAATTTTCAAAAAGAAGACAAAATGTATAAATTTTCATGACATGTTGAGATTTTATTCCCAATCTACTCATCGCTTTTTAAAACAATAAATGTTGCCAACGAGTGAAGGCATTTGGATATAACAGCGGTGTCAGTGGAAAAACCGTACTTTTCTCGCTCTGTTTTTATTACGAGTATGAAGCTCCAAGTGTTCCAAAAAGTTATCTCCTCGAAATGTCACTTGATCCTATCAAGGCAGAAAAATGTAGATTCAACAACTCCAGCTCATATATGAAATACACGGTTCCGATCTTACACTTGTAAAGATTGAACGTGGCAGGTGTAGTCAGGTCATTTCTGGAGTGGTGTATGGCGCCGATCATTTTCGCATCATCATTAACAATGGATCATATAAATGGGTTCTACTTGAGGTCTGAAATATACTCGAGTCCAAACAGATATTTTGAGTGCAACCATTCATCGTACTGTTGAGAATTCAATGTAAGGTCGGTGATGATGAAAATTTAATAGCTTGGTTTTGTAACATTGAAAGTGATGAGTCAAGATGTTCCCCTGTTGGAATGTTATAGCGAGCTCAAATGAGAGATCAAGACAGAATCTGGTCATTCAGATTTTGAGAGCTACACACAGAAATTATTGTAGCATCTGTATTTATATTTTTAAGGATCTGATAATTATTTAAGGTAGATTGATAATATCAGGTCATCCCATAAGTTATGTCCAAATTTTGAATAAAGAAAACAAGTGACCAAATGTTACATTTAATTACAGATTCAATCAACAATGTATTTTCCCTGATTATCTATGATTCCTTCCATCTATTAACAAGCTAACTAATTCCATTACTGTAAAATTCTTTTGGCTTTGATTCGAAGAACTCACAAATGTCAGTTTTAACCTCTTCCTGTGTCACAAAAGCTGTTTCTTCCAAATGATTCTGTAAGCTACGAAACAAATGGTAGTCTGAAGGAGCAAGTTCGGGAGAATAAGGTGGTTGAGAAATTTTCTCCCAACCAAGTTCTTCGATCTTTTGTCACGAGATTCTTGTTGTGTGTGGTCGCGCATTGTCCAGATGAAACATCAACCGTTTTCGATTCACTAGAGAAGGTCTTTTTTTCCTCAAAGCTTGGTTCAAACGCTCTAATAGCTGACAGTATATTTGAGCATTAATTGTTGCATTATGTGGTAAGAATTCAAAGTGGATTATTCCTTGGCAATCCCACCAGATTGAAAGAAGAACCTTTTGCCCATGAATTTCCCTTCTCGGCTGTGGCTGGGGTCCTTCCCTTTTACCAAGCCACTGTCTACGACGCTTAACATTTCGATAAAAGATCCATTTTTCGTCGCCAGTCACAAGTCTATCCAAAAAAGGTGAAACAATTTGGCGAGAATGGCGAGAAGAGCAGATGTCAACTCGGGATTTGAGGTTGTTTTCAGACAATTCATGAGGCACCCATTTTCCAATTTTAGGAACTTTTCCAAGTTGTTGAAGATGACGATGAACAGTTGTATGGTTGGAACTGAGAACCACTGCCAATTCCTCAACTGATAAAGCAGGATTTTCTTCAAGGGCTGCTTCAAGAAGCTTTTCATCAAACTCAACTGGACGTCCGGTTCGATCTTCATCTTCAAGGGTGAAATCTCCACCTCTGAATTTTGCAAACCATCTTCTGCAAATTCTTTCATTCACACATTCCTCTCTATAAACCAAGTGGATGTTTCTAGCCGCTTCGGCTGCTGAGTTTCCTTTCTTGAACTCATAAAAGAATTATGTGCCTCAATTGATTCTTGGGTACTTCCATGTTAGCAGGGTTTTAATCAAACACAATTTAATTTTATTGTTCTCTGAAATAAAATCTGATCAGTTTAAATGCATCTAAATATAAAAATAATGTTCATCTCCATTAGACATTATAAAATACAAAAAGTTAAAATTTGGACAGAAATTATGGGATGACCTACTATAATGCCGGAGAGAGTGGAATAGTGTATTGAGCCTTCATAAACATATGCAATGATCACATAGGCTTTAGAAGATTAAAGATTCAAGGATATGAAAGAACTGATGATTGCGAGAACTCTTCCAGATATTCCATTCAAAATGAAGCGATGAATAATTTGTGCATTTTAGCACATAGAGAATGTAGGCAAATACATCTCAACACATATTTGACAATAGACAAAAAGTACTTCCGAGGGTGTGCTGAAGAGTTCTGAACCGATCAAGAAATCAGTCACAAAACAATATGTAGTCATTTGGGCAGATGGAGGGCTTGGAAAGATTTCAGTATATATATATTGATGCATCTTTCTTTAAAAAATATAGACAAGTTTTGTCTATTTATTTTTGTAAATTCTTTTCATATTGTCTGATAAGCTTGCTAGCATTATCATTAAAAGAAAGAAAATCACAATATTGATACATATTTTTTAAACATATCTAAGCTTTGGGCTTACATAAGCCTTTATCACAGGTGACAATTACATTACAATATATTAAAAAATACACAGACAAAACAATAATAATCTGTTTTTGTTTACATGGAAAATTTCTCTTTCTCTCTCTCTCTCTCTCTCTCTCTCTCTCTCTCTCTATATATATATATATATATATATATAAAGAGAGAAGGATTATATATATATATATATATATATATATATATATAAGTATAAAAGTGAACATAGAAGTCAACAGTCTGTTTCATGCTAGATGCAATCGTCAGGCCTGACGATTTCAACTAGCATGAAACAGACTGTCGCCTCTAAGTGTTGACTTCTATGTTCACTTTTATACTTACACACGCTCTGTCACTGATATTGAACATTTTATCCCATAAATATAGCACATCTTAAGATTATATTTCTTCATATATATATATATATATTTATTTATATATACATATATATATATATGTATGTATGTATAATATATTATGTAAGTAAACGCAGATACATATTTTGTACAGACCGAACTAATAAATAAAAATGTATCAGAAATTAAAGCAATGTTTGAAATAAGACATTAGAGACTTAACTAATGAAAGCTTTCTTTCCACTGTGCAGCGTGTTTCTCAGACGTTTATTCCGTTGTGTTGCTATATTCCCTATATTTTACTCTCTACTGTGTTTCCTATTTCCAACAGCCTTATTCTAAAATCTGTTCCCTATTTCCCATAGACTTATTCCCCTATCATTCCAACAGAATTCCTCTCCGCTGGGTGGTCATACCCCCTCACTCTCCACTTTTGTGTCTTCTTTTCCACAGCATTACCCTTCACATTGTAAGCTAATTTCCACATACATACTCTCCACTCTCCTGCCTCTATCACATTGTACTGCCGGGGTTTTCCCACTTCCTTTCTATTGACTGTATTGTTTCAGCCTTATTTTGCTCTCCGTCTCCTGCTCTCCAAATTTCTGTCGCTGTTCCACAGCCTTTATCTCCATTGTGATGCCTCTTTCCCACAGCATTATTCGCCTCATTGTCACCGACCTTATCTCCACACTGGTGCCATTTTCCCACACGCTTAATCCCCACTGTGGCGCCAATTTCTTACAATCATCATCTCGAAAGGCAACCGAGTGGAGAGTAGAGCCTTACTCTCCATTATTCTACGTCATTCCCATAGATTTCTTCCCAGTCTGCCGGCTCAATCCCGTTCACATACACTCTCAAGTTCTGTTTCCACAGCTTGTATCTTCACAGTGATACCTCCTTCCCAGAGTCTGACTCTCCACTGTAATACGCCATTCCCATAACATAATTCTCCATTACGTAGTCTCATTCCCATTGCACTGTGTTGCCTATTCCCCATAGCCTTTCATCCTACAGTGTTTTCTTCTTTCCCACATGATTACACTCCACTGTATGGGCTTTTTCTCACCGCCCTATTCTCCAATATGCTGCATCTTTTCCATAGCCTTTCTCTCCATTCTTCAGACTCAATACAACTTCCTACAGCCAGACATCCCATAGATATTCTAAGAATTGTTCTTCGTGTTTTCCGACACTCCATTAGTTGGCATTCATGATCTCAGTCCCACATTCCACTGTTCAGATTCTTACTTCTCTCCACAATGTCGCCCCATTCCCACTGATTAACTTTGCAGTGTGCCACCTCTTTGACAAAGCCTCATTCTCCTTTCTACTAACTCTTTTTCCACAGTCTTATTCTCCACTGTGCTACCTCCTATTCCCCACATCGTTTCTATCCCCTGTGCGCCCTCTTAACCACAGTCTTACTCTCCTCTATGCACGTCGTATTCCTGCAGCCCTACTCTCTATTATGTTGCTTTTATTCCACTGAATTATTCTTCACTGCCTTTTCTTCCAACCCTATTTGCAATTCTGCAGCGTCATTCCTACGAGTTTACCTTCCACTCTAAAAACTATTTCCTTCATACTTACTCTCCACTGTGCTGCTTTTCCCCCGTAGATGTAACGTTTCTAACGGTATTATGTCGCTATTTCTTTTGTAAATCTTCCGATAATCTCCAGTCGTTCTTCCGACAGTTGTTACATTTACAGTTAGGATCGGACCTTTTATTTACACGGAGTCGTATCACCATCATTTCTTTTGTCTTCCAAATATAAGAAAACTATTCCACTAAATCAACCTTTTGCCCCATTAGGTACAATTCTGGGGGACAGACTATGGCGAGGGTGCTTCTGTGAAGTCTAAAATCTTAACTCAACTGTTTAATTCAAGGCTTAGTTATTGCCTAGGCAACTTATCCTCCTTTCATCTTTTCTTTCATTCATTTCAACTTCTTCATACATAAGTACCATTTTAATAGTAATTTTCTACCTTGAATGACTCGTGTATTGGGAGAATTATAATACAAAATACATTATTACATATCGATAGGTGCTGGTAAGCCTGTTATGCTACGGATATAATAATATTTTGGGGGATTATTTTAACCTGGTTTGTATATTAGTGACTGGATTCCTCATTGGTCTCGACCTGGGTATGACGATACACTATATCCGCGTCCTTGGTAAGACCATAAACTACGTCCAACAGCAAGACATCTGATCAGGAGGTTTTAAGGGGCGTGGAACCACCCCTTAATTGCTGGTCTTCCCTGGTCCACCCTGACCTGGGGTAGTAGCACTTGTTAGGGTCCCAGCTATGGGCAAATAGTTAATCTCGAAACTGACGGAAAAAAGCATTATAAAATTGTAAAATAGGTTTTAATACCAGAAATACTTTGTAAAAAATTATTACCAGAAGTAAGGTTTTGAAGCAAAAAAAAACTATTATCAGCAATATATTTTAAACAAAAAAAAACTATTTACAGCAATATATCTTTGAAAAAGAATAGTACCAGCAATACGTTTTTGAAAAGAAAAATTACCAGCAATACATGTTTTAAAATAATATTACCAGCTATATATTTTTTGGGAAAAAGGTATTACCAGAAATACATTTTTGACAAAACAAAATATGACCAGAAAACAAAAACAAATTGTCGGCATTAAATAACCCATTGAGGTTGATATGCCGTAAAACAAAACAAACCAAACCAAACCATCCTCATTGGTCGCCAGAGGCTAAGCTATATTTAGAAAATGGTTTCTCGTTTCCTTAGCGAGTTACATATTTATGAATCTGATCACATATGAATATATAAATAATAATTTCTAAATTTAGTTCACGATAACATTTTTGCATTTCAACAGGGTGTTTCCATCTAACTAGTACATTGTATTCCGAACGACTCTTAAAGACATTTTTTCAGATCTTCGCTAAAGATGACAACACATACACAACCACGTTAGTACTTCTGTCTTGTTAGTAGATAATTGACTAAAAACTTGCGAATCGAAAAAGATTTAGGTAAAAAGTTACAAGAAAGACGAAATTCATCGCACTAAGTGTTTACAAATATACGAAAAAAGTTTTAAAGTCAGGAAAAAATCTCACTCAAACAGTCAAATAATTTACGAGTGTCAAAATCAATTTTCTACTTTTCTGCACAGTGATTATAAGAGTGTGTGAAAAAGGGTTGTCAATCCGGAAAGTGTGAGCTTTTCCCAAATTTCAATAAATACAATATTTTTTCCAGTGTTACAAAGGAAAAAATAGTTTTGCAATATGAACTTCAGTCATGAAAACAAGTTTTATATTTGTGAGTGGTGCTCATAAAAGATGACGTGAGATGTTGAGAAAGATGTAATATTCACTAACTTTGTCAAACCTAATGTTGCGTATATATTAAGTAGGCGAACCATTTTCTTTTTTCTTTTGTATGCCATATTTCTACATAGCGTGGGCGATCATACGCCTTGAATTTTTATCCTTTTTATTTTTAAGCAAGATTGTGTACTTACTATCCCTCCTAGTTCCGGTTGTGTCATCCACTTTTACAATCCCGTTAGTTAGTGTTTTCCATTACCCTTAACTTCATTATATCCTGCGAGTGTCAAATTCTCTATGCTATCTTTGTACATTATGAGAACCATCAATTACATATTTTTCTTTCTGATTCTTTGTGCTCTCATTTTTATTCAAATCATCTTTGTTGCTTAAATGTTCTTTCCGTGATATTGTCATTATGCTTCTGTAGAACCACATTTCTAATGCTTAAGGTCTCATCTTCAACAGCGAGGATACTATCCATTTTTCTCTTCCATATAAAAAACAAACATTGGCACATAATAGCATTTCAGGATTATTTTCTTTCTTCCCACCCAAATCTTCATGTGTCTGAAGTTTTTCTTTCGGTTATACAAGATAGCTTTCCAGTGTGCATCTTCGGATTTCTGTTTCACATTTTCCGTCTACTGTTATAATATTTATTAATTACAGGGTTTGGACAAAATAATTGAAACACTTGTTAAATGCAAAGAAAATTTATTTAATATGGAGTTTGCACTCACTTAGCCTCACATACAGTTTTTTTGGCCATTCTTCTATTAACACCTGCTCCAGATCTTTAAGACACGACGGTGGAGGATAGCGGCTCCTAACATGTCGCTCCAGAATGCACAACAAATGTTTAATCATATTGATATCTGGAGATTGGGGAGGGCACTCCATATGTTCTAGCTCACTTTCATGCTCTTCATACCAATTCTTAACCACTCGAGCGGTATGTAATGGAGCATTATCGTCTTGGAAGATTCAGTCACGATCAGGGGATAAAGACTTGGCCATTGGATGAACATGATCACCCAAGATGTTTATGTAATCTTTGCTATTGATTCTACCACGCAGTGAAACTATTGGACCGAGACATTTCTATCAAATAGCGGCCCGAACTATCACTGATCCACCACCATGTTTTACTGTTGGAAGAAAGCAGTCAGGGTTGTAAGATTCTTTGGGCTGCCTCCACACATAAACTTGCCCTGAAGTTGGGAAAAGAGAAAAACTGGACTCATCTGAGAATATGACTTGCGTCCATTGGTCTGCAGACCAGGCATTGTGATCTCTGCACCACTTCAACCACTTCTGAATGTTGCGAGTGGAGAGAAGAAGTTTCCTTACGGCGGCTCTTTCATGATAACCAGCCTTATGGAGCTCAAGGCGAACAGTTTTAGTAGAACCTGGACTATTCAGATGATTATTCAACTCAGCAGTCACTTTGGCCGCAGTAGTCCGATGATTTTTCGCCAAATTGAATTTCAATGCACGTCGGTTCCTGTCAGTAAGTTTGCAAGTCCGGTCCAAATTGCTCCGCTTGCAAGAGGTTTTACCCCGTTTCTTGAATTGCGTCATAGTTCTTGATATGGTAGCTCTGGAAAAACCAAACAATTCAGCAACCTTAGTGATCAAGGCTCCTGCCATGCGAGCTCCAACAATTTCCCCATTTTCAAACTCAGAGAGGTCACGCATTTAGCTTAAATGTTTACTAAATTCTAAGAATAAATAAGCCAAAGACAGTAAATTATGTAAATAAACGTATTTACAATAGATATAACCTGCAATTACGAAGTTTTAGTTAAAGTGCTTAATATAATAGGTCTTTGAAATAGAGGAGTGGAATTTACACCTGTTCCAATTATTTTATCCAATCCCTGTAGAAAAGTTTCTGTACTTGCCTGATTCTGAGGACTTCTTTTTGTAAGTCGCTTCTTGATTTGTCCATCATTCTAACAACCAAACATTCTGTCATCTTAAAATTGACGGGTAGTCTTTTCTTTCTACAATTAATTTAACATGTCCCAAAATATGCGGATGCCCTGTATTGTAGATTTCGTTCTATTGCTCAGAAACTCTGTCGTGACGTATATTTCCTTCGGAGATATATCCTCCATGTCAGAACAGTCTAAGAAATTATATTCTACCAGGTTCAATAGAAAACATTCTGTATTTGGATATAATAAAATGGCGAATGTTGATATTTTTCTACCAAGTAAGACAAGTGTTTTCCAAGAACAAAGTTTGATGTTTTTTTAAGCATTTAACCTCAAGCCACGCGCTATTGCCACTAGCACACAATATTGAATATTTGAATATTATAGCTATCAGGGAAGCAAGTAGAAAGAAGGGGTTTCCATTGATGGGAAGAGCGAGAGCGGAAGCTGTTGGAATAGAAGAGTCAGTTACATTTAACGGTTTCGACAGTGAAAGGGTGGGACGTTTAAGCTTATGAAGTTGGGGTGCCAGTGAAAGTAGCTCTTCAGAGCAGATGCTATAACAAATATTTGTACGAAAGACAGAGGGAAGCCACAGCACGTCTGTGAGAAAATGACTGTAGACGAGATGCCAGAACAGGACCTATCTCATTGAATATCCGTCTCTGCTTTGTGTCGAGTACCTCGAGATGAACAGCGGGGTCACCAGACCATATATGGCAATAGCATTCAATGCAAGGACGAATGGTAGATTTTTAGATTTGAAGGTAGATGAAGCTATCGATTCAATGCAGTTGTCCCAACTCAGGTCAGGGGAAAGCTTCGGAATTTTCCTGTTGTTGTTTATAAATGCTGGGAGCATACTAATATTAAATATTGTAATGTTGCTAAAGACAGACATTCGGTATATTTCATCGTTATCATTAAAATTTACCTTCCATCTCAGAGCTCAAGGCCCGTTGGTGTGAGGAGCATTCTGGAAAGTATCTCTCCGCCATGATACTTAGGTGTTGAAATATTTATTTTGACTAATGTTTGCTCAAGATAGAGGGTTAATGTATGGAGTTATATTAGCATAGGAACGGGCAAATGTTAGGCGTATAGAATTGAAGGAGACATTAGAAGTAACCGGAAAAAGCAAGCCTAAACAGGAAAATATCTACCCCGGTATAAAAGAACTTAGAGGAGTGTAAACCTATCTGTTCCTATTACAAACAGTATCATGTTTAATTATTTTAGTATAGGTTTAGGTGGATGAAGTTTGTATTCAGACGTGAACATCTAGTCTGTTTACCAACGACGGCTTTTGAACTCAGAGCTGGTGGCGTGAGTGATAGATTCGTCACTTTTCCACGGGTATTTGTGCGAAAGTCATTCTAATGAACTCGACAGGATATCGAACCCGGTTCACTGACTTCTCTATTTGAGCCTTTAATCGTACGCGCTCATCTAGAAAGAAGACTCTTTTACCTATCTATCAGTCTTGACAGAAATCAATAAAAATTAAACACGAAATAAAAGTGAAATGATTTTCAAAGCATTTCCTAAATATTTCTCTGTATATTATACATCATGATTTGCGTTAAATAACAGAGGGGAAAACAAACATTCTCATTACACAGTCTTGAAAATGCAGTTAAATCGATACAGAATTATACATACATACATACATACATACATACACACACACACACACACATATATATATATATATATATATATATATATATATATATATATATATATATATATATATATATATATATATTAATGCATGTATCAATAAATAATAGTCTGTTTTTGTTGCATGAAAAATTTCAAAGCAACGACAAATTCGTGTATACGAGACGGGGAAGGGAAAATCGCGTCGCAGCTCGTGACGTCGCACATGACCAAGCGAGAGTGAAAACGAGAGGTATTAATACTTAGATTAGATTTAAACATGTATCAATATGGTGATTTCCTTTCGTCTTTCAATGATAATGTTATTAAGCTTATCAGACAATATAAAAGGAACTTACTTAAAATAAATAGACACAACCTGACTATATTATTAATGAAACAGGCATTAATATATATATATATATATATATATATATATATATATATATATATATATATATATATGTGTGTGTGTGTGTGTGTGTACTTACTTAAAATAAATAGACACAACTTGTCTATAGTATTTAATGAAACATGCATCAATGAAAAATTCCTGGCTAAATATACACAATATATATATATATATATATATATATATATATATATATATATATATATATGTGTGTGTGTGTGTGTGTGTGTGTGTGTGTGTGTGTGTATCCAAATAAGAGAAAGAAAAGATGGAGGAAAAATCAACTGTTCGTACATCAAAATATTATTATAATATTTCTATTATAATAGATTACGATATACACATTTCTCAGGCGATGGTAGATAAGTTGTAATCACAAGTTATCTCCCATGGCGTGAGGAAGAACTATTATAGTTCTGAAACATGAAGGATTTTGTGTAGCGATATTGAATGTTTATATCGTAATATATATATATATATATATATATATATATATATATATTAAGACATTTTTATGTTTAACATTCTTTTTATAGATACAAATATTTAAGTAAATGCTCTGTTTATAATAAACAGTGTTAAACTACATTTACCGGCCTGAATGTCCGAGAAATTTTCATAGAAAATATTCGTCCTCCGACAGGATTCGAACCTGAATCCTTTATGTATCCTGTATGGATCCTCTTATGCCGAATCGGTTTAAAGGCACGTCAGGCTATATGACAGTTCCGTATAGGATACAGGTTCGAATCCTGTCGCACAACTAATATTTTCTATGAAAATCTCTCGGACATTCAGCCCGGTAAATGTTGTTTAATACTGTTTATTATAAACAGAGCATTTACTTAAATACTTGTATCTATAAAATGAATGTTAAACATAAAAATGTCTTTAAATATATATATATATATATATATATATATATATATATATATATATATATATATATATATATATATATATATATATATATATATATATATATATATATATATATATACATATGTTTGTGTGTGTGTCTTTGTGTGCGCGAATGCGTGTCTACTGTGTCTATAGTGTCTCCTTTTCGGATTCCGGTTGCAAATTTTAAAACGAAGTTAAAGGTTTCTCGTTCTGTATTGGAAAATGTCATATCCGATAAATTTTCGATTAGATTAGATTTCCACTTGCTGTTGAGACATAGGCTGATGTGTATTTGTCTCAGGTTTTTGTTTTGTCACTCATTCGTTAGAATGCAACTTTGCAAAAAGTACGTTATAGCATTGACGCAACTACACCCAGATGTCAAACGAATGAGTGACAATCAAAATAATAACATGAGACAATTGATTACCAACCTGTGCATCAAAACCAAGCGAAAATATATCGGAAAGCCTAATCTAATAGAAAAGTTTCCGGATATAACGCTTTCCAGTACAGAAAGAGAAACCCTCAGCTTCGGTTTAATATATACATAATAATGCACTCTCCCGTCGGTTTCGGCACATGTGGATCTGACAGCTTAATAGATTCAGTTAAGCGCCGCTAGTGATTTACAAAGGAGGCCACATATGAAGCAAGAGTGAGATGAGATTATTTTTAGATTGGCTGACCTTTTAAATCTTGCTCTCGCTTCTTGAAGATGATTCAGACAAGCAGATTGAAAACTGCTGAGTCCACTAAAACACGTTGATCTCCATTATACCCGCTCCAAGTGGTATGCGGTATATTGACAGCTGACAAGTTGCTTTTCCGCTTGTCTTTGTATCTTAGCCATGGGCGTCCTACATTCCTGTAGCCGTGATCTGGCTGTACATTTGGATCTTGGGTATCCTGTCATCAGACATTCTCAAGATATGACCAGTCCACCGTAACTGCGACTGTATGAGAATAGTCTTGATTCCTCCAACATTGCACCTGTTAAACAGGTCTACGTCCTATCTTGAAGCTTAACTCCACAGATTTTTCGCAGACAGCTTTTATGGAAAACATCCATCTGGCGTATATGTTACCTGTATGGAGTCGACTCTGAGCCGTACAAAAGAATGGCAAGTACAACAGCTCTGTAAACCTTAATTTTCTTATCCAGTCGAAATCCCGCCCATTCCACAAGCGATGGCGAAGTTTGCCGAAAGCACTGGTAGCCTTAACAATCCGATGCATGATTTCATTATCTAAAATTCCACTGTAATTGACTTTGCTACCAAGATAGGTGAAAGACTTTACATAGTTCAGGGCTTTGTCTTCTACTTTCAATGGTCTCTCTGGAAATTTGTAGACTGGTGGTTTTTGTTTCTCACCACAGAATTGCTTCGGAGTAGGACAAGATTGGTGCACTACTTCAGTTTTCTTTATGCTAAGGGTAAGACCAAAGGTTTTACATGCAGTAGAGAAACGATTTATTAGATGTTGGGCCTCCTCAAAGGATGTTGCTACAAGAGCAGCAGCATCAGCAAACAACAAATCACGAATAATTTGCGTACGAAGATCGGTCTTGGCTTTGAAGCGCTGATGATTGAAGAGATCGCCAGTTTTTTTTCGAAACTGAAACTTGACGCCGCTCTCTGTGTGTGCGAATGCATATTTCAGCATCACCGAGAAGAAAAGGGCAAAAAGGACAGGGGCCTTGACACACCCTTGCTTAGTGCCTTTTGTGATATCAAAGGATTCTGACATCATACCATCAGATAAGATATTAGCTTTCATTCCTTCATGAAAGGAGATGATGACCGTTAGCATGTTTTCAGGAATGCCGAGTTTCTTCAAAACTTGCCAAAGAGCCTCTCGATTCACAGTGTCAAAGGCTTTCGTCAAGTCCACAAACACCATGTACAACACCTGGTTTTTCTCACGAACCTTCTCTGCAACTTGACGACTAGAAAATATCATGTCAGTTGTGCCACAACCCGACCGAAAACCACACTGCGATTCTGGATAGATGTCCTCAACAAGGTATATAATGATTCTGTTTAGAATCAGTCTAGCTGGGATTTCGCCTGCAATTGAAAGTAGAGATATCCACCGATGATTATCACAGGAAAATGTATGAAAATGTGGGAACAGTTTCCTTGTGGGGTGTTTGGTCCTTTAGGACCCTTATTGGACAAATTTGTTATGCTGTTGCAACTACATATGTGGTCTAATAAGGGACATTGGGAATTTTAAATTAACATATTTTTTTCTTCTAGCCGATTTCATTTATATCGTCTTTGGCGTTCCATAACTATTACTTGTAAATATCTCACACTATGTTAATAGAAGCAATGCCAGGATTGATGAAATGATGCAAGAACCCCGGGCGTAAATTTATTGTGGCTGACCTTGCGATCAAAGCACTCTCTAGGCATTTTCATCGTAGTGAATTGTTTTCTCCTTTGATCAGATTAGCATATTTTTTAAACTGTGGTCAGTCTCGTTACGGTGGGAAAGCAACGTATTTGACTTATATCTATATATATATTTGAGGAAAATGATGTTAAACTATAAAACAAATATGCAACAGCATCATATTTTGTTTTCGACGATAATAATCACCACGTACCTTAATTACCAACTTAAAAACTCTTCACATTCTTAGAAACAGTTTTGTATATATAATGGGTGTGTGAATGTGTTTGATCATTATAAATATTTTTATATGTCAGTAATACTGGGGAAAAATATATGATAATTGTCTTTTGACTTGCTTCATTTTTTAGTCCTTTATCAGCCTAAATTTGATATGCTGGTGAGTCTACACGTGTCCACGAACGATGGTTGCTCGGAATTACACATTTTTAAATTACTTTTTTTATTTATTTTTCCAAATAGCCTATTTCATTATTTTTCCTTTTTTCTCGAATATTTTTCATAGTAGATATCTCACACTGTGATAATAGATGTGACAGGAATGCTCGAATCTGCCAGGAATGTTCAAATCTGCCAGAAATGGTCAAATCTGCAGGGAATAGTCAACTCTGCCAGGTATGGTCAACTCTGCCAGGAATGGTCAAATCTGCCAGGAAGTTTAAATCTGCCAGGAATGTTCAAATCTGCCAGTAATGGTCAAATCTGCCAGGAATTGTCAAATCTGCCAGGAATGACCAAATCTGCAGGAATGCTCAAATCTGAGAGGAATGGTCAAATTTTATAAGAGCCTTGTCGCATATTTACTGTAGATAAACATTCTATCAAGGCATCAAGGGACTCTCTATACATTTTCGCTGTAGTGAATCCTACTCTTCTATTTTGGTCAGTTTCATTACGACAGGCAACCAACACGTTTTATATATAATCTCAAAGATGTTTCTTACTGCTCAAGATTATAGATGTATTTCTTCAAGTTATTTCTCTTACTTTTTTCTTTTATGTGCCGTGTCTCTTCAGATGGGCGGGCATGGCCCTTCACAACTACCCATTCCTTGTGCCCTTTGACAGTAGTCCACAGCCTGTTCTGTCACCCATTCACACATGCTATCTCTCCCTAGATATGCCCCGTGTGAGTGTTACTTTTATATACCATCCTTCCTCATTATGTTTCTTTCTGATTCCGTTCGTAAGTCCTCTTTTTGATAGCATTTTCTTTAAAACTTCCACTTGCTTACTCGCTCGATCCATAGAATTCTCAGTATCCTTCTGTAGAAATACATTTTGTTTGATGTCAGTTTCCTCTTCACCGATGGCGAGATTGTACAATATTCACTGACATATCAAATAGGAATTCAGCACTCTTTTCTTGCATTTAATGGAAGAAACACTTAAGTTCAAAATATGATACTAAAACTATCAAAATAAGACGACGGGGAAAGCAACATGCGCATCAAGCATATCATTACCCGCGGCAAATGGTTTAGGTGGCTGACAATAGTCTCAGAAATAATATCTAATTTCCCTCTCATTCTCTCTCTCTCTATCTATCTCCCTCTCCCCCTCTCTTTCTCTTTCTCTCTCTCTCTCTCTCTCTCTATATATATATATATATATATATAAAGAAAGAACAGTAAGATATATAATCCGGTGTTCTTATAGATATTTTTATTTTTAGACAATAGTGCTAAATGTAAATTTACAGAGCATTAATATTATAAATTAACTGATTTAAAATATTCTGTAAAGAATATATATATATATATATATATATATATATATATATATATATATATCTTCTGTAAAGAATATATATATATATATATATATCTTCTGTAAAGAATATATATATATATATATATATATATATATATATATATATATATATATATATATATAGGGTGCCCATAAAGTTCGTGTGCACTTTAAAAAAATTATAACTTTATTTGTATTTGCGATAGAAATAATTTGTAAAAAGGATTAGAAAGAAATAAATCTATATTTTGTTAAGGTTTTATTGAAATTTTATTTAAGTTTCGACATATCCTCCATCATTAGCAATACAAAGGGTTATACGATTTTGCAATTCACGGAAAACATTTGCCAAATGATTTACAGTAATAAATCACATTAGTTATTTTAGCTAGGTACATTAAACTTTATAACATGTTTTACAGATTATTTCTATTGCAAATACAAATAAAGTTATAAATTTTATTAAAGTGCACACGGACTTTATGGACACCCTGTATATATATATATATATATATATATATATATATATATATATATATATATATATATATATATATATATATATATATATTAACGCCTCATTAAACATTAATTAAATTCGTAGAATTTTGATGTTATTCTCACATACTTAATTTCTATAAAATCGTTTGTTTTAATTCGCCATAATTTTCCCTTTCTTTCGAAATTCAACTTTTGTGATTTTAACCAATATCAGTGACGCTATTTTTTACTGTCTCTCATCTATATTTCGCTTTAGAATAAAGGAAACACAAGTTTTATAATTAAAACTCTCTTCATCCGTTTTGTTTTCTCAGTGTCATCATCTCATACTTTTCCCTACAACTTCTCGACCTACCATTGCTCCTCAGGTTTCCCCGTTTAATAAAACTAGCCAACTTACTTCATACACCCACAGTTCCCCGCTTCACAACGACTTCTTTCTAACCGTCTAGCCATTTTCGTGATAATGTACCATGTCTCCTTAATCTGACAGGTCTGGTGTAACAGTATTCCTGACAGATGGCTATACTTGCCATAATCAAGTGGTCCTTGCTGGAATCATCGAGTTGATCTGCTTTACAAATTAATTGGAGATATACCTACTCATAGCAAACGACCTCTGGCCCCTAATCTACGCTGTCTCTGATTGGTGGCTTGGAAAGCTAGACATCCACCGGGTCCTCTGTGGACAAAAGAGTTGAGGACGAGCCAGTTCAAATTCTGGAACGTGACGAGCTGACAAACTGTTATAATGTTGAACTTTGTTAGTCAGAGCATCGTAGTCTGAGTGAAATTTCGTAAGAATGTAATTAATTAGAGACCGTCAATTCTTCCGGGCATTATTTCATGCTTAGTCCAGCTTACTTGGGTCAGTTTATGGCGTTTCAATTATATAAACATACATCTATATGACTGAATATAATGTCTGCATCCATGTGTAATATGTGTGTCTGGAGGTGATTTAAATGACGCAAATTTGACCAACTACCAACATGAACTAATTCCTGCAAGAATGAACGATCAGTAATCAATTATATGAAATTATATATATATATATATATATATATATATATATATATATATATATATATATATATATGTGTGTGTGTGTGTGTGTGTGTGTGTGTGTGTGTATGTATAAAGGATGTATGAAAATTACCTTTACAGTGTTTGGGGGAAAGTTCCTCACACCAAAACAAGGAACAGAATCCATATGAACAAATGTCTGCAAATCCATCGTTTTTGAGTTATTAAGTTTAAAGAAAGTTTACGGTAAATGGCGCTGTGTTGCTATTAGGACTAGGTTACATTGGCCATTCGTGTACATTTATGGATACTCTGTCTTCAAAGTTTAACCTGTGAAGTAGTGAGTTAATTTAGAACTGTTCCGTTTAAGAAAGGCAGGATAGTAGGCAGACATGACTTTTATATACGTCCGCGATTAGAAATGGGCTGGAGACTTTCTTTATATTTAATAGCTTAATATATATATATATATATATATATATATATATATATATATATATATATATATATATATATATATATAAGTTTTGAACAATAAAAATATTGAAAATTAAAAAATTCAATTTCCGATAAACTGGTTTGTGTATTAACATTTTTGTTTTATCATTTCAATTATGTTCCTCGAGTACTTTCGGCAAGCAGGGCCATCATCAGGAGAAAAATAATTCCTGCTTGTTTGTAGCAGTGAACTGCAGGAATAAATGACTGTCTCTAATGAAAGTGAACTTTTTCTGTAGTTTTCATTTGATATTTTATCGTTAATTTTGGTCAAACCTTGTGTTGGTCAAACGGCCTCTTTTGAGTTGTTTTTAAGATATAGTCTCGATAGATTCATGCGACTCTGAATTTCCTTCGTCAGTTTGATAGTTTTATAGGTTTTGGAGATGGGGATGTGTTCGTGTTAAGTGTATGTTATAATTTAGTTCTTCGGGAGTGTGCATGATGTGTGTAAGTGTATATAGTTGTATAGGTGTGTGTATAAGTGCGAGAATCCCGCACCTTCACAAGTATGTCTGTCTTGTGCGGGTGAGAAATGTTGGTAGGGCCTGATTATATATATGGCTTATATAGGATTTCTATCTATGTTGCTAAATTTGTGATTAAGCCCGTCTGGATGGAGTGTTTTAAGGCGCAAAATCCATTTGTCTTCATGGTCTTCTAGAAGTTTTCTAATCTTATCTTTTCCATCTTTTTCTGTTTTTTCAATTAAAGTGGATTTGGCATGGTTTTTAAAATCAATTTTTTCTACAGGAGGAGGAGCCGACTTGATTCGATTCAGATAATTATTAATTCTGTTGTGAAAGGGCCATTCAGATTTTCTCACATTGTTTCTGGCATAGTGTGCCTTATAGGAGTTAAATTATCTTATGACTTCTACAGATAGAGTCGTGGTTGATTTTTAAAGTAGATTTACTGACTGGGCTCGTGAACGAATTGGTGTTTCTAATGTGCTTACAGCATATGCTCCTTTTGTTGTTACATGGTTACTACCTATAATTTCCGTGAGTTTCTTAGGTATACGATATGCTAGAATGCCGGGTTCCTCAAATAAAATATAAGATCTTGTTTGAGATGTAGTACTTCCGAGCGATTTTGATTATCTGGGATAGTGGATGAAGAGTGGGGTTGAAAGTGTTTACTAGAGGGATGCGTCTGGATTTACTTTTATCTTATACATTAGGGTGTCTTCTCTACGTGTGGAAATTGGTTTATTTATTTGTATTCTGATTAGATGTTGTGTATAGTCACTTGTGAATTGATATATATATATATATATATATATATATATATATATATACATATACATATATATATATATATATATATGTGTGTGTGTAAACAATATTTTAACTTTACTCGATATAATGCTTCATAGAAATAATATTTTGTAATCAATATCGTCGCATGGAGGGCAGTAAAGCACTAAAACACATGGGGTTACAGGGTATAGAAAACTTAAATAAATCAGCGGGAAAAGAAAAGTGTAATCCGGACGATTGTAAATAGCCATTGACATTGCATTTAAATTTAATGTTCGTTGCAAAGCCTGGAAACGGAAGGCATATCCACAGACCAGAAGTGCGAGAATAGTAACTCTTAGCATAATATTTAGGGTTAAATTTAGCCAGTTCAACTATAAATTGATGAGGTTTCGATGCTAGCACAGTACTGTACTTACATTTAAAAAGTCCAGGTATCATAGCGAAGACCTCACCCGAAAAATTCCATGAAAGTATTTATAGAAAAGACACAGAGAGGCAACCTTACGGCGGTGGGAAAGTGACTGAAGCAAAGCTGCTAGATCAGGACCGATAATATTGCTTATTCTACTTTGTATTTTTAGCAAATTGTTTAAGTTAAATAACAAGGGCACCACTCCATAAGTGGCAGTAATATTCTAAGAATAGACGAACTGTAGGCTTCCAGATATGTATGATAAATTCTGGAGAGAAACATTGTCTCACCCAATACAGTGAACCGACCTTCTTGCTGACCTAGAAATGGATTCAATATACTCTTTCCACTTCATGTCAGCTGAGAACGTCAGCATGAGAAGGCGCAAGGAGCCACTTTCCCCGAGGTTAGCATCAGCCATGCTGATGGAAGGCAGAAAGGGGTCTCGCAGATGATTAATGGAGAAAGGTTTACTTTTGGAGGCTGTTAAAATTAACAAGCCATCTTTTGTCCCAGTTAAGGAAGGACTTGAGATTATTTTAGACATCGGATGCCATTTTGACCATGTCGGACTGATCAACCTAACAATCGAAACAAAAGACAATTTGTGAGCTGATGTCATCGGGAAGATCATTAATGAAAATTAATTTCAATTTGATTTTTACAGAAAAGCTACCAACAAGATTGACCTGTTCAATTTCTATTTCAACCACTGTAACAAGATCAAATCGAGAATAATTACAGGATTATATAAAGAACACTTATCTGCAACCCCCAATACTTATCCAAAGAAGAAATATACATTGACAATATCTTCAAAACTTTCAATATATTTTATTTCATACACAATGCGAAAAGAAAGGATACATAATATAAGACAGCAAAGAAGATAATATTAACGATATTGACAATATAAACACGATAAGAACAGACACAATAATAACCATAAACTTTGTAACATACTTTATCCAAAACAATGAATCCAATATAAACAACATGAAAATAATTACAACCATACCCAAACTTATGATGGATATGATCAGAACCAAAAATACCAATACCACTAATAATCGCCAAGCCGATAAAATAAATTGCCAGGACTGTTCCTCACAATACATTGGTGAAACTAGCAGAAATTAAAAAAAAAACATTTATCTAAAGACAAAAGAGGCTTTATGCACAACAATTTATAAAATGCATTTGTTATACATAGAAATAAATTCAACTACAACTTTCATCTAAATAATTCCACACTTATTAATAGAGAAAATAACTGATTTGGAAGGAAAATTCTTGGGAGTGCTACTATCGAATCTTATCAAAATATAAATCTACGCCCCGAATATTTCCAATATCACTATTCCTGAAGAAATTACTAAAAATTCATCACCCACCAAGTAGAACCGAAACATACTCTTTCTGATATCCAGAAAGAACGCTCTGTGTGAAACGCCTATCTGTCCCTAGATTTTAATCCAGAAATCAAATGGTACGCGTATACCGTGCGTAACAGCAAGATTGTCCAAACCGTGCAACAGTAAAAGTGTCCAATTCCTAGATTAAGTTTGAACCTTTGTATCTTAGAAATGATTAAGGATATATTACTGGAATTCTCCGATGTTTTTTTATAATACTATTGGACTCTGATTTGAACAATGTATATAGCTTTGAGTTGAAGTGAGGATTACCTCTTGCTGTTGTGACCTCCTGATCCAGTTTTCCTCTCTACTGTTCGCTCTTTTTTAAACTTATTCACTGTTCTCTTGATGGTTCTTGAATGGACTTTGAAAAATATGAATGTTGGTACCATTACTGTAGCAGAAAAGACGGGATTCAGTAGCACAGACACTAGAAACACGTTCGCAAAGTGAATTACAATGAACGCACAAAAGTCATTCTGCCGACTCAGCAGGGACTCACCTTTTTATACGTTCTTGTCGAGCCAGAGAATTTGCATACTGAGCCCGATGACAGCCTTGATCTAACTCATTGACGGATGCGCCTCGTCATTGCAGCGCCGGTGCTCCGAGAGTCTTTATGGCTAGCAGTCTGCTCGCACATATAGGGTACACTACTCTAGCCCTCTTGGACCTACGAGATAATTCTCCACAATTAAGGAAGGCCTGAATGATATTTTTTCTGTTACCATTTCTTAGTTGGGAACACACAGTGGGGCTGACATAAACCGATTTTAGCCTGTTCTCTTTCTAGCTGAATAACTCAAATGGTTTTTCAGTGATTCTTAGGACAAATAGTGTCAAGATGGCTGAACCTCTTATCTAAAAACCTGGAAAAAGAATTTAAATACTTTAGTGTTTTTTTTAGATATTAAATATTTTGTCGGATGAGACAATTATGCTGTTGCACGATTTGGATAATTTTGCTTTTACACTCGGTATCCGTGTTACCGAAAAAGATGTTGAACGAACGAGCGGTTCATTTTGACGCACAAGAAAATACCTAAATGCTGCGTTCTATATTTTTAAGAATCAGATCAGACCAAAAAAGGTGTATTCCTGCAGTATCTGGGGTGGGGTGTGCTCAGTAATCACTGTCCTGCCTCGAAAGACTTCAAAAGCGCTTACCCGGTCTCGTGGATGATGACTTATTCGCCGACCTCTAAGCCTTATCCCACACATGTAAAACCTCGTCAGCCTTTCTCTAATCTCTCCCTATTCTGATGTGAGCAATGTTACCAACTAATGTCACCAGCTCGGACGTTCACATTTATACGGGCCATGCCATATTCACGGTGGTCAACCATCGCGATTCTCTTCGGGTTCCATTGATAAAACTGAAGTTCCACTGAGACAGTGTCTCCTCGGACATCTTTCTTTATGCAACACATTCTCGAGAGAATGCATTCTTGACGTCTACAATCTTGATCTCTTCACGTTTCAGAATCAACCGATATCTATCCTACTTGTCCTCATAATACTCTTACTTCCCCCTTCCCCATCCCTTAAAATACCAATCAGTAAACCTCTACCTTGAGTGGCTCTTGGACACTGTACCGGGTGAATTCTCTATAAATAAAAGTGAATGTAACGAACTCGACTCTCTGACTTCGCATTCAGAGCCGTTATCCATTTTACCCCACGCACATCCGAGTATAGGTTAAAAGAATCCGGCGAGAAAACACATCCTTGTCTCACACTTATTACTATTTTTCTACATTTTTCTGACCTTTTTTTTAATCTGCATGCCGGCAAACATTTTTCTGACCTTTTTTTTAATCTGCATACCCAATAAGTATTATAATCTATGAAACAGGTGTAAGTTTTTTCTGCATTTCTATCGATCGCTATAATAGCATTTTGAAAATATTTCTTGTTCCAATGTCTTTATCAAGACCACACACTTCTTACACGATTTCCGTTCCAAATCTGCTAAGGGGTATATTCATAAGAATCTTAACGATACATTTCGTTATGCTGTTCATTGGGCTTATGTCCGACAGTGTTCACATTCATTTGCACCGGGATTCTTTGGCAATGATATGAAAATAGAATTGCTGAGAGCTTCCGGTATTTCATTTATTATTTCAGTAATATTATCGACCCCGAAATCGTCTAGGAGTGAAACATCTCTATTACAATCACATGTAATTTTTTGTCTGCTTTTTTTTTCTCTTCATCGTGGCCAGTGACGAGATTACTTCAGATTTTGCAATGTTGCTCTCTAGTGAACAGCAATCCTACATTCATTTTCTTCTTTCAAACCGCCTCATGCCATCTCTGTTTGTAGCACTGAAATACACTTACGATTTCTCTTATCTTAGACCCTTCTCACGTCCATGTTAACCTGATTTACTTAAAGAGAGTTATTTAAGCATTACACGTTCCTTTTCATCACCGTGCGTTTTGATTTTAACATGTTGACTCACACACAAACCAGCGGAAGGTTGTGATGGTTTGTCTGCAAGCCCATATCACCTCCCTGTGGGTCATTTTCTAATTTCTTTTCTATGAGGATTATTGGGAGTGAAAAGCTATGATGGATTACTAAGAGGTCATGATACATCAGGAACAGATTTTTTTTCTCAAAAAAAACAAAACAAATATTTTTATTTATTTATTCGTCTTTTATTTCGTTTTCGAATTGAATTTCTAATGTTGTTTGTTTGGGTCAATTTTTAAAATCTTTTTACATACAAGGAGCTGTACCATACATTCGTGTGGGACCCTGGTTTGTAAAATGGACTCAGGTACGGAGCGACACACCGTTGAGTTGTGGATTATAAATACTGCCTATGCACTTGCCTCATATGTGGCTTGGTTTTGTTTGTTTATCCCATATCAACCTCAATGGGTTATTTAATGCCGAGAAGTTTTTTTTATTGCTGGTAATATTTATTTTTTAATGTATTGCAGGTAATCTTTTTCAAAATATAGTGCTGGTAACAGAACCTAGTTTTACACTTCCATAGTGTTTAACAACATTTTGGAGGTTAACTATTTACCCATAGCTGGGAACCTAACAGGATCTATCACTCCAGGTCAGGGTGGACCTAGGAACAACAACAATTATGTGGTTCTGATCTCCTCAAGACCTCCTGATCAGAGGCTTCAATGCCGGTTGTAAATTCTTGTCATACTCAGGACGGGCTTCAGTTATGAAACAATGTCAAATCAGTCTCTTATACCAAAATTAATTCAGCTACAGGGCAGGGACCCTGGGACAACAAGGGAAATGAGGCTTGGGTGCCAAAGTGTTAAGCAATTTTGTTCTATACTTTGCAGGCGAAGGCCATATCATTTGAAACAATGTTTGGATTCATGGCGATAAAATTCTTCTTTTTTTTTTCTTTTCTATAATTAAATTCTTTTCGGCTTGTTATCGCAATTTCCTTTAATCTTATTATCCGTAATCAATGCTAACACCGGATTCACGATCAGGTATATTATTCATATTTCGCGCAGGATAAAAGGTCATGACGCGCTGTGAAAGTGCTCATTTCAAGTAATTTACAATCGTTATTATTATTATTGTCTCCCATAAAACACAGCCTTTTGCCAGACCTTACTAATCTTGACAACATACTCTCATCACTATATACACGTCATTGTAGAAGACAATTCCCTATTATAAGAAATTTATTTAATATCCAATCACGGGGAAAATACACTGACAGCATGAATGTGTCTTTAAATTTTCTTTTCAGTCAGTGAAATTTATCAGAGGTTCATTAAAGACATGACTGTAATATTGGAACAGAAAGCCGGCAATTTTGTTCAGTATCATATTTCGCGCGTTTATTACAATTGAACGAAATAATGTACATCAAAGATGCAGAGGTGGTGATTTTGGTGGAATGATGTTTGACGAATATTCATCTAGGCTAACGAACGAAATTGCATGTAAGATCTTTGACATTTTCTTGTTTATTCACTACAAGCTTTGAGTTCGTCAAATGGTATGCATATCATATGATTAAGGAGTCATTATTTTACTCAGGAAAAAGACAAAAAAGATGATTGTCAAGATTATGCTGAGATAATTTTCCGAATAATCTTTGAAGATCAGTGCCCGAATTTTGATTTTAACTAGGCGGTCGAACTCAGGTAAAATCAGAATTGTTTTTTATAAATATTTTTACATACACTCAGACACACATACATACGCGCGAGCACACACATACATGCACGCGCATCACCGACACACACGCTTGTGCAAATCAATTGAAACAAAACGAATAATTCCGTTATTATTTACTTTTTTTCGTATTTTTCCAATGGAACATGACGCAGTGCCCATGTTATTACTTCCTTTGTCCATTCCCCGAAGTCATTCCTTTCAGATTGACCACAGATTCTTGCCTGGATTTAAATCAGGAGAGTTTCCGAGCCAATCTATTGTACTTTGATTTGCACCCAAGTAAAGCTTGCCATTGTTTTAGTGCAGCATTGCAATTTCCGTACCATTCCTTGGAGTAACGTTTGTCCAATCTTCGAAGTCAATCCTTTCGGATTGACCACAGGTTCTCGATTGGATTTAACTTGCTGTTAATCGTAGTTTCTCCTCTTACCGAGGACGCGGATATAGGTTATCGTCATACCCAAGGACGGTTGAACCGCTGTATCTTAGAAAAAATAAAACGTATTTTACTGGAATTCTCGACGGTTTTTATAACACTATTGGACTCTATTTCGAGCAATAAAATGTATAATTACTCTCCAAGTTTAACAGAAAAATCGTGCGGAATTCGATTATAAACGAAATGATATGTTCATCAATAATTAATCATAGCTAATGATCGGAAACTCATGAAATATTGAAATAAACTTAAAATATATATATATCTGTCTTGGAGTAACAAGCTGCCTCAAACATTTCACGTACGATTTCACTTTCAAGTCTTTTTTCACTTCTTTTTGGACAGTCCTAGCAGGGAAATCCTCTCTCATGTGCCAAAAGGATTATGTATTGAGTCGTATCTTTTCTAATTGATCACTTTTTAGCTCTAAGTTGAAATGATGATGCCTCTTTGTATGATGACCTCTTGATAGAGTTTTCCTCTCTGCTGTTCCATCTTTTTTAAACTTATTCACCGTTGTGTTGAATGGTTCTTGAATGGACTTTGAAGACGGAAGCTAGAGTGTAAATGTTAATACAATTAGTGAAGACCTGAATGATCTTTTACCCTCTCACCATTACTCGGTTGGGAAGACAGTGGGTCTAACACAAAATGATTTTAATCTGTCTTCTTTCTAGATGAATAACTTAAAGGATTTTCAGTGATTCTTACGAAAAATGATGCCAAGATGGTTAAATGTCTTATGTGAAAACTTCGGAAAAAGAAACTCAATTAATTTAGTCGTTTTTTTTTTTAGCCATTAAACATTTCGTGTGGGATGGATAGTTAATTGGACAATTTTGCTTTTACACCCGGTATATTTTAAGATGGTCTGTCGATAAAAGCACCCATTTCCGGCGTGGTCAGTGGTGGCGATATTAGGTCCTAAACTAATATTTACAATAGCTGTACGTAAGTCATGTGATTTCGCAATTTGCCACAAGCGGAAATAGCAGACATTATACATGTAAACCGCCGTTGTATCGCGACATTTGATTCCATAATCGTACCGGATTGTCTCTTTTGAGGCTTCAACTGAGTTGATGAGGCGATTCTAAGAGAATTAGATACCTTACTGTTATGGGTCCTTACCTATAACTTCAGAATGAACTCTTCCTAACACTATGTATACTACGCCTCTCAAGAGAGAGAGAGAGAGAGAGAGAGAGAGAGAGAGAGAGAGAGAGACGAATCGAGTCGAACCGATAGTAGTTCAATCGAAACCAGACTGACAGTCACACTAACACCTTCCACATCTTGTATTATTATTCCGTGTAATATATCTTCGTTATTTCTACTCTTGTGTTCGTGTTGTTCTTCCTTGGTCCTAACCTGGACCATAACAGTGGCGACGAGGATATTGAAAAAACGAATTCTACGTGGAGAATCTAAAAAAAATATTAAAGACCCCTGCAAGGTAAAAGCTTTGGAGAGGGTGTTATGAGTCCTTACCTATAACTAGAGAATGAACTCTTCCTAACACTATGTATACTACGCTTCTCAAGAGAGAGAGAGACGAATCGAGTCGAGCCGATAGTAGTTCACTCCAAACCAGACTGACAGACATACTAACATCTTCCACATCTTGTATTATTATTCCGTGTAAGATATCTTCGTTATTTTTACTCTTGTGTTCGTGTTGTTCTTCCTTGGTCCTGACCTGGACCATAACACTTTCCAGAGTACATAATTGGTGCTCACAATTTTAACAACATAAGATATACAAATGACTCAGTGGTGATAGCAGGCGCAGAAAGGAAACTGCTAGGAAGTAAGAAGAAAGGACTAAACATCAATTGCAAGAAGACAGAATGCATGCATGCCAAAGGAACAGCCCACCATGCAAATTAAAAATTGGTGATAACAAAATCATGTACAAGGATTTAAATATCTGAAAACTATTTATTAATATCTGAATATTGGTGCTGAAGTAATTAGCGTTATGGATGTTTAACATCTGGAATTGACAGACGAATGACACAGGAAATGAATACAGCGTTTGATGGGAAAGTCTCAGATGGTCGAAATGAATATCGGTTGAAACCTTGTGATACGAATAATAAGATTGATTCACGAGGCATTCTAGAATCTTTGAAACGTTTTCTTTAGGCGAGGCAATTATAACTATTCTAGATATCATCATTATAATATATAATTACTATACATCTAATAAGCTGGCTTGATATTCTCCGTTATTCCACGATGAAGGGGTTGGCTGTTACAGATCTTTGAACACACTACTAAACACTGGCTGTCACAGCTAGATGCTTTGTAGAAGATGTTCGCTTTTCAGTAAAGCTGTGTGTTGCACTATGTGAAAAAGAATACAGAAACTTCTGTAATGCCCCCAAAAGCTTATGGATTAACTTATAAGACTTGAGCTTCTGTGTTTCGCAAGAACGGTTCAAGTACGATTGGAGAGAGGGAAGAGACAACGAGAGATGTGGGAAGAAGTAGATTTTTAGAACATGGTTGAGAAAAGTCGTAATTTTCTGGATGAAAAACGTCGTGTTTCTACGAAGACGATAAACCTTCCGTTCGGAGTTGATGTGGCAACTCCACACAAAATTATTCAGGAAGATCTGATGATGCACAAAATTCGTGCAAAGTTGTTCCCAGGGTGACGAATAGAAGGAAAGACGCGTTGGCAACTAAGTATTTGACAGATATGGCCATTAAAACTGTCCCTCGCCTTCCCTACAATAGTGAGCTTCCAACCTTTGGCTTTTAGTTGCAATCCAATCTAAAGGAAACTTCAGTGGCAGTCATATTAAAGGTATTGAAAAGTGTAAAAAGTCTTCGGATAACTCCCATGGGGCCTTCAGGAATGGCTAGATCTCTCCAACAAGTGCATTGGTGTTAGAGAATCTTACCTTCGATGGGACTAGAGGTTGGCACTTCTTTGTCGCCCTTGAAAAAGTCTCAAAATGTTTGGGATGTCTCTCGTAAATTAAAGAATTTGGTTCAGTAAAAAAGACCAGTCGCCTTTATATACATAACAGCGCATAGAGATAACCCAATTAATACATACGCCAAACAAATTCCCAATGAAATAAAACAAACAATTAACAGCCATTTGTGATTGAATGGATAATTTATGCATTGAATCATTTCGATCAATTCCCTTGTTGAATATGGACGTTTTTGCAAGATTAAATATGCTTTGATCTTTTAATAATCTCTCGTAATATACCGTGTATTTTCTACTTACGTATCTCGTCCCAGGATTAATGAAAAAACATGGCAATCTTTAAAAACTTGAAAATAGAATCGGATAAATAGATTAATCAACTCGACAGACACTTGTCACTGTCCAAAATATTATTTTGTATATTTTCGATTAATAATATTAATTGGTTACAACTTAATATGATGTTCCAATTTTACATTCAGTGAATCATCACCTTTGTGTAGCGATATCTTTTTATCATAGTAATTTAACGGGCTAAGTCTGCCTACAAATTAAATTGCAGGAATTGGTATTAAAAATCAACAACAACAAACAAATATAACATTAAAATAAGAAAATTCGATGTGGAATAATTGAAATAATTCCTTCGGAATTTCAGACATTTTTATTATATGAATATTATCGCTAATATGAGATACATTAATATAAATACAACACGAATTAAAAAATCAATATGACAGGAAAAGACTGAAGGAAATGTCTCTCTTTAAAATAATTAAAAAGAAGGAAAATATAATTTGGCCATTGTCCTAGAGTTGATTGATATGTAAGTTCAACCATGTGGCGTCGATGATAGTGGGGTCATGAGTATGTCTGAGTAGAAAATAAAACGATATTTTAATATTGCAAGAATTTGATATTTGGAAACATTGCGTGATATTCGAATAAGAAGCTGGAAGTTATTTTCTATCTCTTGGTGAAAGTGATACGCATTACCTTTTAAAATTCAGATTGTGTGTTCAAGGGCCATGAAAAGCCGGGACCTAGAATATTGGAACATCGAGACGCGATAATAATGAGAATACTCAATTATATATAGCTTTGATCCGTTCTATATGGGTCTGTTTTGTATGCTGGTAATCTTCTTTGCTAGACCAAGAAGAGATTTCACCGTAAATTTAAATGTTTCGTCATTTGATTTTAGAAGTGTCGAGTTGACAGATTTTCTAGTAGATGAATGTCATTTAAATTGTGATGAGATTCTTATACGTATATATGTATATCTTTTAATCATTGCATCCCAAACAATGCGATAATCCCAGTATTTTCTTGTAAGTCCAAGAACAATTTGGATGATTACTGCACACAAAAACAATGGTTAATCATCAAAGAAAAAATATTTCCTTTAAATAATATGCGAAAATAACCATTATTTGCCAGATGAATGTCACAAGAGCCGAAACAGGTGTAGCAAAATAAAGAAAATAAAGTATAGATATACTTACAATAATCTACCCTATAAACAAACATGTTTTCGTGTTCCTTTTTCCTTTCAATATAAACAGAACGACGGAGTCTACAACTATATATATATATATATATATAAATATATAAATATAAAAGGGAACATAGAAGTCAACACTTAGAGGCGACAGTCTGTTTCATGCTAGTGCAATCGTCAGGCAACTTCTATGTTCACTTTTATATTTACACACGCTCTATCTCTGATATTGAGCACTTTATCTCATAAATATAGCACACTTTAAGACTATATTTCTTGATATATATATATATATATATATATATATATATATATATATGAGAACGACAATAATATATAAATTTTAACGTTCACAGCATTAATTGGAAAGAGGGCTCGATACAGATTGTAGAGCAATAATTATTTATTATAATTGGTTTTGTCTATATATATATATATATATATATATATATATATATATATATATATATATATATATATGTAAAATTGTAACCTCTGTCTGTCTGTTTGTTATCGAACTCATCCTAGGGTGCTGTACACAGAATCTCATGACAATATATATTCTGAAACCAGGGTATTTGAATAAGTATATTTGATTTTGATCAAAGTGGAGCCCCGGGATGTGGGCACAAACCCCGCACTGAATTTTTCCCATTAGATTTAAAATAAATTTGAATTTGAACATTGGAATGAATCCTATGCAGTATATAGATAGAGAAAGCCAGAAGATGGAGGTCACATAGACAAGTTGAAAATTAGATGATATGAACGTCAAGTTGAGCAATAAATCAGTAGATCGTGCCTTACCATACAGATTTGTTGCGACAATTCAATCGTCATTTCAATGTTGAAATCTACTCATCAATTTATTCAATGAATTATTGCATCAAATAATTACCAAAAGGTTCAGATCAAGCTGTTTTTCCACCCCCACTGATTTTTTCCTTTTGATTTGATTTACATTTAAATTTGAACAATGGAATGACTCTCATGCAAAATATAGAAGGGGGAAACCAGAAGATCACATCGGCAAGATCATTGAATAATACTGAAATGCATAATTTTTCTTCACAAGTTATAACCTTGATTTAAAATCAATGATCATTTATTTGCAAAAAATAAGGTGTGACATGCAGCAAGGCGCAAGTAATTCGGCTACGCACACACTCACACACGCACACACACACACACACACACACACATATATATATATACGCACATATATATGTATATATATATATACATACACACACACGCATATATATATATATATATATATATATATATATATATATTAGGTGTTGTTCGGGATCATTTTAATAAGTCATTATTGCTTTAAATCTTCGGATATTAAAATGGCGATAGCACACCTCACATCATCCATATCTATCTCTGCCATGTCTTTTTTTTTTACCTTAGAATATAATGATTATTTCAGGAACTTCGGTTTCGAAATATCCCATGTGAAAATCGACCGGAATGCAAACACATCTTAGCAAAAAGACCCGCTGACTCCCTAAAAGTTGTAGAAGGATGTCAACCCAAAATCGATCAGGTATTCTTCGATCAGATGCAGAAATGGTACCGAAATATACTTAATAGACACTAATGAGTACTACACTTATTTTGTCTGGTAGGAGTCGCTGTGTTTGTGTTCGATCAGAAATTCTTTGTTCTCTTCATATAATACATTGGTGATAATATTGCCGAAGGTTCTTAAAATCTAGTTATCTTTCCCGTTGATGTTTATTGTTCGAGAGGCCCTCTCAAGATGGCGAAGTCAAAAGATCACTACTTGGAGATCGATCTTTTTTCAATCATGTTTCTGGAATCTTAAAATAATTTTCTTGTGTTTTATTCATAAGTGTTTATTCACGTGTTTTATTTTCTGAACAGTGTGCTTGCTGAGACCGGAAGCTGCTTTCGAACTGAATTCTTTATGTAATGTTTGGATTATACTCGTTCGGCATGGACATATACATCGATTTGTACCTATTTAGTATTATCCGGCCCCGGATTTGAACTTATAATTATTATTCACAAACCGAAATTATAATCCACTACCGAATGTAGAGACGTGGGTCTGTATATCCTAAACTGCCTGCTGGTGAATTTGATGGTTCTTGTTACGTCTGACTGCATTCACCTAGGCTTATGTTTTCTCCTGCTGCTACATCAGTTGTTGCCTTGCTGTCAGATCTCTTATATGTTCAATATATATATATATATATATATATATTTATATATATATATATATATACTCTCAATATATATATATATATATTTATATATATATATATATACTCTCGATATATATATATATATATATATATATATATATATATATATATATATTAAGAGTATATAATAAAAGTATATTATCGATATATCGAAAATATACTGATTGTTTAGGTAAAATGCATTGGAAATGACCGGCTTCTAGAAATACTAAGAAATGACAACAATGAAGTAGAGTACTGGACCAAGAATAACATGGGATTCCATATTTAAAATTACATTTTATTTCACTCCAGTACTTTGTCTGGTTCCTCAGTCGAAACATATTAAGTACATTCTGGTCTGCGATGCGTGAGAGATGTCCCGATCGTGTCTGGGACGTTTTTTCAAAATATACCTATATATCTATGTCATGCGACTCTTTCACACAGGTGCAAATGTGAGATTGCTTAATTCTGCACTCGGAGGCCAGAAGGCCGCCTCCGATCACCTATGCACCTCGCTGCCTTTCTCGTCATTTCTAGCTTTAAATTACAATGCTAGAAGACGGCTAGGGGGTAATTCCATGGGTAATACGATTTTGGGCTACAAATTGTTTTGAGTAAATAAATATTTTAGCAAAGACATCAAGAGCAAAAACAAATAATCCAACCAAATAACAGAAACCACTTTATATTTCAAGAGAATAGAAAATAATAGCATAAATACAGTGTTGGCGTTCCACACAACTTCAACCAGAAAATTTACGAAAGGAATGGTTCATCAATACCGGAAAGAACTATAACAGCTACTGGACATGAGAAACCTATTTTCCTTAAAAAAATAATAGATTTGTTTGTAAATTTTAAACGAAAGTAGCACTGACTGTTATGCATTAATTATTACTTAGACATCGTCTAATTATTGCTAATAGAAACTAATGCTAATCATTATTCTACTTGTTATGTGTGATAATTATTATATTATTAAAAATAAAGTATTAGTAAATATTACTTTTATTGTTGTTAGCAAAAGTAAAGGAAAACCACTTCACTATCTTTTGAAAGACTACTTGGCAATTACGAGATAATTAATAAAAGTGTTGTATATTGTCGGAATAGACATAACTCTCAAGTCACACTAGAACTCAAGTTTGATTGATTCTTTTACGGTTTAACAATATTTTCACGTTATTTAAAACCACAAAATATTTCTAAAATGTAAGAATTTTGGGGTGGATAATAAAGATTTATTTATATAAGTCTCACTAACTAACCCATAGATAAGGGAGAAGATGATTTGGGATTCATAGCTTTCCCAAGGGAATTCACCGAATGTGCACATAAAGAAAGCAACAGAAATTGGAACTCCGGTCTTCCATTAACAATTCCGAGACATTATCCATTTCTCTATTTGAAAACAGTAAAAAGAAAAAACAATTTAAATGAAATCCGTTAGATCATTTACATAAAACATATAGTAAAAAAATTAAATTCAATATTCCCCTTTTCGCTGTGCGCATGCGTAGTCGCATCAACGTAAACATAAACTCATTCTGACGAAGTCCTAAGGGCGAAACGCGTCACACGAAAACTTTTCCCTCTTTGTCATACTTATTTCTCCATATATATATATATATATATATATATATATATGGAGAAATAAGTATGATATCGTCTCTCCATCAAACTTAAATCTAATATAAATATGTCTCCATTAACCATGTCCCGAAGAAGGTCTATTTGACCGAAACGTCTGACGTCGACAGAATAACAAAAACAAAAACAAAATAAAAACAGTAAACTCACATATTCGGATTTTGCTTTGTCTTTTCCACATTTTCATCATATATATATATATATATATATATATATATATATATATATGGATATATAATATATATATATATATGTTTGTGTGTGTGTGCATGTGTGTGTGTGTGTGTGTGTGCATATACAGGGTGATTGAAAAGTACCTCCCTCTTTTATGTATGCTTTCATCTCCAGTCTAACTATAATTTTTACAAGAGCCCATACATCAAATAAGGATTTAATTTTCAATCTCGCAGTATCCATCACTGTCTCTAATTTCTCTCTCTCGCTCTCTCTCTCTATATATATATATATCTATCTATATATATATATATATATATATATATATATATAGTTAGGAGCCCTAACTCTTGCGTAGCGTCTTGAGCGGCCGCTCTGATCAACAGTTGCATAATATCGGGGTGTCGGTAGTGCCATGTCGCGCATGGATAGGTGTCCCTGCAGTCATTTCCGGTGGGCAACCCTGAGGCCACATTATGAATCTTGCTGTGCCAATCCCCCTCTCTGTTCGCGTCATGGGTATCAACCATCGGCTTCCTTTAACTCAGGCCTTCTCCCTCTTTCCAAAATCAATTACCAACATGAATAACAAAAAACTGAAATACAAACCTTCCTTCACCACTCCTATCTGCTCTTCCTCCAACCCTTCTGTAACCCCTTGCGTGATAGTGGCCACCGGCCTTGCTCGGGGTGATACGCTTAAAAAAAAAAAAAAAAAAAAAAAAAAAAAAACATAAAATAGGGAGGTACTTTTCAATCAACCTGTATACACGCGCGCGCTCACACACACACACACACACACACACACACACACACATATATATATATATATATATATATATATATATATATATATATATATATATATATATATATGGAGAGAGAGATACATATTAATGAATAGTTATAATTATGTGAAACGACGCCTACCATAAAGAAAATTCGTAAGTTTTAATTTCACTTTTTCTTCACTGAGACTTCCTGGGTATGACGATAAACTACGTCCAACAACAAGGCCTCTGATCAGGAGGTTTTGAGGAGGGTGGAAACACATCTTAACTGACGGTGTTCCTAGGTCCACTCTGACCCAGGGTGGTAGCACCTGTTAGGATCCCTGCTATGAGCAAAGGGTTACCCCGAAACTTGTGTCAAAACGCTATGAAAAATTAAAAATAGGTTTTAATAACAGAAATACTTTGTTCGATACTCACTGAGTGCTCCATACTCTCGGCCGTGTGCCACATCTAAGCTATCCTTAGAAAATCATTTATTGATATTTACGTAGCCCAGGGATCCGTTCCTGTGCTGGTGTATCACGGCTACGACTAGCTCTGACCAGCTATGACAAGCCAAGACCTGCTATGACTTTCTTAGACCAGATCTGACCAGCTTGGGCACGCTATGACCAGCTAAGGCCAGCTTGAACCAGCGGCTCGAGTAAAAACTCGGGTCCCCACGTTAAAAACTGCTCTTGTGTCACAACTTGACTCAGTTGGGGGGAGGGGCAAGTAAATCTCTACTCTGTAAAAAAAATATTACCATCAATACATTTTTGAAAAACAAATGTTACCAGAAATAGATTTTTGGAAAAAAATATTACCAGCAATACATTTTTGAAAAACCAATGTTACCAGAAATAGATTTTTGGAAAAAAATATTACCAGCAATACATTTTTGAAAAACCAATGTTACCAGAAATAGATTTTTGGAAAAAAATATTACCAACAATGAAAATCTTGTCGGTATTAAGTAACCCATTGAGGTTGATATCACGTAAAACAAACCAATCTCCACTGAGTTGACCTTGTACGAAACTAAGCAATGACGATGCGTGCTTTTTGGCTATAGTTCTACAGTATGAAACTATATTCTGCTGTAGCAGAAATGTCGTAGCCACTTATAGTTCACGTACAGGGAATATCACGGAAGTCCGATTGATTACGTTTCTTCAGGAAAATGTCTCCAAATATCCATGTTAATGCCGAGTGTATTGTTAACGTAAGGCATTAAAATCGTTTACCGAAGAGGACCAACAGCAAGCCAGCTGAATTAGAAAAACAAACTACTAAACAGCAATTATTTTTCAAATTATTCAGAATACCAGAAGTTAAAAGTATTGAAGAATCCATCAGAAGACCGATTACTAAAATCGCACTTCCTCGAAACTCGGAGATATTTACAAAGCATAACTTTCTATAGTATCTGGTCCTCCTCACATTTGAATAGACGGATACCTGGTGAAAGTTTGGAGCAAGTAAATATAATTTTGAACAGGTTGTATGCAAGCCTTCTTCACTCGTCTGTTAACCTCAGAATGTAAAATAATTCTCTTATCTATTACTTTCATCAGTAGGTCTTCCTAGGCGTCTGGAGTCTTGGAGATTTTGCGCATGAGTAAGCAGAACCTAGTACAACACCCACAAGGTAATCTGCAACCACATGCAACTGAGAAAAGCTCTTGACGCCATATGACTTTGAGCACCTGATACTAGATCCATAATTTTGTAAACTGTAGAAGTCGGAGAAAAAGAAGTGAAACCAAACGCGAGGCAATATCGCTAACGCGGAGAAAAAATTGTAAGTATTTGTAGATGTTGAAAGGAGTTTCACTAACTTATTTAGTGAGAAGTATAGGGATATGAAAACTGAAGAAAAAAGTACTGAGGTTGCGATAATAAGGTTTAATTTTATTTATAAATAATTTGAGCTTACAGGATGTGTGTGTAGCATGGCGGATATTGACGCAAAAAGTGGGATAGGTGTGTCGAGTTCCAATGTCATCTGAGGTCATTGCGTTCGCTCTCTCGCTCATAACTTTGCAAACATAGAAAGTGATCTTTTCTTCTCCACCTAGGCGTTAATAGTTGCCAAACAGTCCAGGACAAAGGAAACACTCAATTCAAAATAAGTTTAATAATTCCATCCTATAAAAACATGACTTTAAAAAAAATAAAATGCGCTGATAAATATTCTCGGTCTCTTATTTTGAGGACAAACTTTTGGAACAAAAAGCTACAGTCATCTTTCAAAGATTTTTACTGAACAAAAAATTCAAACTGATACTTTAATAAGTACATAAAATGTTGTAAGCAAAAAGTTAGGTGTCCTGGGTGTGACGATAAAATACACCCGGAAGCATAGCCTCTGATCGGTTTCCTTCATTTTATCTTAATAATTTCACTCTAAGGAAGGCGGGAATGTTACTGGTACGCAAGGAGTTACAGATAGTGAAAGTGAGAGAAAAGATCGGCTTTAGGGGTTCCGAGGGAAACGTAACAGCTAAACGGGATTCAAGAAGACAGAAGATTTCGATTAACGTTGCATTTAAATTTTTGAAGATTGTAGTTAAGCAAGGAAACGGAAGTTCCACAGGGAGAAGTGCGAGAAAAGAAAATGTTGACATAGAATTGGCTGTTACATTTTACTAATTCAACAGTAAAACGGTGGGACCTAGATGCAAATCTAGAAGAACACTTAAACTCACGTAGCACAGGAAGCATGGAAAAAACTCGACAAAGCAGTTGCTATGAAAATATTTTTAGAAAAGACAAAGGAAAAACCACATATGGAAGTGTAGATCAGTTTTTTACCTTTTAGTTTCTTTCCCAGATATAGGATAATGATTCCACTTGATTTCTTGCAAATATTGTTCTCGCTAATACCAATATTTGATCACTTTTTGTTTCTTTTTTTTTTAAAAAAAAAGAAAAATAATGCCGTGGCGCGTAAAGTTTAGGGAAAGTCCTGCCTGAGTAAATGTTTCAGATCATTAATGGTAGTCATTAAATTTATAAAGAATTTTTTAAATTTATTTTATTTCTCGCTTTTAAAGACAGAAATTTAATTAAATAACTATTACTCATTCACCAGGTTTGGCACCCTGGAAAAGGATTAAATGACCGGCAGCTAACAACATAGGGGGATGGTGGGAATTTTATAATGACATCAGAGAGATTTTGCAAGTAACTGCAAGAGGAGATTTAGACCAATATTTAAAATTTGACGGCGATAATTGTAAGCATAGCAACAGAAAGATGTGGCTTTGTTGAAACATGAAACCAGGAAAAACGTACAATTTGAACAGGAGAGAGCACAAGATAACAGAGAAATCAGAACAGTCAGGAAACAATTTAAATCTGCCAGTACTGAAGAAAGAGTTGCTCTAATGGAGTTATTTAACATCCTGAGAAATAAATTGAATTTATGCAGAGCAGAGTGGTGACAGAAGGAGGAAAGAAAAAGCAAGGAAATAAGCAAGTTCCATATCAAATCTTTTTGGCTTCACTAAGTCTCTCCTTGAAGATAAGAGGAGTGGCATTTTAGAGATATCAAAGGAGTTTGTTAACAGGAATATCGAGAAGTCACAGCTGACCTGACAAAGCACCAGTTATAAAAAGCAGTTGTTTTCCTTTACATTTTTTTCCATTTTTATGAGGTCTAAATGAATCCCAGTAGTAAAGTCGATTTCATAGCGCGCTGCTTACGGTAGCAAATGCAAACAAATGCGGGGTTCATCGGATAATCAGCCGAATGAGCCCCTCCCCGAACGAGCAAGAACAGCGCAGTTTCATTAAAGAAACTAGAACAAGGAATGAAATATTTATTTCAGGATGACAGAAAAGACAAAGGAAAGCCACATGTCGAAGTAAGAAAGTGACTGAAGTGGATATCCCTGGTCAGGATCGGTTATATTGCAGATCGATCTTTGGATTTTGTCAAGGACCTCGATATGAGTATCATGGACACCTAACTAGATATGGCAATAGTATTCAATGAATGGACGAATTGTAAATTTGTAAATGTGCAACATGGACTCTGACGAGAAAAAGACCCAACAGTCCTTGCAGTAGATGCAGCTATTGATTCAATGAAGTCGTTCCACTTCAATTCAATTAAAAACGTGAGGCCAAGAAGCCGCAGTGTGTTTCTTTTCGTGAATCTAGCATCAGCCATGCTGATGGTGGCAGGATCCTCTACAGTGGTTAAATCCCCCATCCCAGCTGTTTCCGCTCCTTCCTACCAATATACTGCAATGTTAGTTAGACATAGCATGGTCTAAAATTTCTGTGGGCCACAGATCAACTTTCCAAATAAGTTATACGAGTGTCCATTCTCTGGAATAATTTAACTGGAAGTCTACTCCAGGACAGATCTTATTCTTGCAAAGTCCTTTCAGAGGTAGGTCTGCCAAACCGATAACATCAGAATGAAGAGACGTTACCACCATTCACGTATATCACAAAATATTCAAGACAAGACAAATTCAGAAGGATGTATAAATTATGAAAGCCATTTTATAAAATCCGATTTCATAGATTATGTAAAACGGTTTCATATAATGCGATTCAAAGGACTTTTAATAAGTGTTAGATTCGAACAAAAATGTAGTATAACTCTCATATCTGTCTTGAAGTTTCCCCATCTTCACTTAACAGAGTTTAACATTATTTACACAGCTTTTTCCGCAATTAATTGTTTACCCTATCCACAGATGAGACCCCGTATGCTTACTGAAAAAGTATAACTACTTCTATGGTATATGTTCAGTCCAGCTCTATTCTTTAATGAAAAGAGGCCAGTCCTTTGCATTTAAACTTCCTCACCATCTCTACACTTTATCCCCACGTATTCAGCTTTGGTAAGAAGAATTTTCTACCTAGAATTTTCTTCTCTATATTTTGGAATAAATTTCCAAGCACCACTTCAAGTATAAGGTCCGTTATCTAGCCTCCATATCCTAATAACCTTCATTTCCAATTTACTCCTTTTTTATCAAACATACTCTAAGCCTCTATCTGGAGTGTCTCTTGTGCCTTGTATTGGGTGACCATTTGTTAAAGAGCGTATGAATCTTTCATTTGACATCAATACTCTTCTAATATTGGATAGAAGGATTTATTTAGATTCTAACTGTTGAGAAATGAGGATTGACGAACTAGAAATATTTTATAAATTATATTCCTATATTTTTGCAGAATTTATGCTGAGAATCCTGACAACGTCACCTTTCTTGCTAGACATCAATTAGCACTTCCATACAACGTTTCTTTTAGATTTCCCCGGTTTCTGTGAGAACAATTTCCAGCTTCACGGAGCTTTGTAATTTCCTCAGGAAAAATAAAGGATTTATTTTATGCGTCTAGTAAGCCTAAAAAGTGATGTAAATTATGGCACAAGAATTATGGTTTGTTCCTATCCTTCTGCATAATATGCCATTTTAGATGTTACCTGCCAGTTCTTCATGAGTTTTGAGACAGCTAGGTGACCAGAGCATATTTTAGAAGCATATTAGAATAAATCAGAACCTATAATGACAGCGAGACGCCTCTGATACAGATACAACATGAATAAACCGTGATTTACTCAACCTATTCAGTGACGGGAATTCGGAGAGATTTAGACGTCCTACAAGAATTCATTACTGGCGGCCACAATCTTAACAACATAAGATATGCAAATAACACAGTATTGATAGCATACACAGAAAGGATACTAATTAACCCCTACAGAATCGAATGAAGGAAAGCGAGAAGAAAGGACTAATTTTCAATTGCGAAAAGAAAGGCTGTTTGTTGTAAGCAAAAAGAACATCAAAATGGTGATACATAATTCAAACAAATTCAGACTATTATCCTCATCTTTGTCGCCATATTTATTACAACGTTTCAGCCGTTGTACGCTCCGGCCTTCTTCGGTTGGAATGTCGAACTGAACCCTTTATTTTGCTCACTGGCGTAGACTGTTCTAGTTCGGCGTGCCATGTTTTTAATGGATGTCAGTTGTCAGTTAACTCCTGTTAATTCCCCTCTCCTAATTGTCCACTTCCTTAACCTTTTATTGACCTCACATTGGATCTAACCAACGC
>OZ038489.1:112951403-113011403 GCA_964036315.1 Acanthosepion esculentum | reverse complement strand
TAAGGTTTATTGTCGAGGATTGTGAGATAAGCGCACTCTCACTACATTTCCTTCATGGTGAATAAATTATCACACCTTTACAGAAAATATTTTTAGATTGTAAGATTTTTTTGAGGGGTATAATAATCCTTTTACTAATACAAGATTTAGTAATTAACCCATAGCTGGGAGGAGAAGATGTGGATTCATACTTTAGCCAAGGTAATTTGCGCGACGTCAATATGACGAACTTGCTTATAGTGTTGTTATGCGGTCTAAAAACGTGAAACATAACAAATGTATATTGTATATTTTTTTCTTTTAAACTGTTAATTTTCACATTTGAGCATCTGATGGACTTACCAATAGAATGATTATTTCATTGCATGAATTAAACAATTGTTACTAATATGCACTTAATAAAATTTAACTGTGTTCCTTTTCTCACCTATGCTGCTTCATTATCTTCGCAATTCAATTCCTCTACTGTTTTTGGTCTTTTATCCAAGGCGCGAAGCACTTCAAGGTAACTTTGTCCATATCGGTGCATCTATTTCTTTCCAATTCTCATACAAAAATATAGAAATATCACAGCCCCTATCTAATTGTAGGGTCACGGCTTTGTTCATGCAGACGATAAAGTATTTTTTTCTTTTTTTGGATATCGAGGCTTACTTTCACCAAATATATTCTTTTAGCACGGTTATTATATATTAATCTTTCACTTTCCCAACTGAAGAAATCTTTTGTATTCAAGCTCCCCACAACAGAATTTCTTTTACATTATTTACATTATTCGGACTATTGTCCTCATCTTTGTCGCCATATTTATTACAACGTTTCGGCCTTTCAGTATCTGTCTCTATTTCTGAGATGAAGTATTATGTACACTATTTACATTATTCGGACTATTGTCCTCATCTTTGTCGCCATATTTATTACAACGTTTCGGCCTTTCAGTATCTGTCTCTATTTCTGAGATGAAGTATTATGTACACTATTTACATTATTCGGACTATTGTCCTCATCTTTTTCGCCATATTTATTACAACGTTTCGGCCGTTGTACGCTCCGGCTTTTCTCAGGTAGTTGGAATGTCGAACTGAACACTTTATTTCGCTCACTGGGGTAGACTGTTCTAGTTCCACGTGCCATGTTTAACGGATGTCAGTTATCGGTTATCTGTTAATTTCCCTCTGAAAGTTCTCCACTGCCTTAACCGGGTATTGAACTCGCATTCATTGGGTCCTGTCACTGGGTAAATGCGACAGTTACTATCGCATTTATCCACTGTGCCATGTGTCCTAGACAGATACAGAATTTATTTTAATTTTAAAAAGACAATATTTCCGGAAATGCATTTCCCTCACAACTGTAACATGGCTTCGGTGGAGCATTATTGTTTGCCCTATTTTTCATTCAATCAACCTCCATTTTCATTTCTTACTCTTCTTCAATCCGACACGTGTCATGTTTTAAATTTATTAACATTTGATACTCCTCAGCCATCATCTGTAAATGTATCCCTAGGTACCGTTCAAGCTTTGCTAACATCCATGTGCTTATTTGGTTATCTATGTGAGACTTCAGTCCCAACACGAAAATGAAACATTTAGACTGGTCTTCTGTTAAATCTTTTAATTTACTTTTTTTCCAGCATATGTAGAGAATCGATTTATCTTTTGTCTTCAAGTTGAAAATTTGATATGGGCTCTGAAAAAACAATTACTTTTTCGCCAAAGATTTTCAACAACACTTTTACCGAGTTTTTAAAATCCAGGCCACTTGTCTTTTTTTGTTTTGGTAATAGAAAATCACAGTACCTTTCAGGTTCTTTTGTTCCCAACTTCCTCAGTAGTAGCCGCATTGTTTCCTCCCTGCGCATTCTTTTTCAAAGAAATCATCAAAACATCGAAAATAAGCCTCAATGATGAGGTTATCCTACGGGTTGTAATTAAATTCCTGAATTAAATTCGAAACGGAATACGTTCGACTTTCTCTTTCACTTAAAAACGCTTTCAAAACCCATGTCTGGTGTTGGATTATTAGAAGTAAACCCTCAATTCTGTTAGAAGAAAGAATAAAATATTGTTTTTTGCTAATTTCCACATTGCCATCGCCACTGTTGTAATGTATCTATTAAATAGTTGAGTTCAGTCTCTCTCTTCGAGTAAGTCCACCTGCAGAATATTTATTGTATATGAAATACAATTTTGTCACATGGCCTAAAAAGGGGAGAGGTTGAGGCTGGTCAACACTAACTATCCTATACCTAGCTAATCCGATTCATGACCCATTCACTCATTACAATTTTCACATTCACCATAAAAACTCGTCCGTCATTACTCAATCTTCCATACACCACAATACCGCATCTTCTCAAGGGGGACCTACAAAATGCGTCCCATGCCATAAAAATTTAATGATAATAAATTATTATACATAAAAATCTAATAATGAAGAAAGAGAGGAGAAGGAGTTGAACCCAATAATAAACTAAAAATTCAACACAAAGTAAACTAAACATAACTGATGTTAGTAGGGCCCGTCCAAACATCACAAAGGAGAGGCCACTGTATTCTGCCCATTGGACGAAATCAAGAATCTCTCTCGCTAAGGGAGTGGGAAAAGGATAAAAAAATTATACGTCCATGGGAAAATATAAAGCAAGTCCACTTGCAGATTACAAATTTATTTTCTCATACTACAGCTAAATACGGGTTTTGCAGTATCATTATTTATTGCCCAATTTGAAAATGTGGTACAAAGCCAACACATTTGGGGTGGTGAAAGCTAGTCTTCATCTTTATTAGTAAACTTAGCTAGCCACAATTACTGACCAACACATGATACAATAACCCTTGCTCCAAAACAATACATTCTTACTTACCTTTCTTAATACATCCAGCATAATACCTCAGAGACTATATGAACTCCTAACTAGTCACCATATGTACAAATTGTGGGGGAACGGAAGAACATAATAAATCTAATATACAGGTTGTCCATAAAGTTCGTGTGCACTTTAAAAATTATAACTTTATTTGTATTTGCGATAGAAATAATTTGTAAAAAGGATTAGAAAGAAGTAAATCTATATTTTTTAAGGTTTTATTGAAATTTTATTTAAGTTTCCACATATCCACTATAATTAGCAATACAAAGGGTAATACGATTTTGCAGTTCACGGAAAACATTTACCAACTGATTTACAGTAATGCCTGAAATCACATTAGTTATTTTTGCTATACTTAAAACTAATTAAACATTTTTTACAGATTATTTCTATCACAAATGCAAATAAAGTTATAAATTTTCTAAAGTGCACACGAACTTTATTGACACTCTGTATATATATGTATTTATATATTTTATATACATATATATATATATATATATATATATATATATATATATATATATATATATATATATATTATTTTTTATGAAAATCAGATGAACGAAATATATATATTTATATATATAAATATAAAAGTGAACATAGAAGTCAACACTTAGAGGCGACAGTCTGTTTCATGCTAGTGCAATCGTCAGGCAACAGTGAGTTGCCTGACGATTGCACTAGCATGAAACAGACTGTCGCCTCTAAGTGTTGACTTGTATGTTCACTTTTATATTTACACACGCTCTATCTCTGATATTGAGCACTTTATCCCATAAATATATAGCACACTTTAAGACTATATTTCTTCATATATATATATATATATATATATATATATATATATATATATATATATATATATATATATATATATTATTTTTATAAAAATCAGATGAAGGAAAATTATAAACAGGATGAATGCAGAATTAAGAACATTATAAAAAAAATGCATAACACCAGTTGTCAATAGCCAAAAAATATAGATTTACTTCTTTCTAATCCTTTTTACAGACTATTTCTATCGCAAATACAAATAAAGTCATACATTTTTTAAAGTACACACAAACTATATGGACACCATGTATTTAACCACAATGAATAATTTCAATGTAAACAAGATTTATTTACAAGAAACAAAACAAAACTCCGTTAGGAATACAAAAAATCCCACAAACCTTAAAGGTGAACTGGGCAAAATTAATGCGCGACTTAAATGATCAAAATACTCATTTGTACAACCAGGCATTCAAACAGACACTCATTCAAACATAACAACAAATAAGAAAATCACACACTAAATACGAAAGGTGTTCTGAATCTACCACAGAAATGACATCTTTGCTCACAGGGGAAGGTGAGGGAAAATTAAACTAAAGAATGAGGGGGTAAAATAAAAAGGGACCACTGAACATGCATAACCTACCTTAGTTAAATTTCACCGTTTGGTTTGGTTTGTTTTGGTTTGTTTTACGGCATATCAACCTCAATGGGTTATTTAATGTCGACAGAATTTTTTATAGGTGGTAATATTTTGTTTTGGCAAAAATCTGTTTCTTGTAATATATTTCCTTCAAAATAATATTGCTGTTTATTATTTTTTTTCAAAAAAGTATTGCTAGTAATAATTAACTATTTGCCAATAGCTGGGACCCTAACAGGTGTTACCACCCCAATAGCAGCTCATCCTTGAAATCGGTCGATGTATCTAGAACGCACCACTGAATTCAAGCTACTCATATTAGTCTAAGTCCATAGGCTCGATCCACCGAAACAAATCAGGCCACTGCGTATGGTTATTGGACGCATAAACCTCATTGAGACGAAGAACCGTATTTTTTATGGTAATATTCAGCACGCAAAGCTTGCACACCTGATCTATGAAAAGAAGAGCACATTCCGCTGTCACAAACTTGCTCACCACCCAGGAAAAAAGCATCCTTCAAAACAAGCTGAAAAAATAGAACAAACCTCTTAGACAGAATGTCTTCATGGACGCGAGTTGAAAACCAGGTCTTCTGCAAATAATATGCATCCACCCCGGTACGCTGAAGATAGCGAGCTAATCTTGTTCTGCGAGACTCCGAACTTAGACCCCGGCCATTCAACCTTGCTAACCAGAGAGCCATTATCAACCCGATTAGTGTTCGCAAAATGGCTTGGACACCAACACCGTCCCCCATTGACCCTTAGTCATTCTTGATGAGAGACGCCGCCCATGTCCCAGGGATAAGTTAGTTTTAAAGACTTATAGAGGGATGAACTAAAATTGGGATCTTCCCTGAACAAAATTACTTCAGTTTGTTAACTTCATCATTTTCAATGATGGCAACTGAGGGTGAAATTCTAATTAATTTGATGGCCCCCTCGATCATATTCACTGCATGCCCCCACCGACTCAGTTCAGAATAAAAACTGTCAGAACCCGCTTTGCCCCTGGAAAGTTTTGTGTGACTTCTATGTCTTTATCTGCATATTGTCTCATACACAATAGGCATATTAGCTCTTTAATTTGATTCCCATACTTTCTGGCTCTTTCATTCTGCGGCGGTAAATATGGCTGACATCCTCCCCTAAATTCTATGGACGTTTGATTTTCTTCTTCTTTTCCTTCACCTCTACGGAAGCCCTGCGTTGTCTTGTGGAAGGGAGGGAAATTTCAGGGCGTGTTTATGGGGAAGGTCTCGGTGTAGGACTTGGGGTGTGATTGGAGATTTTTTCTGAACGGGATAGGATCAAAAGTGAGCGAAATTCTCTTTCAAGAAATAATTGTGTAGATGAATGTTTTTATAATTTTTCGACAATGGAGGACTGAGTCGAGGGGTGTGCTGCCTTTTTGGAGAATGTATTTCTTAAAGTTTGCTTCTATCTTGGCTTTGAGAAGTTTTATCTTCTTCGTTTTTTCGTATCCAGGGTCGTATTTCTCTTATAATTATAATAAAATGCCGTCGTGGTTTTTGAGGCCGGAACGTCGGTCTTAAAGTTGGTGGTTCTGTCCGTGCTTTTAGTTCTGGGGGCTTCAGGGGACAAATGTCCCGCTGTCTGGCGCTTCCTTCTGACCATACCAAAAAACAGCCATTTCCTTGTCAACAACTTCACAAACAGCGGGCAAAGTCTTTTGTGGGAATGTGGGCTGTGAGGTAGACCCAATCGGGGGTTTAATCTCTCCGATCTTGGATTCTGGCAGTCCATTACAGCCGAGGCGGAATTTACAGACGCGGCCAGAGGAGGATTTTGATTGATAGGAGCTTGACTTTCAGGTGCCTTCTTTGTGCAGAAAGAGAAGTGTTGACCAGACTCTCCGCACTTCCAACATGTTGGTCTATGGCCGGTCATGATGACAGGTAAATTCAGCCTTCTTACGCCGAGACTATTGCAGATAGAGTGGAATGCTTTCGGGTCCAATATGACCTCGAAACTATGTCCCTTGGTCAGGCTATCACAGAGGCACCTAGTATCTGACCGTACTGCGAAAAGAAGCATAAAGATGCTCCCCAAGAACCAGCAGAGGGACCTCGAATATTTTTCATTTACTGGCCTCGTTCTTAACATAAGTTCTTTTCGTAAAATGCCATGGCAGATTTTACACACTCTTCCCTCGTGAGTAGCAATACAGTCCACATAAAAAAGCCTGAACCCCTGAATATTCTCTGTATCTTAACCCCAGTGATTTCACCATTATGTTATTCGTGGAGCGACAAATTTTGCGTAAGTACGTGTCCACCACGAAAACTGACACTATTTTTTCCAATTTCATTCAATATTGGATCTACCAAGTGTCCAGCTACTATGAAAAGGTAATCGTAACTCTCAGCTCGCTCCCACAACGCCAAAACATTGCTAATGCATTAGGGTGGGGGATTTCTTCCAGCAGCACGGAGATTCCCCGACCTCAGCACTGTCGTTTTTTCAGAATTTTGGCCATTATTAGATTCAATAGTTTTTTTTTCCGTCGTCACATTTTGGCCATTATTGGCCTTCATAGAATCACTGTTATTGGATCCTTTCAAATCCGGGGACTCCATACTGTCATTTTTGTCCACGGGATCAGTTTTACCAGATGATCCGAACAAGTACTTTTAACAGATCATTTTTGTCGGTTATTTTATTAAAGTGGGTAAAGCTAGCAGGATGTGTACTTTTTCCTTGTAATAGATTGCATAAAAGTAAAAGGAGCGGGGAAAGAAAAGTCTAGCAGGAAACATTAAATTTAAAACTAAAATGTGAAGAAAAATAATCAAATAAAAATTAATAATAGAAAATTAACACTGAAAAATCCAACGGGGGTTCGATAAAGAAACAAGCATATACACCAAAATTACCTAAAAAAATTAAAACTATTTCAAATAAAACTTCGCCCAAAGACGAACAAGTAAATAAAATTTGACAAAGGAAAAATAAAGTTCGCCGATAGCTTATATATATAAATATATATATATATATATATATATATATATATATATATATATATATATATATATATATATAATTGTTATGGGACCTACCTTTATGGACTAAATGGACTCGTCCTATTACTATATATACGGAGAGATTATGGCTCTCAGCAGAGCTGTCCACCGTTGACAGCCTTGCTGCGACTTGTTCCAGCAAGTCGGTCGAACTCTCTGCCTCTGAGCAGAGAGGAACCCGGACGCTGTCTACATATCGCTGTCTACAGTTGACGAGTTGGCTACTGTACTTTGACGTCAGTCGAACGTGCAACACTTTTGTATTCCTTCTTTTGTTTAATAATATGTTTTCACTAATTTGCTGAGTTCGAGTTTTCTTTCGGACCTCTTTCTAGATCCACAACAATAATGTACCCAAACTACGAAAAAAAAAATGAAAAGGGTTTAAATTCATAATAATCAACTTTAAGAAATAAAAAACCCATAAAAAACGAGTGTCTTGGAAAACTAGTAGTTAACCAAAATAAAATAAAATAAACGACGGTCGAAAGCTGAGGATGGAAAATGAAAAAATTAAACGTCTGTCAAGAGAAAAATACAAAACGTCAAACAATTAACAAAAAAGTTTTGCGTTCAAAGAGTTTCTTCAAACAGAGGGGATAATAAAAAAAATTAAAATAAATGATGAATTAAACAAAAGAAAAGGGAATAAAACAGATACATTTCTTTGGTAAGACTTATGTCAAACCAGAAAAAAATTACAAATGGCGGTTCAAGCGGAAAAGAAAACTGACATAAAAGACTGGAAAAGAAAGAAAATCAAAAGATCAAATCATAGAAAAAGAATAAAGGAAGAATAAATGAAAATAACTTAAAAGTATTTCTGATTTAAAAATATTCTTTTGTAAATATAATCCACAGGATCGCTTGCAAACGTTCTTCACCTTTCTGAAAATGTCAAAACACGTCAGAAACAGGTCTGGTAACGGCTTTCGATGTCTCATTATTTATTGCACAATATACAAATGTGGCAAGAGGCCAAAGATTGTGGATGGGGAAGGCTGGTCTTCATCTGTATTATATATACTTAAACTTATCTAGCCATAATCACTGATCAAAACAATAACAATTGCTTCAAAACAACACATTCTTACTTACTCTTCTTACTTCATCCACCATAAGACCCCAGAAACTCTATAAAGTTCTAACCAGCCACCATATTTAAAATTTGTCCGTGGGGGGCTAATAAAGTAACAGGTTTTAAAGATTTATAGTCCTAATGAATTTTTATGATGTGAAGAAGATTTATTTCCAAGAAACAAAGCAACACAGTGTTAGTAATGAACCCCATCCACGATCCCTAAATATTGCAGAAACATCAGTTGACGAAATTAATGCGAGACTTAAATAATCAAAACACTCATTCGTCCTATGACTCACTCAAAAAACAAATACGAAAATCACACGCGAAATACGAAAGGTGTTTTGCATCTTTATATTATATATTTGGGACTCATCAGCATTGCGCATCCACTACCGAGAATTGAAACCCTGATAGCTAGGTTAACAAGCAAACACCAACTGTTCAACGGGCCGCTCCTAATCCTCAAGGTTGAGCGGCTTGGTGATAGTAGTCCTGGCTCCGGGGGCACCGTCATATGGTTAGAGAGAATCTCAGTTGAGTTTCACCACGGAATTTTTGAGCGAGCGATGCTATATTGAGTCTGATTTGCTACCTACTCGTCACCAAGGACCGTTGAACAGTTGGTATGGTGTTTGCATGACGATCTAACTGTCAGGGTTTCAATTCGCGGTACTGTATGCGCACTGCTGATGATTCCCAAATAAAGGACGAAACGGCCGTCCAGTTCTTTCTGCATTCTGTTGAGGTTCCAGACTCGATGAAGTACTTAATTATCAATTCCTCCTAATAATTTATATATATAATTTTATTTATTCTAAAATTATAACATAAACATGTTATAACATCATTGCAACAATAGCCAATTTGTTTCAACACTTCTAGTGTCTTATCAAATAATATTTGCTCTACTCTGTATTGGGCACTCTTTTAAGAATAGTATTTTTGGTTATTGGAATTTATTCCGTCTACACCAATCCTATACCTGGATTCACACACACACACACACTTATACATATATATATATGTGTGTGTGTGTGTTTGTGTGTGTGTATGCGTGAATGTGTCTGTGTAAACAAATCTCCCACTCTATATATATTTATATATATTATAAATTAACTGATTTAAAATATGTTTTTTCGCTACACAGTAATAACCATGTTTCAAAAACTGAAGTTATAAACTTCAAATTTAATTAGAAAATTAAATTAAAAGTATTAGTTCTGTTTAATCTTCAAGCGAATTTTGGAATAACTTATTTTTAAATTTACTGAGTTTTAAACGCACATATACATTCATAATTTCCTTCTTCCAATGATACAGAGAAATCCAATCATTCAGACAGGGGCAGTAGCGTGTTCATTTTTATTAACTATTGTTGTATCAATTATGAGTTACCTTCGAAAAAGAGATTAAGTTTAGGGAGGGTAGGGTGTATTTTTCAACGAATTCTAACATCCGCTAATTTATATATATATGTTTTATATTTATTTTATATATATATATATATATATATATATATATATATATATATATATATATATATATATATAGAGAGAGAGAGAGAGAGAGAGAGAGCTGTTCGATAAAAGTGACTCACCTGATTGATTTTTTTAAGTTAAAATCTTTTTCGCCTATTGTTTTTTCGGTCAAACTAATTTTTAATCTTATTAATATAAAGACCCGTTCCTGACCACCTACAAAAATTTTTTTCTCAACCTAAGGTATTCTATTGATAATTATAATTTTCGATATAAATGAGATTCAGGGAGACACTCTGTACAAAAAAAGAAACTCACTTATTTCCTTCAACTAGTAATCAATAGAAACATAACCGAACAGCTTTAAATAAAGAATAATAGAGGTAGAATTTATTTATAATAGGTGATATAGTTCGAATTATTTAATAATCTATGGGTCCTCTTTTATTTTGAATAACCTTTTCAACCATTTTTGTCATTGACTTGATGAGGTTCTGTCAAATCTCATCTCCAAGCATTGAATTCCATTCGGATATGAAATTCACAATCAAATCCTCTTCCTTGCTCAACTGTTTTCTCGAGAGCCTGTATTTTATAAAAGCTCCATAAGTTTTCTATGGGGTTGAGGTCAGGAGATTGGGGTGGCCATGTCATAGCACTCACCTGCTTCTCATCAAAGTATTCCTTCATCAAGTTTGATATGTGACAGGGAGCATTATCCTGCATAAAACTGAGCTCGGTGGGGTCGATTTTCACCCTCTCAGAAGAAGGGAGCAGACAAGACTCTAAAATTCTCTTGTACTGCTCGCCCATGAGGGTCTTTTCAATAGGATTTAAGAAACCAGTTCCATAAAAAGAAAAGCATCCACAGAACATTATACTGAACGGATGCTTGACAGTACTTACTGATGAATTCAAAGAGCTTTCAAACATAAAACTAGAAAAGCAATAATTAAAATTTTCAAAAATAACGGATTCGAGATAGATATAAAAACTAACCTAAACGAAGTAGATTTTATAGATGTTACCTTCAACCTAAGAAAAGGCACACACAAACTATACAGAAAACCGAATGATAAACCACAGTACATACACATATACTCCAACCACCCGCCTTCTATAATCAAACAGATACCAAAATCGATAAACCGCAGGCTTTCCGACAATTCTTCCGATGAATCCATATTTGACAAAGATAAGAAAGACTAAGAAACAGCCCTAAAAGATAGTGGATCCGCAGCAACACTCACATACTCACCACAGAATACAAAAAAGACCAATAGGAAAAGAAATATCATATGGTTCAATCCACCGTACAGCCAAAACCTAAACACAAACATAGGAAAAATATTCTTCAAACTTTTACACAAACACTACCCGGAATCAAGCACCCTACACAAAATATTCAACAGAAACACAGTAAAAATCAGCTACAGTTGCACCGAGAACATGGCACAGATAATAAAAAAGCACAACAGGAAAATTATTAACAGACCACACGAACAAATTAAACCCACGTGCAACTGCAGAATAAAAAACGAATGTCCCTTAAACGGTAATTGTTTACAAAACAACGTAATCTACCAAGCCACGATAAAATCAGCAGATAATGAAGAAAAAGTATACATAGGAGTAACCGAAGGACCATGGAAACAAAGAAATTACGTACACAAAATGTCTTTCACAAATAGTAAATATGCGAACAGCACAATGCTTTCTAAGTATATCTGGGAAATAAAAAACAAAACACACACCACACCAAAAATATCTTGGAAAATAAGGAAAAAATCATTAGCCTACAACAACCTATCAAAAACTTGCAAACTTTGCTTGGAGGAAAAAATAGCTATCATTACCTTCCCAGATCAAAATAAATTATTAAATAAAAGATCCGAACTAATCTCAAAATGCAGACATGAAAAGAATTTTTTACTACGTAACTTAAAATAGAAAAATAAATAAATATATAAACAAACAAAACAACAATAAAATAAGCAAAATAAATTACTCCAAACAAATTACAAAACCACACCTGTTGGAATATGCGAAATAAAATCAAAACAAAAGAACGGACGAAAGTTATAACTGTTTTATAACGATAAAAAATAAAAGAATTAATAAAAGATAATATACTACGTTACTTAAAAATCGAAAGCCAAAAATATATAGTGTAACAAATAAATAACAACAAGTATAATAAATTGATCTAAATACATCCAAATATATAAATAAACTAACAACCGATTACGATAAACTAGCCGTTTAGAAAAAACAAATAAAGATAATCAACCCAAATAGATAAATTAAAAACTGTTCCAACCAAAATAATAGTAAGAATAAACCACAACATCCCACCCCAAAATTCAACAAATAGATTTAATCAATGACAAATAAACAAATATATAAGATAAAAAATAAAAATGAAAATAAATAAAAACAAGCAAAACAATTTGACCCAAATAAATAAGCAAACATTCGACTTCCGGTAAATGACCGCCATAATAGATTACCAACAATAAGCTATATAAACAAATTTTTACTACATTAACAAAAAAACACCGATCAAAATAAAAAATAAATAAATAAATATATAAGATAAAAAAAATAAAAAAAACAAAAAAAAAACAAACAAACAAAAAACAAGCAAAATAATTTGACATAAATAAATAAACAAATAAACGACTTCCGGTAAAAGTAACCGCCAAAATAGACTACCCATAATGCACCACTGACCCTTATATATAAATAGCGGAGAAAATAACCGCACTAGTTGCCTGACGATTGCACTAGCATGAAACAGACTGTCGCCTCTAAGTGCTGACTTCCATGTCCACTTTTATATATATATATATATATATATATATATATATATATATATATATATATATATATGTACAGTCTCCTCCAGACCAGATGTATTGGAGCAGCACACCCAATTCTTTTCTTTTTTTTTGTTTACTGAAGACATTTGGATTTAAGATCAAAAGATGAATATGAGACAAGGTTAATGAAGAATTTGACACGAAAGTGTCTCAGCAAACTATTTCGCATCGGTTATTTGAAGAAAAGCCAGACGATACTAATCTCAACAAACACGCACATTGTCTCCACCGATATTGATGTGGGATATCTTGTTGCACTCTTCTAGTTTCATTGTAAATTAAATGCTGCAGTATATCATAGAACTATTTGCTATTCCTTCCCTGAGAGCATTTATTGTAGCAGGTGCCTGTCTTTACTGTTGTTATATTTAGGCGGAATGTCGTGTCTTTGTTAATCCTGTTAATATCAACATCATTCACAATTCTTTATCCCAATGGTGACCGTTGATGAAACAAAGAAATATAATTTGTTTTGTAAGGGAAATGATTTCTTATTCTCAATGATTAATATTTAATTTGGTAATGTATATATATTGTTTTGATAAACGGAATTGTCCTTTTAATGAAACCGACTTACGAATCGATTTTTTTCCAAATTTACCTTATATTGTATCTTTTCGATAGGATTTTATTCAGTGTTGTCATTTTAAGTAAAACGAATGTATAAAAGGTATTCTGCGTATGGTCAGACGTTTTGCAAGATGTTCGTAGAATCGTATTTAGGAGTAAGGCAATGAAATACATCATAGCGGATCATGTATGAAGGAAAATAGTGAAAGGGAATACAAATCCTTGACAGAGCTAAAAACACTTGAAGACCACACGTTTCATGAAATCGACACTATATAGGTGATCTCGATAGATCTGGAAAGAACCATTCTATGTATTCCGTTAACAAATAGAAAAATAGCGGCATGACAGAAGCAGCAGTAAGAAAAAAGAAACTGTGGTGAAGGCGGTGAAGCTCGATAGTGGGAGAATCAGCAGCAACTTGGTAGAAGAACATTAGGTTTAAGGATAATCTCAAACTTAAAATATCAAAGAATACAACAATAATTGAACCTTTCTAAAAAATGACAAGACCAAATATATCTGGTTATTGAGAGGTGAACGAGAAAAATCTCAATAAAGCGTTTAGTTCGAAATTCTTGAATCGTTTTATGGATCGATAAACATTTGATATAGACCGAAATGATGTGATAAAGATGAAGATGTTAGTTTGCATGTAAATATTGATAATTTCATCCTAGAAATTTGAGACAAGATAGTATTATTCAATGAATCATTCAGAATGGTGTCATTGTTTTGGATATTTTTTTATGATCTGTTCTTTCTTGAAGTGTCTTTGGAAAACTTCCATTTTTGGTTTGATTTGAATAGTAGACTTGTATATAAAACAGACTAAAATAGATGTAGCTAGCAAGTGCCAGAGACAGATACATATTGAAGGGAATATTAAAACATACAGTGGATGAATGAACTGGTGGTGTATCTATGTCATTATGGTGTATCCTTGCATATCAATATGCTGAGGTATTTCATTTTAATTGTTATGCCTCACCCATACGTGTACATCTATGGCTCTCTGCCGATTCCTTTCTTTTTTAGCCTCATTAGCCCAGTTTTCTCTGCATTTACACACAAGCGTTAAGTCGCTTAAGCGCTGTTTTCCCGTGCTTCTTTTGTCTTTATTATATATCCTTCTATATTGACTGAAATAGATAAAAAAGTAGAGGTGGAACTATAAAAAATGCTTTAGATATAAATATATATATATATATACATATATATACATATATATATATATATACATATATGTATATACATATATATATATATATATATGGAAAGAGAGAGCGAGAGAGAGAGAGAGGTGACAGTCTGTATCATGCTAGACGCAATCGTCAGGACACGATTGCGTCTAGCATGAAACAGGCTGTCGCCTCTAAGTGTTGACGTCAATGTTCACTTTTATATTTACACATGCTCTATCTCTGATTTTGAGCACTTTATCCCATAAATATAGCACACCTTAAGACTAAATTTCTTCATATATATATATATATATATATATATATATATATAATCCACATCCAAGCTAGTTTCGCTGTATCACAGCTCATCAGTATGACTAGAGATCCGATTGCTATATACCGAAATCGAAACTCAATCGATTTGGGGTCATCAAAGTTTCTATCCCTAAGCTATCGGCGCACGACAGATAAAGGGCTTTTTAAATATATATATATATATATATATATATATATATATATATATATATATATATATATATATATATATATGTACATGATGTATACAAACGCCAGCAGCCAATAGTGCATAATTCATAAATGACGAGCGATTCGTTGCTAACAGGAGCAGACACTGTTTTTAAAAATTACCGTCCCTCTATTGTGCTCAATCTGCAACGAGAATAATTAAGCATCTACACACAAGCCTGTTACGCTGTATCACAGCTCATCACTGGGGCTAGACATCTGATTGCTTCGATGCCTGTGTGTGTGTATGTAAGTATGTATATGCATGTATAGATATGAAGAAACAGATATTGATAAATACATGACAAAAGTGCCCTATATCTATGTATCTATGTATCTCTCTCTCTCTCTCTCTCTCTCTCTCTCTCTCTCTCTCTCTCTATATATATATATATATATATATATATATATATATATATATATATGTATGTATATTTCTACTATAGAGTATCCGACTTTTGAAAAATTTTATGTTGGCGGTACTAAGAATTCTTTGAAGACAAGATGGTATCAATATATCTTTTCCTTCACCAATAGTAATTTTAAATATTGTACATCTTTTTTTGTAAATAGTTTAGGAATTTAAAAGAAGCTAATAGAAGTTCTATGATAAAATAGGTCATTTTAAAAAAGCTAGAACATGTAGATTTTTAAATGAACTCTGTTTTTTATGCTTACATGAAAATTAGAAATTATCATTTTTTTTATTATTAAGCCAAAGAAATGAATTAAAGAAAATTATTGGCATAGTATACCTTTTATTTTACAATTTAAAAGAAGTTAAATAAACTTCTGTGATAAAGTAGAATATTTTAAAAAAGCTAGAACATGTAGATATTTACATGAACCCTGTTTTTGTGCTTACATGAAAAATTAGAAATTATCATATTTTTTAAAAATAAAAACCACTTAGACCAAAGAAGTGAATTACCTAAAACTATAGGCATAGTCTACCTTTTACCTTACAATATGTTTAAACTTTGAATTTGATACTTTTTCTTATAGTAATAATCAGTAGATGAACAGCGGCAATCCCTAAATGGCCTACTATTCTATTTGTAAGATTCATTTTGATTTAATATCGCTCTGTATTGATGTTTCGTTGGTATTATTAAAATCTTGTATTGAAGCTCTTTAATGGTTGCATATTAATTTACCAAAGTAGTTCAAAACGGTTAAATTATCTACCCGTTTCTTAAAGGGGCCTTTTTAGATACCAACTACAAAACTTCATGTGAGAAGCTAAACGAGCATATAACTGGTCAGGTTTATCTTAAATTACCTCCCTACCGCTCTCATTTTTACACGTTTTGAACGACATACTTCTATACATCTTACGAAATAATGTAACCACTTGTATCTGTTCATAACGAAATTGTCTAGGATTTATATGCAGACAATTTCTTGTCATAACCCATATGAAAAAAAAAGTCGGTGAGTTTGAATTTAGCGTAAGTCACATTTGATTGTTTATTTTTGCTGAAAAAAGAGGAAGTATTTTGCTTTTGAAATTAGATTAATCATTCACTTACTAGTAGTTTAGCATAGCGTGAGGAGACATATTTTTAGTGGCAACATATAATTGAAATTGCGTAGCGATTTTTAACATGTTTTTCTTTTAATATCTTAAATAATATTTAGTTCTACTGTGTATCGATCCCTCTTTTAAATTGAATATTACCCACATTGGAACTATATTCCATTTGTTCTCATTTTACCTATATATATATATATATATATATATATATATATATATATATATATATATATATATAGATAGATAGATAAAGTAATGTTTATTAAACTAACATGTTTCACTTTTATTACATTTTCCTCAGTGACTGAGATATTTATTCTAAATTATACTAACTTAATACTCAATGTTGATTAACTCAGTCGAATGTTAGTGATGAATGATAAAGCATTGAAAATCAAACAACACAAAATAAAAATATCAGAATTTCTTTCCTTTTATCTCCATATCTAAGTCTCTGACCAAGCTTTAATAAAAATCATTTAAGTTAGATTGAGAAAGTTTTTTTTATGCGCTACCTTAAAAACAGCGCTCCGAGCGGACATTTTAACTGAAGCAGAGGCCTAATTGAGCATCTGGCCCATAACTAATGGAACCCCAGATAAAGCTTAGAAAACAGTAGTGAGTATTTTGAAGAATAAATTTGAATTCCTCAATTCACTTCATGGAACTCCAAGACCTTACTTTAACTCTGATTCGGGCTATGAGTCCAATTTTAGAAAAAAAAAAAACGATTTAACCCGAAAGTTCGATTTAGGTCAAAATTCCAATTCAGGCTGAAAATTAAGTTCTTCGAATCACAAACTGCTTGGAACATCAATTCTTCAAATTACAAGCTCTGTAGAACTTTAAAATTTCACGTTAAGATAACTCTCACTTTAACTCTGATTCCTTGGTATTTTGAAGGCAAAATTGATTTCTTCAATTCACAAGTTTTGGAGATATTTTAAACAGAATTTAAAACGAAAAAGTTAAATTAATAAAAATTTTGTGTTACTTTAATTTCAACATAAATTAAAACATTTAAAATCACTCATTTTTTTCAGTTACTTTAAAATTTGAATTTTTAAATGTTCCCTCTCCATCAGGACGCAAATCGCAATACCGGGTGTTCAAACATCAGATGATAGGCACAGTTCCAATTCCGGGATCAACCTGATTCCAAAAACGTAAAATATGTCCGTGTGTGCCCCGAGGTAAAGTGGTTTCAGACACACGAACAGAGAGGCAGAATTTGCCATATATATATATATATATATATATATATATATATATATATATATATATATATATATATATATATATATATATATTCCGCTATCCATTTTATCAGCGATGCCAATGTAGCAGGAAATTCAGTTTTCTAAGAATTATTTTTTTATATATAGAGATAAAACAGACATATATATATTTAACAATATAGATAAAAAAGCAATGCATAGACTGAGATAGATAGATAGATAGATAGATAGATAGATAGATAGATATGCTCAAGTTCTGATCAATAGTCATATATAAGCAGTGACATATATAGATAGATAGATAGATATAGATAGAAGATAGATATGAACAGACTGAGATAGATAGATAGATAGATAGATAAATAGATATAGATAGATATGAACAGACTGAGATAGATAGATAGATAGATAGATAGATAGATAGATAGATAGATAGATAGATAGATATGAACAGATATATACGAATGAACTGAGATAGATAGATAGATAGATATGAACAGACTGAGTTAGATAGATAGATAGATATATAGATATGAACGAACTGAGATAGATGAATGGATAGATAGATATGATCGAACTGAGATAGATAGATAGATAGATAGATAGATAGATAGATAGATAGATATATAGATTTTGATGGTATGGGAAAACCCATCAGCCAGTTAACATGTCTAAAAGATGAATGAATACAAAAAGGTTTTATCGGCCATATAATGAAAAAAAAAAACATCATGATTGGATTAAGCGTACAATTGGCGACCCTGCCAAAATAAAGAATAGATTTTATTGAGCCACGGAATTAAAAGAAAATAAAAATAATGGAAGGTCTTTCAAAAGGAAGAGCCAAATGGACTGGCGAAATTAAGCGAGACATGAATGAATTTTTCTGAATGGTTTCTATTCGTGTGTAAATTGATTTTTAAGTTTGTGACACGAGAATTGTTTTAAGATGTCAATCAGGACGCATACTTTTCGCTTACACTGAAGACATTACATTGCATTTAACCCAACATAGCTCACTGCCAAATTGAATGGGCGGTCTTCCAGCGCCGTCAATGTTAGCCTTACTCTAATTTTTACTCTCGCGGTCTCTCAGTCATGTTTCCAGAAACAAATTAACTTCATTCAGAAGCTGAATTGGAAAACAAAAAAAAAAATGTAAAGTGATGTAAAAGTTTCCTGAACTTTTGATAAATGTTTTATTCATATAAATTCATAGCATCATTGTTCAGCTACTAAATTATTTTTTGATTTCAATGAGTTTATACTGAATTTAATACGAATTAAAAGAACGATTCCAAATTCGATTCAATGAATTTTGTGGGACATTTCTGCGCATTCTACTTCTTTCGATCAAGATTAGATTAGATTAGATTAGATTAGATTAGATTAGAGACATGAAGAAAAGCCAATGATAATTTAAGGGTTACACTTATGGTTTAAAAATGCAACATATTTCCAGTTTGGGTTCCTTCGTTGTAAATGCAATTTGGGTAAAACTGGCCTGTTTATTTGCTTATAACTTCTATTCTACTGAGTTATTCAAACGAGGCAATTGCTCACTGTATCTATACTCAATAATGTTTTGTCAATAAAGAATTTCTTTTCCTTTTCATCCCCACTAAGCTTAGGTACAGATGCTTATTGTTGCATTGCGTCTAGCCTCGGTGGTTCTTACTTTCGATTCACTGGGTAACGCCATCTTACAGTCTCGGTAACATTTTGAACGGATCATTTCTTTTTAATTATATACGTAAACTATAATTATGATGTAGAATTTTGTCGAGGAAAATTTCATTTAAATATTTTGGAAAGGTTCTAATTTATATATGAAATCAGGAAAATGATTGCAATATACGAAGAAAAGAAGGCGTCGATATTAACTGACACTAAGAAGATTTGGGTTAAATACTGTCCTTCTTATGTGAATACATCTTCCTAAATTCTGGAGTTTCCCTAATGTCTGTAAACAACTGATTATAATCGATTGCTAATATAGTTGCCGGCCACTAAAATGAATGAGAATAGCGTGTAAAGCTTCAAACGAGGTTCGAACACGTTATATAAACGTTATATTTTTTCAGTTTGCATTACCATGTTGCGTCTAGTTTGTTATTTTTGTTATTGTAAATGATGAAGTTAAAAAGTTATTTTTATTCATAATCATAGACCCATTGTATTCTTTGTATTTAGTCCTATCTGTACTAATCTTTACTAAATACAAGACTCAAGAGCCACTTAAATTAGAGGCTTACAGAGCGTAAGACGATTAAGGATGGAAATAAAGACTATGAGTATATTTAAGAGAGGTAATGATTATCCTTGAAGAGGCTAAGATTGTAGGGTTCAGGAAATAATCCAAACTGGATATTATTGATTAAAGGAGAAGTACTAGTTCAAACTGAGCAGGTCTTCTTTCTTACTAATGGAATACAGAGGATATGTCTCAATTCTGTGGATGTAGCAAGGCAAGTCTTAACCGCATAGATCTGATTTTATGGGAGAAAAGAATGCAGCTGTTCAGCACATTTGCCATGACAACAGTGATAGTAACGTGATAGGATTGTGATGCTGTTCCTTCGGGAAAATAAGTCATCACTTATAAAGTCACGTATTCTCCTTGAATCCCTTTCATCTTTATTGTCCTTTCTTTCATAGTAACATCTTCGCAACTTTCTTCACTGTATGACCTTTCATCCTTAGTAACACCTTAGTGGCTTCATCGCCTTGATGGGGTTGAAATGAAGGAAAATAATACATAAACCTATCTGCGTTTTTGAGTGCTTTGATTTTTGCAACTTTGGCTCTTGTATCTCTTCCTCGTAATCGGTGTTTCTTCTAATTCTCTTGTTCTATAATAATAATAATAATAATAATAATAATAATAATAATAATAATAACATCAACAATAATAACAACAACAACAACAACAACAATAATAATAATAATAATAACAATAATAATGATAACAATAATAACAATAATAATAATAATAATAATAATAATAATAATAATAACTATGATAATAATATTAAAAATAATAATAATACTTATAATAATAATAATAAACGTAACTTACCTTTCTTTTTAGTTCCGAGTTTAAGTCTTTTTTTCATTTTATCATTTGCCTTCATTGTTAAACCCCGCAGTTTTAATTTGAAAAAAAAATTGCTTTTATTCAATACCCACAGAGCCAAGATATCGTTTATACTGCGTCTCTGCTGAGAGGGCCTTGGATAAAATTTAGGATATGTTTTTTTTATTATTCAAGTGAAGCATGATTTTCTCACAGTTCGCAACAGTGCTGCCAGCTAAGATCCTCTTCCCAGGTTGATTATATCAAGAAGTTACTTACTATATAAATTAACCACAGAGGGATTCGAACCAGTATGGCCGGAGCATTAACGTTCTAACATCTCGGCCATTAATACAAAAATCTCAGAATAAATGAAAACACTAAATGATGGTGGCCCCTGAAAGCCTGGATGATATGAAACAAAAAATAACTTTTACAAACACATACGTATCTTGGAGTAGTAAAGTTTGTACGATTTGAATCTTGTATGGAAGCATTTTTAAATTCAGTTCCAGAATCTTCTGAAGCGATGTTCTGGCGATGCTTTGTTGAGCCGAGCGACGATGAGTAGAAGTTTATGGATTCACTAGGACATTCTGCTGTACAGCTTCCAAAGCTACGTACCTCTTCCCGAAATATCCAGTTCTTTCAAACCAGGAGATTAGTTTCCGAATCATATTATCGCTAGGAGATACTATGACATTAAAATATTGCCGGTAATTTCACTGAGTTTGAATAATTGATCTTTACATTGGAATAGAAAAACTCAATATGTTTTACTCATTGATGGACATCATACGTCGCCATTTTAATATTCTAGAGATGATCTATAACTTGCAAAAAATAAACTAAAAAAGATTGAATTCGAAAAATTTGTAACTTTTTCAAACCCTTCAGTTTTTCAGTGGCCATAATCATCAGTTTGTGTATAAGGCTTGGAGAAACATGCGGGGTAAACAAACCCAAAACCAACAACAAAAACACATAGAATAGATTTCAGATCTTTACTAGTAAGAAATATGGGTAGTCCCTATAGATTCCACTATTCGAAACTGGAATTTAGATTTCATAGATCAGATATGTGGATCGTTCGAAATGAGGTAGTCTTATCGTAGATCTTTTGTTGAGACAAAAGATTAATCGACATTAGGGATCTGCACCCTTGAGAAGGATCATTCCGTCATCAGAATGATGCTCCGGCTTTTGTCTAATTGCTGAAAACTGATAATTTATTTTTTATTTGCTAAAAGCAAAGTAAGATAGGATACGTTTAAAGAATGCCTCAATGTTCCCTATCCTCCTGAGTAAACGGAAGTCCTTATAAGTCTTGTAAAGTAAAGGACAAATGAAAATTTATTGATATGGCAGAAAACCAGATTGCGGGTTAAACATAATTATTATAAAGATAATTAACAGAAATGGCAACGAAAGCATAAACGACTAAATCATTATAACCTAAGTAAATTTAGTTTGTTTATTTAACTAGTCACTTAAAAGATACAAACATCTCTTACAACTTGGTCTTGAGAAGGCAATGATTCATAATTCTTGAGATTTCTCAAGTTCGAACTAATATCTAAGAAAAAGCAGTCAACTCGCTGCATGCATAGCAGCAAATGCAAATCTGCCTACGTTCATGTAAAGATATGAACTTCATGCTAGCTCGCTTTCTCTAGCACGAAGTCTAAGTCAAATATTTTCACCTGAGATTTGAAGAACCGGAGGAGTAAAATTGTAAAAGATCCAAATCAAATCTGAGAAAAGAAATCTAATTGTTTTATTCTAAATAAATTGTACATATAAACGTTATGATAAATGTCGATGATTCAAGTTCGAGTCCTGTCCCCATAATGCTGATAGTCGTAACAAAATACCTGCCATAGTTTACATAGTATCTTTACAATAGGGGCACCTCGAGGTGGTGTAATGGTTAGCAAGCTTGTCTCGCTAGAACTATTACGACTGAGTAGTGAGTTCGATCCTCATTAGATGCCGCATACTTTCGTCCTTGTGTCACATCTGAGCTTCGCTTGGAATATTACTTCTATCTTGACAATAGTAATATCAGATCAAAAATAGAGATCTGCTTCCGTGGCTTACCTGGAGCTGGCTAATCCACACATTCCCGCCTTGACAGCATTAAACTCGTTTAAGTGGCCTTGTGGGAAATGGCATATTTCATCGTTACCTCCGCTTCCCCACAGATGAGATGTCGCAAGTCTATCTTTATTCCCATGGCAGGTCTATCGTTATCCCCATGGCAGGTCTATCGTTATTCCAATGGAATATTAGAAATTTCCGATATTTTCCTAAATTGCTCCTTACAAACTGACACCCAAAAAGAATTCTAACGAGGAACTATATCAGAGGACAGCCGGGAGGTATATGCTCCTTGATACGTAGGTTACGATATTCGATGATGTCCTTTGGAACTACAGTGAAATAATATCGGGTGATGGAACCCAATTGTGAAGCGAAATAAATGCAGGGGATAACGATAAGTAGAATGACTCAGATGGGACATTTAAGAGGCAGAGCACAAGACACGTTTCCCTGGATGCGTTTGAGAACTGAGATGAAATAGAAAGGAATATTTGAATATCTTGGAGTAGATATGAATTAAAAGAGTGTGCCAGAGATGAAGATGAACAGAGATGAAGTGATTCGCGTGAACAAAACGAGGATGAATTCTATTTAATTGATTTGATATTCGAGCCAGATACAAATGCATGAACATTCAAACGTATAAAACCGAACAATCCATTCATAATAATTGGTATGTTGTAAAAGACATATATAGTTGAGTTAAATAAATGAGTAAAATATAAGTGTATATTCATATATGTGTCTCAACGGCTGTTGTGATGCGTCTAGTGTGGTATTCTGCAGTGGTAGTGCTTGTCGCTTCTCGCTTTTAGCTACCGCCACTGGCTCGCAGCAATGCGAAAAGAGGAGCCGAGTGCGTAAGTCTTCCCCTGTCAGTATATAGCTTCTCTATCAGAAAGCCCTATGTAGTGCCTCCTCGTGGCGACACATGGCAACAGAGCACCTTGCGGACTTGGGCTAAACTACGGGGGACAGGGGAGGAGTTTGGACCCCTTAACATGCTGCATGCAGGCCCACCGATGTGTGGACACACCATGGTGCCCATGGACCAAACCCCAGCTATGGATTAAATAACTCCACTGCCTTGTGGAAATCTTCGGGAGAAGAAAAGGGTTAACAGTAAATCCTACACAAATCCAGACTGGAGCCCCTAAGGCGGATGGACGACACTTTGTCCTACCTTCCGACAACTCCTGCAGCCGCGCTGGTACCAAACTGTATTGGTTCATCCTCTCCTTTGGACTCTACTAGAAGTGCCGCGAGGGGGGCAACTAGACGCCCGAGTCGCCCTAGTTCTCCATACATTACGCCCTTGCTCGTAGCCCACTGGAGAGGATGCGATGTAACTTTATCGCCTAGCACCTACAGAGCTACTCCATATATATATATATATATATATATATATATATATATATATATATATATATATATATATATATATATATATATATATATATATATATATATATATACTTGCTTAAAAAGTCAGATATACACCTTGAATTGTTCGTTCCACCCTGTAATAATTTCATTCGAAATATCATTTCAGCTAACTAGAAGAGATATTCTACCTAAAACAGATAGAAATTTGAGAATTTTCTTAATAATTGTAATCGTAATATTAATCCTTTCTTTATCTGGAACGATTAAGAATTTTTTGACCGAGCAGCCGGTGGTACTTTCCGTTGAAATTTATTCAGTTTTTCTCTTGAAATAATTTATTCAGTAAAATCGGTTTCTCAATTCAACTAGCTGTTATCGTTCTCTTCAAATGTTTATGGGTTTCCTTCCTAAAATTTCGTTTGAAGTAGTGTGGAACGCCAACGTCTACATTATGTCTTTATTTTCTCTTCGAGTCAAATGTGCTATCCATTTTAGTTGTTGCTGCTGCTGAAAGTCTTCAAGTGATGTGGTGTCTATTATTTGGTACAGTTCTTTGTGATTCTGTAGCGCCAGTTCACAAGATTCAAAGAAGAATAACCTTTGCCAAGATATTCAGGCATCATTATTTTCTCTTCGAGTTACATGTGCTATCCATTTTAGTTATTACTTCTGCTGAAAGTCTTCAAGTCATGTGCTGTCGATTATTTGGTACAGTTCTTTGTTTGTGATTCTGTAGCGCCAGCTTCCTAGGTTCAAATAAGTATGACTTTTGCCAAGACACGCACGCTTCATTATTTCCTCTTCGAGACACATGTGCTATCCATTTTAGTTGTTGCTGCTGTTAAATATACACATGCGACTTGGATTCTGTTATCTGCTACAGTTCTTTGTGATTGTGTAGCGCCAGGCCTCAATGTTAGAAAAAGATTGGTTCTACAGACGCCATTTTTAATCATGGATTTGAAAAGGAATTTGCATACAGTTGACAGTTTACATATTTCTAAACGTGTTTTGCGCCATTGAATATTTCTATAAGAAAGGCTCGATCCAGCGAGGATAATTAAGTCTATGGCTCGTGTTTCAGGTTAATGTTTCGACTCTGCAGCAACATTAGGTGTTTGCCGAGATTACCTCTCTAGCTCATCCTATTCTATGTTCATTTTCCTTCTGTGCATTGAACCACGTTTGACGCAGTTCACCTATTCTTCGCTTTGGTCAGTTCTCTAAATGAAATTGACCAATAATTCAGACGAAGGATTAACATCACGCCTCGAGAGGAATAAGGAAGCTTAGATCGATTTAGCTATGGTAATGCGCCAACAAAGTAATATAAACAGAGATATCGAAAGGGAAATAGCTGCTTATTTCGAAATGCTTTGAAGTTGCTAGATTCTGTTTAGAACAGAACAAACGCTTCAATATAATTGATAAAAAAGCTATAGGTATAATTTTCTTTTGGCGATAACCCCAAACAATTTCACTGCGAATAGAAAAACAATAAAAGGAAAATCGTTAATTGTATGCATTCATTTTTATACCAATACAAACGCGTGCACACACAGACACCTCACAGTTTCATCTGATAGTCTGGTTTCTAACAGAGAAAAGATTGAAGTACCCCATTTATACACAAACAGTAAATTTTAATGAGAACAGAATTGTAAATATGTCAAGCAATTTGAAAATGGTTTTGTTTCTGAATCGGCGTCATCGGGTAAAGACAAAATCTAAAATGACGAGACAAAATATGATTAATGTTATACATACGACTGTATAGATTCATTTTATTTTAAGGCTTTACGTATCCCACATATATTAGATTTACCTGTAGTTGCTTATTTCACTTTCTCAAAAAAAAATTCAAAATTTTAAAAAAATAAAAAATTAATTTCATTTAAGGTTTTTAAAAGACTAACACGAGAGGAAGAAGCTCTCTTGACGGTCCAACATAGCGCATTGAAATAGGGTATAGGAGGAATCATCACCGCAAACTCAACTCCGCCTACACAACACCGCTGACATAATGGCGGCCAAACTATGAAATTCTTTCGACGACATCTTAAATAAAAGTAATTTGCGTTTAATCGTTTTTCTCATGGATGAAGCATCAGCCAATGATCCTAGTTTAACCTCAGATACATTTGTTAATACTTCTCTAATAACTAAACCTGGCTTTTCCATGGTGTCTTCAGCGCGACGTTTCAAGACTGTGTGCATTTCTCCATTGGCCACTGACGCATTGTAGGAATGCTTGTTTACTTCCTTGATAACTGCCCCAAACATCGTATGAATCCTTGCATAGCAACTAGAGCCTTGGTCAGAAATATTTCTTTTCCTATTTGACTAAGAATTTGCATTTTCAGTGTGATGAAAAGTTTGAAAAATAAATACAAGTCAGCCAAATATGATTTTGTAACTAATAAATCACTAAAACAAACAGCCAAACTTCCAAATTCTCTTCGACTCAAAGCCTATCTAAGAGATATGCACACTATGTCAGCCGACGCAGGTTTACCGGTAGTGAATCGGCAGTGTTGAGTAGGCGATGATAAAATGTCTGATTGAAATAAATGTTCGTAAGTTATGCCATTGAGCCACTCGTGTAAATCGCTGTTCAATAAAATGTTACTTGTCATTTTGAATGTTCATACTTATTTCAAAGCAATAAGAAATGCTAGGTGGCTGCTTTTTAGGAATTTATTTAGTGTTCACTTTTACCTGCCTATCTAGAGTAATCGTGATGGTAAGGTTTACCAAAAAATACGGACGTTTGTTCTGATGTTAGACTCTAGAGAAATTCCTGCAACCGCAGCAATATATTCTTGGGTTTGCCCTGTTGCTATGTGTTTCCATTAGTGCCGTGAAAGTTCACGTTTGTTCATAATAATGCCGTTTTCGGATTTCGGTTTGACAACCTTTTGTGAAAGCCAGTGAATGCAAAAGAAAAATGGCGGTGGAAGCAGATAAGAAACAGAAAATACAATCGTCCGACTATTTCCTTTAGCTGAACTAATGTCTAAGAAAAAGCAGTCAACTTGCTGTATGCATAGCAGCAAATGTAAATCTGCCTACGTTCATGTAAAGATATGAACTTCATGCTAGCTCGCTTTCTCTAACACGAAGTCTAAGTCAAATATATTCACCTGAGATTTGAAGAACCGGAGGAGTAAAATTGTAAAAGAACCTAACAAAATCTGAGAAAAGAAATCTAACTGCTTTATTATAAAAAAAAATTCTTCGTATAAATGTCGCGATAAATGTCGATGATTCAAGTTCGAGTCCTGTTCACATAATGCTGATAGTGGTAACAAAATACCTGCTATACTTTACATTCTATCTTTAAAATAGGGGTACTTCGATGTGGTCTAATGGTTAGCAAGCTTGTCTCGCTAGAACTATTACGACTGAGTAGTGAGTTCGATCCTCACTAGGTTCCCCATACTTTTAGCCTCGTGTCACATCTGAGCTACGCTTGAAAAATCACTTCTATCTTTACAATAGTAATATCAGATCAAAAATAGAGAACTGCTTCTGTGGTTTACCTGGAGTTGGCTAATCCTCACTTTCCCGCCTTGATAGCATTAAACTCGTTTAAGTGGCCTTGTGGGAAATGTCATATTTTCTTCGTTATCTCCGCTTCCCATGAGATGAGACGTCGCAGGTCTATCGTTATTCCCATGGAATATTAGAAATTTCCGATATCTTCCTAAGTAGCTCCTTACAAACTGTCTAGATTTGCTGACATCAAAAAGAGTTCTAACGAAGAACTATATCAGAGGGCAGCTGGGAGGTATATGCTCCTTGATATTTAACTACGTAGGCTACGATATTCGATGATGTCCTGTGGAACTACAATGAAATAATATAACTCCGCTTTCTCATAAATGTGTCGTCCCAGGTCTGTCGTTATTTCCATGGAAAATGCACAGACGTGCGACATCCCTTAGTTTCACAAGTTGAAACCTTTACAGCTAAGGCCTCCAAGTCACATACACAGGGTCGAGACGCCGACATGCGCTTTGTATTCGACTAGTAAACCTGTAACTAGGCTGTCCCTTGGTCTTCAATTTTCTTGTGAGCTTTGGTATTTTTTTTCCCAAAAGATTATTGCTGGCAATTATTTTTCCAATAATATATTGCTGGTAATCTATTAATTTTTTGCGATTAAAATTAATTGCTAATAATTTTTTCTAATCTATTTTTATATTTTGAGCCCAAATAAGGGTTCACTATTTGCTCATATGTGGGGGTACTAACAGGTTCTGTCAAATTAGGTCGGGGTGGATCTGGGAAAACAGCAATTATGAGGTGCTTACAGGCTCTTCAAAACCTGCCGATCAGGAGCCTTGCTGCCAGATATAGCCTAAGGTCACATCCTGGACGATAGATATTTGTTCTATATTCGACCCTGATCCAAAATCTATATTAGTCCTGGGTCAGATGTTGAACTAAAAATTGTCTGACGATCGCAAATAGCGTGAAACCCAGGGTCACAAACTCCCAACAATCCAACTAAATGTGTTAGCTCTATCACTGATACATGAGCACTTTCCAATAAGTACCGCTCATATATAATATATAAATAATATATATAAAAATTGCATATATATATATATACACATACACATTATATATATAATGTATATATATATATATATATACATACACAATATACATATACATACATATATATATGTATATATATATATATATATATACATGTATATATATATATATATATATATATATATATTATAACTCTCTTCTACCGGTTATAATTTTGTGTTATCGGCGGTGTATTCTATTTAGTCCACGACAATATATACACACACAGACACACACACAAACAGACACTCACACCAATATATATATATATATAATTACACGAATTAAACTAGGAAAAACATAAGTTGATGTTACTATCTACATATTCTCTGTCTTGCCGTTGTAAAGACTAGAATACTGTTTTTCCTCACCAAACAATTCATAGCCAATTTACACTTTGGCTATTTTAACTTTATTTGTCCAATGACTGATAAATTGATCAATCATCGTCATTTTTCTCTGTATTTTTCTTTATATTTATTTTATTCTTGTCAGGCAAGTCACATCGAAAACAAGTGAGAATCTATGTTATATTTCGTACAGACAATACATCCTTTTTTCGACCAACATCTATTTTAATCTCATTTTTTGTAGTGCATAACACATTTATAGGTACGTGTAGATGTTACTTGTGTAGTTCTCCTCAAATTGATTTTCTTATTTACTGTCATTGTTCAATGGTTATTAAACCTAATCATATCTAGTTTCGAAGGACTTCTTTCTTGTTTTTGTTTTTCTTGAATTGGGGTTAATATGGCGTCACAAATTTTACTATTCTGAGAAGATACAAAACATGTTATTTATGTATATTTTTCTATGCTATGTTAAATTGCTTTCTTCCAATTCTTCCTATTCTGTCTCACGTTGAAACATCGGCTACCGTACGATCAGCGAAGCTGGGCAACATTGGGTTTGGTCAGTAACTACATAGGTGACGACTTGGGAATGACTGGTGATGTAAGCTTGTGTATACGGGTCGTTTAATGGATAATGGCCAGGAATTGTTAATTGGGGAGCCGTGTTCAAAATTTGTTACACACTCCAATGGCTAAATACCATTTAGAAAAGTATGAATCCAACTTTTCTCTCCCCCAAGTTATGGATTAATTAGTAAAACTTGCATCACTAAACGATTATTATCTTGGCCTCCGCAAAAAAAAACCCTATTACAAACTAAAAATATTTTGTCTTTATATTATCTATCTATTTTTTCATTCTCTCGATATAATGAATATATATATATATATATATATATATATATATATATATATATATGAATAAATATATATATATATATATATATATATATATATATATATATATATATATATATAAAATATAAAAATAAATAAATAAAATTAAGTAATTCATTGAGTCTGAAAGAAACCTCAACAGAATGCAGAAAGCACTGGACGGCCGTTTCGTCCTATATTTGGGACACATCAGCAGTGCGCATCCACTACCGAGAGTTGAAACCCTGACAGTTGAGTTATCAAGCAAACGTCATACCAACTGTGATCAAGGCACGATGTGTGTGTGTGTGTGTGTGTGTGTGTGTGTGTGTGTGTGTGTGTGTGTTGTGTGTGTGTGTGTCGAATGCACGGCCGCAATTTTCGACGGATTTGCACCAAAAGTTGCATGCCCATGCTCTAAGTTAGCGTTAGGGCCAAGATCGACTTTGCATTTCCCAACCCCCATCGATAATGGAAATAATCGATTATTTCATGCTTCTACGGCAGTTTTCATGTAGTTTGCGGCCATTTTCTACTGGCCAGAGTGAGAGCCTATAACTGGCTGCCACGAATAGGCAGGAAGATTCTATTCACCAGCGTTAGAGCCAACAGCTGACTGACACGAATGTTAACTAGAATTGTAGCATGCAAAAGAAATCGATGGCTGCATTCGTCACAAGTGGGAATAATTTAAATCTGCATGGCACTTTACTCCAATTGGCTCATTCGCTTGCTTAAACTCAACGTTGATTCTGATTCCGCAGAACTGGGTTGGGAGTGAAAACATATTTGTTGTTAACAATCTTTTTCCATTCGGTTTTTTCATTTACGACTTCTTTTTTTAAAGATGATCGTTTTGTGTTCATTTTGTTAGGTTCTTGTTTAGTAACAGATTTAACGTTTAGTATAGAGCTTAGAAAAAATTCGCAGTGTGAGATAGACAAGAAGTAAGGCATGTAGCAATATCAGCCGGCAAAGGGCACTCCTTTAAAGACAAGGAAGGGCAAAAATATTTTAAGTCAAGTGATAGCGATTGCTGTATGAGTCGTACGATTTTTGAATCAACCACGGGCAACGTATATATATATATTGGAGTAAGTTTACGTCATAGTGGAAAAAGTTTAGTTATGACGCGTTTCGCCCGTGATACTTCATCGGACTAAATTTTGTTATCTTGCTAGGACTACATATACGCTCGACAGAGGTGGGAGGGGGGCTGGTAATTTTAGAATTTGTTTTTACTATCTAGACGATTTCGTTTTCTTTCCATCACTTTTATAAGTCGGTATTCAACACTGTGATATAAAAAGATCTGCCAGGAATGGTGATATATTGTATGAACGTAAACTTGCTGTAGATGATTCTGCGATTAAGTAACACTCAAGATTTTTACGTCATAGATATTCGCCTCTGATCAGAGTTGCATTCTTTATGTCAAAGTTGTCTCTTTACGTTGGGCAACGAACGCATTTGATGTATTATTTTGTAAAATGTCCTTTTTATGTTCATGTAATCCTTTATTTAGATTCCTTGAGGTTTCCTCTCTGTATTTTTGAGATAATTATTACAGGCGATGGTGTAAACTCTTTCTTCAGCTTTTATAGTGCTGTTTTGTTTAGTATTGACTAAAATTTACATTGCTTTAGGCGCATCAGTAACAATTTTAAGTTGAGTTTAGATAGATTCTTTTCGATTATAGATGGGATAGAATTAGACGGCAGGATAATATATTTTCTTAATTCATTGGGTTTCTCTGGAGAGGCCCCTTTTTGTTTTTGCATATTTTATGGGCTATTTGTTTCGCATTAGCACAGGATGTCATCAATAATTCCAGTTGTAGTTGAAGCTCTCGGATTGATTAAAAAAATGTTCCCATGGACTCCCAGAAGGATTTCCTGGTACACCAAGCATTAAAGAAATACAAAACAAAATGTTACTCACAAGTACAGATCACGCATTAGGAAGAACTTTATGTATGTAAAATATGCGTGAATTTAGTTTTTGTTTATATGTTTTTTTACCAAAAATGATTAGTGGAAAATATCATGAAACCATTTCTGAAATTAAGTCTCTGGTTGGGACCCGGAAGGAAATGGCTATACAACAGAAATCAAAGGAAATAATAATAATAATAATAATAATAATAATAATAAATATAATAATTGGCTTATTCGCTTGCTTACATTCAACGTTGATTCTGATTCCGCAGATCTGGGTTGGGTGTGAAAAAGTATTTGTTGTTAACATTCTTTATCTTATGTCCTTTTCTTAATCTTAAACCTTTTTTATTTGTTTTTGTTTTTGCAGTGGAAAGTGTCATGATGCCATTTCTAACCTTAGGTCCCTGAGCGAGACCCGGAAAGAAATGTGTAAACGCCAGATATCAAAGAAAATAAAAATAATAATAATAATAAATTGCCGTGTCTCTTTTCTCGGTGTGAAGCTAATGACTTTAGATTTCAGTTAATTGGCATGAACTTCTTGTAGTAAATACTTGACAGTAATACATTTGCTGATAAGCTTGTTCATAATTATTTACATTATTCGGACTATTGACCTCATATTTATTACAACGTTTCGTTGTACGCTCCAGCCTTCTTCATGTGGTTGGAATGTCGAACTGAACCTTTTATTTCCCTCACTGTTCTAGTTCCACGTGTTTAATGGATGTCAGTTAACAGTTACCTCCTCTTAATTCCTCTCTCCAAGTTCTCCACTACCTTAACCGGGTATTGAACTCACACTCTGGATCTAACCAACGCATTTATCTACTGCGCCATGTGTCCTTGAGGACATCTGTGTATGAAATTCTCGGTATTATAAACCTAATGTCTGAGCAACCATTTTTCACCAGTTGCAGTTTTTTGCTGTCAGCATTGCATGTTTTTTTAACCAGAGCTCATATTGCAATTTTCGTTGTTATCGCTTTTCCCGTGAACTCCTTATCAGTGGTTCCCATATTGTATTCATTTCTCTGTTTGGTCGGCTCAGGAGATTTTTTGTTGTAATAAATATGGCAACAAGGATGAGGACAATAGTTCGAATAATGTAAATAGTGTACATAATACCTTATCTCAGAAATATAGACATATATTGTTCATAATTATGTATATATTAGGCTTCATATATTTCTACACCAACATCTCAATTCTATTAGCCTGCTTCGATCTCAATCACTCCCCAATAATAATGATAATAATAATGATTTATAATAATCCCTATATATAATACGCCACATATATATTTACGTTTCTCGTGTGTAAGTATTGAGGGGCAGTGTGCAAAATTTGTTTTCTGTGTAACAATTGAGGGAATCTATGTAAAATATCGATGACCAGCCCACCCAAATTCAAGTTATATTTTTTTTTGAAAAGAAAAAAAAATTAAAGAATTTAAAAAATTAAAGAATTTTAGTTAAATAAAAATTATGAGAGACAGACTTGATTTACGGGTACATTAGTCGTTTTTAATATTTGTTTTATGAATTCATCTATATTTTATTTAAATTAATTCTCGGAAAAATAAGACTCACGATAGCTTTTGCTTTAATAAAACTTAATTAAAAATTATTTACATTTTTCATGTTAGTAACAAACGAAAAAAAACAAAAAACAATGAACATTATTTTTTAAAAGTTTGAATAAAAATTATTTTCCAAAAAATAAATAATTTATTTTTCCGTATGATAATTTTTGGGAGGGGCGGAGAAACTTGCGCCGACACAGCCTGGACTAATTCAAGATATTTTGTTTGAAATTTGTTTTTGTAAAGTAAAAAAGTAAAATATATTTTAAGCTTCGTTTTTGAAATCTGTAAATTAACTTTGTAAATCAGGCAAATGAAAGAATAATAAATAGTTAAAATAATTACACAAAAAATACGGAAATAAATTCAAGAGAATAGAAAATTTAAAAATACGAGGGTCATTCAATAAATAAGGTGAATTTATCGGTATAAGGACTTCTAATACAGATAGAAGTTTACTTTTCTATTTATTTTTCAACGTAGTCTCCCAGAACTGTTACACACTTTTCCCATCTGTGCACAAGCTTCCGTATTCCCTCAGCGTAAAAATCTTTGGACTGATGTCTCAGCCAGTCGCTCACAATACTTTTGACTTCATCGTCACTTTTAAACTTCGTGCCTCTCGTGAACGCTTTCAAGGGACCAAACAGGTGAAAGTCTGAAGGGGCAAGGTCTGGGCTGTCAGGGCGATGAGGGAGCAGTTCCCAGCCCAGCTCGTTGATGGTCTGCACTGCTTGGGCTGCTGTGTGAGGCCTTGCGTTGACATCATGCAAGATGATTCCTTATGACTGATGACCCCAGCGTTTGTCCCAAAAGATAAGCTTAAAGTCCTTGCAATCTCATCCACTGTCACCCTTCTGTCAGACTGAATGAGGTCATTGACTGATTCAATCACCTCAGGAGACCTCCCTTCTTTAGGCCTCACAGGCCTGTCTTCGTCCTCAACACTGCTCCGTCATTCTTTAAACAATTTAGCCTACTTGTAGACATTTTTTGGCGGAAACATGTGGCACCATACATAGTTGACATTATCCTATGAATTTCAATTGGTTTGTACCCTTCAGCAACCAAAAACTTGATAACTGACCGCTGTTCAATCCTGAAGCATGCTTCTTGGTCGGCCATCTTTGTTAATCGGCAAAACTCTCAAAGTTTTTTTTTAATCTGCAAAATAAATTAAATCCATGTGAAAAAGAAGTAAAAAAAAAAAAATGATAAAAGAGTAAGCTTCTATCTGTATTAGAAGTCCTTATACCGAAAGATTAACCTTATTTATTGAATGACCGTCGTAATTATAGTGTTTCGAAATTATCAGCAGAATTAAAGAAGTAAAAACGAACGAGAATAATAATTATTGCAAAAAGGTGGAATAGATGATACTGAGTCTGTATATATATATATATATATATATATATATATATATATATATATATATATATATATATATATATAATTTGTCGGTAATTATTGTATGTTACAATTCAGAACATGTCTAGTGGAATTTGGTAATAGCTTGAGAAAAATATATATTTGATGATAGTAGGCCGAGAAATAAGCAGACTCTACCGGGAGAATGTACGCACTGTCTAGAATTACTAAGATACTCCATAGTTTACTCAAAAATATTGTGTTTACACTAGTTATAATAATAATAATAATAATAATAATAATAATAATAATAATAATAATAATAATAATAACAACAACAACAACAACAATACTCATCAGTGGCTACCTAGTGCAGGGTTGAAAGCTGAAAGTGTTTATCTTTTCTTGATGTTATTGGATTCATAAATATCCTTTTTTTAAATTTTATTCAGTAGTCATGAAAACTAAATTTTAATTAATTATATTACGTTTTATAAATTTAAATTTCAAAGACATTGTTATTATACACAGATAGTCATATAAGAGGATAGATTCGGAAAGGGAAAACCAAAATAATGAATTTCTGTTAATCAATTTTGTAAAAATGTTTCCTGTCACAATCTGTCAGAAATATAGAAATACCGTTACACACTATTAATTATCTATTTACACTAGCTGTCTATATTTCTGAGATGAGGTATTATGTACAATATTTACATTAATTGGACTATTGTTCTCATCTTTGTCTCCATATTTATCACAATGTTTCGGCCTTTTAGTATATGTCTATATTTCTGAGATGAGGTATTATGTACACTATTTACATTATTCGGACTATTGTCCTCATCTTTGTCGCCGTATGTATTACAACGTTTCGACCGTTGTACGCTCCGGCCTTCTTCAGGGGGTTGTAATGTCAAACTGAACCCTTTATTCCGCTCGCTGTGTTAGACTGTTCTAGTTCCACGTGCCACCATGTCTAATTGAAAAATCATATATATATATATATATATATATATATATATATATATATGAAGAAATATAGTCTTAAAGTGTGCTATATTTATGGGATAAAGTGCTCAATATCTTCTTCTTCTTCTTCTTCTTCTTCTTCTTCTTCTTCTTCTTCTTCTTTTAAATGTCATCCCATCAGGACGTTGGGGATCATGGTTCCCCACATATAATAGCAGACGAGTTCCATAAAGAGCGGATATGTTTTTCCTCGTCGGAGGCAGTAGACATTCTGGCAACTAGAGGTAGCTCCGTTTTCAGAGCATTGCTATTTCTCTTCGTTCTAAGTTTGTCAAGAAAGGGGCATTGTCAGTGGATTTGTACAATTTTCTCACAGATGAAAGAGACACTTCAGGCAACAGAAATGTCTTTCTATAAGTGGATGCTGGGAATTCCAGGGACACAGCTTGTAAAAAACAGGGAACGCTAAGGAAAATGGAAGCAAAATGAACGCATATAATTAGAACCAGAATGTAACAATATTCTTGAACACATGACTAGAGAATTTTTAACCCACACAGGATATATTGAATACAACTAAATAACTAATTTAAATGAATTACAGAAGATGGAGTAGAGATGGTGTTGAAAAGACAAACATTGCTTAGAGCTAGAAATAATACAAAGTTGGCGAGAGTGTTTATTATCCATGATCTGATGGAACAAACCCCCCGGGAAGAGGAAGACTTCATATTTGTGGCTTCTGCTAGCATTAGTTTGTTACAGTTCAGAAATAGAAAATCCAGAAACATGGCTGCTTGTCTCTTGTCTGACTTAGCTTTAAAAAGCTAGCTCATCTCCTTCAATGCCTCGAAAATCAATCTAGTAACGTGCCATCAACGCCGAGCTCACCCTAAATTTCCACGTATCGCGATGAATGGGCATTCTATCAGGAGGTCTTGTGCTTTGAGCGCCTATTGGGACATAAACTCAACCCAGACGTCAAATGAGACTAGCACATACGAATCATCGTTAACGATGCCGGGAAAATTGTCAATTCCCTGTACCACTCCAGTAAGTACTTGATTCTTCCCGCTACAGTTTATAACAGCCAGAACTAAAATGGTGAACTGCTGCCAAAAATTGACAAGAGATGCGCAGTCTTAACCTTCCAGTGTCAAAAGTGTTCAAAAAGCGTCTACGTGGCTTTGTGGGTGATAAATTATTTTCCATCCTACAACCCCTTTCGCAACAGTTGAATATTGCAAGTCTTTCGCTATTCTATCATTATTTGCATGGTAAGTTTTCAAACGAACTACGTTCCTTAATTCTACGTGTCCAGCCTTCACGGCAAAGACCCATCATGCCACGCAAATTGTAGTGAACCACCCTCATTACCTTCGTATTCCATTGGTCTAATGTAAGTTCCACTCGAGCAGATTCTTGTCACAAACCGCTGCCTTGTGGAATCGTGGATGCCTCCCCGATCACTACCGTCTTGGCCTGTTCTAATCTAAAATCAAACATAACTATCTGCACGTACTCCCATAAACGGTGCCTCTTACCCTGTAATCCTGTACGTCAAGTATGTTACGGAGATTGAACAACATTGTAAAAAAATCAAATAAAATGATCAGGCTCTACTAAAAGGTGTAGATCTATCACCACAGTGACCATCCTTTGCATTCCTAACCCCCAAACATATCGCTGTACAGGAGGACTTATTACTTCTGATAGATTATGAAGACAATACTGTTTGTTGGTGTCCCTTTACATGGTTTTCCTAATCTCCATTTATTACCGACATCCGTTTGTTGTCTGATATCCATTAGACATACCCTAGCGAGCGAAATAAAGTGTTCAGTTCGACATTCCAACAACCTGAAGAAGGCCGTACAACGGCCGAATCGTTGGGATAAATATGGCAACAAAGATGAGAACAATAGTCCGAATAATGTAAAAAAAACTAAAATTATGGAAGCCATGATAATAAAAAAGGAAAATCCAACACTGAATAACATATGTATTTAATATGAACACCACCACAATGTACTGAGTTAGGAAAATAACAAATTATTTAATCGCAGTAACTTTCCAGTCGTATTGCACATTATATATATATAATTTCGTTTGAGCCCTCTGGTTTGAGGTGTGAATTTGTAAACAGTTACTATTTAAGCTAATACTGCATGACTCTTCGACAGAATTGAGTCACTATCAGTCACTGTGTGTTTATGCGAATCTAAAAATAAACACGCTAACATTCACCTTCATCCCGTACCGTAAGCTGATGGCTTAGTGGGAGAAGTTCGGACTGAGGCAAATTCCAGTCGGGTTTCGATCCTAGCTAGAGGCAACTGGACGTCTTGTCAAACTGATGAGCTGCGAAACTGTCTGTCTGTGGATGACAAACATATATATATATGTGTGTAATTTATATGTATATTTAATTTTTATATATATATGTGTGTAATTTTATATATATATGTATATATATGTGTGTAATTTTATATATATATATATATATATATATATATAAAATTACACATTCATGTATATGTATGTGTAATTTTTTATATATATACATATGTATGCGTATATATATATATATATATATATATATATATATATATATATATATATATATATATATATATATATATATAATTCTGCCGATCCACTTTAACTATCCACCAGCAGAGTGAGTCATTTCACCTACTCTGGTAAACGTTTTTTGTTGACATGAATTAGAAAGATTATATCGAATTAATTGCTAAGTCTGCTCCTAGGAAATTTCATTCTCTGTGTCGTGCTAGACAATTTTCTTGTCTGTCTTACACATTTGCCTGGCTACCATTCGTCTATCCATTGCCTCTTGCTGTGACGGGTGGTTTCACCAATGGTATTACAGATTCTAGATGAAATACAAATAAGCAGCTGCAATGGTGTTTATTCTGACCTGGCATTTCTGCTTCAGTCAATTTACAACAGCCGTAATGTAACTTTCTTGTGTCTTTTGATGGCAATTGTCCTGACGATCTTTCCTCTATGGTACCAAGACTTTATGAATTTAAGCACAGTACTAGATTGGCGGATAGCTCTCATCAACTAACAGTTGAAATAGCTAGATGTAACTGTAAGTCCAATGCTAACAGGTTTTTCTCTCGCTTCGACCCGATTCTTGATTCCCAGTTAACTTTGATCATAAAATAATTCAATACAATATCAATCGTTATCTTCTCTCTTAATTATTGTTCATTTATTGTTCTCTGTCTTTAACAATGTGGTCTTCTACTCATTTTATCGCCATCTCAGGAACCCTTTTGCGTCATGGCTGCCTTAATACCTTACTTTGTGGGGCATTAGTAAAAAATATAAGTTTCCTTGTTCCAATACTAATTTTCTAGATTAACAAAATAAAACTAGTCAGGTACCTGTTCTTGATTTTAACTATTATCATGTTACCTCTTTAATATTATCCAAATGCATCGGACGAATCAATGCCTGCTTGTCAGGGTAGGAACATGTATATCTCTAAGCTAGTCTTTGAACCAGTTTTCGGATGAGCGAGAATTTCGAATCTTGGTTTTCAAGATAGGTAAACAGTCCATTCACAGTTTAGATCTCTGCATCATTTTCACAACATTTTGTGATGTATCCTGTAAATAGACAAATTTCTCTCGTCTCCATATTTGTAAAAGTTGGCTTATTTTTTTTTATTCTATAAATGAATGGGTATAAGTGGTCGGTGCGTACTGTGATGTTGTTAGTTAATAGATTCCTTTTTTGTAAAGTTTACAAGAAAGATTCCAGTTGAATGAATGGAAACCCGACAAATATTCTGATTTCTAACTCATCTCAGAAGACCTGGGGATATGAATTATTTTTTTTTATATTGGTACTCTCTTGAGAAAAATAAATTAGGAAAGAAAGAAAAGATGGAAAAATTGAAGATGAAGGAAAGTAAGAGAAAAAATATAAACAGGATTTCAACAATAAAAATGAAGAAGAAAAATACTAAAAAAATATTAAGGATGAACCGAAACAGAAAGAAAGAAAGAAGGAAAGAAAGAAGGAAAGAAAGAAAGAAAGAAAGGATGGAAAAATAAGAATGAAAGAAAGATGAAATGGAATGAAAGTAAGAAAATAATTATAAACGGTATTTCAACAAGAATAATGAAGAAGAATATATTAAGAAGGTGTAGAAAAAGAATGAATGAATGAATGAAAGAACGAAAGAAAAACAAAAGAAAGAACTATAGAAAGAACGAAAGAAAGAACGAAAGAAAGAAAGAAAGAAAGCACGAAATTAAGAAAGCACGAAAGAAAGAACGAAAGAAAGAAAGAAAAAACGAAGGAAAGAAAGAACGAAATAAAGAAAGAACGAAAGAAAGAAAGAACGAAAGAAAGAAAGAACGAAAGAAAGAAAGAAAGCACGAAAGAAAGAACGAAAGAAAGAAAGCACGAAAGAAAAAAACGAAAGTAAAAGATAAAAAAAGGAAAAGATAAAGGAAAGATGAAAAGGAATAAAAACGAGAAAATACAAACCAATGGATCACATGAAGAAAAATACAGAGGAAAAATGAGAAGGACAAAAAATAAATAACGAGTTTATAGAAGAAAGGTTGAAAGAAAGAAAAGAAGAAAGGAAAAAAAAGAGAGTGAGATAGATAGAAAAATGGAAAAGAAAAAGGGTTAGACAGAAATGAAAGGATGTAATGTTAGCGAGAAGAAGAGAAAACGTGAATGACAATCCGAGGGAAGAAATTAATGAAGACTAGAAAGTATTAGAAAAGAAATTGAAGTGAAATGAAAACAAAGAAGAAAAATGAAAAAGATAAATGAAGAATGTTCATGATAGAAAAGAAGCTGAAGATTTTCGGAAGCAAATTAAAGAATAAACTCAAAAACTTTATTTAAAAAAAAAGGAATCCGTAAGTAGAAAGATCAAAACTCGCAATAGAATACAAATCGAGAAGATTTTTTCGAGGACCGATGAAGTGATTGAAAACATTGGCAAAGAATAAAACAATGATACGAAATGGGAAATTGCGACTAAATTACACGAACAAAAGAAAAGTTTCCCAGAAAATATTTTTATTTTTATTCTGGTAACTTGTTTCATTTCTGCCAAATAGTTTATTGGCGTTCAATGCTTCCTTTCTGCTTTTAAATGCTTTTTCGTTCTCGTCATTAAAAAAAAAAAAACAACTTTCAAATACTGCATTTTCATTGGTTCCCATTCCATCTCCATCAAAAATATTTAAGGTTTCTCGACAGAACAATTGTTCAAACATTTTTTAACTTTTGTTTCTTTAGCAGAAATCTCTTTTTTTTAGGTTTCATTTCTCAAACATTATTCTTCAATACAAAAAAAAAACCCAGATCTCTTTAGAAACGGTTTACAAAATAACATTGCTTTTAAACACAAATTTAGCACGTAGTTGTTTGAAAAGTTTTTACTAGCAAACTGAGTTCAATCTCTGGCTGCGTGTTATCACTCAGATATCATGTGTATAGCCCCTGTCTGTGTAATGACCTACCAGATGTCTGGATAAAGTTCCGATTTTCCATAATAAAAAAGAGAAGTGGAGACAAATAAGCCGAGCACGTAATATTTTATTACTATTTTATATATACCCCCGATACTTCGGAAACTCCTTTAAACACGATAAAATTCTGGAAGAACATATTAATTTCAGATGATTTTCAGATAGGTAGCACTGCGTGTTGTGTACTGTTTCTTAATTGATTTAAAATGGTACGGTTGTGGTATCCCCGTCGTCTATTTTACCTATATTGAACTCTAATAAAGATTATTATTATTACATGACTTTGGCAAAACAGATAATCCGCTACGGTTTTGGATTCAATGAAAATCGTGTACTGCAACGGTTTTGCTTTACAAATACCATTCTACCCGAGAATAACATCCAGTTTAATTAGATCATTTGTCAAAACAGTTAATATATTTTCCAACATTCGTCTCCTTCTAAGATCTTCTAAGCACTTCTAACCCCTGCTCGTCTAATCATTAGTCCCTTCCATCCCATCTAAAAGATCCTTTGTAGCCCTAGGCTATGTACATATATACAATTAACTTTTGTTTTAGGCTGTCCCACAGCAATAAGAGCGTGTGTTAGTCGTATGTTAATTAACATTGAAATATTCCGCCCATATCCAATAATATTGATAGCCTTCTGAGTATCCATCTGAAAATCTGGCGTCTATCATCCTAGTAGATGAGGGCTATTGTAGCTTCCCAAAGGGAAAATAAAAATTGTACACGTTTCATATTAATTCACGCGTGCTGACCATTTACGGAAACTAACCGGTGATTTCGAAAACAACAAATAAGCGATGTTTCTCCAGTAAACCTCATTTAATGATGTAAATTCAACTAGAAAAACAGAATGTTAAATATTCGGTCTATTTATCTATAGAATTCATAATCTGTCTATAATTCTGAGATGAGTTATTGTAACTATTTACACCATTTGAACTATTATCCTCATATTTATTACCATTTCGGCCGTTGTATGCTCCGGCCTTCTTTGGGTGAGATCTGCTTGAATTTCTTTATTAAGTCCACGGGGTTAAATTGTTCTAATTTCAAGTATCATGCCTTTGCATATCACAGTTTTAGTTGCCCTTGTTTTCGGACAACTGGGTCCAGATTATAAAGGTGTCTCTACGTATCTCATCCATATTGTTGACTTTAGTGATGTTGATACGAAAGCCTATCGAAATCAGCGCATATTCTAAGTTACACACATTTCCTAAGCCGACCAATCATAAAAATGTATGCAATATGGAAACCCATAATACAGAGAGCTAGAAAAACAAACAACAATAATGAAAATATGTTATGAGCTCTCGTAAGAAATGGTTTCTGAGATATTAGGTTTATAAGTTTCAAAAATCATTCATTAATGTTCCGAGGACACATGGTCCGGTAGTGGCGCGATTAATTCAAAAAGTGATTAGACATCTTTTAGACTATGGGGAGTTGAGTTATCGTGTGGAATTAACTAAAACTGAGATGTTCAAAGGCACGTCACATGGAATTAGAACAATAAACCACCCTAAAGGGTTCGGATCGAAATTCCAACACATACCACCTGAACTTGGGAAGAAATTTAAAAGAATTCGATCTGTTCAAAATGAGGTCATATGAGGACGTTTAAGGACAGCACGTCACAGTACTTAACAAGTAGGATAATTGTTTGAAGATCAACCAACAACTTCGGTTAAGGGAATCCATTCGAAATCACAACATATTCAAGACAATAATACACACAATCTTGCTTTCGACACAAACAAAAAAAAGGCCTATTACATCCAATCACTGAATGCCCTAAATGAAGAGGGTTATCTAAACAGAGAAGCAAGGTGGGCAAAATTTAGGATCACATCGAAAATGAAAGAGCATTTGATAACATATTATACAGTGATCAGGCGCCTTTCTACCCGTGAAGTTAAGTCAAACGACTATCTGATCCGATGAAACACCGTCTGAGGTCACCAGATGGCAAAGAGACTCTCTAATATTTAACGTATGGCGTGGAATGACAAAATAAAACAAAATGTTCTCTTTTTTAAGGATTTATCTGTAACAGGTATCATCGACATCAAAAAGCTGTAACACGAGGGGAAATGGAAAAATCAGGCGTGGCTGACCAAATATAAAGAAAGGGAGAACACCGCCCTCGGTGGGATGAGGTTGAAATTATAGACAGAGAACATCACTGGAAAATTCGTAAACTTAAGGAATCAGTACATGTTCTAGGCCACAAAAACTCCTGAGCCGACCAAACATAGAAATGAATACAATATGGGAACCAGTAATAAGGAGTGCCAGAGAAAAGCAATAATAACAAGGAAAATTGCAATATGAGCTCTGCTAAAAAAATGAAATTGATAACAGAAAAAATTGCAATATGAACAGTGGTAAGAATGGTTGCTGAAAACATTAAGTTTATAAGTTCCAGAAACTCATCCAGAGATGTCCTTACGGAAAAATGACACATCAAAGCGTTGTTTAGATCCAGTGACGGGACCCAAAGAGTGTGAGTTAAATACCTGCTTAAGGCAGCTACCAGAAGTGAATTAACAGGAGGTAACTGATAACTGACATCCATTATACATACCCTAGCGAGCGAAATAAAGGGTTCAATTCGAAATTCCAACGACCTGAAGAAGGCCGTACAACGGCCGAAACGTTGGGATAAATATGGCCACAAAATGAAAACAATAGTCCGAATAATGTAAAAAAGATTGAAATTATGGAAGCCATAATAATAAAAAAGGAAAATCCAACACTGAATAGCATATGTGTTTAATATGAACACCACCACAATGTACTGAGTTAGGAAAATAACAAATTATTTAATCGCAGTAATCTGGCAGTCGTATTGCACATTATCTATCTATCTATCTATCTATCTATCTATCTCTCTCTCTCTCTCTCTATATATATATATATATATATATATATATATAATTTACATATATATATATGTATGTGTAATTTATATATATATATGTATGTGTAATTTTTATATATATATGTATGCGTAATTTTATATATATACATATATATATAAAATTACACATACATTATATATGTATGTGTAATTTTATATATATATATATGTATGTGTATGTATGTATGTATATATATTTATATATTTTATATATATATATATATGTGTGTGTGTGTGTGTGCGTATGAACAACTAATATTATATATATATATATATATATATATATATATATATATATATATATATATATATATATATATATATGGTAATATTAGTCATTTCCGTAAAAGTAAAAAATTAGCATTCATTGATCGATCATTCAGTGGTGTTGTTGGTTGAAATTTACGAATATTTTCAAGAAAATAAATTTTTCAACTCCGTTCACTCTTTCCATGATTGACAGTGGAGATATGGATCCATGCCTATCAAAAAGGAATTTGTGCCCAAGTGAATATAATGTACTCGACTGCACTTCGAACATTCCTTTCTGATTACACTACCCGCACAATGTAATATTTGGTAATAAATTGGTATCTTTTAAGCTGAAACGCAGATGGTATACTTATTATATAAAGAAACGTATTTCCTGGAAATTCCCGTCCAGGGTATGACGATAAACTACATCCGCGTCCTGGGTATGACGATAAACTACATCCGCATTCTGGGTATAACGATAACCTACATCCGCGTCCTGGGTATGACGATAAAATACATCCGAGTCCTGGGTATGACGATAACCTACATCCGCGTCCTGGGTATGACGATAACCTACATCCGCGTCCTGGGTATGACGATAAACTACATCCGCGTTCTGGGTATGAAAATAAACTAGGTTCAACAAGGACGTAGTTTATTTTCATACCCAGGCCTCTGTTAATACGGTTTTGAAAAAAATAATGTTCCCAGCTGTACGTTTTTGGAAAAATATTACCAGCTATATTTTGTTTGAAAGAATAGTGTTGATGGCTATACGTTTTTGAAAAATAATATTACCTGCTATACGTTTTTTGAAAAAATAATATTAATAGCTATACTTTTTTTTTAAACAATAATCTTACCAGCTATACTTTTTTGAAAACTTAATATTACCAGCTCTACGGTTTTGAAGAAATATTATTACCGGCTATACGTTTTGGAAAAAATATATTACCAGTTGTATGTTTTGGAAAAATAGTATTACCAGCTATACGTTTTTGAAAAATAATATTACCAGCTATACATTTTTGAGGAAAAATTATTAACAGAAAAAGATTTTTGACAAAACAAAAATATTACCAAAAAAAAAAAAAAAATTGTCCGCATTAAATGACCCATTGAGGTTGATGTGCCGTAAAACAAACCAAACCAAACCTGGAAATTCTACTAACATGCGATTTTAATTCCTATTTTGCTGAAAAAACTATTTTGCTTAACAAGATATCTCTCTATATTGATTTTGTCACGTACGGGGCCCGTTAATAATTAAATATATTTGAAGACTTCATTAAGAATAATCAGTATTTAATTACAACCACAAATAAATACATAACAATAACAAAGAAGTAAAAGTCAACCAAAGATAATTAACCATTTCAGTGAATATCTTGTTAGTAGTACGGCTCGTCTTACCGTCCTGTAAATCCTAAATCAAAACCCAAACACCGCTATTTCTACATCTGGCGGTAAAGATTTATTCATAAGTCCAGAGTGTCACGCTCGAACCTTGGTGTCGGTACTTAATCTTTTTTTTCTTGACAATTGTATAAATAGAAGCCTAAGAAACACGTCTTTCAAGTGGGACTGCTATATGGAAGGCGGGACTACTATATCTCTGATATATTGTTATCGTCTACGGCTTGTTTTGAACAATGATTAATGCCAAAGATTCAAATAGTGATATTCGTGACGGAAGTAACCTATAAATTTGAAATTCTGATACCAATGAGGTAGGCCTTTACCAGAATAAAATAAGCTAAACTTCAGTTTAGTAAGTTACGAGATCTCGGTTCGACTCAAAATCCAACCAAATTATAAAACATTAAAATTCTTTGAAATCCCTCTTACTTGGGTCGACAAACTTTTAGAAATCTTCTTCGTATCGATATGTCAAGGTTAATGTTTAAACACGTAACATATCATCCTATAAACAGAAATATGAACTGAATAGAGTATCAATAAACGTTTAGAATCATATCAATAAATGATTACAATCAGAAAATATATTAAATTATTACAGAGATATTTATAAATCCGGCATTTTTTCACCCTTGATGGAAGCAAATTCGTAATGAAATACTATCACATATCTTTAGAAATCAGAACTCTTTGGGACATAAAATCCAAATGGAATTCATAAATATCCATTATATTTTTGAATTTCTTAAATTATGCACATGGACGAAAACCAGGAGACATTATTCTTTTATTTGCTTTGGTCTTTCTTCATTAAGCATTCGTCAAATTACAAACTTCCATTTTTATGATTGTCGCCATTTTATATTTTCCATTTATATCTCTTTTCATCGAGAGATGCTGATGCGTCTCTAAGTATCTAGAGCAAAATATATTTTCACTGCAGTCGAAAAAAGGTACGTAAAGACAACATCGATAAGTTAATAATACATTTGTTAAAAATTATAAATTATTAACACATTGGTAAGTATTGTAAAAAGAACAAAATAATTAGCTTTGAGGAAATGTTCCTAGCGACCTTGATTAAAAATAGATAACATTCAGGCACCACAGGATGCACGGTAAAAAAAACAGTTTGTAATTTTTAAAATTACCAAATTACGCAGGCGTATATCTAACAAAGACATGACGAATGAAATTATACACTTCTTGGCTTAAAATATTGAGCAATGCTTATAAGAGATGCAAGCGAACAAAAGGCGAATGATTCAACAAGGGATGTAGCACAGGGAGGAAAACTACAGAACATATACTGCAAGCAAAAATTCATAAAAACATATGAAATAACTAGCAGGACAAAAAACATGTTTTTCGACAGGAACGATGAAATCTACAAAGGGAAAAATCATAATAGTAAAAACAAAGATACTACAAATATGGAACGAATACTGTAGAGAGTTATCAAGATAGAGTACAGAAAATTAAAATATATGAAATCTTAGAAAGATATGTTGAAAATATCAGATTTCCAGATCGATATGCTTACGGAAAGGATGAAAGTTATATATGACAGCGGTAAAATAACGGAAGATTTTAGTAGATCTCTCATGGTGAAGGAATGCAAACTCCACCTGGAAATCTGTTTGCTAAACCGACATAAATAAACTCAGAATTCTAATGAATAGAACGTAATAGTAAAAACAGAAAAAGTAGTGGAAGAACCGTGTTGTTTCCTTCAAGAATTTAGAACAAGAAATGTGGCATTTATGGTCAGACAACCATTAGACCGAATAACGTAAAAGTCGAAAACCTGTAGCAATATTTCAGAGATTAAACAAATGTATATAATGGAGAAAGATGTATACACTAGAATGTGAGGTTTATCAGACAGTTCAGGTCCGTCAGAGTGCTCCTTCCTTAACGATCTGTGAAACTGGCAAAAAAAAATATCTATATCTCATCGTATATTTTTCTACACATAACTTCATAGGCGATGTGGTAACAAAGTATTCACATATAAAAATGTCTAAGGTTTTACGTTCCATACTTATTTTGTACACCTATCAACAGGTAAAGAGGTTAAATGACAATCTTTTTATAGCCCCCATATATATATATATATATATATATATATATATATATATATATATATATATATATATAAAAGTGAACATTGAAGTCAACACTTAGAGGAAACAGGTTGTTTCATGCTAGACGCAATCGTCAGGCCACGGGTGCTGTTTTTTTTCCTGGCTATGTATATATACGGATCAGTGGTCCATTGTGGTAGTCTATTTTGCCGGTTATTTTGCCGGAAGGTCATTATTTGTTTATTTATTTGCGGTAGATTATTTTGCTTGTTTTTATTTAATTTTATTTTTTATTTTTTATGTTTATTTTTATTTTTATTTCTTATCTTATATATTTATTTATTCATTTTTATTTTAACGTAGAAAATATAACTGCCAAATATATTTATAGATAAAATGCTTATGAACAAACGCAAATATATGCAGTATATACAACGCAAATTACGTAAAATAATTTAGACAAACATAATAATTTTAGCCTAAACAAATACAATAAAAAACCCGGGAAAAAACTCTAAATAAATAAACATATTAAGTAAATTTTAAACTAATAAACAAACTTCGAAAGTACGGATAGACACATGCAAATGTAATATCAGTAATGAAGATCAAATATTAATAATGAAGATCAAATATCAATAATGAAGATCAAATATTAATAATGAAGATCAAATTTCAATAATGAAGATCAAATGTTAATAATGAATATCAAATATCAATAATGAAGATCAAATATTAATAATGAAGATCAAATTTCAATAATGAAGATCAAATATTAATAATGAAGATCAAATATCAATATTGAAGATCAAATATTAATGATGAAGATCAAATTTCAATAATGAAGCTCACATACTGATAATGAAGATCAAATATTAATAATGAAGATCAAATTTGAATAATGAAGATCAAATGTTAATAATGAAGATCAAATATCAATAATGAAGATCAAATATTAATAATGAAGATCAAATTTCAATAATGAAGATCAAATGTTAATAATGAATATCAAATATCAATAATGAAGATCAAATATTAATAATGAAGATCAAATTTCAATAATGAAGAACTAAATGTTAATAATGAATATCAAATATCAATAATGAAGATAAAATATTAATAATGAAGATCAAATTTCAATAATGAAGATCAAATGTTAATAATGAAGATCAAATTTCAATAATGAAGATCAAATGTTAATAATGAAGATCAAATATCAATAATGAAGATCAAATATTAATAATGGAGATCAAATTTCAATAATGAAGATCAAATGTTAATAATGAATATCAAATATCAATAATGAAGATCAAATATTAATAATGAAGATCAAATTTCAATAATGAAGATCAAATATTAATAATGAAGATCAAATATCAATATTGAAGATCAAATATTAATGATGAAGATCAAATGTTAATAATGAATATCAAATATCAATAATGAAGATCAAATATTAATAATGAAGATCAAATTTTAATAATGAAGAACTAAATGTTAATAATGAATATCAAATATCAATAATGAAGATCAAATATTAATAATGAAGATCAAATTTCAATAATGAAGATCAAATATTAATAATGAAGATAAAATTTCAATAATGAAGATCAAATGTTAATAATGAAGATCAAATTTCAATAATGAGGATCAAATGTTAATAATGAAAATCAAATATCAATAATGAAGATCAAATATTAATAATGAAGATCAAATATTAATAATGAAGATCAAATGTTAATAATGAAGATCAAATATCAATAATGAAGATAAAATATTAATAATGGAGATCAAATTTCAATAATGAAGATCAAATGTTAATAATGAAGATCAAATTTCAATAATGAAGATCAAATGTTAATAATTAAGATCAAATATCAATAATGAAGATCAAATATTAATAATGAAGTTCAAATTTCAATAATGAAGATCAAATGTTAATAATGAAGATCAAATATCAATAATGAAGATCAAATATTAATAATGAAGATCAAATATCAATAATGAAGATCAAATATTAATAATGAAGATCAAATTTCAATAATGAAGATCAAATATTAATAATGAAGATCAAATTTCAATAATGAAGATCAAATGTTAATAATGAAGATAAAATATTAATAATGAAGATCAAATTTCAATAATGAAGATCAAATATCAATAATGAAGATCAAATAATTAAGTAATCAATAATGAGTAAAAATTTAATAAAAATTATAAAATTGCTACAAATGGCCGCATCTTGATTCATAATTCTTCCCACTTAATAGCCTCTGAAATAATTCGAAACATTTCTGTTAAGGCTAAACCAATAATCGTTAGGATAATACAATAGACTTTGCCCCTCAATGAACCAAAACACACGTGGTCTGATGATGGCGTTCAAGCATAAAATAGATTTGAAATATACATTATTATTAAATTTCCTTGTGTTCATGCCTGTAATATAATTGTGCTAATTTTTTATTATTTAGCAAATTTGTTAATTTAAATTATTTTTTAAATTTTATTACATTTGGGGTTGGTATCATAATTGGTTAGATGTTTGTTTAAAATATGTTACATAGTTTTTTATATTTTTGAATTGTTCTTGTTGATCTTTTGCAAGATATTTGTTTAAAATGTTCTATTTTTAAATTACATAGTAAATGTTGTTTTTCATGTTTGAATTGTCAGACATGTTCTGATCATTTATTTACTGATTTCTGTTGGTCTGTGAAGGTAATTTTAGCTATTTTCTGCACCACAGACTTCCGTGATTACTTGGTCCAGACTGATGCTGTTTCCTTTATTTGCTAGGAAATTATCGGTGTGTTTTTTAAATTTCACATATATGTATAAGATGGATACACACACACACTAACGCATACATATGTGTGTGTGCCCGCGCGCACGCGCGTGTGAGACTATCGTTCCGATTATGTATATGGAAAAATATGTGATACTATCTATCTGGTTTTCTCTCTCTCTCTCTGTCTCTCTATCTATCTATCTAGTTAGAGAGATAGATAAATAGATAGATAGATAGATAGATACAGAGAGAGAGAGAGAGAGATAGAGATAGAGATAGAAAAAGAGATAGACAGACAAAAATAGATATATGATACTATCTATATATCTAACTATCTATCTATCTATCTATCTATCTAGATAGATAGATAGATAGAGAGAGAGAGAGAGAGAGAGAGAGAGAGAAACGACGCAGACAAAAACAGAGATACGTTTCTATCTATCTATCTATCTATCTATCTATATATCAGATGATGATGATGAACTGAATATGAATCGGTAGGCGATGATTTTAATAGATTTGGAAATAATAAAAAAGGTGTGTTAGAAGTGACCATCCTATGAATTAAACACGGACAAAGTTATTTCTAGAATGGACAAGTGCCACGAAAGAACAAAAAAGTTTGGTGACATCTCCCTGATATCCACAAATACGTGACGCATTACTGAACGCTTCTTCAGAAAACGCGATCAAATTCAACCTGTTCATATCTACATATATTTCAGCCTGGTCATATCTATATATATTTCAGCCTGTCCATATCAATCTATCTATATATCTATTGATTGATACAATTTTACATCTTATCAATACTTCCTGTGTTTTCAGATCGAAACATTTTTCTGTTTCTTTGACAGTTAGTTTTGCAAAAACATATTTTGATTTTAACAATGATTTTCTATATAAATAATCATACAATTTAACACAAACATGGTAAGGATGAATTCTTAAATTTATTTATTATTTTTTTATACCTCCCCCACTACTTCCGGTTTCGCATTAAAGTGCTTAAGTTGTCGAGCTCCATGTTGATTTGCAGAAACCACCTGAGGAGACCGTAGTGGTGGAAACAGCGGTAGTTTTCTGGTCAGCATTCATTTTTTCAAATATATATATATATATATATATATATATATATATATATATTATTTAGTTGTTAATACAATTTCTCATGCGATCTAATAATTTTTTTTTCTTTTCGGATGATAAATTATGTACAAACTGTCCGAATTTTCTTTTTATCTGAGCGCTTTCGGCTATACATTTAGCCATTTTTCAAGGATTAAATATTTTAAATGTTTAAATGTTTAAATAACAGTCTACAACAAAGAGGTCAACGTCCTCCATGTGTCATTTAATTTAAATACTAGGTTATATCGACCGTACTGCAAAACTTTTCACAAAGATACCAACCAATCCCCTGCTATACTGTCACATGTACATAAATAAGTGCAAACGCGCTTATCTAGAAATTCTGCCAAAGAAAATGTCTTTGACGAAACCAAATTCATTTACCAGCAGACATTGGTGGAAAGTGCCCGTATCAGCAGTATAAGCTACTGTACAGAAAATAATACTAAAAAAATTGGCTGGAGAATAATTTAGCTTAAGCCCAACCTTCATTAGTGATGTAAAGTCTAATGACACTAAACATTTCTTATATTTGTAAATAAGCGCTTGCGGGCAGCAAACTGCTTAAAATATTGCTTAATATGAACAACATAAAAGTTACTTATATAATTTAGGATAACATCGTTTAATAGATTAGCAGACACAACAAAGTTATAGGGATTTACTAAGAGCAGATCAGATATGGCACAATGAACTTAGCACTCAGTCAATCGTAATTGATCTCGCGCGACAAGCTTATACTATGTTTAAGATCCCAGCAGACACAAAAATATTATAGGTGAAAGCTGTAAAAATACGGCCAGTAACGATAGAGTATGTAACTGCCGGTATAAAGAAGGCAGTTCGCTTCAAGGAAAATGCTTAAAAAAATGTAGTCTACAAAGCCACAAACCGGCGCAGGAGCAACGAAAATTTGACATAGCTGTTGCAAAAGCCTGTGTTTGGAGAAGAACATTTTATGTTCATAAGCTGAGCTCGAGCAACTAAATGTGCAAAATTGCCAACACTTCGTTCACAAAGTACCGGAAAATAAATGAAACAAGTAAGCACGATCCTACAACTGAGTGGACTTTTTTAGCACCGTCTATGTGTTGAGTCGAAATGATAAAAAGTTGTAAGTAGTTTTATGGCCAAAACACTGGCTCTCATTCCGATATGGTCGATGATAAAATGATAAAAAGGAGACAAGATCTCATGTTCGTCTGCAGGCCTAAAAATAAACATTTAAGAACGTTATCGTGTGGGGTGTTAGCTTATAAAATTAATCCCCCCGTTTCTCTCTCTTTTCCACATATGTAGTGCCTGCTCTCCACTATACATTATAGCTCTCCTATTTAGAGTTCAGTTATCTCTTCAACCGGCTGATGACTGGGAGTCCGATCAGAAATAGAACGCAAAAAAATAATAAGCTCTGTAAGGTATTTCTTTAATACGCAAGTACTTTCAACTGCATATTCAGTCATCTCGAGGCATGGAAATTATTTTGTTTTTGAAAAAATTCAGATAGCATCCGAGACGAAAAAATATAATGCGAATCTAAATATGTTCTTTTTAGAAATGTGTTATTGTTTACGGATACAAACTTTTGGAGCGTGCAGTCGCAACGGTACGGTTGAATTTGTTTGAAAATTTGAGAGAGTGCGTTTTTTACTAATATGGAAATTTGAGAATTTTTTGTTATCGGAGTTTATCAGTCAATGTGGCATGAACGAAATTGTTCAATAAATAGAGTAATGTCTCAGCTGTCATCCCGTAAATTTGCACGTCGGATCAGTTCTTTTAAATCAAATATGTGGTGCAGTTCAATTTATATTACAATGAATGATTCATTGTAATATAAATAATTATTCTGGTTTCCTCCGTCGTTCTTGACATCAATGAGTCCAGTGAGTGTCAAATTCTCCAGTCCTTCTTTATTTATTATGTGAAATACAAATTTAATTTGTCTCTGATTAGTGTCGTTTTTGTTTATATTTTCTCTAAAATTGTATCGTTACACGCATATTCAGTTCATTGTATTCTCATCATCCTTCTGTAGAAACACATTTCTATTGTTTCAAATCTATTATTCATCTGTCTGAAGATTGTCCAGCATTCCCTGAAATATTGGAGTAGCGATAAAATATAACAGTTCAGTACTTTTTTCTTTGTTTATAATACAGTTTTCCTTTTTCTTAATACTTTTCTTAGGTTTTGGAAGGCATCTTTCTCTATTCTAAAGCGTCTTCGGATTTCGGGTTTTTAATTTCTATCATTTGTTCAAAGTTTAATATACTCTTATCCCTTCCAACTATAATTCTGTTTATTTCATATCTATTATCATTTTGTATCTGGCTGATATTCGGCCTTTCTATTTATTAACACAACGTTTTAGCCATTAAGCACTCTGCAGTTAGTATTATTTGGCAGTCAGTCGGAGTAATGGAGAGCAGCTCAGAATGAAGAATCGGAGAGCCGGGTTCGAATTCCAGTCGAATCCATTACATTCACTTACGTGCTAATACCTTTGGGAAAGGTATGAATCCCACCCAGTTATGGGAAAATAGCAGGATAGACCGGGTTCTATAGCCCTGGATGCCAACAGGTCTACCGCAGAAAGAAATGGCAACCTACTGCGGGAAGAAAATCTGCCTCATCTGTCATGTATCGAAAGATACATGATCGCCGAAGCGTGTATCACACATGGCACAAACTCTGATTATTCGGCACCAGACGAAATTCATTTTGCTAATATTGGGAAACTGTTTGTCAAAGATCCCACTTGACAAGATTACATTACTCTTGGTTTCTTGTTTATAGATGCACACACACACACACACACACAGACACACACACACACATATATATATATATATATATATATATATATATTATATATATATACAGTGCTATTCGATAAAAGTGACTCACCAGATTTTTTTTACTTAAAATCTTTTTCGCCTATTGTTTTTGGGGTCAAACTAATTTTTAATCTTACTAATATAAAGACCCCTTTCCCGACCATCTAGTAAAAAAGTTTACTCACCCTAAATTATTCTATTGATAATTATAATTTTGGATTTAAATGAGATTTAGGGAAATACTCTGTACAAAAAAAGTGACTCACTTATTTCCTGCAACTAGTAATCAATAGAAACATAACCGAACAGCTTTAAATAAAGAATAATAGAGGTATAATTTATTTATAATAGTTAATATAGTTCGAAATATTTAATAATCTATGGGTCCTCCTTTTCAACCCTTTTTGGCATTGACTTTATTAGGTTCTGGCAAATCGCATCTCCAAGCATTGAATTCCATTCGGATATGAAATTCACAATCAAATCCTCTTTGTTGCTCAACTGTTTACTCGAGATCCTGTACTTTATAATGCTCCATAAGTTTTCTATGGGGCTGAGGTCAGGAGGTTGGGGCGGCCATGTCATAACACTCACCTGCTTCTCATCAAAGTATTCCCTCATCAATTTTGATTTGTTACAGGGTACATTATCCTGCATAAGATTGAGCTTGGCGGGGTCGATTTGCACCCTTTCAGCAGAAGGGAGCAGACAAGACTGTAAAATTCTCTTGTACTGCTCGCTCCTGAGGTTTTAAGAAAGCAGTTCCATGAAAAGTAAAGCATCCCCAGAACATTATACTGAACGTATGCTTGACAGTACTTACTGCTAAATTCAAAGAGCTTTCAAAACTTCTTCTTCGGATCTTAGATGGCTTATCCTTTGAATTTAGCTCAACTTTCGTTTCATCGGAGAAGAGAACATTTAGTAAAAAAAATCAGGTGAGTCACTTTTATCGAACAGCTTTATATATATATATATGTATATGTATATATATATATATATATATATATATATATATATATATATATATATATATATATATATATATATATATATATTGGGTTGTTTCAGAATTAAGTTAGGAATAGAATATATCTGTAAAGATAATATAAACTAAAGTAAACTTTTGTTTACCCACACGTTTCGCTGAGGAACGTTTTAAATATGAATGCAGATATTTTTTAAAGTTTTATTTATACATATAAATAATATGGACGAAAACTATCATTAAGTTGCCAAATTTGAAATGTAAGAAATGTTTAAATTATTCTTAAAGTTATCTGTATAAAGAATGAAAAATACAGAGGCCACCACGTGAGGAATTGTTGTTGTGGCTATTGTTGAATATTTACTTTTGTTTTATTTCAAATATTTATGTATTAATTTATATGAAATATTTAAAGGTCACGATTTAATCGTTTTCCTGTAATTTTCCAATGTTCTATGTATGTTGTCTTGAGAAAGAAGTATTCGAAAATTCCAGGGCGTAATTTATCATTTGGGAATTTATTGAGTAGGCCATTTAAGAACATGACTCGGGTTTTCAATCTAATGTTTTGGTTTTGCAGCAATATAACTAAGTGCAAATATCTGTTCAATTCATCACAGCCATTTATTGGTAACAGTGTGTATGACAACTCTTTCAAAATGTCTAGACTTTTAAGTATAATTGACCGGATAACCAATTCCCACTAATGACGTGTTGAATGTTTGTGGTTTGCCATTTAATATGCCGATATCGTATACACAATAAACACCAAAAGTTACCTGTTCGGCCAGTAATGTTCATGGCTTGCAAACAGACACAATTGTCAACAGGTCATAAGAAATAGCTATTATTTAGGCAACCGAAAAGGAATAAAATCTGCGGAGAAAAGGAAGAAAGTGATTAATGAAAAGGAAGAGGGAGAAGCAAATAAAATGAATTGTTGAAAACGCAAGTGTGAATGAACATAGAAGCGTTAGTCACTATATATTTTCTTGCAGTTGTTTTGAAAATCAAGTGGTCAAATAACCTTCAGAGTAAACGAGGAATGAATGTCTTCAGCGTCTCATCTTCGAATTCAATTAAATATCCAAAATGTAAACAAATGTCTGCTTCTTTCATGTTTGACGTAGCCTCGTCGGATCTAGGTAATTTGTTCGAAGTCAATTGCTCGACAGTAAATTGCGCGAAATCAGTTGCTCAAAAAATAATTTCTCGAACTATATATGACTTGAAAGGAATATTGCTCGAAACCTGTGGTTTAAAAAAATAAACTACATTGTATCTAATATTTACCATAAGATAAAATTATACAACCCTTTTGTTGTTAACTGAACAGTTAAAATTTAAGAACGAGTACATTTATATAGCAGGGCTAGTTTTTTTTTCTTGAAAGGCAGTTTGCTCGAAACCTGTGGTTAAAAAAAATAAAACTACATTGTTTCTAATATTTACCATAAGATAAAATTATACAACTTTATTGTTGTTAACTGAACAGTTAAATTTGAAGAACGAGTACATTTATATAGCAGCTCTTATTTTTTTCTTGAAAGGCAGTTTGCACGAAACCTGTGGTTTAAAAAAATAAAACTACATTGTTTCTAATATTTACCAAAAGATAAAATTATACAACCCTTTTGTTGTTAACTGAACAGTTAAAATTTAAGAACGAGTACATTTATATATCAGGGCTAGTTTTTTTTTCTTGAAAGGCAGTTTGCTCGAAACCTGTGGTTAAAAAAAATAAAACTACATTGTTTCTAATATTTACCATAAGATAAAATTATACAACTTTATTTTTGTTAACTGAACAGTTAAATTTGAAGAACGAGTACATTTATATAGCAGCTCTTATTTTTTTCTTGAAAGGCAGTTTGCACGAAACCTGTGGTTTAAAAAAATAAACTACATTGTTTCTAATATTTACCATAAGATAAAATTATACAACCCTTTTGTTGTTAACTGAACAGTTAACATTTAAGAACGAGTACATTTATATAGCAGGGCTAGTTTTTTTTTCTTGAAAGGCAGTTTGCTTGAAACCTGTGGTTAAAAAAAATAAAACTACATTGTTTCTAATATTTACCATAAGATAAAATTATACAACCCTTTTGTTGTTAACTGAACAGTTAAATTTGAAGAACGAGTACATTTATATAGCAGCTCTTATTTTTTCTTGAAAGGCAGTTTGCACGAAACCTGTGGTTAAAAAAAATAAAACTACATTTTTTCTAATATTTACTATAAGATAAAATTATACAACCCTTTTGTTGTTAACTGAACAGTTAAATTTGAAGAACGAGTACATTTATATAGCAGCTCTTATTTTTCTTGAAAGGCAGTTTGCTCGAAACCTGTGGTTAAAAAAAATAAAACTACATTGTTTCTAATATTTACTATAAGATAAAATTATACAACTTTATTGTTGTTAACTGAATAGTTAAAATTTAAGAACGAGTACATTTAAATACCAGGTCTTATTGTTTTTCTACGTTGCTTTTTTGTCATAGTTTAAAATAAAATGTAAAATTTTATTATAAATGTTATTCTTCGTGATTTAAAAAAATATTATATCCAACTCTTCTTAACAATTCTTCATCATTTTTCGTTGTGTCATAGTTTGATACAATGTTCTTTAATCTTTCATAAGCTGAAGTATTAGATTGACAGGTCACAGGATTTTCTCCATGTTCATGTTAAACACTTGGCAGAAAACGAGAATTAAGGAAATCAGGATTAGCCGATTAGCGTCAAGTTTTGCGTGAAGGGTAAAATTGAGATTTTTTAAAATCGCATTTAAAAAAAGGATGGAATTGAATATGCAACGAATAAATCGTGTGCGTTTTTTATTAGTAGTACAGGTGTGTTATAAGGTGGAAGACACGCGAAAGAATGTGGGTAACTCAAATCTCATAATGCAAATTAAAATTTGTACTGTGACGATATTGATAACTGCAGATTGAGGATTAAGCGTACAACTGATAACAGATGAACGGAATCTGAATCGATTGGCGGCGATTTTAATAGATTAAGAAATAATAAAAAGGGTGCGTTTCAAGTGACCATCGTACGAACTGAACATGGACGAAGCTATCTCTAGAATGGACGAATGCCGTGAGAAGAGAAAAATGTTTGCTGACATCTTCCTGATATCCAGAAACACGTGACGCATTATTGAACGCGAAATCGAGATCAAATTCAGCCTATTCATATCTATCTATCTATCTATCTATCTATCTATCTATCTATCTATCTATCTATGTCTGTTCATATCTATCTATCTATCTATCTATCTATCTATCTATCTATCTATCTATCTATTTATCTATCTATCTATGTCTGTTCATATCTATCTATCTATCTATCTATCTATCTATCGCAGTCTGTTCATATCTATCTATCTATCTATGTCTGTTCATATCTATATCTATCTATCTATCTATTTATGTATCTATCTATGTCTGTTCATATCTATCTATCTATCTATCTATCTATCTATCTATCTATCTATCTATCGCAGTCTGTTCATATCTATCTATCCATCTATCTATCTATGTCTGTTCATATCTATCTATCTATCTATCTATCTATCTATCTATCTATCTATCTATCTATCTATCTATCTATCTATCTATGTCTGTTCATATCTATCTATATATATCGCAGTCTGTTCCTATCTATCTATCTATCTATCTATCTATCCATCTATCTATCTATATATCTGAAGGAGGTTGTCGTATATAAAATTCAAAACATTGTGAAATTAATAGTCAAGATGAAAACACTCGTGCTGCTAATTCTGTATGAAGTTAACCAAATTTAATGCTGAAGAGACAGTGAAAAGAGAGTGTTACTGAATCAGACGTTTAATATGGATGTGAATATTGTGTGGATAAGCAGGACAGATAACGA
>OZ038489.1:112868903-112946403 GCA_964036315.1 Acanthosepion esculentum | reverse complement strand
TCAAAATTATTTTGCTTGTTTTTTGTTTGTTTTTTTATTTTTATTTTTTATCTTATATATTTATTTATTTATTCTTTTATTTTGATCGGTGTTTTTGGTTAACGTAGTAAAAATTTGTTTATATAGCTTATTGTTGGTAGTCTATAATGGCCGTCATTTACCGGAAATCGCTTGTTCGCTTATTTATTTGGGTCAAATTGTTTTGCTTGTTTTTATTTGTTTTCATTTTTATTTTTTATCTTATATATTTGTTCATTTGTCATTGATTAAATCTGTTTGTTGAATTTTGGGTTGTGAGGTTGTGGTTTTTTCTGACTATTATTTAGGTGGGAACAGTTTTTAATTTATCTATTTAGGTTGGTTATCTTTATTTGTTTTTTGTTGTTGTTTTTTTGCTGTTTTTTTTTAAAAGGCTACTTTATCGTAATTGGTTGTTAGTTTATTTATATATTTGGATGTATTTAGATCGATTTATTATACTTGTTGTTATTTATTACGCTATATATTTTTGGCTTTCGGTTTTTAAGTAACGTAGTATATTATCTTTTATTAATGTTTTTTTTTTTTATTATTATTAATATGTTTATTTGTATAACAGTAATAACTTTCGTCCGTTCTTTTGTTTTGATTTTATTTCGCATATTCTAACAGGTGTGGTTTTGTGATTTGTTTGGAGTAGTTTATTTTGCTTATTTTATTGTTGTTTGTTTATATATTTATTTATTTTTCTATTTTAAGTTACGTAGTAAAAATTTGTTTTCATGTCTACATTTTGAGATTAGCTCGGATCTTTTATTTAATAATTTATTTTGATCTGGGAAGGTAATGATAGCTATTTTTTCCTCCAAGCAAAGTTTGCAAGTTTTTGATAGGTTGTTGTAGGCTGATGATTTTTTCCTTATTTTCCAAGATATTTTTGGTGTGGTGTGTGTTTTGTTTTTTATTTCCCAGATATACTTAGAAAGCATTGTGCTGTTCGCATATTTACTATTTGTGAAAGACATTTTGTGTACATAATTTCTTTGTTTCCATGGTCCTTCTGTTACTCCTATGTATACTTTTTCTTCATTATCTGCTGATTTTGTCGTGGCTTGGTAGATTACGTTGTTTTGTAAACAATTACCGTTTAAGGGACATTCGTTTTTTATTCTGCAGTTGCACGTGGGTTTAATTTGTTCGTGTGGTTTGTTAATAATTTTTCTGTTGTGCTTTTTTATTATTTGTGCCATGTTCTCGGTGCAACTGTAGCTGATTTTTACTGTGTTTTTGTTGAATATTTTGTGTAGGGTGCTTGATTCCGGGAAGTGTTTGTGTAAAAGCTTGAAGAATATTTTTCCTATGTTTGTTTTTACTGTACGGTGGGTTGAACCATATGATATTTCTTTTTCTGTTGGTCTTTTTTGTGTTCTGCGGTGAGTATGTGAGTGTTGCTGGGAATCCGCTATCTTTTAGGGCTGTTTCGTAGTCTTTCTTGGCTTTGTTAAATATAGATTCATCGGAAGAATTATCGGAAAGCCTCCGGTTAATCGATTTAGGTATCTGTTTGATTATAGAAGGCGGGTGGTTGGAGTATATATGTATGTACTGTGGTTTATCATTCGGTTTTCTGTATGGTGTGTGTGTGCCTTTTCTTAGGTTGAAGGTGACATCTAGAAAATCTACTTCGTTTAGGTTAGTTTTTATATCTATCTCGAATCCGTTATTTTTGAAAATTTTAATTATTGCTTTTCTAGTTTTATCTGTCTTTTGTTTGTTGTAGTTTCTTAAGATTATGAGACCGTCATCTCTGTAGAGCCCTGTGTAATTTCTATCTATTATTTTGCTTATTTCGTGTAGTAAGCAAATACCTACGATTTCGCATGTCTGCACCGTCAAAGCTTCCCATTGTAGTGTCAAATATCCCATCTTTCTTTATCCATGCTTCTTCATGGTGAAATAATAATGATTTACGGGAGTGCTTAATGATGTCGATTTCGTTTGGTTTTATTATTATTTGTTCCTGAGCTAAGTTGATGGCCTTATCTAGTGTACGTTCTGTTATGGATGGGTAAAATTCTTTTATGACTAATTGTAGGAAGTGGCAATTTTGTTTGTTATTTATGCTGTTGAACCAGTCAATGGTTGTTTTTGTGTTTTTCCACTGGTTTACTCCTAACTTCTTCCTAAGTTCAGAATTAATTCTTTCTAGTATTGTTTTACTTATTTTACCTAGTTCGCTTTTGGCTGGGTTTATGAGTCTGCATGCAGGGATGGTTTTGAAATTTTCCTGGTGGTCTTTTAGTGTGATAAAGGCTTGCGTCTTGCTCATGCAACTTATTCGGTCATCTAGGTCTAATTTTTGAGCGATTGCTTTAGCTTCTTTATTTATATCGTGTTCTATTGTTTTGTGTGCCTTTTTGTATGTTTTGTTTATGTTGTTCTTTAGTAATTTATTGTGCGTGGGAGGTGTTAGTTTGTATAAATTTCTTGTTTTGTCGGCTGCGATAAATACATTTGCTGAACTGTTTATTTTAGCTATATCTTCTTTTAGCTTTTTTTGGAATGCATCTTGATTTTTATGGAATTTTATGTTTCTAACCAGGTCAGTTAAGTCCTTCTCGAAGTCATCTAATTCTTTTTGTTGCGGGGGACATTTTTTTGTTTTGAACCCGTATTTTTCCTTGAGTGTATTATTATTATTGTGAAGATCTTGGTTTAAAAAATGTGCTTTCCATCTCATTCTTTTTATGAAACTTTCTGTTTTTTCAAATAATTTTAGTTTATATATGTAAGGGGAAGGGGTGGGTATGTTTTTTAGTGAGTAGTCGAGGCTAAATTTTTCTATGTCCATGTTGTATTATAAATGTAGCGAAAGTGCTCTACTTGTGATCAGGAGCTGAATATGCAGAAATATAGTCTTAAAGTGTGCTATATTTATGGGGTAAAGTGCTCAATATCAGAGATAGAGCGTGTGTATATACATATATATATATATATATATATATATATATATATATATATATATATATATATGTATATTTTAAGATTAATTAATCGGATATATATATATATATATATATATTAAGGTTAATTAATCGAATATATATGGATACTTACATTTATTTAGATATAGAAAAATATATATATTAAATTTAATTAAACGTATATATATATATTTATATATTTATATATATATATCGATATCTGTATATATATATATGATTAATTTTATTGCATGTATATATATCTATATAAACACAACTATATACACATATATATATACGATTAGAAAAATTGATATATATTAATTAATATTAATATATATCTTAATTAAACGTATATATATATATATATATATATATATATATATATATATATATATATATATATATATATATATATATAGCTCGTCTGGTTTCCTCTCTGCTATCAGGTAGATAGTTTGACAAGCACACCTCCGAATTAATTCAGAAAGTGAGATCTTCACCTACCGCCCAAAGTTGTCTTTTATTGTGGAGTATTCGAGCCCGTGCAAAAATCCCCTGTAGATCCCGTATAAAAGCTGTCGGGTAGCGTCTACCACCATAGATGTAACTCTGCCCTTCAGTACAGCCTCATCTGTGTTCCTTTCTGCCCTGAGGTAGAGAGTCGACAAGAACACCTCCCAAGTAATTCGGAGAGCCATCTCTTAAACGCCACGCTAATTCCCATATGTACACTTCCTTTATCTTCAGGGGATTTACCTGTTCGAAATGGGATCGCCTGTGTCTTCTATCTGGTGATCTGTGTTCAAGCTCCAGTGTCGGCAGAGATATTTTATTCCTATATAACCGTTTGCCTCCTCACCATCACAGTTCAAGTTTTGCCAACCATTTGCACAATCTTGTTAGATAGTTTACTCGCTGTTTTCCTATGCACCTCTTGTATTCAATATGTCATGTGAGTGTTAAATTTTCTGAACCTTCTTTCTTTGTTAAGTGTTCCAGATATTTCAAATGCATCTTTCTGTATGAAGATAGGTAAAATATCGAGGACATACAGACATTAATGGAAGCAGGAAAGACACGAAGTAAAGAAAGAATAATGAGTCAAAACGAGAGATATGATATTGGCAGAATGAAAAGAGAGTAAACGATTGTACAAATAACAAACAAGAACAAATAACAACAACAAAAATTACCAAAAAGAAAAAAGAAAATGAAGGAAATAGCTATTAATTGGAAGAACAAAAAGGAACCAAAAAGAAAATTTGTTGAATGCAAATTTTAATGAAACCAAACTTGTAAGACCAGTTTAAAAACTAGCAAATAGACGAAGCGAATCCATTTGGAAAACTAATGGATTATATTAAAAAGAATCAGATAAACAGTGTTGACAAACATTACCATCTGAGTGTGGATACAGTTGTCAGGACATACGCCTCTCTGTTCATGTTTTCTGTATGTTGCTATTCCCGTAGCATTTTCGATCTGATAGCATAAAACAGTTCCCTGCTCATTATTGCCAAACTTTTTATGAGAGAAAAAAAGTACTCTTTGGGATTCGTTTCTATTGTCACATCCAAGCTGTATAGATAGGCACACATGCATTAGTCAGTAAATATAAACATAGATTATTCAAATCCCAATGACACAAAAGTGATGGAACCAGTAAGTCAAATCTAATAAAAACAAATCACAGATATTATCATATACTTTCTATCCATTTGAGGAATCCATTAATTATTTTTTATTATTGTTAGTTAGAATAATACGTAGACTACTCGTGACCCGATGGGTCACTTACAATCCAGCTTGTAAAACATTGAAGTTGATTTGAACATTAAAATATTGTCTGTTTGAAGAAATACTTACTGTATAAACAACACGTATTTTAAAATCTTATTCACTTAAAATATTAGTTAAATCGCATTAACTTAAAAATATATTTGTAATTGTTGGGACTATAGTCCTGAACTTTGTAGCCATATTTATCACAACGTTTCGGCCGTTGTACGATCCGGACTTCTTCAGGTAGTTGGAATGTCGAACTAAAACCCTTTATTTCGCTCGCTGGGGTAGAACGTTCTAGTTACACGTACCATGTCTAATGGATGTCAGTTATCAGTTATCTCCTATTAATTACCCTTTCCAAGTTCTGAACCGCCTTAATCAGGTATTGAACTCACAACTCTTTGGGTCCTGTCACTGGATCCTCAAGGACACATGGTTAGTGGATCCAGTGACTGGACCCAAAGTGTTGTGAGAGAAAGACCTCATGAATATTATCGTGACATTTACAAATACAATTACCTAGAGTTCGAGATCAACAGGATGAAGACTGAGACTGTCGTACCAATAGTAATCAGAGCTCTGGGCCTCGTGAGAAAAGGTATGGAGAATTTTACTAACAGTAACCCAGGTAACATCAACATACAAGTTGTTCAGACGATCTACCTAGGAACATCCCATAGACAAAGAAATTTATATCAATTAAATAACAATTCCCCTATAGGGCCTAAGTATCATAGTTTAGACCCGACTCTACAGGATACAAAGTTGCAAACATAACATACACGAATAATAATAATAATAATAATAATAATAATAATAATAATAATAATAATACACAATCCACACTGACAAAACAATCAAAGCCAACCGCCAAGACATTGTTATTAAAGACCACAAACAAAAAAAAGTTATCCTTATTGATATGGCAGTCCCTGCAGACTGCAATGTATCTTTGAAGATATTCGAAAAGCTGTCAGAATGCAAGAATTTTGAAGTAGAAATCTCAAAAATGTGGCAGATGGGAACATCAACAATCCCTGTTATAGTTGGAGCCCTTGGATTGGTTGGAAAATATCCCAGTAGACTAATTGAACGGATTCCTGGAAGCCCATGCCTCAAAGAAAAAGAAAAATAAGTTGTTCTCACAAGTACAGCCCACACTTTACGAAGAGCTTTATCTATGTAAATTATTTTGTTTTTTGTTATGTCATGATGCCATTTCTAACCTTAGGACTCTGGGCAAGACTCAGAAAGAAATGTGTACACACCAGAAATCAAAGGAAATAATAATAATAATAATAATAATAATATTAATAATAATAATAATAATAATAATAATAATAATAATAAGAAGAAGAAGAAGAAGAAGAAGGAATGGTTCAATACTCTACGATGATGTTCTCAATAATTCCTCATCTAACCAAGACCGGATACTATTTGTGCTCAGGTCCAATGGTGCTCTGAAATCCATGCAAGGAATCCAAAATACAGAGTTAGATGCAATATCATCGATACTCATATAATAATCTGGGCGTATTAGTTACAGGTGCATCTACGAGTACTGACCATACTGACCATACTTTGGCATGTAGGTACTTTTTATAGCTTACGGTAATCAAGTGACTTGGCCAGCAAAAGAGAAACTGGTCGAAAGTAGTAAATAAACATGAAATCTACAGTGATGTCAAAGGTAATCCAAACGTCTTCAGCTGCAGACATTGCGTGTTTCACAGATAAAGAGAGGGGTCTCTAGAACCATCGAACTTGAGCCAAATCCTCTTAAAGAAAAGAGGACATTATATATATATATATATATATATATATATATATATATATATATATATATATATATATATATAATGGAAATTGTGGAGAACCATGATCACGCGTTTACTGAAAGGACATAGTTGATAGAAGAAGAAAAAAAAGAACATAGGAACAAAATGATCCACTATATTTTGACCAGATGATTCTGAAGGAACATCAAGTTAAAAAAATGATGTTTATTCTATTACGTTTGCGTGCATGCGTCTATGGCGTGCGGCAATCTTCATCGACTATGCCTATATGCCTGCGGAGTTTTCATTCGGTTGGTGGATGTGGCACCATAACCTTTTTGGCTCTACTGATAATCTCGATTGTCGTGACTGTATAGTATTGCCTTTTTACTATCCTTACGTCGAGTACACGATTCGTTAGCGGTAATCCCCAGTCTCAGCACGTCGTATCGGTGGAACCACATCTTCGTCGCTTCAGTTTGTATGAGTAGAAGTATATCTCCGTCACTTCAAGAGTGTCTAACACTCAAAGATCTATAAAAGACTAGATATTGCATAGTATTCCAGTTTGAAAAGGCGAAGATCACCAGCGTTGAGGCCATGCTACTGAAGTCACAGTTACGCTGGGCTGGAAACGTTTCTAGGCTGGCGAATCATCTTTTGCCTAAAATGTTATTGTACGGCAAGCTTTCCATTGGCTATCGAGGCAGCGGCCCACCAAAGAAGAGATTCAAAGATTGCTGAAACACCTCTTTGCTACCCGTCATATCAACCACTGCCAATGTTCAGACCCGTGTATGCCTACCCCTCATTGAACATATCAGTTACAAACATGCCTGAAAGCGACGTGTACAGACACGCTGTTGATCTTCGTTTTGCGAAGCCAAGCCATGATGATGAGTACTCCAGCACCCTTTCTTAGTTGCCTTTAAAGACATTTTACCATTTCTTAATACTTTGGTTACATCTTTCTCTTTTCATGTTGTTCGTATTTCTGCGAACTTTTTTCAACTATCGAAATTTCTCCAACTAATTCATTCTGATGTCCATAATTCTTAAAGCCATGTATTAGTATATTTTATCAGCCAGCTATAGTTTACCGGCTATTTACTGTTAGGAAGAATAATGCTTTTTAGTCTTCCAGTAGCACACCGATAATAATATGTATTAGCGTAGCAATTGATACACTAATGCTGAATGCGAATATAGAAAGACGAGATACGCGACCGCGACAAACAAAACATTTAATAAGGCAAACAATTTACATACATATATTAAAAAAGAATATATATGTCCCAAAACAAATGATTGTTCATATTGTCCAAGGGATAAAAATGTTTAGAGAATGAGAACAAAGATTTAACATACCTGCCATATGGCATTTCACAGTCCGTAGCTAAGTGAATCAAAATTACTTTTTTTTTCTTCCCGTTAGGCTTTGAACATGTTGACCAGTTCCCACCTGTGTGGATTCCCTGTTGCTTACGAGATTAAAGATACCGTTGCTCAAAAAATGAAAGCAAAAAGAAACAAAAGAGGCAGAAGAGTTCTCCTCTCTAAAGGGGCCGAACTTCCGTGAGCTCAACCCAAGGGAAAACAATTGTGGTCTCCCTACACATGCATTTTCCCACTTTATAGTTAATGATCAATCTTCTTTTTAGTGATGACGTGGAAATGGACTAGTTGATGAAGTAGTTATGCTACAAGCAAAGATTTACATCAGAAGGTATTGTCACACCGATTGACCTTCTCGCCATTAACATATCAGCCCGGAAACAAACCGTAGAAATCGAATGTAACACAATAAAGAAATAGGTAAGTAATTACATATAAGAATAGAATAACCCAGGGAGTAGAGAAATCCTATAAAATAAATTAGTGAGTTGATGAAAACGACAAACACAGTGGCAGTTTCGATGGAAGTCTACAGAGAGACATTTGGGAAACAGCTGCCCGAGGCTGCTCCCTCCCATTGCACAATGTGGGGGCTGTGGGCAATTTTTGTGGCCGCTCTGGTGCACGCTCTCGGGTCCTCACTTTAAAAATACCTTATGTCACATCTCATTCTCGTGGGGGAATGAGTAAACACCGTCTACAGAGAGACATTGAATAGAAGAGAAGCTTAAATTGATGCAAGAGATCTTATGACCTTGTACAAATCCCGACATCAAGAAGATGTAACAGAATTATTATATGTGGAAAGTGCAGAATGCTGGAAAGACTGCGCACAAGTGGTTAAACTTATATTTGATAAATGTGCGTAACCATGGCGCAAAAATATTCGGAAACCCCTAAAGAGCTAAAAAAAGGAATGGAAGAAATAAAAACAAACGAATCGAAAGTAAATAAGCCAACAACCAAAAAGACTGCACGGAGAATTTGAAATGCAAATTCTAAATTTCGCGCTCCAAAAATCATAAGCTTTGCTTCAAAGCGGCGAACAGAAGAGATAAGAGTACCTCTACATTGAAATTCAGAATGTATACATCTGAATGCACATCAACAAAAACAAAGCCGTAAAATCAATATATGCTACCTCTTTCACTGAAGGAAATTTTACAGTAAACAATTTAATCAGTGAATGTAGCAAGCAGGTTTCTAAACAATGCAATCACTTATTACATTTATTATTTTCTGGAATGCATCTTTCGCTACACCAAAGCGCTTCGGAGATCTTTGCTTCACATTTCTATCGACAATACCCAGATAGTCAAAATACGATACCTTTATGATTCTTGATATCTCTTAACTGTAGTTTAGACGATCGATGTCTAGAGACGACAGAATGAAATTGAAGTAATATGAAACATTATCAAAACCTTCACGAAATGTAAAGAAGTGTAAGACGACGCGAAGACTAGAATGGTTTACATGATGATGAAGATTGTAGCGGTGCTGAACAAAACGTAAATGAATAAAATAAATAAATTAAAAACGGATACAGTAAAAACAAGAAGAGAAAGTAATAATAAAACAGAATGTTGCTGTCATTTGATAATATCAAAATAAAACATGAATAACGAAAAAAGGCAGTTAAATCGGATTATTAGTCCTCTCACCTGAGCTTAATCGAGGACAAAACTTGTGAAATTCATATGTTTGCTCGTAATTTTCTCTGGATTAATCGGAGTAAGGAAAACTTGATTGCCGGATAATCGGTAGTACACCTGTATATTCAGGACAGGTTCGAACCAATCTGGTAATTTTAATCTAATATAGGGTATTGTGTCTTACAATTGTGCGTCTCGTTCTTTTGAAATGTTTTCCTCGATTGATTTAAACAAATTAGTGTGACTATTTGTGTTGGTTTGTTTATTTTCAAGGAGAAGGTAGTTCCGACTTTATATCCTCTGACATATGATTTCTTCCAATATAAGTTTAAAAGTATTTTCTTTTATCTGTGTGTTTTTTTCAGGACTACTTTAAACTGGGCACATGGCTGAGTCATTAGGGCGTTCATTTTCTGACCAAGAAACCCGGGTTCGAATTTCACCAACAAAGTTAAGATTTTATTTTTAATTTTGTTAACGTGCTTAAATCGCACGTAATCAAAAAAGAATGTTACTCTAATTTGATAATATCAAAATAAAACCTGAATAACAAAAAACAAAACAAAAAAAAAAAACAACTACTAAACCGGTTTATCGGTCCTCTCAACAGAGCTTAATAGAGGACGAAAATTGACACAGGGATGAAACACCAAACACACTTAGTGGCTAATTATCGCTGATCCCATCGACCACTTTTGTTTAGAGAGAGATGGCTATTAGGACTTAATGTAAAGAGAAGCCAACGCCTTCACATGAAATTCATACTTAGCCTTCCACAATGCTAAAAACACGTCTTGATTATAAGCCCGGACACATTGCTGGTTTTAAAGCAAATTTTCTGCTATCGCCGAACCAGATGTATTCATGCATCTATGCAATTAGTTCACCTTTCCCATGCAAATATTGTCCGGTAGTTACTTATTGATACATGCTTCTAACATTTGACCCGTTATGCATACATAGTCAGTGGCACAGAGACATTTCCATTGATAAATCTTTGAACTGTTATGTTGGGGAGGTATAACATTCTTTCGGATCGGTCAAAATGTTGGTCGGGTAACTGTTGAGGGATCTCCTCTTTTTACACAAATGGACTCACCCAGAGTATACATATACTACTACCAGTGAATACCCGGCAACCCGTTCGGACAGTCAGAACGTACAGTCAAGTCGGACAGTAGTAGTAGTAGAACGTAGAGTCGGTCGGTAGAATAACGTAGCGGCCAAGAGTCACAGTAAGGAGCCCGTAGACTCAGTAAGAAGTCATACAGCGATACGTCGATACCAAAGACTGTATATATATATATTGCTACTAACCCGCATTCCTAGAACTACTACCCTTATTACCAGTTTGTATTATTACGTTAATACATTTATTTTCCTATATTCATTCTTGGCGTTTATGATTATTTGATACCGGATTTCACTCCGTAATGCACAACATTAACAAAGATAATGCGTGGTTTGTCAGACAGAGAACAGTAAAGGTAATACTCCTTATCCATAGTATAATAATTTCGGCTATGTGATTTAGAACAACTGAAAGTCAAAATTGAATAGATCTCCAAAAATATCATTATTTTTCATCAAGACTAGATATTTAAAAAAATAAATATATGTATGATTTTTCAAATATTGCATTTTTTATTTGGCACGACGGTTGTTACTAAATAGGACATGCGTGTAGCTTTTCGGCTCTCCCCACACAAAGTAGCATTGATATCGTGAATTCAAATAGCAACCGATGATAATACGTTCGCTTTCCATAATTTCCCGCCTCAGCTAAGGGTCAATAGTGTAATAAACAGGACACACTTAGTTTGGTTGGCAACCAGTCTAAGAGAAAGTTAGCTGGAGCTATCAACCGTAAAATCCTACCTGCTACAAAAACCCGGGTAGCAACACAGACTGTCGATCTCTATTTAAAAAAAGGAACCTAAAGTTTTAACAACTATTAATAAATAAATGAAAACTATCTTAATAATTTCATAAAAATTACGAAATAGCTTTCGTCTTTACTATTATTTCAAGGATATTATATATGAAATATATTTGTCAGTTTTTTTTTTATTATTATGGTATTTCACGGAGTTGGCATTTTTTAATTCTTGGCTTCGTTTAAAAATCAAAAGAATTTGCGATTCTCATAAGAATGACTACCATTTGGTGATGCATTTGCTAGGAGGAAAAATCTGATACATAAATTGATAATATGAAAGAAAACGCAAAAATAGTGTTGACAAGAAAGATAAAATAGGTAACAAAAGTATTTCACGGAAGATTTAAAGGAAATAATCCAATTATTGAGATGACATGTCCATTGTTAGATCTAAAAACGTTATGGTGGTGGGAATTTTTAACATCATCAAATAAGATATCAGTTCAAATAAACGTCCCGCTGGGAATTATTATATGAGTTATAAATAGCTTGGAGAAAAATAATTATACCACTGAGAAAAGATAATATGCATGTCGGTCCGAATAAGCACAGTACGGGGGTGATTTGAATTGAAGAAAAATATTATCGTGTCAGCACTTGTATTTGATAGACTAGTGTACGTACAATGGTAATATTAGCCGTTTCCTTATCACTATCTATAAAAGGCAGGATGTGTGTGTGTGTGTGTGTGTGTGTCTGCGAGTGTGTGTGTGTGTGTGTGTGTGTAACGAATGCACGGCCGAAATTCTCGACAGATTTGCACCAACATTCACATGCACATGCTCCAGGTTAGCGAAAAGGCCAAGACCAACTTTGCATTTCCCAACTCCCATCGATAGTGGAAATAATCGATTTTTTCATGCTTCTACGTCAGTTTTCATGAAGTTTGCGGCCATTTTTATACTGGCCAGAGTGAGAGCCTACGAATAGGCAGGAAGATTCTATTGACCAGTGTGAGAGCCAACAGCTGACTGACACGAATGTTAACTAGCATGCTAGCATGCACAAACAAATCGATAGCTTCATTCGTCACAAGTGGGAAAAATTTAAATCTTCATGGCACTTTACTCCAATTGGCTCATTCACTTGCTTAAACTCAACGTTGATTCTGATTCCGCAGAACTGGGTTTGGTGGGAAAAAGTATTTGTTGTTAACATTCTTTTTTCATTCGTTTTTTCCAGTTACGAGTCCTTTTTTAAAGCTGATCGTTTTGTGATCATTTTGTTTAGTTCTTTTTTCGTAACAGATTTAATGTTTAGTATAGAGCTTAGAAAAAATTCGCAGTTTGAGATAGGCAAGAAGTAAGGCATGTAGCAACATCAGCACGGCAAAGGGCACTCCTTTAAAGGCATGGAAGGACAAAAATATTTTAAGTCAAGTGATAGCGATTCTGTATGAGTCGTACGATTTTTGAATCAACACGAGCAACGCCGGACCATGCAGCTAGTAAGGAAATATTCGTCATCCATTGATAGAATAGGCAGTACCAATGTTGGTCGAAGTATATAAAAGCTTTCTCTTAAATTTATGTTTATTATAATCTTGTGAGAGCCTACTGAAAGCAAGGACAAAAGAAAACTTCACATCCCCTACCTAAATGAATGGCGAAACAGGGTTTAAGGGAAATAGCAAAAAAGACCAAAATTCAAAGAGCTACAAAGGGCAGGAAATTGTGGCGAGTCATGATCATCAACGTCCTGAAGGGACATGGCATTTTATGGAAAGATGATCGACTCTTTACATCACTCCAGAAAGTATCTGGCATAACCTACCATTCTCTAACTTTACAGACGGTAGATGAAACCAAGAAATGGAGTATTTCATCCATATATGAATTGGAATCGTCCAATCATCACTTTCTGGTTTCGACAGACTTGAAATCCTTTTACTCTGCATAGTTGGTGATTAATTATATTTTATCCCATGCGGTGTTTGGCCGCTCGTATCTGTGGATACCCATCTATCAGGACAGCTAGCCAGTCCCTTTGGCAGACGCCTTCTCAGGCGCATTTGTATTTGTTCAAGACTATTAGAGCCAAATTAAATGTGAACGGACTTTAGGTACATTTTCTGGGCGAATTATCTGGCGGGATCAAGGCCTGTACTCTCAGCCACGATGACCTGTGAGACGACCATTGACAGCTCATAAATAGATCCGTCTACTCAATTTCTCTCACAACGCTTGGATCAACCCGTGCTATGATTTTCAGGCATTTCCCAAATGTAATGCACGCTGGCACCGATAACATCAAGAAGTCGCCTTGCTGATAAAACGACCTTGATGAGATTCGAAACAGGGACTCATGGTTGAAAAGTGAATGCTCTAACCACTTTCCCATTCTGTCCTATAACCTATTTCGCACAGTCGCAACGTCTTTACGCTGTCGCTATTGCCATGGTATATGTTTCTAATGAGCTGCATTCTATCGTTAACTCAGTAGAAATCTCCAAACTAAGATCCTGATGTCATCAGTTCTCAACACGTTATCTATGCTGATGACACAACAGTCCTTTCTTAATATTAAGTCTGATCGGTTCGATAAAGCCAAATTGGAAGCTGATCTACAAAATGACCTACAGTCTGTTGTTAAATGGGGCAAGGAGTGGCTTGTTATGACTGATGCTAACCTTCAGTAGAGTGACTCGTTGCATCTTCTAGGGCTATCGCTTTCAACTGACATGAAGTGGAAAGAGTATATTGAATCAATTGCTAAGACTGCAGCCAATAAATGTAGTTCACTATGTCGTACTAGACACTTTTTCTCACCAAAATCTATCTTACATATTAATAAGTCTACCATCGTCCATGCTTTGGATATTCCTACCACATCTGGTCTGGTGAAACTGTTATATATTTAGAAAAAAATGATAGCATCCAAAGAAAAATCAGCAATGTTTTTAATCCTGCCATGGCATCTCGGTTTTCCCACCGCCGCACCATAGCGTCCCTGTGTCTTTTCTATAAATAATTTCATGGTAAGTTCTCATCAATTTACAGTTTAAATGAATAAATGTAACCGTAAGTTCTATTTTAAGAGTATCTTCTTGTGCATTTCTCGCTTGTGGAACTCTCTCCCGGCTTCTTGCTACCCATTCAAGTTTGATCTTCAAAAATTTAAATGTAATGCCAATCGTTATCTTCTGTCTTCTTATTCTTTTTATTGACCTTGCTCTTTAATAGTAGTTTTTCTCATATTATCTAACACTCCGTAACCCCTTGTGTCTTAGTAGATATATTGCCTTGCTTGAGTTGAAATGATACAAAAAACCGACTTCCCATATACAGAGGCGTAAACCATCGACATGCCCTTCGTATACCACAGGCATGAATTCGGACGGCTTCTTTCCAAGTGGCTCTCTGCTTAACAGAGAAGATTCCTGAGAATATGCTTCCTCTACCAGGGCATTCGTAAACTCATCAAGTCCAGGCTTAAGCGTTGTCAATCCTACATATCCTCGTAATCTACAATTCTTATCTGCACCGTTTACGTTCACAAAAACTGCATTCAGTAAAACTTTACATTTCGTGGCTATTTGGCCTTATGAAGGTCTTGGAGCAACAGAAACGTGGTTCTACAGAAGGATCCTGAGAAAAAAGATGCCAGCGAAATTGTTGACAAATATTTCAGAGAAAGTGGAAACAAAAAGTACACCTATACTTAACAGCAGTTAGAGAGAATTGACATTTGTAGGTTACATAATGAGGAAAGAGGGTTTGGGAATTTTGATGCTCACAGGGTAGTTTGAAGTCAAAAAGGACAAAGAAAAACAACGCATCTAGTGAGTTTAAGTGAATGGATTGCAGGACTGGGCTTAGGAAAGATAGCAAAATGGCATAATTTATTAAGAGCTGTAAACGACAGCCATGATCGTGAACGTCCTGAAGTGATACGGACGAAGAACTGTATGAACAATAACAGTAATATGTCTATATTCCTGAGATGAGGTATTATGTCCACTATTTACATTATTCTGGTTAATGTCCTCATCTTCGTCGCCATATTAATTACAACGTTTCGGCCGTTGTACGCTCCGGCCTTCTTCAGGTGGTTGGAATGTCGAACTGAACCCTTTATTTCGCTCAATGGGGTAGAGTGTTCTAGTTCCCCGTGCTATGTCAGTTATCGGTTATTTCCTATTAATTCCCTTCTGCAAGTTCTCCACTGCCTTAACCGGGTCCTGTCATTGGATCTAACCAAAACTTTTATCCAATGTGCCATGTGTCCTTGAGGACATCTGTGTATGAATTTGTGGATATTATAAACATAATGTCTCAGAAACCATTTTTACCAGAGCTCATATTTCAATTTTTTTCTGTTATTATCGCTTTTTCTCTGGCACTCCATATTACTGGTTCCCTTTATGTATTCATTTCTATGCTTGGCCAGCTCAGGAGATTTTTGTGGCCTAGCATATATGCTGATTCCTTAAGTTTACGAATTTTACGAAGGCCGGAGTGTACAACAGCCGAAACGTTGTAATAAATATGGCGACAAAGATGAGGACAATAGTCCGATTAATGTAAACAGTGTAAATAATAATAAAATGACTCAACAGAATAGCGAGACGTAAAACAAAGTAATCATGCAGAACACTTCGAATATTTCCCTAGCATTATCACTGGGAACTTATCCACGAAACCATTTATATCTTTATCACTATCGCTATGACCAACAGTATCAATGACATTATCGTATGAATCAATATTATCAGTCCTATCATTATTATGAATTACTATACTTTTACATCATTACTATCATCACGGCCTTTAGTGCTTTCTCTCATTATTGGCACAATTTCCAATAATTTAATGAATATTTTTGCAACTTTATCTATTGAAATTTCACATCGTTCAATAAGTCGGTTGCATGCTTCACTTTTTTTCCCCAGGATTTTATTATGATTTACCTCCTTTTAGTGCAGTCACCTGGAAGGGAGCTTTTATGCATGCCCTGTTGATATGGCCGCCGAGAGACACGGAGGAGGAGTGACATAAGTAAGTCGAAGCTAAGCACATCTTTTCAACATTTACAATCGCACATTCCCAAATGCATGTACGTCTAAATGTATGTGTATCTCATAAACATAGGGACACTCCTTTGAGAGAAGCAATAGCACTTAAATGGGGTTTAGATTCCTGGACAGTGCCTGTTGAGACCAGCACTCAATTACCAAATCATCATCAACCTACCAGCATCTTCGACAAAACGCCTCGTTGTCATGATCAGGTCAGGAGGCTGTGTTGAATGACCGCAGAGATCAGAACCTGGAGTTTTAAAGCCACTACAATTATACAGACCTCTTAAAAGTGTTCGGTTCTACTGGATGCCATTAGTCCAGGACTTGGATAATTCAATTATACATTCTCTACGTACAGTAGGACCTTTTCCCTCATTTCTTTACATGAAAGTTATTCAGATTTTAGTTCCGTTTGCGTACGGCAAATCTATTTTCATATTGTGTGGCTATATACATTTCATAAATTTATCGGCGGTACTTAAATTAAGCGGTCCTCTAGTTAAAAATAAGGATACACGCTTTTGGAAAAAAAAAGAATTGCAGATTATCATTCAGTGAACATTCAATTATCTATATTTTTCAAAATTAAAAAAATATATATATAGAAGTGGGGGTCTGTTTAGTGTATACACACAGTATCAAATTGATCCCTGACATCATAAAGAGTTTGTTTTTATTTGCAAATGTCGAGTTTTAATGTATTTAAATGTCCTTGATAAAAGCGTAATAATGATGCTTAGTTTTTTCTGAAATTTGTGATTGTAAAAAATTGACTATGAAATCAGAGATCGATTTGAGCCTGCAGTTATATTAGTTAAAAGACCCACGACTGAAAGGATAACGGATATTTTTTTATTCTGAGAAATGTCGTATGATGTGTAATGAACGCGAAAAATACAAAAACTCTCAAAAAGTATATTTTTTTTTATTAATATTTTAAATTTATTTACAAAAATTAAATAATACATAAATGTAGATAGGAAGAAAGTTTTGCGTCAGTTTGGCTAGAAGATAAATTTGCATAACATGGAATATATACTTGAAATCCCGGTTTTTCCTTGGGTCGAAATCACATTTATACTAAAGTTTTCACAAGTTTCAAAGGCCACCCCAACTAAAAAAAAAAAATTTTTGAAATAAATAAATAGACATAACTTGCGAGGTGAATGTCAGAAATCTTTTTTGGATGATATATTGCTGCTTAAATACATCATATCAGTGTGTTTGTTTTTGTGTTTGCACCTGCAAGTGGGTGTATCCTTACGTCTCTAAGTACTTGTTGAGATATGTCGTATTTCTTTAATAAGTTCGCCTATATATTTACTGGAAGCAGATATGCCATCCCATGTTTTATAAATAATAAATTCCAGAATCTTCCTTACTTCTGAAGTATGTGTTAATAAATTGAATTTTCATACAAAACGTCTGCTTAAATTTTATTCAATATGAAACGAATGAAAATACTTTTCTATATTTTCCTTAACTCAAGATCGAAACCAAATTTGTTATGTGAAGATCTTTCAAGATTTTGCACGTATTTCATAAAATATTTAAACGAATTCCTAGGATCCAAGGAAACGCATTCCAATTTACCTATTTATCAGCACATTCTTTAAAATTTAAGGTAATTCTAAGCTTCATTGTCACAGATATATCTTTCTACGATACAAGATCTGAAGGATCAAGACGCATCACTATAGGTAAAAGTTAATTTATAAGACAACTTAATTTAAAATATCGTTTTATAAAATCCGTCATAAAGTGAGTAGAAATAATTCGTTATTATATTATAGTTTTTTTTGTTTTTTTACGGCATATCAACCTCAATGGGTCATTTAATGACGACAACTTTTTTTTTCCTGGTAATATGTTTGTTTTGTCAAAAATCTATTTCTGTCAATATTTTTTTCCTCAAAAATGTATAGCTGGTAATATTATTTTTTCAAAAACGTATTGCTGGTAATAGTTTTTTTTCTTCAAAGATTTATTTCTGGTAATAATTTTTTACAAAGTATTTCTGGTATTAAAACCTATTTTTACACTTTTATAATGGTTTTAACCTCAGTTTCCGGGTTAACTATTTGCCCATAGTTGGGTCCCTAACAGGTGCTACCACTCCGAGTCAGCTTAGACCTGGGAACACCAGCAATTAAGATGTGTTTCCACGCTCCTCAAAACCTCCTGATCAGAGGCCTTGCTGTTGGACGTAGTTTATCGTCTTACCCTGGAGACGGATGTAGTTTATCGTCATACCCAGGACGAATTTTATTATACATGATGTACAAAATGCGTAGTCATGGTTAATGACTCAGAAAGGTGAATCGGCAGTTCGAATTCAAGTCGAGTTCGTTACATGTCCTTTTACACAAATACCCTTTGGAGACTAATATTACTAGTATCGGAGAAAACCACAATAAATACGAAGCTTTTTGCATATAGAACTAGCAACCCAATCCCATAGCAAAAAAAGACTTGCTACAGAAATTAGGCCAACAATGTCTCGTGTGTTGATAAGTGTTGCCTTGCCCATCCCGGTGGACTCGATATGCTTTGCGTGAGATATAGAGAGGATGAGACATCCCAATGGGTGTTTATACAGACATGAAACAAAGATATCCAGCGTCAAAGTCGATATTTTGTTATTTTGACATAGAAAATTTCGATGCGATGATAATAGTCGTGGAATAGCAGCTAGGGATTTCGAGATGCGTTTCTGTGACGTCATACCAAGCAACAGACCGAAGTATTGCAACAAAACCTATGTCTTGATGCAAATATATTGTTGTGAACACATAGAATAAGCAAATAAAGCGTTAGAAAATTAATTATCCTCTACCGCCTGATGAGACTTCAGTGGCTGAAACCATGGTAGCGTGAGCGGTTGATCCTACTATTTTTAATTTTTAGTATATATATATATATATGTGTGTTTGTGTTTCTGTGTGTATATGTGTGTGTGTGTGTGTGTTATGTGTGTGTATGTGTTGAACGGGCAAGAGATATCTTGTGGGTAACCAACGAAACTCTAGTCACGCATCAAAGGTAGATATATTTTTATATAAGTCTTAGCTCTGTCTAATCACATTGAGCACTGTCATGTCTACACCTGGGCATTGAGGAGAACACTCTGCGGTGAAAGTATGTTTTATTCTTACACGCAATCATCAGACTATATGTTACGTGTTTCGGCTCGACTATTTATCTATGTTCATCAGTGATGCATGAAATGTAGGCTTATTGTATTATTCAAACTGTCCAGCCAAATCACAATGTAGACGGCTTGACGATTTTGTTTAAGCAACAAATAGACCGTTCCCGCTGTGCTTTTTCCTCAGTGACCACTTTTATATTTACATACGCCCTATCGATCATACCGAGGGCTTTACCTCATATATATATATATATATATATATATATATATATATATATATATATATATATATATATATATATATATTAATGTATGTTTCATTATATAATATAGACAAGTTTCGTCTATTTATTTTAAGTAAGTTCCTTTCATATTGTCTGATAAGCTTAATCACATTATCATTGAAAGACGAAAGTAAACAGCATATTGATACATGTTTAAATCCAATCTAAGATTTCGGCTTAGATAAGTCATTATCAAAGATGACAATTTCAATTTATCAAACAACACACGTGCGAAACAACAATGATAGTCCGCCCTTGCTGCATGAAAAATTTCAAAGCAACGACAAATACGTGTATACGAGAATCTGAAAAATTGCGTCGCAGCTCGTGACGTCACACATGACCACGCGAGAGTGAAAACAAGAACTATTAAGTATGGGGAGCCGTTGATATAAATCAATGGCTTCTGTTATCAATATCAATTCATAGTTTATTTTGTTCAGGTTAGGCTTCAGCTGTTTTATGTATAAAGCTTGAAGGATTTTAAATTTTTGTTTATTGTTTTCATGTTTAAGTATAGTTGTGTTTTCGACGAGGATTTTCCGGAATTGGGTACGCGGCCAGACATGTTGTTATAAATTCCTAAAAATGTTAGAGTTATCATTTAAATGTAGAGTCAAGCTCCATGAAAGCGAGTTTGTGGTGATTTAAACATGTGTCAATATGGTGTTTTCCTTTCGTCTTTCAATGGTAATGGGATTAAGCTTATCAGTCAATATGAAAGGAACTTAAAATAGATAGACAGAACTTGTTTATATTATTTAATCAAACATGCATTAATGAAAAATTGCTGCCTAAATATACACAGAATATATATATATATATATATATATATATATATATATATATATATATATATATATATATACATACATACGAAGAAATATAGTTTTAAGGTGTGCTATATTTATGGGATAAAGTTCTCGATATCAGAGATAGAGCGTATGTAAATATAAACAGGCAGTTCCATGCTGGACGCAATCGATTGCGTCAAGCATGAAACAGCCTGTCGCCTCTGAGTTTTAACTTGAATTTTCACTTTCTATTCATATTTATATAATTATATATATATATATATATATATAAGCATGAAACCCGGTTCGAATGTCACCATGGTCGATTTGTCAGGAAGGAGACTTCCTGATGTTATCGGACTGGAGGGGTCGATCACAGCATACCGCACCTTTGGAACGTGCCTGAAAACCATTCCACGGGTTTACGCAAGCCTTGTTTCTGAAATTGGGTAAACGGAACACTTGTGGGGCAGGCGTCCATAGCTGCTAGCACGAAGTCACAAGTCATCATGGCCGAGTTAAAATTTTTGATCACACTTGATAACATGATCTTTCCCAGAAACTTTAACTATGGTCTGTTCAGCATAGTTGCAGTATAAATTGCCTAGCCGCCCTAGTATATATACAAGAATATGAGTTGCAATTTGTTTAGAGGCGGTAAGATTTAATCGCCCAGGCTAGATGTGAATCCTGGGTTTAAAATAAAGGAAATAAAGAAGTATTTTAAATGGTGTCTCTTAAACCGGATAGAATCTCTCAACATGTCAGATAATTGCATCGTATTTTGCAGGTTTCATGCAACCCTTGGCCTTGCTATGGTTAACTTATATCTCTCTGAATTCCTGATGTCAAAATTATTACTACAATTGATGGTATGAGTAACGATGGTACTATTTACTGTTTATATGAAAGTCACCGAGAAATAAGTAAGTAACATTACAGAATAACAATTGAAGAATTTTCAATAGTATTTTCTATTTTCGGCGATTTGAAGATACCAAGCGAAATTTTTATCTGAATTCATTTTGACTGAATATTTACGCAAATGTAGATTCGATGAAAATATTTTATAACTTCATTCGCTTACAAACTGTATTTTTTTAAAAAATTGGCAAACACACCGAACGTGTGCTTTTATTTTTGTTTAATTCAGCGGAAGAAGTTGCGACAAAATAAGAACGAGGTAAATGATGGAGTCGCAGGTTTTCATCAGTCACTATTTCAGCATGAAACAGATATCAGGAAAATTACACGCATGCGCATAGGCTGATAATCATAATAAGAACACATTCTGGAACATAGGTGGAAAGAATACTCTCTTTATAATATCTTTTGCTGCGTAATTTCGCACACACACACACACACACACACACGCGCGCGCACACGGACTCACACATACACACGGACATACATGCGTACACACATATATGTAAAAAGAAATTTTTAAAAAAATTAAAGAAATCTTTGAAAATAACTCCGCCCTACATTTAACATTAATTATAGAATTATTTTACTCACCTTATTATATTTGCATATCTATTGATTTATGTATCTACACACACATACACACACACACACACACACACACACACACACACACACACACACACACACACACACACACACATATATATATATATATATATATATATATATATATTAATAGAAATACATAATACTTCAGGCCGACAGTACGACTCGGAATTTCATGCGTAATGCAATCTTCAGGTACTGGTCGTTATTTATTTTATTTATATATACTTAAAATCTCTCTCTCTCTCTCTCACTATATATATATATATATATATATATATATATATATATATATATATATATATATATATAATATATATATATATATATACACATATATATATATCATATGGAGTACTTTATAACTTAGCTGAGTGGTGTTAGTTCAGTCATGCCTACTACGTAGCAACATTAATATATTCACCGAGAACAAAGAAAGATTAAAATACTCAACAAGACCAAACAGATATACGAATCAGCCACTAAGAATAAGAATAAGAATAAGAATAGCCGCACTAAATAAAATGGAATACATAAATGAAAACGAAGAAAATCAACAGAAAAAGAAACATAATCTGGTTTATCCCACCCTAAAGAGTACAATAAAAACAAAAATAGGAAAGATTTTCTTCAACACTATTGAAACATACTTCCTCATAAAAAATCATAAACAAAAACACAGTCAGAATTAGTTATAGATTCATGAACAACATGGAGAAAATAACTAAACACAATTAAAAAAAACGAAGAAAAACAACGACAACACAAACAACACAAAAAAATGCAATTGTCGAAACAACGACAACTGTCCACGTAACAATAAATGCCTAACCAACAGCATAATATACAAAGCCACCGTAACAATTATACCCCACATAGACGAAAAAATCTAAATAGTAACCACAAATTCAACTTTTAAAGAATAATTCAGCAACAACACATCTTTACTACAGAAAAAATACAAGCACAACACAATAGCCTCAAAATATATATGGAGCGAAAAAGAAAATAATATCCCTTCGAAATTCAAATGGTTGGATTATAAAAAGAGCACACCACAAAATAGCAATATCAGAAGCTGCAAACTATGCCTAGCAGAGAAATTAACTAACTGCCTTTATGAATCAAATCAAGTTTTTAAACACGAAAAACGAAATAATGGGTAAATATAGATACTCAAATATATATCTATTTTGTTACTTAAATGCTAATATGAACAGATACTCAAAGCATATGCCGAATCACGCCCAAATAATAAAAAAAAAACAGATACAAAACTATATACAGAGACAAACAGAAACATTTAAATTCACAGACACACATACACATACACGCAAGGACAAATATCTAACCACGATGTAATAAAACAAGTGGACATGCACATCACCACAAAAAATTAGGTCAACTCAATATAGTAAAAAGAATCAATCCGACATAAAGCAATTAAGTAAAATACGGTGAAAAGGAGGCCAGCACAACACAAAGCAAACAAACACGAAGAATGTAAAACATGTTTAATGTAGTTTGAATGTAGAAATCCGACGTAGTAATTAATTTGTTCAATGAAACAGCACCAATGTCTAGTAGCAGCTATTCAGGAATTCTTATGGCCTTCCATATCAGAGGTTGGCAGTGGATATTCGGAGACAGTAGGAAAGCGTATTTCTGCAGGTCTTTTCATCTGACAGTTAGCAGTGGATATTCCGACAAGAAAACAAAACAAATTGGCCGCCTTTATACACATCGGATCGAATATTTCAAGTCTTCTGATTGGTTAACCTTCTCTTGGTAAACTATAAAATGAGTCAGCTCATTTTGGTTGGATCACTAGTAAACTTATGTACACAAAATAACTTAACAAAGAAACCTCATACCACTTATCAACACTCATTAAGTGAAAAATCACATATATAAAAAGATATCAAATTACACCAAACCACACATAAATACGACAAAATTGAGAAATAGCTGCAGAGAAGACAACAAGTCCTGAAGCGTGAACGTGTTGATATTCACTCTTCAGGGCTCCTTGATGTGCGGCCGATACTACGGAACGGGTATGACTGAAACAATACCACTCAGCTGAGTGATAAACTTCTCCAAATTAATTCTAATTCTATTAAAGTTCTATGCTAAATTTTGATATGGAGCACAAACCTGCCTCCCCAAAATATTATACTATACTATACTATACTATACGATACTATATATATATATATATATATATATATATATATATATATATATATATATATATATATATATATATATTAAAAGCTAAACAATTATAGTTATTCAGCAGCCACGCTCTTTAACCATGGCAGCAATACCTCCTCAAAGCATTTAATATAGGCCTCAGTGTTGAATCTGAGGCCCTCACTAACAAATTCAATATTTCTTTATCATATCAGAGCTATCAGCGTAAGTTTTCTGAGTTATCTTACGTTCATATTCATCATTAGACTCATTCAGATCTTTCTGAAGACAGTTGACACCAAACACTCGTAAATGGTCGTATTGGAAATTCGGGTGCGAATGCCAAGCAGTACAGCATGCCGTTCCCAAATTTCTAGCGTGGTGAATTGCGTCATGGTGTTCTTTTTCTCACAGATTATGTCCAACTGGTCCTACTATACTGTGCAGTCGAGAAAATTAAAAACAAAGAACGCGCTTGCGCGAAATTAAAATATAAAATAGCAACCATATATATATATATATATATATATATATATATATATATATATATATATATATATATATATATATATATATAGCATAATGAGAAGCCACGTATACTTTCTTAATATGTATATAATATGGAAAAAACATTAGAAAACTGTAAATGTGTATTGATAGATTCTGATTTCAGTTCCACATACACACGCAGAAAAAAAGAAAAATATTCGATTTTAAAATTAAATACATATAAGCAAGGGTTAAATAAAGACTTGGGCATTTTAAATCTTTATAAATATTTCAATAGTTAAAGAAAATTTTTGTTACATATAGATAAAATTTTTTTTTAAACAACATCTAAAATATTACTACAGTTAGATTTACGCTAGAAATATTCAAACACAGTTGCATTCCATATTACGTGACGTCCGCGTCTCGCGACGGACGCTACTTAATGTAAATAAACTTCTGAAAACAGCCATTTCTGACGAAAGATCGGGGCCGATCTGAAATATCAAATATATAAATATAAAAAATATAAATAAATACTTTCACAAAAAAACATTCGATTTTTTTTCATTTGCAACTTTTCAGTTGTTTTTCTATATTTTTTATATATATATATGAATGAGAAAATCTACACTAGGAGAATGAACAATAAAAGAACGAGAATAAATAAAATAGAACATAACGATCGTCATTGCATTGAACATTTAGAAGATCAAACTTGACTGTGAGGCAAAAAGACAGTAGACATTTCCTGAAGCGAGAAGTGCGAGAGAAAAAATATTATAGGACTCATAGATGCCTCTTGAGATTTCAACTGTAAAATGAAGCTGCGATAAGAGGACCGATAACATTGAAGATTCTGTTTTGGATTTTATCAAGCATTTCGAACTACATAGCAAGAGCACCAGGCCAGATATGACGGCAATATTCAAAGCAAGGACAAATGACAGATTTATAAATATAGGACAGATTCTGGCAAGTAAAATTGTCTAGGACATCATAATCAGCTAACTTAATTAGCTGCTGACATAGTAATTAGTTCAATATCCTCTTTCTATTTCATGTCAGCTGAAAACGTTAGTCAGAAAAGGCGGAATGAGTTATACTTGTGGAGGTGAGCTTCAAACTTACCTAATCGAAGTTAAGAAGGATTCTTTCTGAAGATTAAATGAGAGCAGTTTCGTTTTTGAGTCGTCAAAATTAAGAAGCAACTCCTTGCCTCATTTAATCACAGATTGTAGGTTATTCATAAGTTTTTTGTTTAAATTCGTGTGGAATGTTAACAGCTTGATTATCTCATTGTTCCCCCTTTGAGGTACATGTGCTATCCATTTTAGTTGTTGAGGCTGTAGTTAGTCCTCAACTGATCTGATTTCCGTTATTTGGTACAATTGTTTTAATTCAGTAGCACAAAAAGTCACATGTTCAAAGGCTTTACTCGCTCAAAGACATTTTTGAACATTGACCTTTGAGGTGGCTGTATACAGCTGAAAGTTTAGATATTTCGGAACAGGGTTTGGTGCCATGTATGGTATACATATGATTGCCTCGAACTGACGAGAATATTTGAGAATATGACTCGAACATACAGATTAATTTTTTTTAAGCAATTCTTGGTTTGGGGCTAAACAGTCTCTGGCAAGCCTATTCTATGCTGAATTTCTTTTTCTCCTATACTTAATTTATATAGTTATTTCATACGCCGAGGTATCTGAAGTTTTTAGTATTTATTAATTCCAAATTAAGAATTAGTATTTACATTAGTCGGACTATTGTCCCCATCTTTGTCGCCATATTTGTCACAACGTTTCAGCCGTTGTACGCTGCGGCCTTCTTCAGGTGATTGGAATTTTGAATCGAACCCTTTATTGGGGTAGACTGTTCTAGTTCCACGAGCCATGTTTGATGGATGTCAGTTATCAGTTATCTACTGGTAATTTTCCCTCTGAAAGTTCTCCACTGCCTGAACCGGGTATTGAACTCACACTCTTTGGGTCTGTCACTGGATCTAACCAACGCCTTTATCCACTGTGCCATGTGTCCTTGAGGACATCTGGGTATGAATTTCTGAGTATTATAAACCTAATTTTTCAGCAACCATTTTTACCAGTACTCATATTGCAATTTTCCTGTTATCATTGCTCAGACTCTGAGTGTCCCTTATAATTCCATTTTCTTAATTTTTTGTCGTTGCTTACGTACTCTGTCCATGGCATTCTCAGTATTCTTCTGTAGATGCACTAATTTCTTCTTTTTATCTGTGAAGAAATCGCCCAGGAAAAATTGATTTTGCTTAATATTTCAGCAAACATTTCTTTATTAATAAGAGAAACTTTCTGTTTCTTAATACTGTCTATAGTTTTTGTAAAACATCTTTTGCTTTTACAATGTGCTTACGGATTTTGGTGTCACATATACAAATATGAATTGGTTTGGTTTGGTTTGTTTTACGGCATATCAACCTCAATGGGTTATTTAATGCCGACAACATTTTTAGTATAGATCCGTATGAATAGAATATGTATTCTTTGCTTTAGATTGGTTTGGTTTATTTTGCTTTACGGCATATCAACCTCAATGGGTTATTTAATGCCGACAACGTTTTTAGGATAGATTCTGTATGAATAGAATATGTATTCTTTGCTTTAGATTGGTTTGGTTTATTTTGCTTTACGGCATATCAACCTCAATGGGTTATTTAATGCCGACAACGTGTTTTCCAGGTAATATTTTGTTTTGTCAAAAATCTATTTCTGGTAATATTTTTTTCCTCAAAAATGTGTAGCTGGTAATATTATTTTCAAAAATATATTGCTGGTAATAGATTTTTCAAAAATCCATTTCTGGCAATAATATTTTACAAAGTAATTCTGGTATTAAAACCTATTTTTTCACTTTTTTAATGCCTTTAACCTCAGTTTCGGGGTTAACTATTTGCCAATAGCTGAGCCACTAACAGATGTTACCACCCCGGGTCAGGGGGACCTGGGAACACCAGCAATTAACAGGTGGTTCCACGCTCCTAAAATCTCCTGATCAGAGCCCTTGCTGTTGGACGTAGATTATCGTCTTACCTTGGACGCGGATGTAGTTTGTCGTCATTCTCAGGACGGTACAAATATAGAAGCATATATTTTGATCTTTCAGGTTCACCTACCCAAATGTGCACGCAAAAATTCTGTGCCCATCTTTCTATTTCAATATAGAAACAGCTAGACAACTACCAACTCTATTTCTGGTGTTGCAGTTTGGAAATTTAATAAATCTATTTTTTAAATAAAATAAATACATAAACATCACTATATGTAGACATGATTATTCGGCACTTTTATGAATTCAATTATTTAAATGAAGACGTCCAGTAATCCCAAACTTTCATTTATCAATTCATCTGACGACAGGAAAAACTAAAACTGATATATTGCGCATTAAACGAAATTTGATTTGATAAAATCCTAATTTACATAAATTGCATATAATTTGTGACTTGCTTTTTCTAATCAGTATTTGCAACGTCACCGCCCAAGACTGTCAAAAAGCGGGAAACAACTTTAGAATTATTTTACATGAATTTCTACTGTGTATCACTAAAAATTGTGATGACGAAATTTCAAGCCGTATCGGAATAAGGAAAAAAAAAGCTTTCAAAATTTAAAGAAAGCTCCTAAGATATGGTAACAAAATCCGAATGCGCAGATTTCCACACAGATTAAGAGAAAACTGAACATGACTGAAATACGTCTCAACAGAAGGATGCTGAGAATAAAATGTAGGGCGTGCTTAAGCAACGAATAAGTCATAGCGAAAATAGGAACAAAAAGGTAATTTATACTCAGAATTAAAACAAACGCTGAAATATCTTGGATATATAATGCAGAAGAAGACTTGAATGATTCCACATTCACAGGACATATCGGAATCAACAGAGACAGGGTGTGACTGCGGGCCAATTTCTTAACGAGCTAGAGGCAATGTATGGCGGAAAGCGGAATGGGAGTGATTGTAAAAAGACAAGGAATATCTATCTATAACTGTGAGATGAGGTATTAGGATTACTTATATTATTTACATTATTCGGACTGCTACCTCATTTTCATTGAATATTCACAACGTTTCGGCCATTATACTCGCCGGACTTCTTCGGGTGATTGGAATTTCGAAACCGAACCTTTTATTTCGTCCACCAGGGTAGATTGTTCTAGTTCCACGTGCCATGCCTCTTTCGGATGTCTCAGCTATTTCCTTTTAACTCAACTTTCCAAGATTTTGGTTCACGGCTGCTGTAGCCGGTATTGAACTCAGAACCTTTTGTGTCTAGTCACTGGATCTAACCCACTTCTTTATTCACTGGGCCATGTGTCCAATCACCTGAATAAGTCCGAACCGTACAAAGGCCGAAACGTTGGGAATATGGCAATGAAGATAGGGATAATAATCCGAATAATGTAAATAATGTAAGTAAAAGGCAAACAATTTTAACAGTTACAAAGGATAGGAAGTTGTGGAGAGACACGATCCGACACGTTCTGAAGGGACACGGCGCATATAAAAAGAATAAAATGACAAGGATTTAGGAGCATTTCGTTAGAAACAAAGAAAAGAAGACTGTGCTTCTATATTGTATATCGCCTCCTGTACGGGAGTGAAAACGTAAACTCCTTACAGATGTAGAAAACCGGCTGCAAGCTCTCTGATCTGGAGATTACAGGTTTTAAGCAGCGTGGAACCACCTCTTAATTGCTGTTGTTCCCAAGTCCAACCTGACCCGGGGTGGTAACACCTGTCAGAGTTCCAGTTATGGCCAAATATTAAACTCTCAAACAAAACAATTTGAAAGTATAAAACGCTTTTTTATAGCAAATATATCAGCATTTTTATATAAAAACCAAATTACCAACAACACATATCTATAGTAGACTTGCAAACTATACATACTTACTAATAAATACTAACTGCGACTTCACCGAAATCTTTTTAAAATACTTCCGACAACCAATATGAACTATTTCATGGCATTAATCCACATAATGACCTATAATTTTTTAAATCAAACTGCATTCGAAAATATAACTGCAGCATAAAACACATATATCACCGCCTCTAGTAATATTATCTACACAAACATAATTATGTGCAAAAGCATCTACCATCATCTCAACGGTAATACATCTACCATGTGCAGGGTGCGATGGGTATATTGTCGGCATTTTATATTTTTAATTTCGCGCATGCGTGATGTTTAATTTTTAATTTTCTCGAATGCACAGTATAGCAGGGTTATTTGTTCACCGTCCGTGAGAAAAAGTGCACAATGTCGGAATGAACTCCGCCAGTAATTTGACTGTACTACTTGGCATTCGCGCTAGACGTTTAATACGAGTGTTTGGATGCCAATCTGAGGACAGTGCAGAGAATTCGGAAAGAGATGGATAAGTCTAATATGAAGATGTTTGGAATGATCACTAGTGATGGCGGAGTTATGGCTCCATTCATCTTACCACAGGGCCTAAGTCTCAACACAGATGCCTCCATCAAGCGTCTCGCGGAGACACTGCTGCCCTGGGTCAAGGGAGTGGCTGCTGCAAGACCCTATATCTGGTAACAATGCTCTGTACCATGCCACAAAAGCAGGAGAACCCTTGATTATTATGTATGGGACACAGTTTTAGCGCGAGATCCCCGAAACTCACTGTAACACCAAAGATGAACTGAAGGCAAGGATTATTGCAGCATTCACAAATTAAACAGAAGAGTTTCAGAAGATTCCGAAATCGTCTGGAGGCCGTGGTTCAAGCCAATGGTTAATTTATTTACTCTTTAGTTATTCAAGATATGCTTCCGCAATTTTGGTAATGTCAGTGTTATTTTCTTGTTTACATAAATCCGACGACAATTTAGCCATCGCATAAGTTTGTCAATTGTGAAAACAGAACAACGCATTTGTATTACTTTCAAGCTGGCAAGAAAATTCGGGTTCGGCATTGAATGACCAATGAAGGTGTTGATATGCCGATAAACAGACAAATTAGTAAATCAACACATGTAGAATGTACTAAAAAATATCAAAGAATAGGCGGACACTGAGAATTCTGGAATAAAACTCTAAGTAAAGATGAAATTATAAAGAAAATTGGAACAGAAAGAGACAGGTGGACTATCAGGGTTGTTTTTAGAATAGACGACAGAAAGAGAGACAGTAATCAAAAGGACTACATGACAAATGCCTTTCGAAAAGCCAAGCAACGTATCAAGAAATAGGAAAATTTTCTTCAGTAACAACGAAAAGAATGCTGAAGTGCTATGTAATATAAATCCACCAAAACGACAGTGAATTTTTGTGACTATACTTGAAGGAGAATTTTGTAAGATCTTTAACAATGGATCGTACATCGGAGTGTTCCACTTGACGTTTGAAGCTGGAATCGCGATAGACGCGTCTCCAGTCATAGAGTCGCATTGTAACTTCAACCGTTCTGCGTCGACACACTCTACTAGATTGGTTTTGGATGTATTGGATGTCAGAATCAAAGTCCTCCGGCTCTGAACCCGGTCGGCAACGCCAGAGGAGAGATCAACTGCCAACTTATACTCGTCTAGAGTTTAGACTTGAATCCGTAAATCGTGGTATCGTTTGAACAATTATTAATTATCTGAGAATATCATTAGGCAAATCGTTATTTTAGGATATTACGCCGAAAACATATCAAAATCGCTACACAATTCCAGTCGTGCTTTGATGTGCATCAATGCATCTCCTCAGGCGATTGCAAATTACTAACGAGTGAACGATTTATTTAGATTTCAAAATAAAATACAAATACTTTTTAAGAAAAAAAAAGGGATTATTACGTTTGTGCTCTTTATTCTAATCAACCAATCAAATATGAACTTCCGTTACACTTAAACTAAGCTAAATAGCAAATTAAGAAAATATTTTTTATTCATGGATCATGACCCGTACATTGGCAGTTAACGGCAGCCAGACCTAAACTAGAGAGGAGGCAAATGCTTACATATATTATACAAAATAGACAATTCTGTTTCCTAAGAAATAAAAATGAGGTGGAGAGGTAATTAAAAAAAAAGAGAAACAAAATATGTGATTTGTGAATTAAACGTAGAGGCAACAGGCTGTTTCATGCTAGACGCAATCATCAGGCCACCTGACGATTGCGGTGGCCTGACGATTGCGTCTAGCATGAAACAGCCTGTTGCCTCTAACCGTTGACTTAATGTTCACTTTTATATTCAGGCGCTCTGTCTCTGATATTGAGCACTTTATCCCATAGATATAGCACACTTTAAGAGTATATTTCTTCATATATATATATATATATATATATATATATATATATATATATATATATATATATATATATATATATATATTATTACTATTATTATCACACTTCTATGTTATTTTTAGTGGTTAGCCATATTTGAGTAAACGCACTGATGGTTTCTCTTGGGGTCTTAGGTTGGAAGTCTGCCGGAAGGCGCATATACTTTAATAAGATTTGTCGAATATTCAGTCCGGTCGACTAAAATGAATAGATATACTGTTTAATAATTAAGAAGACGTCTATTCAAATATGGGTATCCACTAAAAATAATGCTTAAAGTAATAAAATATTTCTGATCAATATATAAAATATCCATTAAGTTTTTAGAAATACATACATATATATATATATATATATATATATATATATATATATATATATATATATATATATATATATATATATATACATGGTGTCCATAAAGTTCCTGTGCACTTTAAAAAATTTATAACTTTATTTGTATTTGCCATAGAAATAATCTGTAAAAATGTTATAAAGTTGAATGTTTTAAGTATAGCTAAAATAACTAATGCGATTTCAGGCATTACTATAAATCAGTTGGCAAATGTTTTCCTTGAACTGCAAAATCGTATTACCCTTTGTATTGCTAATGATGGAGGACATGTGGAAACTTAAATAAAATTTCAATAAAACCTTAAAAAATATAGATTTACTTCTTTCTAATATATATATATATATATATATATATATATATATATATATATATTCATCGTGAGAAACAGAGATAGAGAGACAGAGGGAGAGACAGAAGAAGGAGCGAGAGAAATGTGTGAGTGTGTGCGTATGAGAAAGTCTATAAGTGTACGCGTTTGTCTGTAGGAGAAGACACGAACTTATTTTTTTTTTTACGTTTCAGACCGGCAATCTTTCTTTACTTGATTCGCTTCTGAAACTCGTGAAGTCAATCATCCCCACCCATCCTGTTTGCACGTTCGGTGTTTCTCGAATGCTTGGCACCAACTTTAATTCCCTCAAAATACAACAAATTCTAAGATGGCACAAGCTCCTCCTCTTCGTTCTTGTCTTTTATTGTCTGGGAGAAGCCCACATTTTTCCATCGTGGAGACTTCGAAGGATGGCTTTCTTTCCATCAATGTCACAAGCGAAATGTTTTTTATGATTTTTTATCCATTTTTTTTTATCTGTTCATCTTTGTTTTCTTATTTTTAAAATTTGTTTCCTCTGCGATGTGGAAAGATATTACACTCAGGTTTAATTTGTGTTTCATTATTTTTGCCTAAGCACTGGAAGATTTTCGTGTATGAATGTGTTTAAAAAGTAAAATGTATTATGGAGAAAAAGTAAAATTAACCCGTTAATGTCCACTGTAATAATCTTTAACAGTAATAAAAATAAAAATCCGTTATTACTTATAGCATTTTTAAAAATGCGTTATTTTTTTTTTTTAAATAAAAGGAAAATTTAGTATCTGTCTATATTTCTGACATGAAATATTATAATTACTTGCATTATTTACATTATTTGGACTGAGTTGTGCATTCAATACTAGGCCACAGCAGTGGTGAACCCAAAACTTAATGAGTTGAGTTAAAGGGAAATAACTAAGACATCCGGAAGAGGCATGGCATGTGGAACTAGAACATTCTATTCCGCTGGAAGAAATAAAGAGTCCGGTTCGAAATTCCAATCACCTGAAGAAGGCCGGAGCGTACAACGACCAAAAGGTTGTGAATATGGCAATGAAAATGAGGTAACAGTCCTAATAATGTAAATAATGCAAGTAATCAGAGGACCTTATCTCAGAGAAATAGACAGAGATATACACAGAGAAATATGATATAAAGGCCGGGGCGTACAACGGCTGAAACGTATTAATTATTGCATTGAAGATGAGGATAACAGTTCGAATAATGTAAATAATGCAAGTAATAAAAAATCAGTATTACTGGACCTAACCAACGACATTATCCACTGTGCTATGTGTCCACAGTGGATAAAGGCGTTGGTTAGATCCAGTGACAGGTTCCAAAGAATTGTGAGTTCAATACCTGGTTAAGGCAGAAGAAATTGGAGATGTGAATTAACAGGAGATAACTGATACCTGACATCCATTAAACATGTCACGTGGAGCTAGAACAGTCTACCCGAGCGAGCGAAATAAAGGGTTCAGTTCGACATTCTAACCACCTGAAGATGGCCGGAGCGTACAACGGCCGAAACGTTGTGATAAATATGGCAACAAAGATGAGGAAAATAGTCCGAATAATGTAAATTCTGAACATTATTCGAAAATTTCGAAGAAAAAAAACCGGTTATTATTTAGAGTCTTCTAAGAAATCCATTAAGCAGTACATGTTTATAAAAAAATAAGTATTAATTTTAGGTTTCATTATATTATTACAAAAAAGTGTTCTGACCTTATATGGCAATAAATGTGTAGCGTTGCGTCTCAGACAAGACACCAGGTTCGTTCCTATAGTGCAGCTTCTTCCAGTGAATGGCTTGTGGCGTAATATATGGAAAATAATTCTTTGGGCGGGTCGTTACCCACGAAATAAAACCATGAGATAAAATAGTAGCAAATTTTATTCTGTTGTCACGTTCTACTGCAGACAATCGAAGCAGGGATGAATAGAGGTGAGAAGGCGAACGGTTTAACAGGCGTGTCTTCTTTTTCGCGTGACGGGCGCAGCCATCTCTGATTGTGGGGCGCTGGAGACCACTGTCTCATAGACAAACAGCGGTCTTTGTCACGTCAACTTTCGTTTATAAAAGCAATTCATCAAGCCCGCCCTAATTAGCTGACCCTATTTGTCAGTGCCGTTTGATATGTTTCTTGTGAGGTCCGCTTTAGTGATAATCATCAGAACGATTTCTGTAACATCCTCCAGATTGTAGAGTAGAGATGAAATGTCATATTAGATAATGGGGACTTACACAGTCAGACATAAGATTCCTCGTCCAGTGTTATATAAACAGCTGAGAGGGCAGAGATCAAATGTACTTTTGTATTTGTATCTCGTTGGTACGAGAATAAAATAATCGAGGATTACTATTACTGTTGTTGCTATTTTACATTGATTTTGTTATTTTACATGGCGCTGTGAATAGGATCTGGTGAATACGTGGATGTATCTTAAGGAAATAAGACATGGCATCTGAACCAGTCGGAACCTTCGGTTTGATTGCTCAACCCATGCAACAAATGGTAGAGCTACAAAGGGAAACTATCTCAATTTGGATTGACGAAACCCTAAAACAACGCAAGCGTACAACACAAAAAAAACACACCGTCCTGTCATTGAACCCAACGCAATGGACAACGACTGGTCATTACTCCCTGACGCTTGTAATGAGTATAAGGGGATTGTATGCTTACCGACCCAGTCGAAATACGCAACGAATTGAGAACGACTTGCCCGTCCGAAGTCAACAGGCTCCATTTCGACCTAATAGGGACTGAAAACTTGAAGTCGGCTACGGAGTAAAGGCTTCTGTCACAAATTCGATTCGTTATGGTAAAGAGCTTCTACAAGGAAGTTCACCGGCAGACTTTTCATTTGAAATGTCAGACGGAAGCTGAATCAAACTCTCATTTTTTTTAGCAAGGCTACGAGCTGAAGCCAAATTTTGCTCGTTCACAGTTTGTTGTCCCAACATAGAAGGCTACAGTCAGCGAGTCTGTTTATTCTGAAATTAGAGCCAGGAACAGATCAACAGGGTGCGAGAAACGGTTTGATTTATTCACTTTTCTCAAATCCTAGTCACACTCTTCCTCCCACATATCTGCTAGGCTGGCAAATCAAACCAGAAAACCGATCTGATACCCCCCTGCCCTTCTGTGCCATATCTTGCGTGAAATGGAAAGCAATTTGAAGGCGTCCCAGATCCACCGCCATCACTGACAATAGAAGGAATTATATATAAACTTCGCGTTCGCCGATATAGGGGGATAAATTTGTTCAAGTGTATTAGGGATATTAAAACTACACAGGAGATCAGACGAGTACCTTGTGACAAATAGTCATTGAATACATGGCATCACAGACAAACAACTTCAAATAAAAGGCGTGTTGTTTATGCATATAAAAATTGGCTCGGCTGGTTGTGAGTCAAACAACACGTTTGCCCTGAAGAACCTACATCTGTTGGCGTCTGATTTCCTAGCCCAGACTCAACTCGCTGAATGGCACAAAGGAAAATGCTCTGAGCACATACCCACGCAGAAAACCTATTCCAGCTATGACTAGTACCATGCCGTTCATTCCGATGGAAACCAATAGACCCCGACTGGAACGATAGATACTGACCATTTCAAGCCTAGCACATTTAATACAAGCCCACACTTTCCCTTACAGGCTATGAAAGGAAAGCCATTGGACATTACCTTCGTCCATGATGCGACGCCATCAGCGATTCACACACCGATCCCCGTACCTCATCGTTGGATGAAGAGAGTGAAACAAAACATCGATCGATAGGTCGCATTGGGTACATTTGAACTGGTGCCAGTGGGCACTCCTAAAAAAGACGGTTTTTCCAGACGAATGATGGACTTACAGGAACTGTACGCGGCCTCCACACACTCCGTCCCCATTTAATCAGATCTCCATAATTCCAGCTGAGACAAGAAAAACAGATCTTGACGCATGGAACGAATACCACAAACTACCACTATACCAAGTCGCACAAGATGCCACTACATTTATCACTAAATAGAGCCAGTGCAGATGTCTTTGTGCTTACCAGGGATTTCATGGTCGTGGAGGCTGATATACCTATCAGTTCGACGATATTACAGTGCACATGGTCCGAAAAACCCGTTGTATAGACGATAGCCTCATTTAGGACAATTGTATAAAATCCTCGTACCGGCATTCAATGGAATATATAACCCACTGTGGGAAGAACGGGGTAGTGTTTAACCCTGACAAATTCCATTTTGAAGAGAATGAGGTGTAGTTTGCCGGGTTCTTAATAACGGTCGATGGTATAAAACTAACAAAGAAAATGACTGGGGCCATTGTTCACTTTCCTACGCCCACAAATCTCACGGCCGTCAGATCCTAGTATGAACTGGTGAATCAGGTATCTTATGCATTCAAGCAAACTGAGATGATGGCTCCCTTTCAGGAATTACTCTCGCTAATCGAACGGAAAATTGATGAGGAAGTCAACGCGTTCGAGTTTAATAAAACGACATGTATTTCAAAAGATTACACTAAAACAGGAATCAGTTTCAAAGACATTGTAATTGCCCTGTCGAAACAAACCCAAATTCCGGTGATGGTCTCTGGCAAATTATTTCATCCGGATCTCGTTTTACCAACAAATAAGAAGCCGATATGAGCGGATGGAAGGTGACGCCCTGGCTCTTGTCTATGGACAAGAAACATATCGGATGTTTATATAAGAATGCCGAGATTTGCTAGTCAATGTTGACCATCAACCACTCATAAATATTCTCTCAGATCCGGCCCTTAAGATTATAATGAACCCACGTCTCTTTAATTTCTAGGAACGCACACTAATGTAAACATTCTGCATTAAACATCTCCCTGGAAGACTTAATGCTGCACCCGATTGCGCCACCCGGTACCCAGCATGGATCCCTTCAGGGGACTCGGTAGAACCTCCTCAAATATCCTCTTCAAACATACAACAGAAGCATAGACTGTCATTCTACGAGGGGACTGCAATTGATGCAGTTGAACTAATAGACAGTGCAAGCAAGGCTGCATTCATGTCCACATACAAGTTTGACCCCAGATTGAGGACTATCATTGGATAGGATCATTGCCGCGACAGCCACTGATGAAGAATGTGGGACTCTGAAGGAAAAGATACGGATTTGTTTTCTCAAATCACGTCATGACCTTCTTCCGGGGATCACACTTTTTTGGCCCATGCGCGAGGAATTGCATTACGCCGGTGGACCGATCAAGAAGAATAAAATGCTTACACCTCGACAACTTTCCTACAGAATTACTTGGAACCCTGAATTCGGCACATCAAAGTGTAGATGGCATGATAGCAAATGTGTGACAACTTTCTATTTTGGCCATTAATATCTGTTACTACTGCTGTATATGCTATTTAAAAAAAATAATATAGCATTCATAAGTCTTTTTTTTTAAAAATAAGCCGTTTAGAGGTAATTTGATAAAAATCGCCTGAGCATACCGTAAGGTTGAAATCAAGGTAGCGGATTCAACTCACCTCCTCATTATTTAAGTCAAAACTTAACATGTTATTTTTACTTTTATTTTGTCACGCGTGTAATGAGCACTTTATAATATTACGCTTTCCTGGTCTGATTCACCTGTGACCAATAACCTTTTATGTATTATAAATGCGTATGTAGGCACATTATATATCTTCTAAAAGTTTTGAAAACACAAAATTATGTTTATCTTGCGGTAATCATTGAATGTCGTATCGATTAAGTGTGAAAATATCAATGTTACTAAGGTTTCATCAGCATCAAGCAGATTTGATCCAGTCCCAATGTGCAGTCATAATGAGGTTTCGTGTTTCGAAACCCTATTGAGTTTAAGCTCACTCCAGACCTCGAATATGATGGAAGAATTGTCAGTTTCTTGTATCCTTGTATCTCTCCAGAAAATATCTAACTCCTGCTGCCATTCTCTATCTTTCCAAGAATTAGATCAGACTAAGTATGAAGTATTTCTGCCATATCTGAGCAGGTGCTGCCTAGGCGCCACTGCTTAGCCTTGACACAGTACAAAAACTACCACTTGGCCTTGTGGGTGATTGGTCATTTTTCCACCCAGTAATATTTATCCAACAGACAAAACCTAGCTAGCCTTCATTCTATCGCTATTACTATAGAATATATTTTAACGGGTTACATTCTTTAGTTCGACCGGCTCATAAATTTAGAGCGAGGACACACCTCGGACTGTTCCGAGTGGCAAATCATCCCCATTCCAATAGTATTTCTTTAGTAAGGTATAAGTTTAATTCTGCAGCTTCTTTCATAAAACTGTTACTTTCTGTGACGGACACACAAGTGGATGCTTCCTTGCCAACTACAATATTGACATCTCCAATAAAGGGTCAACCGTTATCTATCCTACATATCCTCATAAAATATACTTCTTGATTCCTCCTACACCCTTACCCCTTTACAACAATCGCACTCAGTGATCCTCTAACTTGAGTGATCCCTGGTCATTGTAGAAAGAGAACTGTTTTTTTTAAATGATGTTCACCCTATAAAAGACCAACGAGCCATTCGAGGTATCGGATCAGATAGTAAGGGGCATCTCCCCAGACAAGGTAAGAATTCCACCAAGAATCAAGGGGTTACCATAAATGAAAGATAAGGAAAAGACTGTAAAAGGAACCGGAAAAGCAATCCTAAACAGGAAATAATTGAGAAATCTCTACTCATATTAAAAATAAACAAAAATAACTGGGAGGGGAAAAATGTAAATAAGAGTTTTAGACGTAAATTGTAGAAGTATAAAGGTGAAGCACATCTTAGGAGAACCTGGAAACTCAATCTTAAACAGGAAACAAGGGATAAACCTTTACTCCTGTTCAAACGACTGGGGTGGACTCTGAACCGAACGATGAGCAAACCGATCTATTTTTATTAAATTAAAGAAAAACCCAGGTTATATTTATCAGTATAAATCTCCTCCTATTAAAGTAAAAATGGAAAGATATAGGGGATTTATTAAAATACAAATCTGCTCTACTTTCCCTATCGGTAAGGATTAATATAATCCGACTGATCCTCCCTAACATTAAGCCAACTTCAAGTTCTATACTTGTAGATTGAGTCAAACCCATCTAAAATGTACTTTATTTGATTTTAGTATAAATAATATGTATTGTACATACCTTTTTACTCTAGTGTAAACAGAAACTGTGCGGATCTCTTTTTCTTTTACTCTAATGTAAACGGTACTCATGTCCAAATCTCGTTTAAGTCATTTTGATTTTTGATCTGGTCTATACGTATTCAACACTAAATAGCCTAACGGTTGTTGATGTGTTGTTGAATTAACTAACCTTACCTGACCAAACCAAACCAAACCAAACCAAACCAAACTCCTATCTAAGTAACATAAGACTAATAACATTATCCTATTACAATGTAATAAATCAGACTGCCTTTAAATCCTTTGAACAATTATCTTTATAGAGACGACAGATTTTAACGAGACCTTTTGAATTCCAGATCGATACTACAACCACGAGGCTATCTCAAGAAAGTCATTGGCTTGCGTATCTTATTAATACCTAATGAAGTATCTAACTACCTTAATTTAATTTTACACTAACCCTAAATCCTTTTGTAGTAACTATTATCTTCGGTCTCTTTCCAGTGCTCATTTCTGCCTGGGCGGCCATAATCGGCCGTGTTTCCTCTTGACTAATACATTAGTGCGATTCCTTTAACGAGATGTGTCTTACTACAATGTCATGAGAGCTTTCTCACTTCAGATAAGGTTTTACAACCATCGTTTCGTGGAAGACCGGTTATTTAATTACTGTACGCTACCGCGATGCTTTCACATGGGTAAAATGAGTGGAAAATGTTGAGGACCTTATTAGAAGATATGGGGTGGGGAAAAGAAGAGATAAGAATTAGTGATAGGCTAGCAGGGAAAGAAGATGAAAATCGAAAGAGAAAGAAAGAATAAAGAGTGAAAGAGTAATAGATAAGAAAATAGAAATGAAAGAAAGAATGAGAGTGAGGGAGAAACTGACAAGGAAAAGAAAAGAGGGAAAAGTAGCTTAGTGTAAGTGAGAGAGGAGAAAAGAAAGAAACATTAAGCGAATTACGCACAGAGAAATAAAAGAAATTTATTAATGAAGGACAGTAAGTGACATGCGTAGAGTCAAAAAAAGAGAAAAGAAAAGAAAGGAAAATAATTAGAAAGGGATGTAGGCTAACAAAAATAAAAAAAATCCTTGATGAAAATAAAAAAATGAGGGATATAGAAATATATGGAGAAAACTATAGGGATATATATATATATATATATATATATATATATATATATATATATATATATATATAATTATTTATTTAAATATTAAAACATAAATATGTTATAAAATCACTACAAAAATAGCCATTTTGTTTCAACACTCCCGGTGTCTTATCAAGTGATCACCTGATAAGACACCGGGAGTGTTGAAACAAAATGGCTATTTTTGTAGTGATTTTATAACATATTTATGTTATAATATTTAAATAAATAATTATATCTGCTCTACTCTGTATTGAGCACTCTTTAAAGAATAATAATTGTCGGTTATTGGAATTTACTCCGTATATACCAATCCCACACTTGGGTATATATATATATATATATATATATATATTTATATATATATATATATATATATATATATATATATATATATATATATATATATATATATATATACAGGGTGACCCCAAAAAACGGGAAATTTTTAACAACCAATATAACCAATAGTGATGGAAGAAAAATATTTAATTCATAGTAATTTAAACCTTAAAACATGCCATTTAAGAAACAATGATGGAATTTTCATTTTTTTAAAATTACGTCCTGTAGATGGCGTCCTCCTGTACGAATGCATTCTTGAAATCTGCTATTGAGATTCCTCATTGACTGCTGCAACTTCTCAGCTGGGCTACTGTGAATTTCATTCTCGTTACTAAAATGGCGAAATGTTTACTTGCTCAAGGCCACTGTCTCGCAGTGTTGCCACTTGCTCATGTCTGGCAATACGCATTTCAAAAATTCCCGTGTTTTTGGCTCACCCTATAAATATATATATATATATATATATATATATATATATATATATATATATATATATATTGGGGGACACCAAAAAACGGGAAAAACGGTATATATATATATATATATATATATTAATATATATATATATATATATATATATATATATATGTAGGGTGACCCCAAAAAACGGGAATTTTTGAAGTGCGTACATATATATATATATATATATATATATATATATATATATATATATATATATATATATATATATATACAACAGTTAAAAAGTTTGAGGAGAGCCTGGTATTTTTTTAAATTGGGCCAAAAAGAAGTTGAAATAAGAGAAAATCATTGTACACGGTTTTAAAAAAATGAGATATATTTTTTCATTATAGATTTTATGAGAAAAAGAGAAAAATATATATATATATCTATATATATATATATATATATATATATATATATATATATGTATACATGTATATATGCATACATACATATATATATATATATATACATATATATATACACACATATATATATATGTATACATATATATATATGTACACACACACACACATATATATATATATATATATATATATATATATATATATATATATATATATATATATATATATATATATATGTATGTATATATATATATATATATATATATTCATCCTTGACAATGTCTAATGGGGATGCAGATTCCAAACCTGCCGGTAGTTCTGTCTTACGACTATGGAACGAACGAAGCCGGCAGGCGTACATTTACATTGTGTACAAAACAAGGATTTTTGTACATTTTAATAATATCAAAAACATTTTGTAAATACCCTAAAATATATAAGAATGTTCACACTTCAAATAAAATACCTGATTTAAGAATTGTTTTCATTCAACCCTTTGTCTTCAAAAAAACAAAATTAAAAAATATGAAAAGAAATATCAGTATGATAAAAAGAATAAATTTGGTTTAGAATGATTGATTTTTACGGATTATCAACCTTTTGCAGATTATTTAAATCCAGAAACTATTTTCCAATTGCAAACATTTTTACAGAGTTAGTCCGGAAATAGGCGATAACCGTGTGGATATTTCAATTGTGCAATGAGTCTATAATTATGATGCATTGACCACCCGGTCGGATTAGACCGGAAATAGGGCAATATTATTATGCATGTTGTTTGATTGACTGAATGATTCATTTTCTACGGCTTATCAAACATTTGCAGGTTATTATTTTCAATTGTAACAGTTTTTTTTAGATAATAATGGTTTAGTGATACAAGTCTTACTAATTAACCCATAGAATTGGGGAAGAGATAGATTCATACCTTCCCAAGCGTATTTGCTCGTGAGTGAATATAACAAACTTAACGGTAACCCATTAGGAAAGTCTTTATATTTTTGAACTTATGTTTCCGATTAAAAATTATGATTGCATTGCATCACAAGCTTACAACATTCGTTATTCCCAAACGGTCACCCATCTAAGTATAGCCGAAAGCGCATGAATTCGGCTCTCCGCTTCCTTAATCCAAGCCGCTCTGCATGGGTCACGTCGCGAAGTCCATAGGTTTTATGTTTCAGCTTAACATCGGCCATAAAATACAAGCGAATTTGCCTTGCACCTGTTACGCGTAAAATTGAACACCTAAGTTGATTTCTAAATATTCGGAACAACGTCATCCCAAACTATGATACCGGTTAGGTTCTGTCCCTTGAAATTTGTTCTGAAACCTTCAGGAATATTTCCTGGTGGACTGGCGTAAACCCTATCCTTTTAGAAGTCTCCACAGTGAAAAGATTCTTGTTCAATGAAACTTAATCTGCGCCTGTCAGCTCCTCCAGAATTCTCTTCTCGCGGCAAAGTGTTTTTTTCTTGGAGGCACTTGAGAGCAGGGGTCGTCATTAAAAGTTGTATAGTTTCAGCTATAGACCCTCTTTCAGAATCTTCCTTAGCGACCTATACTAAATATCCAGCTCTTTCATGATCTTCTACATGTTTCTTCGTGGTCGTCACGCTCTTTTGACGGCTACAAATACTCTCCTGGAACGAAGTGATCGCGTTCACATGGCAAACCATGAGCAAGGTGAACGGACTTGGCTTTCTACCGAACAAATTAGTTTGCAGCATCTGCCAAATGAAAATATTCAGCAAACTTGACAGCAATATTCATACTCATTTAATGAGTTGACAGCCATCTATGTATGTATGTATGTATGTATGTATCTATCTATCTATCTATCTATCTATCTATCTATCTATCTATCTATCTATCTATCAATTTAATGTTCATATCTATCTATCTATCTATCTATCTATCTATCTATCTATCTATCTATTTTAATCTGTTCATATCAATCTCTCTGGCGATCTATCTATCTAGCTAGTTAAATATCTATCTATCTATCTATCTATCTATCTATCTATCTATCTATCTATCTATCTATCTAAACAGGCTAAGTAGATATCTCATCGGGAATACATCAAATAATCTGGAGACAGAAAAAATTATTCTGTAAATTAAGCGATGGAAATTTCAAATATTTTACTGAAGAATGTTTTAAATCCAAAACGCAAACTCTCATGGAAGAAAGAATGCTTAAAAGAGGGAAGGACTACACCAGAAAACGCTTCTTGCGGCCAAAGAGTGAAATACAAAATAAGAGAAAGTATGGAATAATTGAAGTCTCAGAGTAGATAATTACTAGTCAAAATGAAGAGGACAAAATAGCAGGAATAGATGTGATTGTAACAGAAATGCTATCAGACTCGAGTAGCTCGAGTTCTCTACGATAATTGAAATAAAATATAAAATATACGACAGTGGTAAGATACAGGAATACGATGTTTATGGCCAGAATACTATCAGGGAAATCCATATAAATGTAGAAGGACGTATATTTATGTTTCATGATTACGTAAATCGTTTCATAACCGTATTACAATTGTGTATTCTGTCTAAAATTCTAAAGCGTCTATCTTTATTTCTGAGATGAGGTATTATGTACATTATTTACATTATTTGGACTGTTGTCCTCATCTTTGCCGCCATAGTTATTACAACCCTTCAGTATCTGTCTATATTTCTGAGATGAGGTATTATGTACATTATTTATATTATTTGGATTATTGTCCTCATCTTTGTCGCCATATTTATTACAACGTTTCGGCCCTTCAATATCTGTCTATATCTCTGAGATGAGGTATTATGTACATTATTTATATTATTTGGCTATTGTCCTCATCTTTGTCGCACTATTTATTACAACGTTTCGGCCCTTCAGTATCTGTGTATATTTCTGTGATGAGGTATTATGTACATTATTTACATTATTTGGAATATTGTCCTCATCTTTGTCGCCATATTTATTACAACGTTTCGGCCGATATCCGCTCCGGCCTTCTTCAGACGGTTGCAAAGTCGAACCGAACCCTTTATTTCGCTCACTGAGGTAGAATGTTCTAGTTCCACGTGCCATGTTTAATGGATGTCATCATGTTATCAATTATCTCCTGTTAATTTCCCTCTGAAAGTTCTCCAATGCCTTAGCCGGGTATTGAACTCACACTCTTTGGGTTCTGTCACTGGATGTAACTAACGCCTTTATCCACTGTGTCCTCAAGGATATGGCGACAAAGATGAGGACAGTAGTGCGAATAATGTAAATAATTCCAAAGCGGTTACACATCTACGTACTGAGCATACTTGACCTTGTTTAACTTCGCTGATGGTACACTAATCGTTGTTTCAATGTGATATGATCCTAATCATAGCGTATTTTTAGAATGAAAGCTGATAACACTTTACACAGATTTAATATACTATAGCGAAATAAACGGCGACCTACCTCGTCAAGCCAAGCGAAAGGGCGTCGCGTGTATCCTACGACGGAAAATGTGTCGAAAAAAAAAGTTTTTACCAAAAAAAAAAGGCGCGTATTCCGAATGACATGCTGAAGACGGGATATTTAAATTAAAAAAAAAGAAAAGAAAAATGTCCGTCGCAGGAGTCGCTATAAATGTATTTTGATATGCAAAAATTGAGCGTCCTCTCCCAGTTGTCGACGAATGAAAAAATGCTTGGTCGATAAAGGCAGTTGGTGTTCTCGAATCGGGGAGAAAAGCTCGGGTATTTTGGTTAACGCGTTTGTTGGAGATTGGGTTATTTTTCTAATTGGTTGCGTGCATTGTGATTTGTGAGACAATACGTGCGAATCGAGATTTCGACATTTCTTTCTGCCTCCGATGTTCGAGTCTGAACTTAGTGATTTATTCTCTGCGTTGTGGAAGAAATCTGCGACAAATATTTCCTTTGCAATCCCAGATCGCCTACATATTCGCATTTATGAACGTCATGTTTTTATTGAAATGAAATCTGAATAATATATTTTTGAAATAACTCAAATGAATATTCACTGCAGATGTAAGATTCAGATTGGGATTCAACTTCTCGGTTAACCTCGCTCTTTCAAACTTATATCATTCTTCTTCGTGCCATTTTTCTTATTGACGACTTTCGGATGGCGACGCCATTGCGACGAACAGCATAAACAGCTAAACATGTCGGACCCATTTCCGAAATCAAATTGCAATTGGCAGGCAATCAACAAAATGTCTACAGCACAAATGGAAAGACGTAATTTGTTTCTCACAAATTACATGTAATGCTGACGACACCTACATGCCAAAGTTATTTCTACCTGATCTCTCCACTCGAAAGCACCTGTTCAACGCCTCTAACCCAAATAGCTTACGGCCAAATCACGTTGAAACACCGGTTCTCGTGCGATCATAGAAATTAACAAACGGCCGAACCTGGTCTGTACTTAGATGGTTGACCGTTTGGGAATAACGAATGTTGTAAGCATGGATTTGTATGTGATGTAATGGAATCGTAATTGTTAATCGGAGACATCAGTTCAAAAATATAAAGACTTTCCTAATGGGTTACCGTTGAGTTTGTTATATTCACTCCCGCGCAAATACCCTTGGGAAGGTATGAATCCATCTCTTCCCCTCAGCTATGGGTTAATTAGTAAGACTTGTATCACTAAACCATTATTATCTCAAAAAAGCTCTTACAGTTGAAAAATATCTTCTGGCTTTAAATAACCTGCAAATGTTTGATAAGCCGTAGAAAATGAAGCATAATGAACTGTCTATATCATAGGATTTATGTACACTTTTTAGATTATTCAGACGATTGTCTTCATCTTTCTGCCATATTTGTTATTAAGTAAGTGGAGAACTTGGCGAGGGGAATTAACAGGAGATAACTGGTAACTGATATCCATTAAACATGGCACGTGGAATTAGAACAGTCAACTCCAGTAAGCGAAACAAAGGCTTCAGTTCGACATTCCAACCACCTGAAGAAGGCTGGAGCGTACAACGGCCGAAACGTTGTAATACATATGGCGACAAAGATGAGGAAAATAGTCCGAATAATGTAAATAGTGTACAATCAAACAACATGCATAATAATATTGCCCTATTTCCGGTCTAATCCGACCGGGTGGTCTATGCATCATGATTATAGACTCATTGCACAATTGAAATATCCACACGGTTATCGCCTATTTCCGGACTAACTCTGTAAAAATGTTTGCAATTGGAAAATGGTTTCTGGATTTAAATAATCTGCAAAAGGTTGATAAGCCGTAAAAATCAATCATTCTTAACCAAATTTAATCTTTTTGTCATACTGATATTTCTTTTCATATTTTCCAATTTTGTTTTTTTGAAGACAATAAGGTTGTATAAAAACAATTCTTAAATCAGGTATTTTATTTGAAGTAAGAACATTCTTACATATTTTAGGGTATTGATATAATTAAAATGTACAGAAATCCTTGTTTTGTACACAATGTAAATGTACCTCTGTCGGCTTCGTTCGTTCCATAGTCATAAGACAGATCTACTGGCAGGTTTTTAATCTGCGTCCCCATTATAGCGAAAAGTTCAGTCTGGCTTAATGTGCCTCGGAATGCACAGGCACAGAAAGCTTTCACATTGGAGTAAGGTTCAGTTAAATTTTTTCAGAAAATCACATATCTGTTTTGGATCCCTTGCTAAGTTTGTTTTCGCATCGGAAACGTAAACAAACTCATATCTTAGGAATAAATGGATTTTGTTTAACATCCTAAGCAACTTCTAAAAACCATTAAAGTAATGGAAAATATTATTACTGTCAATATTAGGAACATGATTATAAATAAAATCCAGTAATTACTTAAAATTGTTTTGTTTACATTCCGAACAGGAAAATAATATTTTGTATGCATTCTGTCTGTAGCTTTTATGAAAAAAATGGGGATGCCGAAAAAATTTTCAGACACCTAGTATAAGTGATAGAAAGAAAATGAATAATTCTGTTGTATAGCCATATATCTCGTCGCATGAAGTAAAAATTTAATGACAAAATTACTTCGTTAACTATAATGAAGAACATGACTATCTCCGGCCATCATCCAGACAACTTCATAATTCTAAATTCACTTCCGTTATCTTTTTGCGCCAATAACTTCTTTAGACGGCATTTTTATATGTGTTCTAGTTTTCAAGAAAAGAATTGTGTAAATACTTAAATCATGGACCAAGTTGGACAGGTGAAAACTTCCCAAGAAAGCTGGAACAATTTTTGCTGATCCTCAAAGTCAAATATGCCTAGCGTGATTCTATTTAAATATTATACATTTTCTTTGAAATAATTCCTGATGGTTTTGGCGAATATCTTCTAAATAAGCAATCGGGAAATACATCTGTTTCAAGGGTGCTTATGTGTCGTCGGCTGAGTTTCATATTCGAGAACATCCTTTTCCATCCCTTGATATAAACCGCATCGCCAATTTATGATGAAGGGGTTTGAATATTTCTTTTCTCTCTCTTTCTTCACGATTACTTCTCATGCGTCTTGATGTGGACTTGTTGCCAAATGTCTCTAAAGTTTGACACATCTCTCGGTGCTGATGCTGACGAGCGGAACGTCTTCGGATTTGTCACGTCGATGTCACATCAGTGTTTCGTCCCACGATGATGCGAGGTTTGGACAATAATTATTTTTTGTTGTTTGCTAATATTCGATATCGATTAGGACATGTGATCATTCGGTATGGACCTCATGCTGAGATTACCCTTTAAAAATACCCGTAGATCTATAAAATATTCAATTCAAAAACTAAGGCATAATAGCACCAATGGATGAAAGAAACAGACAATTTTGATTTTAAAAGGTTTTACAATGGCACACTCATATTAATGGGTGGATATTACTCATTTTTATCTTTTTATTTTTGCTTCGAGAGCCCGATTTCGATGGTTGGCGCCTTAACTACATCGGTCACGAATAAAAATGGAAATTATTATCCGTATCCGCATCCATACAAAAAACATTCAACATTCATTGAACAAATAGTGAAACATTGTAGTAAAATTTATAAAATATTTTTATTAACACAGTTTTTTCTCCAGTAAAATAGGTGCTAACGCTTCCTCTAGTATTCGAATTTTTATTCCTATACTTTTGTTTAAGATAGTGTGTAAAATCACAATCTGTATTATTTCCTCATTTTCCGTTCTAAGTACATATCTATCCCGTCCTGGGTATGACGATAAACTACATCCGACAGCAAGACTTCTGATCGGGAGGCTTCGAGGAGCGTGGAACCACCTCTTAATTGTTGGTGTTCTCAGATCCACCCTGACCTGGGTTGCCAGGGCTCCTGGTATGGACAACTAGTTAAACCCAAAACTGTGTTCAAAACACTATGAAATATAGAAATACCAGGAATACTTTTTTATAGCTCAAAATTTAAAAATATACATTACAAGCAATACATTTATATATATATATATATATATATATATATATATATATATATATATATATATATATATATCAAAAGCTGAAACACTGACATTCCATGGTTATACTTTATTACACTGGAATCGTAATCACGATCCAATTGTAGGTTTGATGAATTGGATCGTGATTACGATTCCAATGTAATAAATTATAACCATGGAATATTAGTGATTGAACCTTGTATATTATATTCTTACTCTGTCCTGGACATTGAGTTCTACCTGGATTCTATCGTCTTGGCTATATATATATATATATATATATATATATATATATATATATATATATATATATATATATATATATATATATAAAGGGTGCACTTGAAAAATGTATAACTTTATTTGTATTTACGATAGAAATAATTTGTAAAATGGATTAAAAAAGAAGTAAATCTATATTTTTTGAGGTTTTATTCAAATTTTATTTACGTTTCCACATGTCCTCCATCATTAGCAATACAAAGAGTAATACGATTTTGCAGTTCACTGAAAATATTTTCCAAGTGATTTACAGTAATGCCTGAAATCACATTAGTTATTTTAGCTATTCTTAAAACTAGCTACATTAAACTTTATAACATTTGTTACAGATTATTTCTATCGCAAATACAAATTAAGTTATGAATTTTTAAAAGTGCACACGAACTATATTGACACCCTGTATATATATGTATTTATATATATTTTATATACATATATATATATATATATATATATATATATATATTATTTTTTATAAAAACCAGATGAACGAAATATATATATATATATATATATATATATATATATATATATATATATTATTTTTTATAAAAATCAGATGAACGGAAATTATAAAGAGGATGAATGCAGAATTAAGAACATTATAAAAAAAATGCATAACACCAGTTGACAATAGCAAAAAAATTAGATTAATTATTTATTTAAAAATATTAAAACCTCTAACCTTATAGTTAAAAATAATAATTCACCTCCTAAGACAAAATTAAATAGGGCAAATATTATTTACAGATTTAAATGTCCATTAAGGAATTGTATTCATGATCAATAAAAATTCGTAAATAATTATATATTCCGCACTACAACAGGTTTGACACGCAGACTCACTCTACACCTTTCTGACCATAGCTCAATTAGATCTCATTTAAATATTCATGGCGACCTACCGGATACTATTCGTAACATACTTGTTGACAACACTAATATAATATCATAATCTACATGCAAAAAAAGGCTAAAAATAATGGAAGCTGTATTAATAAAAACAAACCAATACTTAATAATATTAACCTTGAACATGGACATAATATCTTGACCGTGTTTTGAAACAAAAAAAAATATTTCATAAAGTATACATACGACAAAATATTTCTTATTTTAACAGTTAAAATATAATCCTTGAAAATAGCTGAATGTATAGCCAAAAGCGCTCGGATAAAAAGAACATTTGGACAGTTTTTATATAATTTATAATCCGAAGAGAAAAAAAATATTATATCGCATGAGAAATTGTATAAAAAGCTAAATAAAAGCACCTTGTCTGTTGTTTTCAATGAAATTTGTATGAAAGAAGGATTGCTGCCTAAACACACACACACACACACACACACACACACACATATATATATATATATATATATATATATATATTGATCACTAATATTATCTGTATATATATATTGCCAGCAATACATTTTTGAAAATAAAATACAGCAATACATTTTTGTGAAAAACATTACTAATGCCCAAAGATTTCTGCATTAAATGAACGTTAAAGAGTTGATATGCCACTAGCAAACAAACAAACAAACAAACATGTGCTATCCATTTCACTTGTTACAGCTTTTGGAAGTCTTGCCTTGATGTTGTAATTGTTAGTTGATGTTCTTCTTCTCCTATGTGTTGTCTCTCTTCAAGCGTATACGATCATGGTTCTCCAAATCTTCCTGTCTTTCGCGGCATTTAGATGTAGTTTTCTATTTTCAAAGTCTTCCAACATCTTTCTCATCATGTTTTTTTTTAATCATTTCACCTCAAGCAAGGCAGTAAAGCCACTAAGACAGCGGCGGTTACTGAGTGTGAAAGAAAAAGAAACCATTCTCAAGGAGCGAGACAAATATAAGAATTATCAACAATTAGACAGTAGATGACGATTGGCATTGCATTTGCATTGTTTTCTGGAAAGTAATAAAACTTAAGAATGTTCCACAGGCGTGAACTGTGACTAAGAAATTTCAGTTGTTTTTCAAATTTATAGTAAAGCTTTATAAGTTGTTATTATAAGTTTCTTTTAGGATTCTTCTTTGCTTACTCGATTCTCAGTATCCTTCTGTAGAACCATATTTCTGTTTCCTCCAGGCTCCTCTTCCTGGTAAGGCTTGCTGTTTTATAGTTAAACTATTAGAGGTATTTTAAGAAATTTTTATGTTTATAAATTCTTTTTATAGATAGAAATATTTAAGTAAAGGCTCTGTTTATAATAAACAGGATTTAAACAACATTACCGGCCTGAATGTCCGAGAAATTTTCATAGAAAATATTCGTTCTCCGACAGGAATCGAACCTGTATCCTATACGGAACCGTCATATAGCCTGACGTGCCTCTAACCGATTTGGCCACTGAGGAGCATTCGGTTAGCAAGGTCGAATTTACTGCCTTTAAACTTCAATCTTCCATGAATCTCTCACGTACATTCATATCTGCTTAAAGTGCATCCAAATGTAAACAAATGACATCACACATTATGAAATGGACAAAATTAAACAATTATTTCCAGAGATTTTTATGTTTATACGTTCTTTTTATCGATACAAATATTTAAGTAAATGCTCTGTTTATAATAAACAGTATTAAACATTTACCAGCCTGAAAATATTCACAGAAAATATTCGTCCTCCGACAGATATGAATGTACGTGAGAGATTCATGGAAGATTGATGTTTACAAGCAGTAAATTCGACCTTGCCAACTGAACGATCCTCAGTGGCAGAATCGATTAAGGCACGTCAGGTTATATGACGGTTCCGTATAGGATACAGGTTCGATTCCTGTCGGAGGACGAATATATTCTGTGAAAATTTCTCGGACATTCAGGCCGGTAAATGTTATTTAATACTGTTTATTATAAAACAGAGCATTTGCTTAAATATTTGTATCTATAAAAAGAACGTATAAACATAAAAAATGTCTTAAAGTAATTATCGGACTTCGTCTATTTCGTATTACAGATATCTAAAGAAAGGTGAAAGGTCTGTTATTTTAAATACCAAGAAGAAATTCTAGTAGATTAGCGTAAATCCAGGAATTAATAATTAAATAGATTTTCAAAATATCCTGAAAATTGTAAACGGTATAACTTGATAAAATGCCTGTGATTTTTTATGTAAATGAAATACATTGTTACAAAATTAGGAGAGATATGCATTGGGTTGAGTCATAAATAATATCGTTTTTTTTTAATCTTACGAATAATTATATTTAATTCATTTAATTCATACCATTTGCAATCACATGTTGACACGAATCAGGGAGTTCTTCGATGTCTTTTGAGTAATAACCCATAAGTTTTTATGTGAAAAACTTGCGAAAAAATATTCTTGAATTTGGTTTGCTTGAGAGAACTTTTTTCAATCAAAGTGTTTTACTGCGTTCGGATAAGGTAAAATTCGGAGGTTGATAACAAGATAATACAGTTGATCGTCTAGAATAGATTAAAACTAGTTTCAGAATTTTGTTATTTCTGCTGTATGCTACCTTGCATTGTTATGGATGATGTCAGCCTTTTTTTTTAAAGCATTTCACCCCAAGCAAGGCGGGATGCCACTAGTACGAAGGGCTTTACAGAGTGGGAGCGAGAGTAAAGAGGCGTGACGGAGGAAATGATAAAAGTGAAAGGCAGGGGATAGTTCAGGGCATCTGGAGATGTCGATTGACATTACATTTGAATAGTTGGATATTAATAGCTATCAGGGAAACAAGTAATAGGAGGGGAATTCCACAGACGGTGTGTGACATGAAGCTATTGGAGTAGAAGTGACGGCCACATTTAACCGTTTCGACAGTGAAAGAGTAGGACCGTGATGCCAGCCTAGTAGCACGCTTAAATTCATGCAGTCTGGGAACCAGCGAAAGTAGCTCGTCGGAGGAGTTACCCTGAAAAGACAGAGGGAAGCGACGGCACGTCTGTGAGAGAGCGACTGAAGACGAGATGCCAGATCAGGACCAACCACATTGCTTATCTTTCTCTGGATCTTGTCGAGGACTCTACGGCGAACAGTGGGGGCACCAGACCATATGGTAGCAGTATTGCATGCAAGGGCGAATGTTTGATCTGTAGATTTGAAGGATGTACTCAGGCAAGAAAAACTTTTGGCGCGACAAGGGAACCAACTTTCCTTGCGGTGCATGTAGCTATTGACTCAATGTAATTGTTCCATCTCAGGTCAGCGGACCGTGGGTGACCAAGCAATCGTAAAGAGGTGCTCTCTTGGAGTTGAGCATCAGACATTCTAATGGACGGCAGGGATGGTTCCCTGTGGTCAGTAATAGAGAGCAGTTTTGTTTTAGAGGCATTAAAGTTAACCAGCCAATCCCTGCCCCAGTCTACAAGCGATTGGAGGTCCTTTTCGAGAATAAAATCTCTGTATACGCTGCTACACCTGAGCAAAGATTAAGGTATGTTTGAGAGTTTTAGATTTAGAAATAATTAGTAGTTTCTCCGAAAGGAACAATTTTGACTCAAAATAATGTTTATTAGGTTCTGTTCCTTCAGGACAACTTTCTGTCCTTAGTAGCAATATTTGTCCACTTACTATAATTCCCATTACATTTGATGCCACCAAGTTACACAATTTCGTTTGTTTTACTATTCCTCAGTTGCATTCAATATGCCCTGTGAGTGCCAAATCCTACAAATACACTTTCCTCATTACGTTTCCCAGCAATCCCCTAACAAATGCTCTTTATGCCTGACAATTTACATTTGATTTGGGAAGTGGACTAAAGCAAATGAAAGTTTATGGGAAATAGAACATTCCAAAGTTTTTAAATTCAACAAGAAATCTATCTATCTATCTATCTATCTATCTATCTATCTATTTACATCTCTGTACTTCCTAAGCAATGGTTACATTCCAGATTATTTGTTAATCTGTTAATTAATCTTAGATGATTTGTCAGTAGAGTCGAAGCTTCCTCTATCCTGGTAGGAAGATCACCTCGTAAAACTAGATTCAAAGTAGATGTCCAGTGAGTGAGGATATGGTAAAGACGTATATGAAGCGACCAAGATGAAAGATCACCTGCCGCCAAGCACAGAAATTCGATAAAAATCAACTTCTTAATTGTTGAATTGGAGGAATGTAATGTGGCTGTACTCGGATCCCAAAACTATCTATCTATCTATCTATCTATCTATCTATCTATCTATCTATCTATCTAATCTATTTATCTATCTAATCTATTTATCTATCTATCTATCTTATAGGTCTTCAAATCTATATCAGTCTATATTCACATTTCTTAGTCAGTGTACAAGTATCCAGCTCTCACAGTCCATTTGTCTGGTCATCTATCTATCTATATATCTATCTATCTATCTATCTCATAGTTTTTTGTTAAATGTATATCAGTCTATGTTCACATTTGTCAGTCTGTGTACAACTATCCTGCTCGCTCACTCAATCTATCTATCTATCTATCTATTCGCCATTTACCTCTCTGTACTTCCTAAGCAATGGTGGCACTCAAGATTATTATATATCTGTTAAGTTTAGAATAGCTACCAATAAAGACACCTAAAAAATCAGTTTATTCACCTCTTCACTGATATATCAAGAGCATTTAAAATAAATTTCTCGTATCAAATCAAGTAACCCTTTCCATTTAATCTTTAGTTTTAATACACTTAACATTATGAAGGTGCCTATGAGCAATATTTATCTGATGATGGAAACTTATTGTTATTTATCTCATTCGCCGATGACTGTGCAGGACATTTCAAACTTTTCGTCCTACCTCATCTGAATTGTAGGTAATTGATTCCTGTTTCAGTCACTACACAGGATATCACCCTCGCCCGATGTGACTCGCACGCGAGAAAGAACGACTCAATGTTTGGCCGCGTATACGCTGATACCCATCGCAGAAACGCAGAATGCATAAGCAGATTTTCAAGGAGGAACATTGTATTTAAAATGGATATAAGAGGTTTCAGCTAAATGCTTCTTTTCTCAATGACTGAAAGACTTATTGCGTTACATCTCTCTTTCTCTCTTCCGCCCCAAATACACACACACACACACACACACACACATCCCAGGTGTAACAGCAAAATTGTCCAAATCTTGCAACAGCAAATTTGTCCAATTGTTGCATTAAGATCTGAACTGTTGTATCTTAGGAGTGACTAAAGATATCCTATTGGAATTCTCCGAGAATTTTATAACATTAGTGAACTCTATTTCGAGCTAAAAGAATGTATAATTAATCTCTAAGCTTAACAGAAGAATCGTGATGAAATCGATCATAAACGAAAATGACATGTTCGTCATTAATTAATTATAGCTAAAGATCGGAAGCTCATGAAGATTGAAATAATTCGGATGTCTAGTATCACTGAGGAGTACTGTTTCGCCGAATGCCTCAAGCCAGGATTGAAACACAACTAATTTGGTGTCAGCCAGCGCTATCTTCACTCGGTAGAGTTATACAACTAAATCAAGCGTATTGTTTTTACAAATGTAAACAAATGCCAATCAGCCAAAGTGCTCTATTCATTTTACTGAAGAGCTTTGCATTAGTGCAGGTGGCTGTTGTTTATATAATTAGCTTATCATTCAACAGTGCTCAATTGAAATGTATTTTCAAGAGCTAAATTATGTCATTCACAGACAGTACTGTTTCGCTGTATCACAGCTCCTCAGTGCGACTAGATTCATTCCAGGGTCATTTTCCAACTTATTAAAGAGGATCTCCGTCCTCTCTAACTTTCTAACTTTCTCTCCCGGAGTAACGAGTTGACTAAGAGGTTCCAAGTCCATTTTATTTTCAAGTCTTTTTTAGTGATCTTTGTACTGTCATAGATGGGACACCACTTTCACATGCCAAACGTCTTATGAATTGAGTTGAATCTTTTTTAATTGGTCTCTTTAGCTCTAAGTTGAAATGATGATCCCTTTTCCTGCTGTGACCTGCTGATCCAGATTTCATAACTACTGTTCCATCTTTTGTAAACTTATTCATCGTTCTCTTGACGTTTCTTGAATGGACTTTGAAGGTGGAAGCATGAGTATGAATCTTGGTACAATTACCTGCATAATCTTTTTCCTACCACCATTGCTCATTTTGGAAGACGGTTGGTCTAATACAAAACTATTTTAACCTGCTGTATTTTTAGCTGAACAACTCAATGGGTTTTTCAGTGATTCTTCCGAAAAGTGGTGTCACGATGGCTAAACGTCTCATCGGAAAATCTGCAAAAATAGAAACTCAGTAAGTTTAGTGGTTTTTCAGATTAAACTTTTTTTTGGATAGACAATTATGCTGTTACACGATTTAGACAATTTTCCTGTTACATTTGGTATATATAAATATGTGTGATTGTGGTACGTGTATGTGTTTATGTCTTTGTGCGTTGGGCACCTCGACGTGGTGTAATGGTTAGAAAGCTTGTCTTGCTAGATCAATTACGACTGAGTAGTGAGTTCGATCCTCACTGGGTACCCCATACTTTCGGCCTTGTGCCACATCTAAGCCGGGCTTAGATAATCACTATGTCTGTGTGCGTTTGTAATTGTTGCCTCAGATAAAAAGAGTGTCTTCTTGATCAATCGGTATTTACAAAACTAAATCTGCCGCCGATAACCATTGAGAAATTTAATTACACCTTTTACAATAATTATTACTCTTGAGAATTTTATTGGTCGAAATTATGTTCGTTTTCATATAGGTTGAATTATATAATAGTAGGTGTATGTATAGGTAGACCAGTTTTCACTTTACACCTCACGATACACTCCAGAACCATTTTCACGGCATTGTGTGTGATGAATTATCCCGCCCCCCCCCACCACCATTGACAAGTTTTTAAAATGGAAAGATCATTTTTAGGTTTCTATCTTGTAAGACAGGAAGATGAAAACAAAAGTAAAATAAACCAAATTAGAAGCTTGCTTTTCAACCTCTCCGCCATTTGGTCTTACGTTGCTCTCCTTTTCTGCTAGGACTCTCCACCATAGTGTGAGATAAATTGGGGCATTACCATCGAAAAATGAAAAAGAATATCTGACTTTTGTTGACATCAATCTACTAAAAAGACCGACACTTTTTTGTCGATGAAGGTTAGTACTGTATCGTGTCCATCTAAATGTAAACTATTCTGATTTGTTACCCACACATTTCAACAGGTTTATAATATCTTATCTTTTCCTGGAGATGGAGGTTCTTGCACTTATTTTAATTACGATACCAACCATTAAAATTAATTTTTAATGATGAAAAATCTTTATTAAAACCTTTATTTTAGGTTTAATCTCAAGCTAGTAGATTATATTTAATATTTCCAATGAGCAAAATGAATCACTATAATTTAAATCTAATTGAAATCGATGGGAAGGAGCTTTTGTTTTGAATTTTCTAAAGTTTTGGAAATTCACGACATTTTTAGCAAACTGTTATAAAAATGTAAATCACCTTATTAAAATAATCTTACACAAATAAAATATACTTTTCTGTAACATTATCTGAGGAGTATTAGCTGATTTAAAGTATAATTAATCATATTTGAAACAACTATTATTTAATTTAGGTTTAAAATATCACAGAAATATATTTTTTAACACGGCGCTCGCTATTTATTTATGTTGACAGTTAACAGTATCGTGACAACTCAATGACAGATAGACTTTATCTAATTTTATTCTCGGGGGGCATTGAGATGAGGGATTATGTACATTATTTACATTATTTGGACTATTGTCCTCATCTTTGTCGCCATATATTAAAGCAGTGGAGAAACTTTCAGAGGGAAATTAACAGGAGATAACTGACAACTGACATCCATTAAACATGGCACGTAGAACTAGAACAGTGTACCCCAGTGAGTAAAATAATGGTTTCTTTTCGACATTCCAATCACCTGAAGAAGTCCGGAGCGTACAACGGCCGAAATGTAATAAATATGGCGACAAAGAGGAGGACAATATTCCGAATATTGTAAATAATGCCCTTAACTTCTTCTGTAGGCTACTATAAGACACTATACAAAAGCTTAACAGACTCAGACATACGTGTATACTATATGCAGCTTATGTTTAACATTTGTATCAATAATAGAAATAATTATTTTAATTGTAAAAACAAAAACAAAAACAAAAAACACACACAAAAAATCTGTGTCCAAAACATTAAAGTCTAACTACATATTTTAAATCGATTCGGACATGGCGTCTCGACATCTGTCATATTCTCACCGACTTGACGTGGCCTCCATCTGCCTTTTCTACATATATTTTCACTGCAATTGTTTACTGAATCATTATTATAGCAATAGGCATATACATGACTTTGAAGATTTATACGTGGTCCAAAATGCATTTACGTTATATTTGTGATTATTTGCCGTACTTTCGTATCTCTAGATATTAGTTCACCCAATAGAAGACCCGAAATTCAACTCAAGATAAAAGATTGCTGTCTGGTGATCTTGCGCGTTAGAAAGACAAGACGTGAAGTTCATGAGGTTTTGCAGGAAATGTAACGGTTAACTTTAAACTTAAATAGGTTAAGAGTAGAATGATTAGGGAAAACATACTTCCGAGAGTGTGTTCCACAAAGCAATAGTTCTTAGGAAGAAGTTATTCGAGTGGAACTCACTTCTCACTTAATGGAATACGAAAGAACTGGGGATTATCAGGCCAATGAATGTAACTCGTCAGACCACCTTCCATTGAAATTGTGATGGAGTAGCAAAAGGCGGAGAGACACTTTTGAACTCTGTCAAAATAGTGAGCACTGGGTAACTCCAGACCAGGTATCGCAGCAAGACTTCATTTTTGCTCTGATTAACACCTGTAAACGTAGAGCATAGGAAGCTGAATCAGATATTTTAGGAGCGTTAAAATGAACCGACAATTTTTCCAGCATATTTATCGACAGATCCTATATATGCGTTCTGATTCACGTCTAGAGAGAGTGTGAATTCCAATAGCCTTTCAAGGTAAGGTGCTTCCTTGAGAAAAGACACTTTAGCATATGATGGATGGTATCTTGATAGGTAAAATTTCAGGTATTATATGACTATTTTAACCCTTTGCCGGTGAAGACGTATATATACGTTTTTACAGTGAGAGTATTTTCCAGACATGGACGAATAAACACGTCCAAAACATAATGTATAAATACCACCTACAGATGTTTTCATACGTAGATCTTGGTTCATTTTATGCCCTTCTGAGCATGTAAATATTCAGTTGTCAACTCATACGTCTGGTAGACCTGTTAGCCACGGTTCGGGCATTTCAAGTCAACTCAGTTTCTAAGTTACTTTATTAAAAACAAATAAAAAAATTCGTTTGAAAATGATACGTTTTTCCAAAAACACTTGTCGGGGCAGTGGTCAGATTCACGATTTTGCAGTGACATCAAAGACATTGTATTCTTTACAGCAAATCTTTAGATAAATATCTACTTAATGTGGTGAAAAAATGTTCAAATTTCAGCTTAGTTAATATGGTAAGCACAAAATCCTACTCTAAAGTTCATGTTAAACGCAACTCTAAAGTTCACAGTAAATAACTCCTCAAAATTTACGTTAAATCCTACTCTAAATTTCACGTTAAATCCTACTCTAAACTTCACGTTAAATCCTAAAGTTCACGTTAAATCAAACTCTAATGTTCACTCCAAATAAATACTCTAAAGTTCACGTTAAATCCTAATCTAAAGTTCACATTAAATAACTACGCTAAAGTTCACTTTAAATCCCACTCTGAAGTTCACGTTAAATTATACTCTAAGGTTCACGTTAAATTCTACTCTAAATTTCACGCTAAATCCTACTCGAAAGTTCACGTTATATTCTACACTAATGTTCACGCTAAATCCTACTCTAAATTTCACGTTAAATCCTACTCTAAAGTTCACGCTAAGTCCTACTCTAAAGTTTACCTTAAATCCTACTCTAAATTTCACGTTAAATCCTACTCTAAAGTTCACGCTAAGTCCTACTCTAAAGTTTACCTTAAATTCTACTCTAAAGTTCACGCTAAATCATACTCTAAAGTTCACGTTAAATGGATTGGAGAAAAAGATTTGTTGACGATTTCATCATTTCTTGAAAGTGAAAAAAAATATTAAAGTTTAATTTGTATGTGTCCATCAAAATATATATACAAGCAACGTCTGGCCTGAAAACTAATAGATGTATCAAGACTGTATTGAGAAAAGCAGGACTTATATTCAATATCTACTATGAAGCCAATAGTAAATATGTATTTACCGTTGTGGAGATAATTATTCGCCTCCACTAAATATTTGCATATTTCATAAGGAATTGTGAATATTTTCAAGTACTTACTGAATTTACAATAAATAGATGATTCCACATTTAGTTTCGAATAATTCGTGAAGATATCGCATCTACCGTCCCACGCGGTCGGATGCGGCACAAGGCCAAGTTTATTGTGGGGTATCCGAGCCCGTAGGCCCGGTCAAAATTTCACCGTAGACCCCGTACAAACGGGGTTGGGGTAGCTGTCTACCACCCCAGACGAGACTCTGCGATTCAGCATAACCTCGTCTGGGGATTCTCTCTGCTAGAAGCACACAGAGAAGTGAATTCCGCAGTGAATCGAATAATTCATGAAATTTTTAGAAGATTCGATCTATAATATTTATAGTTATAGATTTTTCTAAAAATTGGCGCAGTCCAAATTTATTCGCCCCACTTTTGGAAAAAACTTGACCTAAGCCCCATTGTAATGTTATGGGAATATTTGAGAAGAAAAGTAAGAAAAAGAATTCTCTTGAAATTGGAGGAACTAGAAGCTACTGCCAAAGGAATTGGAACAAAATATCTATCAGTGTGTGAAATGTCCTCGTAAAGAACTATCAAAAATGATTAACGGGATAAATGAAGAATAATAATTTTGAAGCAAGCGGGCCAATATTTTTTTTATTTGACATTAAAATAAACATTTTCTTGTTGGCATCAGTGCACAATATTTCAAATCCATTATTTCATCATTTGTGAAGTTTCCATGAAAATTTGAGATATTACAGATTTATTTCTTATTGTGGAAGCGGGGGTGAATAATTCTGAACTAAGCAGTATGTTAACTCCGAAGTAAAACACTAAACATACTATTAATTACGAGGCAGATGACGCCAATAGGCGAAATAAAAAATAGGAAACTTTCTATATTTCCGAGAGGAGGTATTATGTACACTATTTACATTATTCGGACTAATGTCCTCATATTTTTGCCATATTTATCACAACGTTTCGGCCCTTCAGTATCTGTCTATATTTCTGAGATGAGGCATTATGTAAACTATTTAGATAATTCGGACTAATGTCCTCAGCTTTGTGGCCATATTTATCACAACGTTTCGGCCGTTGTACGCTTCGGCCTTCTTCAGCTGGTTGGAATGTCGAGCTGAATATTTTATTTAGCTCACTGGGCAGACTGGTCTAGTTCCACGTGCCATGTTTAATGGATGTCAGTTCTCCACTGCCTTAACCGGGTATTGAACTCACACTTTTTGGGTCCTACCACTGGATCTAACTAACGCCTCTATCCACTGTGCCATATTGTCTGTGTATGAAATTCTGGGTATTATCAATCTAATGTCTTCAGCAACCATTTTTCCAATTGCAAACATTTTTACAGAGTTAGTCCGGAAATAGGCGATAACCGTGTGGATATTTCAATTGTGCAATGAGTCTATAATTATGATGCATTGACCACTCGGTCGGATTAGACCGGAAATAGGGCAATATTATTATGCATGTTGTTTGATTGTACACTATTTACATTATTCGGACTATTTTCCTCATCTTTGTCGCCATATGTATTACAACGTTTCGGTCCTTCAGTAACTGTCTATATTTCCGAGATGAGGTATTATGTACACTATTTACATTATTCGGACTACGGTACAACGGCCGAAACGTTGTGATAAATATGGCAACAAATATGAGATTTGTTGCCATATTTATCACAACGTTACGGCCGTTGTACGCTCCGGCCTTAACAAACAACAATAACTGGATTTTCCCATAAAAACACGACTCACTCAATAGGACAACAATACTCAAATCAGATATAATGAGATTGAATCCACATAAAAAAATTACTTTGAATGTCAAATCTTTGAACAAATATATTTATCTGAGCGAATAGATTCTGATTTAAAACATTTCAGCAATTATTTCTTTTAACGACAAAAATGCTCCCAGAGTTTCATGAAAACCCTTCCAAGAAGAGATCAAATAATGACATTCTTATGTCGGAATATTTGTTAGGATATGGTAGTTTGATGGGACGAGAGCTTTTCAGCACCCTCGTTTTTAGTGGCTGAAACGCATACGCACGCACATATTTCTTTTGAGTCACACACAACCCACTGTTAGATATAATGAACTTTTCTTTTTCAAGACAAGATCGAAATAAAAATCGAAATACTATTTATGAAGAGAACGAGGCATCAAATAGCCGATAAATCTGCGATTAGATCAAATAATCAAGTGATCAATATACAATTAATAGATGAAAGCGATTGATTTCCCTGACGACTCATTTCCGCCTTACTTAATCCTCTGTTATGATCAATTATTTCTGTTGATCACACAATCAAGTCTGACATCTGGTTTTAAATGATTTTATTTTGTTTCTTACTTTTTCTTTCCATCGGCGTCTTTTTTTGTCACCTTTTTCGTTCTTTCTACATTTTAACTAAGCACAGCTTACCGCGGCCCAAGTGGATATAATGGGGGAAAAAACAAAGGGAAGATTGTGTTACGACTGTTAGATACTTAGAAAAGTGTGTTCCACGTTGCAAAGCAATGTTGACCTAAGTGGCTTTTATCTGGTCACGTGTACTTTTGCCCCAGAACAAAAATAAACAAAAATAAAACGTAATTCGGAGGAGAAGAAGAGGGTCTTGCTAGGCTTTAGAAATGTGTAAAATAAACGCAATCACAATAATTCGTTATAGCGATTTTCCGAGCGTGGCTTAGATATGGCACAAGGATGAATGTAGGGGGCACCCAGTGAGGATCGAACTCTCTACTCAGTCGTAGCTGCATTAGAGAGACAAGCTTACTAACCGATACACCACGCCGAGGTGCCCATGATTCGTTATAATTTTTCACTGTTTCAGCATAGCCAAAAGATGGTATACTGATGTAATGGAATAACCAGTCACCCCCATGAATGATGACACTATAAGTAGTAAGTACCTATAAAGTCAACCGTCTACGCGAGACTCGGAGAGAGAGTGAAAAGAGAGACGACGCAAGCACGTCCGACCTTCCAGTTAGCGCCACTCACTACTAGATTGGCCTGTGTGTATAACTGTACCGTATTTCATATTGTACTTGTTGTGTTCAATAAACTTTTCTTCTAGTATCCACCTGGTGTTATGTGTTTATACCCTTAGCACGGAATATAACACCTACTAACCTGTACGTGGATTACACTAGTTCATGTCCGTTGGACTGATTCACTGAATGCGGCTGTCACATCAGATCGACGCGGTTTAGCCTCTCTCCGGACCGCATAGCAAGTGGCTTATGGCATGTCAAGTTGAAACACCAGTCCCTGTAGGATCACCGAAGTTAAGGTATGTCGAGCCTGGTCAGTACCTACATCAGGGACAGCGTGGGTATATCAAGCGCTCTATGATTGGATGTGCTAGTGGTATGTCTTACGTCTATAGGGCGTTGAAATACCGGTTCGCGTATAATCACCGAAGTTAAGCAACATCATGCCTGGTCAGTACTTAGATGGGTGACTGCTTAGGAATACCAGGCGCTGTATACCTGGATGTGCGGGTGCTAGTTCATACGTCAATATCACATTGAAACACGTTCTCATACGATCACCGAAGTTAAGCAAAATCGAGCCTTGTCAGTGCCTACATGGGAGACTTCTTGGGAATACAAGGCGGTATAAGCTTGGATGTGCCGGTTTCCTTACCATCACTGAAGTTAAGCAACGTCGAGCCGGGTCAGTACCTGGACGAGATGTTGAAAGCTTAGATGTGCCGGTATTAAAATGGATAATGGCTCTGAATTGTTAATCGTGTGGAGATATGAATCCACCATTTCTGCCGACTCTATGTGTTAATTACAAGGTAATGAAAAAAGTTCTGTCCGTTTTTTGATTAGTCATTGAATGAAGTTGAAATATATACGAAACGCGTGTAGCAATTGTTTTCAAATTCGGACAGCCGGAAGTAGGAACATCAGACGTTATAAAAAACACGCGCACCTGCTGGCCATCAGTTATAAGCTGGACAGCTGTGAGAAGGATGGAAGTGTCTAAAGATCTCGTTCGGGACTGTTTGCTTTCCGACTTCAAAGTGGGCTTATCAGCAGCTGCATCAAGTCGCCGCATATGTCAAGCATTTGGGGATAGTGCTGCTGTGGATGAACGGACTGCAAGGTGTTGGTTTCAAAAATTCAAGTCGGGAGAGTTGTCTCTCCATGATGAGCCTCGCAGTGGACGACCACAGGTCTTGAATGACGAAGTCCTGAAGGCGGCTATTGAAGAGGACAGTAGTCTAATGTGTAGTGAACTTGCAAGACAGTTCAGCGTTTCCGATGAAACAGTTAGACTGTTGGAGGTCCACAAGGGACAACGAGTGGCAGCCTGCGTATCGCAGATTTCGCGCCACCGTACCGCATCCTTATTCAATTGAGTGCTTACCAGTGATGAAAAGTGGGTTCTGTACGAAACTCCAAAGCGTTCTAGCCATTGGTTGTCTCCTCAGGATGCTGTCCCTCACACCACAAGACCGCCTATGCACCCACGCAAGATTATGCTTTGTGTCTGGTGGACAGGTCGCCAAGTGGTTCATTATGAACTGCGACCAACGGGCCGAACAGTCACTGGAGACCTATACTCGCAGCAATTGAAACGTGTGCAACAGGCATTGCGCCAGAAGGAGCCAGCGCTGGTGAATCGCAAAGGTGTGCTTTTCCTCCATGATAACGCCAGTGATCAGGGATACCATACACCAACTTGGCTGGGAGACTTTGTGCCATCCACCTTATTCACCTGACCTTGCGTCATCCGATTACCATCTCTTCCACTCCCTGGATAATCATCTTCGCGGGAAATCCTTCACCAATGAAGCAGACTTGCGCAAAGCCCTCACGGACTACTTTGCGTCAAAACCCCCGAGCTCTACCGCAAGGGCATTGAACAGCTGGAAACATGTTGGCAGAAGGTGCTGGATGCCGATGGCGATTACTTTGAAGACTAAATATAAGTTACACATACTGTGAAGCGTTTTCTTTTTTTTTCCTTTAAAAATGGACAGAACTTTTTTGGTTACCTTGTATTATGGCTTTTACCTACTAAATAATTATTATCTGCAAAAATAGCTTTTTACAAGCTAAAGTATATGTCCTGGCTTTAAATAACCAGCGTAGAAAATAGAAGCAATAATAAAGCATGGCATCCCTTTTTGGTTTGAAAATTATGTTTTTATTCTCATATGTCACTTACCTTATTCATATTCGGTGTAAACTCCTCATTTTTGTTGGTTCATGAATTAAATAACATATCGTGAGTTCAGTCCCTGGACCATGTAGCACAGACTCAGTTTATTGAGGACACGTGGCACAGTGGATAAAGGCGTTGGTTAGATCCAGTGACAGGACCCAAAGAGTGTGAGTTTAATACCCGGTTAAGACAGTGGAGAACTTGCAGAGGGGAATTAACAGGAGATAACTGATAACTGACATTCATTCTACATGGCACGTGAAACTAGAAAAGTCTACCACAGTGAGAGAAATAAAGGATTCAGTTCGACATTCAAACCACCTGAAGAAGGCCGGAGCGTACAACAGTCGAAACGTTGTAATGAATATGGCGACAAAGATGAGGACAATAGTCCGAATAATGTAAATAGTGCACATAATACTTCATCTGAGAAATACAGACAGAAACTGAGCAGTACTAGAAAGGAACGAGACGAGATATCCCTTGACATTGACGGCCGAACAAGAACATTAAACATTTGTAGATTAAATAAAGGTTTTATTTCAAGATTTGCTGAAGTTCTCTCGGATCGACTTAAACGTGAAGAAGGTAGGTGAATATAACAGAAACATTTTGATAATAACATCAAAATGCTTATATATGTCTGACTTTAAATAATGTATATAACAGTAATTAAAACCTATAATTCAGACAGAAAATATTGTATCAGTTTTATCAGCTAACACTTTGGTGTCAACTTAATCATACGTTCATAATTATAGTTAACTATATTCTGTACAAATAGTTTCATTTTATCTTTATAAAAGATTGTTAAAATCATAAGTTGGAAATGTATGAATCTGAGGCAAGAATAATTTTTAGAATAGAAAAATAAAAATGAAAGTTACGTCCCTATCTGTAAACAGGTAGGGTGCGATAGGTAAATTGTCGCCTTTTTTATTTTTCCTTTCGCGCATGCGCGTTGTTTGTTTTTGATTTTGTCGAATGCTCACTAGAGTGGGGTCATTTCTCTGTGAGAAAAAAGAGCAGCATGACAAAACTCACTCCTCGAAAAATTTCGAAACAGCATTTTGTACTGCTTGGCATTCGCCCCGGAAGTTCCAATCCGAACATTTAAGAATGTTTGGGTGTCAATCTGAGGACCGCGCAGAGGAATCGGAAAGAGTTGGATGTTATATCTAGTCAAAATTATGGTGTTTAGAGTGATCCCTAGTCATGGTGTCGTTATGCCTACATTTATATGACCATAGGGCCTCTGACTCAACATGGAAGCCTTCATCAAGTGCCTAGATGAGGTAGTGCTGTGTAAAGAGGATAGATGCTGGAAGATCCAACATGAATGCACCATGCCACACAAGCAGGAGAAATCATTCATGGCTGTAAAACAATTTCTGAGACCACATCACCCACCTAACTCCTCAGACTGCAGCCCCTTGATTATTATGTGTGCAGTGCAGTCGAGCGAGAGAACAACACAACTCATTGTAGCACCAAAGATGAAGGATTTTTGGCAGCATTCACCAACATAAACGGGAAGACCGTCCAGAAGGGTGCCTGTAGATTGTGAAGTCGTTTTGTGTAACTTTATGAAATATATCTGTTAAAACGAGATGTTAGTGTTATTTTCATTTCTCCGTAATTTAGACGACAATTTATCCATCGCACTATATATATATATATATATATATATATATATATATATATATATATATATATATATATATATATATGTGTGTGTGTGTGTGTGTGTGTGTAAAATCTACAAATATAATCTTGTAAAATGCAAGGTCCAATAAATGCTGTCTAAAATACAACTGTAATGTTACCAAAGGCACCTTGTCTAAGTCTCTTCTTTGAATCTTGAATTCATGAAGATAACAGCAAATACAATTTTATTATTGTTCTATGAGATATTTGTCTACGTAAATTCCCCGTAAAATACTATATGAAAAGTATGAAGTGTATTAGATACTCTTTTTTAAGCACAATACTTTCTGCTAAATAATTTAAAACAATTGAAATATTTAAAAACCAACCAATTGAAATTTAAATATGCAGAGGATTTTACCAAAAAATGAGAAAACAAATAAAAATCAAAAAAGAAAAAGACTGACAAAGGAGGAAACCAATTGAATGAAAACGAGAAAATCGTCTTTTCAAATTGTCTACACTAAGACTTTTTGCTTACGCTGTTTTCTTCTTTGCTTCCGCTGTTTTCTTCTTTGCTTCCGCTGCTTTCTTCTTTACTTTCATTTGTTTCTTCTTTGCTTTTACTGTTGTCTTCTTTGCCTCCGCTGTTTTCGTCATTGCTTCTGCTGTTTTCTTCTTTGCTTCCGCTGTTTTCTTCTTTGCTTCCGCTGTTTTCTTCTTTGCTTCCGCTGCTTTCTTCTTTACTTTCATTTGTTTCTTCTTTGCTTTTACTGTTGTCTTCTTTGCTTCTGCTGTTTTCTGCTTTGCTTCCGCTGTTTTCTTCTTTGCTTCCGCTGTTTTCTTCTTTGCGCCCGCTGCTTTCTTCTTTACTTTCATTTGTTTCTTCTTTGCTTTTACTGTTTTCTTCTTTGCTTCCGATTATTTATTCTTTGCTTCCGCTGTTTTCTTCTTTGATTCTGATTGTTTCTTTGCTTCCGCTGTTTTCTTCTTTGCTTCCACTAGTTTCCTTTTTTGCTCCCACTGGTTTCTTCTTTACTTTCATTTGTTTCTTTTTTGCTTTTACTGTTTATTTCCGATTTTTAATTCTTTGCTTCTTCTTAGATACTGATTGTTTCTTCTTTGCTTTCGCGGTTTTCTTCTTTGCTTCTGCTGTTTTCTTCTTTGCTCCCACTGGTTTCTTCTTTACTTTCATTTGTTTTTTCTTTGCCTTTACCGTTTTCTTCTTTGCTTCCGATTATTTATTCTTTGATTCCGATTGTTACTTCTTTCTTCCGGCTGTTTTATTATTTGCTTCTGCTGTTTTGTTCTTTGCTTCCGCTTTTTCTGCTTTGATGCCACTCGTTTATTCTTTACTTTCACTATTTTCTCTCTTTGCTTCCGCTGATACTTCTTTGTTTGCGTTGTTTGATTCCATGCTCCTGATTGTTTATTCTTTGCTTCCGCTGGTTTCATCTTTGCTTAAGCTGTATTCTTCTTTGTTTCCTCTGTTTCCTTCTTTGCTTCCGCTGGTAACATTTTAGTTTATGTCTTTATTTAGGCATATTTATCGCAAAGAGAATTTGAAAAGAAATAATCTGAATTTGAAAAAAAGAAGTATGGGGTGCCCGACGAGGACAAAAATTCTTACACGATCTAATTCGTCAAATACAATCTACCGGAGATATACTGAAGTATAACTTGAAGTTTAGTTACAGAGGCCATTTGTGAGTATCGAACCCAGTGTAATAGCAAATATGGCGACATAAAAACAGAGCAAACAATTACATGCAGCTTACATACACTAACACAGACACACATACACATTTCAAGGCAAATATACGACTCATTTTGTTTCACGTGTTTAAATACAATAACAAGGAAGTCATTGGTTTACGAAGGCTTTTAAATTTGAGAACGTTCATGAATATTCATCAAGTGGTTTAAAAGTCAGTCATAACTTATGGAAGACACAATGTGCTATAATTCAAAGCCTATTAAGATAAAAGATAGCGATTAATAGTCAAGAGATATGAGGGACGCTAAGTGATGTAATTTAATGCTTAATAAACGAAGATGAATAAACGTTGCTAATGTTGCAGTTGCATTTTATTTTTTCAAGTTTTTTATATTTATTTATTTATTTTCTGGAATTAGTTTGCCAGACGAAAAATGTCATTCCAGTCAAATCAGGATAAAATTTTATATTTAAACATAGGCTAGAAACACAAGATGGAAAATGCGACAGCGTGATCCGAACACACATTGAACGAACAAAAGAAGCATAGACGAGGAAATGAATACAGACGGCAAAATTACGTTTCTACAATATTCTAAAAACTCAAGGAGATCTCATAGAAAATGGCAACAAACGTACACTTACAATCAAAATCAGGAAAAGCCAGCTGAAAATTCTTTGAAATGAGGAAGAAGCGCTTGGAAAACTCTCTAGGAAAGGCAGCGATCCACTTACATGTGAAGCTAGTGTGAATGTATGGCGGAACAGAGAATGGGAGACCACAACAAATCGAAAAAACTGATTAAAGTTGTGGAAACCCATGATCGAAAAGCGACGTGCCAAGAATGAAAAACAATGGGGAAAAAAATTAAAGTCACATTTCCAAATTATAGCCAGTAAATTCTTTTTCTTGAAATGATTCGAACCCAGTATATGATATATGATAGAAACATATGGACAAACGTTTCGCAGGTTGGAGCCCGTCATGATATTTTATAAGAGAAAAACAAGGTAAATTTACGAAAATAATTGTTCAAATATATCTTGTGTGCGGTCTTCAATCAAACAAACTTAATTGAAAAATTGAAATCAAATATAAATTAGACGAGGGACGTAAATTACAATCCTGAAGTAATGTGAAATATAAACGAAAAAAAATGAAAGAATTTCAAGTAGAAACACAAAAAAGAAGGTTATAGATTAATTTAAGAAAAGAAATAAAATATTTTTAATACGAAAGAAAATTTAATGATTTGAAGCTTTTAAGCGAATAATACCTGTGATTAAAAACCAAAGAACACACAAGAAATAAAATGATAAATTCTTTCTAAAGAAATTGCAAGGCAGCCAAAGATGAAGACGTAAAAGTCTTTGACGTCAGTCTTGGTCATTAAACGCAAATTAAAAATGTAAACGATTCAATTGCTATTGCCACGCTAATGCTAAAACTATAAAAATGGCGGTGGTATTGAAAAGTCCAAATTTGTTGTCACAAAGAAATCAAATTTGGCGTTTTCTCTAGCATAATAGTTTATAAGATTATCTCGCAGACAATTTACTTTTGAAATAACATAGGTCATTACTATCGGCACACGAAACTGTGATTTATAATTTACAACAGGTTGATATAATTGCATTATTTACATTATTCGGACTATTATCATCAACTTCATTGACATATTCATAACGTTTCGGCCGTTTTATGCTACGGCCTTTATATAATATTTTTCAGTCTATATATCTGAGCTGAGTTATTAGGATTACTTGCATTATTTAAAATTATTCGGACTGTTATCCTCGTCTTCATTGCCATATTCACAATATTTAGGTCGTTGTACGCTACGGCCTTTATGTCATATTTCTCTGTCTATATCTCTGAGATGAGGTATCATGATTACTTGCATTATTTACATGCTTCGGACTGTTGTCCTCGTCTTCTTTGCCATATTCACAATATTTAGGTCGTTATACGCTTCAGCCTTTATGTCATATTTCTCTGTCTATATCTCTTAGACGAGGTATTATGATTACTTGCATTATTTACATTATTCGGACTGTTGTCCTCATCTTCATTGCCATATTCACAACGTTTCGACCGTTGTACTCTTCGGCCTTTATGTCATATTTGTCTGTCTACATCTCTGAGAAGATGTATTATGATTACTTGCATCATTTACATTATTCGAACTATTATCCCCATTATCATTGCAATATTCAAAACGTTTCGGCCGTTGTACGCTCCGGTCTTCTTCGGTTAATTGGAATTTCAGGCCAAACCCTTTATTTCGCCCTCTGGGGTAGATTGTTCTTGTTCCAAGTGCCATGACAAGTGTTTGGTTCACTACTGCTTTGGCCGAGTATTGAACGCACAACTCTTTGTGTCAAGTCAATGGATACCAACGTCTTTATCCACTGAGCCAAGTGTGCTTAGAGAGTTGAGTTAAAGTGAAATAATTGAGACATCAGGAAGAGGCATGACACGTGGAAATAAAACAATTTACCTTGGTGGATGAAATAAAGGGATCGGTTAGAAATTCCATTTACCTTAAGAAGGCCGGAGCGTACAACGGCTGAAACGTTGTGATATGGCAATGAAGATGAGAATAACAGACCGAATTACTACTTAATGTTGATACAAGAATTCTGTGTAAATTAGAAAATAAAGTTAATAGGGTGGTTAGGACTGATGCAAAAACTAATTACAGGTATTAATGATCAGTTAATTGAACAGGGAACAATGCACTCAAACCAAATAAGAGTTCATTCCATTAAATGCTCAAGTCCAATGCCTCTTTAGTGGTTGGCTTAAATGTCACATTCAAGCAGACATTTACATCTGATCTCAGAGATATAGACAGAGATGTAAACAGAGAAATATGACATAAAGGCCGTAGCGTACAACGGCCGACATGTTGTGAATATGACAATAAAGATGAGGATAACAGTCCCAATAATGTAAATAAAGCAAGTAATAATACCACATCTCAGAGATATACACAGATTTTGGTTGATATACGATTTGTATCCTACCTTGAAGTTGAAGTAATTATGTATCGTCTTTTTTAAAAATCATTTCCCCCTAATCAAGTCGATAATGCCACTAAGATGCAATGAGTTACTGGCAGTTAAAGAGAATGAGTAGACTTCAGTGACATGAAAGGTCAATAAAAGAACAGTTTCTGAAAGACAAGAGATGGTGATTAATGTTGCATTTATAATTTTGTCATGGAACCAAGAAACCGGAAGAGAGTTTTCCAGACAAGAACTGTCAGAAAATAAACTATTAGGAAAGAATATGCGTTTGAATTTAATTAGTTCAACAGTAAAACGTTGAGACCTAACTTCCAATCTAGTAGGACGCTTAAATTCATGTAGTCGAAGCACCAGGAAGCGAGGTTTACCTGAACAATTGCCATGAAATTCTTTATAGGAAATATAGAGTAAAGCAATTTTATGATGGCGGATATGTAACTCAAGTCGAGATGCCAGGTCAGGGTCGATTACTTTGCAGACCCTGTCAAAAATATTTCCCATTTTCTGTAGCCAGTGCTAATTTCATGTAAAAGCCTGGAATTTAATGCTGGTTTTCAAAGCAAGAGATGGTTTCTCATGAGATGATATACTAGTTATTACCATCATTCTTCTTATATTTCACTTCATTTATTTTTTGTTTCAAATAAAAGCGGTGGGTGTTACTGAATATCAATCAAATGACAAATGTGACTTTGAGGAAACTAAAATGCGGACATAAATAATAAAAAAAATAACACCGATTTTACACCATTTTCTCAAGGAAAGAAATTAAATAACTCACTTTTAAATTAAAAGACAAAGGCTAAAATAGTTTTGATATAAAAATCGACTTGACATTAAGCTCTTCACCAGTCCTCTGCTTTCAGCAAATAATAAAACTTCCTTGTATATTTATCTCTCCTAGTTTAAAATTATAGATGTCGATTTTCTAAGCGTATTTTAAATGTGGCACAAGGCCCAAAATAGTGGAAATCGAACTCACTATAAAGTTGTAATTGGTTCACCGAAAGAAATTTGTTTAACATTACCCCATATCAAGATGTGCCACTCGGTGTGATTTTTAATGCTTCAGCCATTTTTTTTACATTAAAACGAGAGCGACGCATTTTTCTTCGTCTCTTGCAAGACACAAAAATAACGTATATACTCGTGTATAAGACGATTTCAAGTCTAGTACGGACCCTGATTATTTTTATATGAATTTTAACCCCTCCAGAAAAAAACCTGGTTATAGTTCGACCCTCTATTATAAAAATTATGCTACACTACAGTAACGTAAAACATTTTTGTGCAAGATGTAAAAATTAAAAATTATGCTACCAACTCCAAATTCTTGTGAACGACACAAAACTTAATAGAAACAGCAACTCTCGAAAAAAAGCGCAATTTAAAAATACCAGACGACCACTGCGTAAATTTTTCAAAGAAACAACACATTTATTTACAATTCAGTCAGTTATGTGCCATGTGACACACGTATTAGGCGATCATGTATCTTTCGATACATGACTGTCGAGGCAGATTTTTTCCCGCAGTAGGTTGCTCTTTCTTTCTGCAGCACACCAAAAAATAGGTATCATTACCTTCCCAGATCAAAATAAATTATTAAATAAAAGATCCGAGCTAATCTCAAAATGCAGACATGAAAACAAATTTTTACTACGTAACTTAAAATAGAAAAATAAATAAATATATAAACAAACAACAATGAAATAAGCAAAGTAAATTACTCCAAACAAATCACAAAACCACACCTGTTAGAATATGCGAAATAAAACCAAAACAAAAGAACGGACGAAAGTTATAACTGTTATATAAATAAAAAAATAAAAATAAAAAAACATTAATAAAAGATAATATACTACGTTACTTAAAAACGGAAAGCCAAAAATATATAGTATAACAAATAAATAACAACAAGTATAATAATTCGATCTAAATACATCCAAATATATAAATAAACTAACAACCGATTACGATAAACTAGCCGTTTAGAAAAAACAAATAAAGGTAACCAACCTAAATAGATAAAATAAAAAACCGTTCCCAACAAAATAATAGTCAGAACAAACCACAACATCACACCCCAAAATCCAACAAATAGATTTAATCAATGACAAATAAACAAATATATAAATAATAAAAATGAAAATAAATAAAAACAAGCAAAACAATTTGACCCAAATAAATAAGCGAACAAGCGACTTCCGGTAAATGACGGCCATTATAGACTACCAACAATAAGCTATATAAACAAATGTTTACAACGTTAACCAAAAACACCGATCAAAATAAATAAATAAATAAATAAATATATAAGATAAAAAATAAAAATAAAACAAACAAACAAAAAAACAAGCAAAATAATTTGACATAAATAAATAAACAAATAAGCGACTTCCGGTAAAAGTAACCGCCAAAATAGACTACCCATAATGCACCACTGACCCTTATATAAATAGCCGAGAAAAATAACAGAACTAGTCGCCTGACGATTGCACTAGCATGAAACAGACTGTCGCCTCTAAGTGCTGACTTCCATGTCCACTTTTATATTTATATATATACATATATATATATATATTGGGGGTGTCAAATATTAGTTAACTGATTTAAAAAATATGGTTCCTTCGCTATACAGTAATTACCATGTTTCAAAATCCGAAGCTAATATCTTCAAATTTAATTATATACTTAAATTAAAAGCATTAGTTGTTTCGTCTTCAACCGAATTTTGGAATAACTTATTTTAAATAATTGTTTGTTTCCAAGGATAAAGAGAAACCCAAACATTTAGACTGGGGCGGTAGCGTGTTCATTTTTATTAACTATTATTTTATGAATTATTAGTTCAAAATAAGCTATTCTAAAATTCATAAATCTTTAAAATATTATTTGCACGACAGATAATTCAAGAATTTAAAAAAATGATTATTCATCATTTTCCGCAGGAGAATAATTATTAAAATGCAATTAATATATATATATATATATATATATATATATATATATATATATATATATATATATATATATATATATATATTTGTATGCTTTCTAAAAGTATAACTTTTAAAAAATCGATTGCCTGCCGAAAGTAAAATTATATATTGAAATATTCCCATGTAGAGAGTTTAAGGAATTAACAAAACATATCGTAGCTTATGCATGTGTAAACTACTTGGTATGCATTTTGACAGAGAGAAACTCTTAATCGAGAATAAATTTAGCTGACCAATTTTATATATCGGAAAATATACATATGGGATGTGTGGAATGCTTGATAGAATGTCTTATATCTTAATGTCGTGAAATGCAAGCAATATTCCATAGAAAAAATTATTCTCTGCGTCGGAAGAAGCAAATTTTGATCACCGTCAGCAAGTGACAGTAGTGATTTTCCAAGTATAGTTTAAATGTGGCACAAGGACGAAAAAAATAGTGAGGATCGAACTCACTACTCAGTTGTCACTTTTCTCGCGAGACAAGCTTGCTAACCGTTACACCGGCTCGAAAGGCCCAGCAAGTAAGTGTATTACTCAAATAAGTTGTTTCAGAGTCTCAAGATTAAACTAGATTTATGTTTCTTGAACTGTAGTTTCCATTCTTCGACGGTAATCTCATAATTAATAAGTTTTATGTTTCTTGAACTGTAGTTCTCACTTTTTGACGCTAATCTCATAATTAAAATAGTTTTATGTTTCTTGAACTATAGTTCCCATTCTTTGACGGCAATCTCGTGATTAAAACAGTTTTGTGTTTCCTGAACTGTAGTTCTCATTCTTTGACGGTATCTCATGATTAAAACAGTTTTATGTTTCTTGAAAGTAATGTAAATCACGTGATAGGCTCGCGAACACATAACCAGATTTTGGTGGAAAATTAAGTTTGAACAGGTCAACTGAAGGTCAACCGTGCGGACGTAGGCAGAAACACGATATTGCTATTAACGGACCAATCAAAAACGTCAGCTACTGTAAACCTAGCCTGGATCCTACAAATGTTTTGCACGTGAAAATCAGGATGTTGTTAAATAACAGAATTAAGGAAACTTACTTGTGATCCACTGAAATGTAGAAGTTAGGTTCTACACTAGAAACATCAGTAACAGTATAATGATTCATTCTCTTCACAAAGAGAGCATTAAGATCACATAGTACAAAGATGTTTGCAGTTGAATATAGAGAGAAAGCTATTTCTACTGTCGGATATTTTTTCTAACATATTATAGTCCTGAGAAGAAGAAGAAGAGAGATAATGAAAAAGAGACCGCTAACAGAATGCAATAAAGATAGTTGAAAGCACATGAAAGAATCATCCGGGGATTGAAGAGGCAATATCTTTGTCATTGGAAAAAAAAAACATCCGAACATAAAACACCAAGGTCATGCATATATATATAT
>OZ038489.1:112851403-112863903 GCA_964036315.1 Acanthosepion esculentum | reverse complement strand
AAGTGTTACAACCGATCAATCAACACAAAATAGATCGTACACTGCACTTCCGGTTGGCTTTGTATTCCCTCATTTCGGGTAATGAACGTTGTCGTTTGAGCGTGGAAGATAGGAGCTCTACTTAAAATATCTGTGAATTCGTGTTTAAAAAGAACACGACATGCGTTAATGGATCTTTACTCTATTCATAGTGTTGTGTTAACTGGTGGTCACTCTCTAAAATTAACGTGACTTGTATAACTGGCAATGGTCAAAATCGAAAACGTATTCTGACATTCTAGGTCTACTGGATTAAAAGTGATTCCATGAACACCCGGTTGACCTTCGAGTATCCCAGATACTAGAAAATCATTTCCCCTACATTTAAACCTCATTTATCCTGTATGGTAAAATTTCTTGACATTACTAAATTACTAGTAGTCATATTCAGCAAACATTATTTTGCAGTGAAAGCATCTAGTAAGAATCAGGCAAAGATTCCACCATAAATCATTATCCAACACATGAATCTTGTCATTGTCATTACTCGATTAAAAAGGCATTTGGCTTTTTTAAAAATGATCCTTAGAAAATCAGACAGAATTTTTCACTTTCTTTATCAGAAGTGAACAATTACGTTGAAATTTGAACACTAGACAATTGCATTTGTTGATAAGCTGTGTAGACAGAGATAATTAGGACAAAAACGAAAAGACTGCTCATCCTTCTTACCTTGCTTCATATTTCAACCTAGCAAATTACATTTAACATTCTCTTTGGCTCCAAATTAGTTGCGTGTGTTTTTGTTTTAAGTCTTGATAAATGTCTTTCTTACCATTTACCTAATAAAAGAAACATACCAAAAGTAATTTTAAATCAGAGAAAAAGTCAACTTCAAAATCAAACTTAAAACTGAAAGTGAAACTTGATTCTGTAATAAAAACGATTCGCTGTATAGCACCACAAGTAAAATTAATAATGCTTCTGTTCATCCGTAACAGTCGGTAATTTATGAATACTTCGCTAGGAAGATAAATACTCTATTGTAAACTTTGCTGGACACACTGTTTAGTGTGACACATAGAACGTTACATTATTCCTCTCCATTGGCGAAGAGTAATTAGTAACTATTCAATACTATATCAATATTGTAGTTGGTACCATTTCTTTTTAGATAAGATCTTGATGCATATGTTAATAATTTTTCATAATTCTTCATTCTTACTCTCAACGTTTTTAAATTCCTACGGTCCTCTATTCCAAGGTCTTAAAATTACATGTCCATCAAAATGTGAAAAGTCAGTGGTGCCTTTAACAAACTTGATATGAAATGGAAATGGGACACCCCTCCCTGGACGATTAAAACAGATCTCTTCCGTAATGCTGTTCAAATTATTATTATCTATGACTAAAGTAATGGAATTCGCATATCACGGCCGGAGAAAACAGGCAATGGGGGTTAAATATTTGACACATTATTTACATTATTCGGACTATTGTCCTCATCGTTATCTCCTGTTATCTCAAGGACACATGGCACAGTGGATAAAGGCGTTGGTTAGATCCAGTGACAGGACCCAAAGAGTGTGAGTTCAATACCCGGTTAAGGCAGTGGAGAACTTTCAGAGGGAAAAATTAACAGGAGATAACTGATAACTGACATCCATTAAACATGGCACGTGGAACTAGAACAGTCTACCCCAGTGAGAGAAATAAAGGGTTCACTTCGACATTCCAACCACCTGAAGAAGGCCGGAGCGTACAACGGCCGAAACATTGTAATAAATATGGCGACAAAGATGAGGACAATAGTCCGAATAATATAAATAATGTACATAATACCTCATCTCAGAAATATAGACAGATACTGAAAGGCCGAAACGTTGTAATAAATATGGCGACAAAGACGAGGACAATAGTCTGAATAATGTCAATAATGTACATAATAGCTCTTCTCAGAAATATAGACAAATACTGAAAGGCTGGAACATTGTAATAAATATGGCGACAAAGATAAGGACAATAGTCCGAATAATGTAAATAATGTATATAATAGCTCATATCAGAAATATAGACAGATATTAAATATTTGGCGTCGACACGTTTCAAGGAAGGAACTTTATTGCAAACTATTACTCATCTCTAAAACAATACAGAACCATAGATTAAGATTTGTAATTATGAAAGTGCTGGAGTCATGAAGATGTGATTCTATGGCAGCTAATTCAAAAGAGCAACAACTAAACAACTTTACTACATTTTTAACAATCATTTTCTTATTTTCCCGAATCTAATTGTATTGCTACTGATGGAGGACATGTGGAAACTTAAATAAAATTTCAACAAAACCTTAAAAAATATTGATATACTTCTTTCTAATCCTTTTTACAAATTATTTCTATCGCAAATACAAATAAAGTTATAAATTTTTTAAAGTGCACACTAACTTTATGGACACCCTGTATATAAATAGTCAATTCAACAATACACATCGATTGAAGTTTGTTTTGGAGCATGAAACAGACTGTCGCCGATTGTTGTTGACCTCGTGCCCACTTTTATATTTTCATGTTGTCTGTCTCTTGAACAACGGCCACAAGACCTGTCTGTCCAATTTTCTGTTAAGTTTTTTTTCAAAATTCCGACTAACTTGTTTTATAGAATTGGTAAATTTTCCATATTCTATTTCATTCTATTTTTTTTTAATTCGATTACATTCCACTGTTTTTACAATCGTCATTGAAAATTGCATTTTTTCTTCTGCTTCTGAAACTGTTTGGCTCATACCGGCGTCCCCTCGTTTGCTGAAACAAGTTTCAAGTCACTTGAAGGTGAAACCATTTGCAACTTTCATACTGAGACTTTACGAGATTTCTATTAAAGATTATTCACGAAAAATGAGGAAAAATATGACAAAAATAACAACACGAAGAAAGAAGATGGAAGAAATTAATTGTACGGACGCTCAAAAGGATAAAAATTATGTATGATTTCGGAAAATATGGTTCAAAGATTCAAATCTTAAAATCCTCTACTAATAGGATAGATGAATTGATATTGGCCTAATATTCTGTTGAATAAAATTTGTTATTGTTATTAAGTAGTAAACTGATCTCCCACGAATTCATATCGATACATTGATTCTAAAATGTTCCTAAGTCTGAAGCTCACATGCTAATTCTATTAATTTTGGAAATTTAAATAGAACCGTCTTAACGAAAGATTATTCCAAATTTAGATAAAAATATGTTTAAAGTTAATACACATAAAATGTCTATATTTTTCAATAAATCATATTTAAAAGCAGAATTACTGCCTAATTACGGTAATTATAAATGTATATTTAAAGATTCAACCTGTTTATTGTAAAGCTTTGATAAAATAAGCGATAATCATTTGATGTAATGTAATTTTGTTAAGATCGAATGATAGAAAGCTGAATATAATAAAAGAGAGTTAAGTCTTATATTCAAATTTCTTCGGAAACAAATTTTTCTTGCATTCGTACAAGTCTATAAAGAGCGACCAAATGTTCTGTATATCTGCGCGGCTATTCTACTAGTCACGAGCAGCATGGCCCGGCGTTGCTTGTGCTTGATTCAAAAATCGTTCGACTCATACAGCAATCGCTTGACTTAAAATATTTTTGTCCTTCCTTGCTTTTAAAGGAGTGCCCTTTGCCGTGCTGATGTTGCTACATGCCCTACTTCTTGCCTATCTCACACTGCAAATTTTTTCTAAGCTCTATACTAAACATTAAATCTGTTACGAAAAAAGAACTAAACAAAATGAACACAAAACGATCAGCTTTTTCGTAACTGGAAAAAAAAAACGAATGAAAACAGAATGTTAACAACAAATACATTTTCACACCCAACACAGTTCTGCGGAATCAGAATCAACGTTGAGTTTAAGAAAGCGAATGAGCCAATTGGAGTAAAGTGCCATGCAGATTAAAATTTTTCCCACTTGTGACGAATGCAGCTATCGATTTCTTTGTATGCTAGCATGCTAGTTAACATTTGTGTCAGTCAGCTGTTGGCTCTCACGCTGGCCAATAGAATCTTCCTGCCTATTCGTGGCAGCCAGCTATAGGCTCTCACTCTGGCCAGTAGAAAATGACCGGAAACTATATGAAAACTGCTCACTAACTTGGAGCATGTGCATGTAAATTTTGGTGCAAATCCGTCGAAAATTGCGGCCGTGCATTCGTTACACACACACACACACACACACACACACACACACACACACACACACACACACACACACACACACACACACACACACACACACACACACACACACACACCCTGACTTTTATAGATAGAGATTACCTAAGTGTTTTTCTTCTTTTTCAACTGAACATGTAGATAGATTTTTATAAAGTGTATTCCAATAACTTGGACCGATTTTAAATGTGAATTAAGTTTAAGCGTCTTTTTTCTTTTTCTTTCGGATTTGGCGGATATTTGTGCGATATTATTTTTCATACATAAATAACATGATCCAATAGACAAAACAAATACGTTTTCACCAATAACACTGATTTATTTACTGCTGTCTTTGATCCGTCTTAAAGAAACACCCTTATATAGAAACCAACTTAATTAAACACCCTCTTATATACGCATGTATAGTGAGGGGGAAAGTATTTTTCTTTATTTTCCAAACATATTCCTAATAAAAACCAAATTCATAACTACACCTATTGAATGTACCACTAATTGCTTAGAAAGATGTCCGACGTTACAGATTTCAAATTAGGACCCATTTAAACACGCACGGATACATACCAAATTCCGTTAGCTAAAACTAACAAAGGATATTTTTATAAGTGTTTTCATTACATTTATGTTAACAGCTTTAATTATTTTTGACAATTTTTGCAGTTGGTGTTGTTTCATATTTATATTCTCGATCGACAAGTACGTTACAAATTGAGGTTGATACATTTCCATGCTGGCTTCAATTGAATTCAATTCAATAAATGGCTCCGTAATGCCCTCAAAATATCATTATTCTTACATTCTGCGATCTGTGCGAAAGTGACCCCTCATTTTATTTTATATAAATGCCTGTATCAATAACCCTTTCCCGCGCTTGCAAAACAAGATGCAGGTGTGAAGTCAGGTGTTTCTGCATTAAACAAACGGGAATGATGCAAGGCCAACTCTCTAGTCTTTTATACTGCATAGACACACATCGTCCTCGTCGGCATTCGTCCGTCTCGGGAGACGATAAAGTAGCGCTGTAGGTGTCAGCCGATGGAGTTACATCGCCTCTGTTGACTGTGTAGTCTCACTCTGGAGCGGCACTTCCCTTGTTGTGCCGATATCTTGTGACGTCGCTGGAGTGTCCTCTGCAGTGCGCTACGAGCCTGGGCGGGATGTATGGAGAACTAGAGCTGCCCGGACGTCTAGTTCTCCATCTCGGTCTTGCTAGCAGAGTCCAAAGGAGAGGATGAAACAATACAGTTTGGTACTGGCGCGGCTGCAGGAGTTGCCGGAAGATAGCACAGAGTGCCGTCCGTCCACCTTAGAGGATCCACTCCGGATTTGTCTAGGGTTTACGCCGTGGGCTTTTCTTCTCCCGAAAATTTCCTCAAGACATTTATCACATAGCTGGGATTTGGTTTATGGGCACCCGGGCGTGTCCACATACCGGTGGGCCTTCCTACACACGCATATCATTCAATTATGTCATAACTTCCAAGAGTTTAATTGACAGTTGCAATACTTCAAGTGCACAGGCTGCCAGTCTTATTAATAAATTTTAATTTTACTATTTATTTTTGAAGCATATAGTAAACATTACTGTTTCCCTTTGTCCTAACCCGGACATAGTTTAGTGCTTATATAATACGTTTTTGCGTATATTCTGCAGGAATTTTTCGCCAGTCAGTGCAACACATAATGTCTTCGTGCAACGTGCAATAACAAAAGGGGACATAATTTTGGCTGTCTGGTGTTGGAAGCATGTTTATTACTAATCCTGGGGTGCTGATTTCAAAAATTAAATCCATATTGCTCAATCACTTCAAGAATTTTAGAAACTCAAATGTCCATTGCTACCATTTCTTAACGTAGTTTTGGATTCATAAAAATATATAGAATTTGATATTAGTTTGAAAACTTACTTTTTCAATGTCATTTACAGTGAGTGGGGCAACAAAATGGAAAAACAAAATTCATGATTTAAGCATTTTCAGTAAATAAATATCATCAAACGCGATCAACTCCATTATTTTTAATCTAGTCAGTGTTAAATGTCCTGATAATGAGATAAATGTCTTTTATAAAATTAGATGTTAACAAACAATAACAATGTTTGTGGTCCTCGAGATCATTCATGTCTGATATTTGTGCACTTCGTTGTATTTGTCGACAGATATGTCCACTTTGAGATTGATTTACTGGAACTAAATTGCAAAGACATTTTTTGTTGAAACATTAACTATTTTTACGGAATTTATATTTAGAAAGAACTGTTAATGTTGGAATTGTGAATTTACATGTCTCAATGTTACTTTTTATCAAGAATGTTCAAAGAACTGTAGACAGAACTTCATTATATATATGCTCTTTTTATGAATAATGCTCAAAGAACTGTAGAAAGAACTTCATTATATTTATGCTTTTTTATGAAGAATGCTCAAAGAACTGTAGAAAGAACCTCATTATATATATGCTCTTTTGATGAAGAATACTCAAAGAACTGTAGAAAGAACTTCATTATATTTATGCTCTTTTTATGAAGAATGCTCAAAGAACTGTAGAAATAAATTCATTATATATATGCTCTGTTTATCAAGAATGCTAAAAGAACTGGAGAAAAACTTAATTATAGATATACGTTCTTCTTTTATCAATAATCCTCAAAGAACTGTAGAAATAACTTCATGATATATATGATTTTTTATGAAGACTGTTCAAAGAACTGTAGAAATAACTTCATTATATATATGCGCTTTTTATGAAGAATGCTCAAAGAACTGCATAAAAACTTCATTATATATATGCTCTTTTCATGAAGAATGCTCAAATAACTTTAGAAAGAACATCATTTTATATATGCTCCTTTTATGAAGAATGCTCAAAGAACTGGAGACTGAACTTCATTATATATATGCTCTTTTCATGAAGAATACAAAAAGAACTGTAGAAAGAACTTCATTATATATATGCTCTTTTTTTCAAGAATGCTCAAAGAACTGTAGAAAGAACTTAATTATATATATATGCTCTTTTTATCAAGAATGCTCAAAAAACTGTAGAAAGAACTTCATTATATATATGCTCCTTTTATCATGAATGCTCAATGAACTGTAGAATGAACTTCATTGAATATATATGCTCTTTTTATCAGGTCTGTTCAATGAACTGTAGAAAGAACTTCATTATATATGCTCTTTATGGAACTTTGTCATCACAACTTTAAATCTGCCTACTTTTTAACCGCCGACTGAGAATATATTGCCAAGTGACAACTGGCTTCAATATATGTCTTTTGTTTAGAAAAATATCCACAGTTGTGACAGGAAAAATGGAAAATCAGTCTCTTTGTCTTCTGCAGTGTATACGGAAATTGTATTTTACTTAGGCAGCGAAACAAAATCACAGACTTTTAGGAATTATTTCCTTATTTACTTAATTCGGCATGGAGCTGGGTGATCAAAACAGTCTGTGAATTCAAATCGTATAGAAAACATGCACTAAAATCCTAAGACATTTGACAAAGGGCCCAGGAAATCATCTAAGATTCGGCATGGTGTAGAGAGAACCATAAAAGTATAATGACGACTTCTATATTTACATCGTAGATATATCTGGCTTCAGTTCTAAGACTAAATGTCACATCATTTATCCAAATGCGCCATCCTCTATTTAACCTGCACCACACTCGTGTGATTAGCTGCCACCAGATGTCATGTCCTTTGTTCGTGATTGTAATGATGAGAATGAGAAGATGGAGGTACTGGAAGCTGGGTCTAAACATTTTCCAGCGGCAGAGTTAAATTGTTTAGTTAGGGATAGAGTTTTATCTGCTTGGGTCACGTTTATATGAAAAGAACCTGCTCGCACTGGAATCCAAATTCGAGTTTTATAGGCAGAGAAAATGAGTTGCTTCAATGCCTTATCATGGGTGATAATGGTATTTATGGAAATGTCCTCATAGCTGACATTAAGCATGAATAAACTTCCAGAAGACGGGAGGCATTAAATAGCACAGAAAGTAGTCTTCGGTGTGTCTCGTTGCATAATGGCGACGTTTTTGCTTCTATATTGATGGGACATTCTTTAAAGCTAAAGGAAAACTGCATTAAAATAGTTCTTGAAAGATGCTGTATGAGAAGCACAACTTGTCTATATGTGGGGGACTTAAATATCAGTGGACGACTCCTTGGTTTATAGCAGGTGTCCTTGTTTTTATGTCTTTGGGACAGTCGAGCAAAAAGTATCAATTGGATACGAAAGAAAAGACCAGACAAAATGGAGTTTAAATTTGGAGAGAAAAATGTTTTAAACTGGCCTCTGGTTAATCACAGGAAGATCTTTCTTCCGCCATTGAATATCAAGCGAGGACTGATGAAATAATTTGTGAAAGGCTAGGACCATGATGGTGATTGTTGCAAATACTTAAACAGAAGATTTTTCGCATTGTCTTGTGAGTAGATTAAAGCTGATGTGTTTGACGAGTCACGTATAAGGCGAATATTCCAGAACGACCTTCCATGAAAATCGTTGGCTAATGAGTGATGAGCATGTAGATAGATTCCACTACGACATCTAGACCATAGTGAATCGGTATCAAAGCAGGGGAAATAGAAACCAGATAGCTGACTATGGTTGGTGTCTATAAAGAGACTGTCGCGAGGTAAATTATTCATGCAAAGAGGCAAACTTCTTGAGCAGCTGAAACTTCGGATTGAAAGAAAAATCAATAGTTAAGATGTGTTTGAGTAACATAATCGTAAAGCAGTAAAAATTACTATTTGGTTTGTCTTAGTTTCGTATTTCTGTTTTGCATTTAATGGCGACATTGACATTTTTTGATAACAAAAAAAGGTTGATATCATAGAATAGATATTCACTGATGTCATTTCTAAAAACAGGTCATAAAATTAGGCAAGAACAATTGTAAAAAGCAAGACCAGTAAATATTTTTCGAAATATAACACAGTGAAATTGATGAAAACTGATATATATATATATATATATATATACACACACACACACACACACACACACACACACACACACACACACACACATATATATATATATATATATATATATATATATATATATATATATATCAAGTATGTGGTGCAGTTCAATTTATATTACAATGAATCATTCATACAGAAAACAGATATAGAAGTTAATGATAAAATGGCGAGAATACATCTTCGCAAACAATTTACTAAGAGACATTAACCCCGACCCTGTACCAGTACCAGTACAAAAGAATTCTCCATTGCCATATAAGTACAAAACGCACAATTTTAAAATTTAAATAATTCGACCTCAGCGTTGCGGACGCGCGCTCAAAGAAATCTCTTACCAGTAACAATATCACATTTCTTAGAACAAATTTCGGACTATAAACTACTCTTTCGATGTCCTGTTATTACCTGGAATTATAAAACAACAAATATTTTCTTAGCTGATGATATCTGTAGGAACAGATGAAAGCTCGTAAATATATAAAAAAAGACCTTATTCAACTGAAATTTATAAACAGGGATCATAACATTCATTTACAGGTTTGGGGTTAATGTCTCTTAGTAAATTGTTTGCGAAGATATATTCTCGCCATTTTATCATTAACTTCTATATCTGTTTTCTGTATGAATGATTCATTGTAATATATATATATATATATATATATATATATATATATATATGGAATGTCTAAAATGTAAGCAATGGAACAGACAAAAATCAATAGGAATTTTGTGAAAGCTGTAAAAACAAAGCATTCAATATGTATGAAATAATTCTTATAAAATCAGAACAGCTTTGTTGCGCGCATGTGTATTTGACGTCAGAACAAAAATGACTGTCATCCTAGAACAGTGGACAAACAAAAAGTGGCAAGGTTTAATACGATTTTTGCATGCCAAATGCGAAATTCCAATTACAGGACGCAATTCCAGGACGTTTGGGCATATCTTTACAGCTTTTGGAATTGTATAGAGCTGAATCATATTACCCTGGAGACAAATATTGATTACATAACATGGAAACGTTCATTGACCCGGTTCGTCTTCCCCCCAAAATATTCAAATTTAAGTAAAGGTCAACGAGGAAACTGAAGGCAACTATGTCAGAGGATACACGATATTTGTTAGTTGTGGATTTCCTATAGCATTATCATTACCATTAATGCAGTCAGATAATCTGAAGAAGACATCTCGGGAATATAAATTAAATGCGGTGATTGAGCAGAAACGTCATAAGAGCAACTCTCTTGGCCGATAAGCCATGTGTGGGTTGCTGATGTTACATAGTTGGCAAACGTCCTGGCCTCTAGTGATAGAAGGCTTCCGCGCAGACTGTACAGTGTTGAACAAAATCATAACAGGAAGAGGATAACATAGCATATTTGAGTGAAAGTTTTAATAATTTGAAGCAAAGTGTTGTGGGGCAGACCCCTTTTTCACAAGATGGACTCGTCCAAAGTATAATTATACTGACAGAGAGAATACCTGCAGGTTGAGATACGTTGAGTCAGTGTGAGAGATACGGAGACAGTACACAGGGTGTTGACAGAGAGTTATACGAGAGTTCAGAGAGAGAGATAATTACGGCTTCACTTACAGAGACTTGTACATATACTTTCGAGTAAACCGCATTCCTGGACTACTAATCTTCACTTCAAGTCTGTATTCTTACGTTTAATACACTTATTTTTCTATCTCAATTACTGGCGTTGTTTATTTATTTGTGCAGGATTCCATTCCCGGAATCCACAACACATTTAACCATGATAAAAACCTATATAAACATCCTGGACTCTAGTGAAAAAAGGTTACCACTCAGACTGTCCAATGTTGAACAATATCATAACAGGAAGAGGATAACATAGTATATTTGAATGAAAGTTTTAATAATTTTAAGCAAGCCAAAATTCAAATTTAATAAAACAATACATTTTCAGTCAATAAAAGATTTGTATCGAACTAATTGGGTTTAAATTCAAACTTCTAAAATTCGGTCAAAAACATTGACATAAGTTGCTATGGTTTTAATTGAAACTCCTTTATTATAGTTATGGATCAGTCAGTCGTCCATAAAACAAACACATTTTATATAAAAAAATCCATCCGTCAGTAGAGCCAGAGTAGAGTCTGTTCGTTAGACTCTCCAAGCCATAGACACGCTCTTTCACACACGTTCATACAAACCGATATATATTCTCCCAACGAATACAGAGATAGTTCAATGAAAGTGTATATATTTTCCACTTTGTAACCTACCCACATCTACCTATATACATCTACTCAAAGAAAATTACCGTAATTTCTTCTTCAATGAAAAATAAGCATTTCATTTCGCACCGCCTTCAAATTACGATTTCAATAAAAAAAAACTATAGTTTCCATCATTTTCTTTTCATTCACTTATCAGAAGGTTATTTGTGGAAATTAATTCATCTGGAGACAGAAATAAATGATTTCCAAGTCTACCAGAAGAGCATGGCTTCAAAATAGCATAATTAAAGATATCCATATAATGTATCATATACAATTAATCTAAAGTGTAAAATCATATTGGTCTTTGATGTTTGTCGGGAATTCAGGTGATGACTATATCGTTTTTGACACTATAGTGAGGTCTGTGTTTGTGTTGGTTGTCGTATGTCTGTGTAGACAGAAAACGTTGAATACCATTTGACACCTATCTCGTTTTAATTCTTAATGTCTCTTGTGAAATATTTAACGGCACTGAAAATTGGAAATTTCCATTGCTTTAAAATTACTATCAAGGTATTTCGATCCATTTTTCGGATAAAAAGGAAAGTTTTTTTCCCTCTTCATTTGTAAGTCGGGAGTATCTGTGTTCAGATTATGTTGCAACTACAGAAAGGGAATTTCTGTTAAAATAAGAGACATATATATGTGCGATCATATTTCCGTTAAGCGGTGAAAACGATGAACGGCCCAGGTAAGAATTTGACGATTCATTTCTTTTGTAAAAAAAATTAAAAAACTAAAATAAAATGAAATGATGCATAATTGCTAACAGTAGGAACGTGAAATGAGAAGGCAGAGAAACCAAAAAAAAAAATCAGAAAAAATTTCAAAAAACGAAAAGAGACGGGAAATGAAAGACGAAATCAGTAACCTGAAAAAAATAATCAAATAACCTTTGCACCACATACTGACGCGTACACATATGTATATCTAGACAGATTCAGGTAAATCAAAATATATCATTAAAATTCATACACACATAGAAATATTGGCCCATATATATCTATATCTATCTATCTATCTATCTATCTATCTATAT
>OZ038489.1:112838903-112848903 GCA_964036315.1 Acanthosepion esculentum | reverse complement strand
GTGTGGCTCTATAAAATATATACATATATATATATATATATATATATATATATATATATATTATAGAGGCACACACAGATATATATATATTTGACTCTAGAAAAAAATATATGTATATTATAGAAGCACAGACACACACACACACACATATATATATATATATGTGTGTGTATATGTGCCTCTATAATATATATATATATATATATATATATATATATATATATGTGTGTATGTGTGTGTGCGTGTGGCTCTATAAAATATATACATATATATATATATATATATATATATATATATATATATATATATATATGCTTCTTTTTTGCGTAAGCGCGCCATGAATTAAAGAAAGTTTTTTGACTTATTTGGTTTATCTAATGGAGGCGTCTTCCATGTGATAAGCACACTTCTTTGGATTGAATCGCGATCAAAGTGAATAAAAGGTGACGGGAAATTAAGTTATCTTATTCTGTCAAGTAATTGACTTATCTAATGAAATGAAATAAAAAAAGCACGTGACATGTAGGCAGAAATGTGCCCCGGTTACGACTGGCACGCACTCATTGTTTCTTTAATGTTTTGTATAAGTTGTTTAATGTCAGATGATCTTCACAATATTACGCGTGATGCACTGAGTTCTTGATGACTTCGAGGAAAGAAGGTAGAAGTCGAGTGATTGGCTTATGACCTCAATGCCTACTTGGCAAAATATCCTCAAAGTGTGGTTGCCGTTAGAGATTTAAAGAGCCTCCAGGATTTGTAATCATTTTCTTTTGCCCTTAAAGTGAAAATAACGATGGTATAATCGACTAGAATCTGGCGAAACTTAAAAGATATTGTTTGTGTTGTCCAGCATGACAACTGGCATGGAAAATTTACAGGTCAATTATCTCGAGAAAGGTTTATGATATGACGATTCTAAATTGATGCTTTCCTTTAAAATTATCGACAGTCACACAGTATGGTAATGAACAAAGGAATTAACACACAGTTGTAAGTCTGTTCATTATCTATCTATCTATCTATCTATCTATCTATGTCTACTCATTACATATATATATATATATATATATATCAGTCGGATTATTTATCCATCTCTCTCTATCTCGTTCGCTCTCTCTCTGTATATATATATATATATATATATATATATATATATATATATATATATATATATATATTCTAATTTTAACAGTTAAAATATAATCCTTGAAAATGCCAAAAATGTATAGCCGAAATCGCTCGGATAAAAAGAACATTCTGACAGTTTTTATATAATTTATTATCTGAAAAGAAAAAATCTATCTATCTATCTATCTATCTATCTATCTATCTATCTATCTATCTGTGTCAGTATATTCATTATCCATTTATCTATCTGTTTGAGTCATTCTGGTCATTATCTATCTATCTATCTATCTATCTATCTATATATATATATATGTATATATTTGATAATGTGTATTTGTATTCAATATCTATCTATCTATCTATCTATGTATTTGTATCTTTATGTTTATTATCTGTGTCAGTCTGATCACTTTCCATTTTCCATCTATCTATCTATCTATCTATATGTATATATATATATATATACATATATAGATATATGTATCAGTATATTTATTTTGCATCAATCTTTCTGGTCATTATCTCTCTGTCTATGTATCTCTCTCTCTCTCTCTCTCTCTCTCTCTATATATATATATATATATATATATATATATATATATATATATATATAATTTTGGTAGCAATCCCTCATTCATAAATGTTTCATTAAAGAACACTAACAAGATACGGCGATTAAGCTTTTTATTTACTTTGTCTTTCGTTCGAATATGTATTTTCTTTTGTCGACACGGAATGTGTAGTAACTGTCCCGATGTTCTGTGATTTTATTTTTTAATTTTAACTGGGTGCATGCATTGTGTGTATGTTTGTAGAGTTATAGGGATGTTTTATTTTCTGAATACAGTTAGCGCATTTTGGCCGTGTTCGTTTGTTAATATTAATGTGTGTTGACATTTTTATTTCCATTATGAAGTCTTCCGTTATTTTTAATCCTTTTTTTACAGATGGCTGAGCTTATTATGCTTGTATTTTCTTCGGATGGATTCTGATAAGGTGGTGTGTGTGTGTGTGTGTGTGTGTGTGTGTGTGTGTGTGTGTGTGTGTGTGTGTGTGTGTGTGTGTGTTTAAATATTTTCTAATTGATCTGTATTTCAATATTTTGTAGTAGATCATTAATTTGATATTTTGTTCCGGTCAACTGTGTTAGCATATTTCATTATGGTATTTCTAAATGAAGATTTTTTCTTTGTAGTCAACATGTATTTTTCTTTTGTAGTAAATATGTTAATTTTTAATGTGTCTTCACTGTGGTTATTATTTACTTGAGAAAGAAATAGTCTAATTTTCTGGTCGATAAAGTGGTTAGGGAAGCCATTGTTTACTAGTATTTGTTTTGCTTTGTTGAGTTCTTGAAGGAAAAGCAGACGAGAGATTGAATTGTAGTATGATCTGCTATTTTGTATCTGAGTGGGCATTCACTTTTAAAGTTAAGGTGGCAAGAATTTCTGCTAGTGGGTTGTTTATACAATAACGTGGTAAAAGTGTTCTTATTGTATTCTACGAGAACGTCTAAGAATGGGAGTTTATTTTTTTTACTAATTTCGAAGGTAAAGTTAACGATATAATGTTTTTCAAAAGTGGTTTTGACAGTATCTATTTCTTTTCTGTTTTTCGCTAAAATAAATATATCGTCTACGTAGCGGACAGATATTTTAGGTTTACATACCTGTTTAAATATCATTCTTCTATATAGGATATGCAATAATTGGAGAAGCCCGGGGAGAACGGATTTCCCATAGTAACGCCAATTGTTTGGATTCAGATGTTGCCATTATGGTAATCGAATTTTACTTTTGTCGTGAATGCCTGCAATATATTTTTGAGTTTATATGGTTTCATGGATTATATATATTAAATATATTGCAGGCAATACGACCAAAGTACAATTCGATGTCAATGGTTTGATCGGCGGGGACGTTTTTGAATACATTTTTGACGCAAAGTGAGGGCATGCTACCTTTGATACTAGTAGAAAATACAAATATAATAACCTCATCCACATATGAAAAGAGATTAAAAGTAATGAAAGCCTTAATTATAAAAAGAGAAAAAAGCCAAAACTCAATAATAGACACTATGAACACGGTCACAATATGCTGACAGTGTTCGGAAAATAATCCATCCCTATGACTCGAGAAACATACGCACAACACATACACCCAGTTAAAAATAAAAAAAATAAAACCATTCTTGATAATGTCGAAAGTATAGTGGAAAGCGCTCGGAATTCCAGAAAATATAGACATTTTCTAAACAGCCTGTGCACAGAAAAGAAAAACAGTAGAGCTTGTTTGTTGTCTTTAATGAAACATATATATATATATATATATATATATATATATATATATATATATATATATATATATATATATATATATATATATATATATATAATTAAGTAATTCATCGAGTCTGAAACCTCAACAGAATGCAGAAAGCACTGGACGGCCGTTTCGTCCTATATTTGGGACTCATCAGCAGTGCGCATCCACTACCGAGAATTGAAACGTTGAACAGTTGGTATAACGTTTGCTTGATAACCTAACTGTCAGGGTTTCAATTCTCGGTAGTGGATGCGCACTGCTGATGAGTCTCAAACATAGGAAGAAACGGCCGTCCACTGCTTTCTGCATTCTGTTGAGTTTTCAGACTCGATGAATTACTTAATTATAATTATCAAATCCTCCTAATAATTTCTATCATATATATATATATATATATATATATATATATATATATATATATATATATATATATATATATATATATCCCTTATTTGCGATCTACATTATGATTGTATTCTAGTTTATTGTATAAGTGCAGGGTAGCTACTAATAGAGGCATCTCTCACTATTCACATCTTTAGTGAAATATTAAGTGCATTTAAAATAAATTTCTCATCTCAGAACAAGTAACCCTTTCCATATAATCTTTAGTTTTGAAACACATAACATTATGAAAGTGCCTGTAAACAATCATTAGTTAATGATGGAGACGAATTGTTTTTAATCCCATTTGCCGATAACTTTGCAGTAATGTCTGTGACATGACAACGTTTCTTTCCACCTTCTTTGAATTGTATGAAATTGATTCTCGTTTTAGACACTATGCAAAACACCAATCTTGTCCGATGTGACACGCACCCGTGAAAGAAAAACGCATTCTTTGACCGCGTAAATTCTGGCACTCAGCGCAGAAGCGTAGAACTGTTAACCAGATATCTTTTCAATTCTTGTCAAGGTTGAATATGGTGGTAACAGATTTCCTTTCATTATCTTGATATATATGTTAAGTAGATGAAGATTGTTTTATGAAATTTGGTACATAGGAAAATTGCAGTGTACATGTAAGCGTTTATTAAATACATGTACGTTACCGGTGTCCGTGAGTTCAATCACATGTCTGGTAATGAAACCAATATATTTATTTTAGGGAAACGGGAAATCGTTGGATGACGTGGGGTATTTTTCAGTGCGTTCACGTCTCAACCGAATGTGACACAACTTCAGATTAAATAGATGTAATAGCAATACCTTTGGAAAATTGCTCATGCCCCCTTAGCACTTCCCCCTTTGAGGACACGTCTGATAACAAGCCACAAAAATCACGAAAAGAAAAATTGATATCGTGAAGGATTCTTTGGGTTTGGTTTGGTTTGGTTTGTTTTACGGCATACCAACCTCAATGGGTCATTTAATGCCGACAACTTTTTTTTGCTAATATTTTTGTTTTGTCAGAAGTCTATTTCTGTTACTATTTTTTCCCTCAAAAATGTATAGCTGGGAATAAATTTTTTTTCCAAAAACCTATTGTTGATAATAGTTTCTTTTTTTTTCCAAAACGTATTGCTGGTAATATTTTATAATGCTTTTTACCTCAGTTTCGGGGTTAACTATTTGCCTATAGCTGGGACCCTAACAGGTGATACTACCCCGAATCAGGGTGGACCTAGGAACACCAGCAATTAAGAGGTGGTTTCACGCTCCTCAAAATCTCCTGACCAGAGGCTTCTTGTTGGCCGTAGTTTATCGTCTTACTTACGACGCGGATGCAGTTTATCGTCATAAACAGGACGGGATTCTTTGGGGTTGAGATTAATATTATATTCAATTTCCTTGATCGAAGCGAACTTCAATACAAGATAAGCACCTAAATTAACTAAGAAGTTATATTCTTGAAGAGGATCAATCAAATATGAAACTTATTGCGTACCTTGCTTAAAGATTTCTGTTTGAAATTCTGTTTTTTCCAAATAATTTTGTAGCATACAATATCTGGAAACGTTGAGACTGTAAGTAGATAAGCCTTTTAATTTTATTATAGGACCGCTTTTAATATTAGTTATATAAAATTGGAATAAAACGTGGATAATAACGATATGTGAAATTCTGAACTATGTTTTTGGAAACTCTCAATGGACATAGAGAATATAAAGAAGTGATACAAGTTTTTTTGCGTTTTTTTTTCTGATTGAAAATGAGTAAAAAACATAGAACAATCAGGTTCATGTTTCTCAGTAAATCTAATTCAAAAGAAATTCTGTCATAATCCATTTAACTTGTAGGATAACATTTTTTGGTGACTGGGTTGAAGGAGAAAAGAAAACATGGCGTTGCAATTGTAAAACACAAATCATCCGATATTGTAATAGACAATATCTCGCTGTAGAAAAAGTTGTAAATATCTGTCAGTATACTAGCCGTTTTCTTATCAGGAAATATTCGGAATTCATTGAAACGAAGAGACAGTGCTACTTTCACTTGAACTTTATACAATCTTTCTATTAAAATAATATTTCTAAGAACGTAAGGTTCAGAAATCCACAGTTATCGATCTTTCTGTTATTGATGAGGCATTTATAATTAAGCTTTAGTTTGAAGTAGTGTGGAACGTCTACACTTTGATTATGACAATATCTTCTCCTTGAGTTGTGTGTGCCAACCATTTTGTTTCTGGCTGTTATTGAATGACTTCACGTTATGCGTCCTATATTCTTATGACTTATAACACCATTCACTGAGGTTCTAAAATGAAGGGGACTTTGTTACAGAACAGGTTTTCACTGGTTGTGAGACATTTTAACCATAGACCTGAGAAAGCGGTGTATAGAGCTGACAGTTGAGGAATTACTAAATGAGTTTGGCATATGGCACGACATTTATATGAAAGCCTTGATCTGATGAGACTATTAATATGTATGTCTTGATCTGACGAGACTATTAATATGTACGTCTTGATCTTATGAGACTGTTAATAGGAATGTCTTGATCTGAGGAGACTATGGATATGAATGTCTTGATCTGATGACACTATTAATATTTATATCTTTATCTGAGGAGACTATGTATATGGATGTCTTGATCTGAGAAGACTATTAATATGAATGTCTTGATCTGATGAGACTATTAATATGTATGTCTTGATCTGATGAGACAATATATATGTCTTGATTTGAGGAGACTATTAATATATATGTCTGGATCTGAGGAATCTATTAATATGTATGTCTTGATCGGAGAAGATTATTACTTTATATGTATAGAACTGAGGAGACTATTAATATGAATGTCATCATCTGACGAGACTATTAATATTTATATATTGGTCTGATGAGATTATTAATATATATATCTTGATCTGTTGAGACTATTAATATGCATGTCTTGATCTGATGAGACTATTAATATATACGTCTTGTCTTTGGAGACTATTAATATGTATGTCTTGATCTGATGAGAGTATTAATATATATGTCTTGATCTGAGGAAACTATTAATATGTAAGTCTTGATCTCAAGACACTATCAACATGTATGTCTTTATGTGAGGAGACTTATATTATGTATATCTTGATGTGAGGAGACTATTAATATGTATATCTTGATCTGGGGAGGCTACTAAAATGCACGTCTTCATTTGAAATGAGTTAATATGAAAGTCTTGAACTGAAGATACTATAAATAGGTATGTCTTTAACTGACGAGTTTATTAATATGTATATCTTAATTTGAACACACTATTAATATGTATGTCATTATCCAATGAAACTATTAATGTGTATGTATTAATCTGAGGAGACTTTTAATATGAATGTCTTGAACTGAGGAAACTATTAATATGTATGTCTTTATCTGACTATTATTATGTATATCCTTATATGATGAGACTATTAATATGTATGTCTTGATCTGACGAAACTATTAATATGTACATCTTGATCTGATGAGACTATTAATATGTATGTCTTGATCTAAGGAAAACTATTAATATGTATTTTATCTGACGAGACAATGAATATGAATGTGATCCTCCGACCTGACTATTAATATTTATATCTTTATCTGACGAGATTATTAATATGAATGTCTTGATCTGACGTGGCTATTAAAGAACGTGTTTTATATTCATGTTTTGGATTTTAACAATATTAGTAGCAATCTGTTGAATATTATCCTACAAATTTTGTCCAGATGTGTAGAAATAAGTGTGGTACAAACAGTACCATATTCCAAACGTTTCAACGAAAAACAAGGCAACATTTCATTTGTTTTTTTAACCTGGCTGTACAAAACATAAATATATATATATATATATATAGAAAATTAATAAAATACACCACTTAAGGTCTTTGAAAGTATACCGTCAACAAAAATGAGTTACAAATGTAACTCTAAGATTGATTTGTTTTTTACGTTTTATCAACACTTTGAAGGTTATTTAAAACCAGGAATTATCTTTTAGATTGTAATAATCTCTTGAAATAATAATGGTTTAATGTTACATATCTTACCAATTAAAACCATAACTACGGGGAAACGAGGTAGATTTATACCTTTCCCAATGAGATTTGTTCGTAAGTGAATATAACAGATCCAACGGGAATTGAAATTCGGCTCTCCGATTGACAATTCTGAGCAATTATCTATTTACACCAACCGCACACCCAAGCTTACAGTATCTGGTATTCCCAAGTGGTTATCCTTCGAGGTACAGACTAGACTCAACTTTAGGTTAACTTTGGTGATCGTACGCGAAACGGTGTTTATCTTCATATGATGGTAAGCGATAACTAGATGATTATATAATCAATGTGTCGATTCCAACACTACCAAAAACAAAGAGGAGAGACTTGCCAATACTACAAAGAGATATGCTATTTTGTTTACTTGTGAAGTTTAATTTCCTGAAAAATAAAGTTGATTTAATGAAAAAACATTTCAAACACTATCTTTTTGTTTAATGAATTCTGCTAAATGCAACAGTAAGGATTTCAGACACATTAATGAATACAGAAATGCCACACCCACTACATAAATGGCATATCTGGTAACTAGTGAGGCAGAAATATGTATATCCTAAAAAAATAAAACACCAACTAAAATGATATCCTGAGCTAGAGTAAAACAATATAAAGTAACACATAAATATTATAGTAATATTATAGTAACTCATAAGTATTATATTAATATCATATTAATATTATATTAATATTATAGTAACTCATAAATATTATCTTAATATTATAGTAACTCATAAATATCATATTAATAATATATCAATTTTATATTGATATTTTAGTAACTCATAAATATTATATTAATATTATAGTAACTCATAAATATTATATTAATATTATATTAATTTTATATTGATATTTTAGTAACTCATAAATATTATATTAATATTATAGTAACTCATAAATATTATATTAATATTATATTCATTTTATATTGATATTTTAGTAACTCATAAATATTATATTAATATTATAGTAACTCATAAATATTATATTGATATTTTAGTAACTCATAAATATTATATTAATATTATAGTAACTCATAAATATTATATTAATATTATATTAATTTTATATTGATATTTTAGTAACTCATAAATATTTTATTAATATTATATTAAGTTTATATTAATATTATAGTAACTCATAAATAATACTGTAGATTTATTCAAGGCTCAACAACTCAACAAATTTGTTGTTGTTGTTGCTGTTGCTGCTGTTCTTCTTCTTCTTCTTCTTCTTCTTCTTCTTATTATTATTATTATTATTATTATTATTATTATTATTCCTTTTTTCGTATTTCTTTCCTCGGCCTTATATACCAAGATACACACGCGCGCACAAACACACACACACACACACACACACACACACACACACACACACACACACATATATGTATATATATATATATATATATATATATATATATATATATATATATATATATATATATATATATATATATACATACATATATATATATGTATATATATGTATGTATATATATATATAAGGGAAAGAACAGTTGGAGTAAGAATCAACAGTTCGCAGCATTTACATTTTTTTTTAAATGTGCTCAATACAAAGTAGAGGAAAATATTATTATAATATTTTATTATAATAGATTACAATAAAAACATTTTACATCGCTACACAGAACCTTTCGTGTTTCAGAACTATAATGGTTCCTCTTCGGGCGACGGTAGATAACATGATCATCTTGAACATTTGAAAACTAATCTCTACGTTCTTTCTGAAGTTAAAAGGGGAACATAAGGTCAGAATTAATAATATACTTGTGGGTATGTCTAGATTAACCAGTTAAAACTCAGATGTAAGATAAAATATAAAATAAAGAAAAGAATTTTCTCAATTTAATTGAGAAACTCTTTGCCAGCAATAATCCTCTTAGTAAAATATTGTTTTATAAAAATAAACTTAAGTTATAGCTGTACAGATAATCTGGAAAAAAAATTGAAAAACATAAAAATTAAAGTTTAAATTAACACTTAAAAAAAGTAACAATCACCATTCCAAAACAGCAAACAATAATGATACAATTTTGTGT
>OZ038489.1:112796403-112833903 GCA_964036315.1 Acanthosepion esculentum | reverse complement strand
TGAATAATGTAAATAGCGTACCATCATTTTTATGTCAGCCAACTGAAATATAAAATTATATTATGTAGGGGTGACAAGACTTTCGGAACCCCTGTGCAATCTTCAAATACTTCAATGCAAAATTAATCGGCATATTATGTTTTCTGCACTAACAAAGTCTCATTATCTTACGTTCTCAGTAACCACTTACGTCTTAGTGGCTTTATCGCCTGGCATGTTGTGAAATGATAGAAATGAATTAAACGGTTGAAAAAAAAAGTATGAACTCTCAATAAGATTCCAACACACGATCTTTTTTGCCTTGATGCATGCCTGTCTGAAGGCACTCATTACTTTAAATGAATAAAGTACAATAAATCATCGGTTTTGAGGATAACAAATGCATTGAAAAAGGAAAAAGGATGTCGAATTAACATGTCCATGAATAACATGTGTACTGGATCTTTTGTATTTAATATTGTTCATTATTTATTCAAATAGTTACTATCATACAGTCTGTGTCGTGTCACCACAGATCATCTGGTCCAATTCAGGGACATTAAAAGTCTATCTACGATGTATGAGAGACTGACCAGCTCTTCCTTGTTGTTGTTTATATATAAATCTTCACAAATATTTCTTTTCTCACACAAATAACAAGGGACGTTGTTTGGAGACAACAGAAGAAACCATGGCCAGAATTATATGTGTATAACACAGTAGAAACTCCGTTCTAGGTGGGAAAACAAATAAAGATACTCTTGATGAATAGTAAGTGATGTTGGAAGAGAATTTACAAGAAGAACATTATTTGAAGTTTTACCATCTTCCGGGTGTTACAGCAAAATTGTCCAATTGTTAGATTAAGCTTGAACCGATGTATATTAGAAATTACGAAAAATATCTTAAGGGAATTATCTGAGGTTTTAATAACACTATTGATAATTAATAACAATAATTAATAACACAATTTTAATAAAACTATTGGACTCTACTTTGAGTAATAAAAAATTATAGCTACTATGGACAGTACTTATAAATTTATTACTCAAAGTAGAGTCCAATAGTGTTATTAAAACCTCAGATAATTCCCTTGAGATATTTTTAGTAATTTCTAATATACAACGGTTCAAGCTTAATCTAACAATTGGACAATTTTGCTATAACAGAAAAAAACGTGATGAAATCGACCATAAACGAAAATGACATGTTCATCATTAATTAATCATAGTTAAGGCTCGGAAGCTCATAAAGGATTCAAATAAACTTCAAATATATATATATATATATATATATATATATATATATATATATATATATATATATATATATATAGAGAGAGAGAGAGAGAGAGAGAGAGAGAGAGAGAGGGAGAGAGAGAAAGAGAGACAGAGACAGAGAGAGAGAGACACAGAGACAGAGAGATGAGTGTGTGTTTCGATCTATCTATCTATATATATATATATATATATATATATATATATATATATATATATATTTATAAATATAAAAGTGAACATAGAAGCCAACACTTAGAGGTGACAGTCTGTTTCATGCTAGTGCAATCGTTGTTGCCTGATGATTGCACTAGCATGAAACAGACTGTCGACTCTAAGTGTTGACTTCTATGTTCACTTTTATATTTACACACGCTCTATCTCTGATATTGAGCACTTTATCCCAAAAATATAGCGCACTTTAAGACTATATTTCTTCATCTATCTATCTATCTATCTATCTATCTCTATATATATATATATATATATATATATATATATATATATATATATATATATTCCAGGATCATTTTCAAACTTATTCAAGATGATCTTCGCCCTCTCTAAACTTCTAACTTTCGGTCTTGGAGTAAAAAGTTGTCTCACAGGTTTCACTTAGGATTTTATTTTCAATTCTTTTTTTCACTGTTCTTTGGACAGTCATATCTGAAATTCCTCTCTCGCGTACCAAACATCTTATGGGTTGATTTGAGTCTTTTCTAATTGATTTCTTTTGCTTTAAGTTGAAATATTGATCCCACTTTCTGTTTTGACCTCCTGATCCAGTTTTCATCTCGACTGTCTCTTCTTTTTTAAACTTATTCACCATTCCTTGATGTTTCTTGAATGGAATTTGAAGATGAAAGTCAGTGTATGTATGTTTGTACCATTACTGAAGGCTTCTATGATCTTTTCCTCCCACCATTGCTTAGTTGTGAAGACAGTGGCTCTGCTACAAAACAATTTTAACCTGTTTTTTTTTAGATGAATAACTCAAAGGGTTTAACATTGATTGATACAACAAATGATAGCAAGATAGCTAAGCATCTTATCTAAAACCTGGGAAAAATTGAATTACTTTAGTGTTATTTTAGATATTAAACATTTTGTGGTATGGACAATTATGCCGTTACACGATTTGGACAATTTTGCTGTTACACACAAATTCAAATAGAAAGTCAGTAGTGAAGCCATATCTCTATTGGAAAGAACAATAATAGGTACTGGACTCGAGAAAATATTTTGATGATAAATTGTTTTAACAGAAACATTTTATAACTGTCAAAAGAAAATAACACTGTCTGTTCGATCAATGAATACTGATTTTTTCCTGAGAAGGAAACATCAAATATTAACTTTGCCATTAGAGATGAGGAGAACAGATGCACGAATTTTGATCTCAGCCCAATGATATTACCAGCGCCATAGATTCAGAGAGTTGCCCGGGATGTCATTCAACAGAATTTTTCTATCGTCTTGAGTAAAATGTCGGTAGATTTTTTTCCAGATAAAAATAAGCTTTCAATTGAATACAGGAAAGTCATTTTTTCCAGGTAATACATTTCGATCTATGGAAAAACTGGTCACAGATCGCAGTTAGTTATTAATGAAAAAAAAAATTCCAATCTACAAAATGGGCAGGAATGAATGATCTTACTTATTTCTTGTCGTACAAAAATCTATCTCAGATGTAATAAAATATCTATTAATGCCACTTGGACAAAATAATACTTTCGACGATGACATCAGTCTAACACCTGCAAAACATCATATTTCCTGTGTAATAAATGACAACTTGCGTTACTCTTTAGGATTGTGTGACAGATTAAAAGTAAACGCAGCTACAACTTATAATTTGTTGGAAACTAGAATAAAGTATCAGAATAGAAGCTTGCATATAAAATGGTATAGGAAATCTAATTCCCTGAATAATATAGCAGAATTGGCCATGAACATGATGGTATATATAATACCAAATAATATATATATATATATATATATATATATATATATATATATATATATATAAGTCTGTACCTGATGCGGTTGCATCTAGGATGAAACGGACTCTAAGTGTTGACTTCAACGTTCACTTTTATATTTACACACGCTCTATCTCTGATATTGAGCACTTTATCTCATAAATATAGCACACCTTAAGACTATATATATATATATGCTATATTTATGAGATAAAGTTCTCAATATCAGAGATAGAGTGTATGTGATGTGTGTATATATATATATATATATATATATATATATATATATATATATATATATATATATATATATATAAATAAACTTAGTGAACGTTGTGTAATGAATAGGGTTCCAATTGCATTTGTATCGTTATATTCACTTTCGTGTAAATAATGCTCTTGAGCGAATCCGTACCCTATTCCGCCGCTTATGGGTTGAAGCATAAGACTGAGATTTCCATCTTTGTTTCACATGAATCTTAACGTCGATGGTATAGCAAATCGATCCTGTGAATTCTTCTTTCGACGGAAACCACCGTACCACTGAGTAGCCTGTATAAACTGTAATTCCTTGAGATATGAGCGTACCGACATATGAAGTCTTTGAGATAAGAGACAGTGTTCCGACGATATTTTGCCTTCAGATACGAGCAGAGTTTCAGTTAAGCATTTGTAAATTGACGTAGCGAACGACCAGCTTAGAGAGTATTTCAAGTATCGAGAGTATCTCAATTTGTTTTTCTCTTTTATTTTATTGTCTATAAACTGCATTTCGTGTTTATTCACACATTGTCCCTTGTAAGTAACCCCAAAATGCAAAAATAGCGGTGAATTTTAGGAAAGTAATGGAGATTTTTAGGAAACTTGGAATGGATATGAAATATCCCCATTAATTTCAGTGGGGAACATTGATTTGAGATACGAGTGTCTAGAGTTAAAACATTATACACAAAAAAAATTATTTGTGCGTCCGTGGCTGTTTGAGTTTTTACTGAAAGTTTCTCAACTGAATTCATTACCAAAAAAACAACCATAACCATGTCACTAAAAAACAAACAAAAAAAACAACAAAAGAAAAACAACAATAAATAAAACAGTCAACACTCAACGACGGTGGTGGTGGGGGGTTACGTTCTTTATTAAAAAAAAGTATTCTAACAACCAGCGTTTCCTATGCATACACCTAATATTTTTTACCTCTTTGGCCACTATATCCTGACGATCCGTGTAGGTGAAACCTAGACATGTTTACCTATATATATATAGAGAGAGAGAGTCTCACTGGAAAAGATATCTAGATGACTGTTACATTCCGCGCAATGAAAATCATGATAAACTAAGGGCATTTCAAACATTTAGTAATATTATAAACCATTGTATCTAATAAATTGTGCCCTTTGCCGTGCTGATGTTGCTACATGCCTTACTTCTTGCCTATCTCACACTGCGAATTTTTTCTAAGCTCTATACTAAACATTAAATCTGTTACGAAAAAAGAACTAAACAAAATGAACACAAAACGATCAGCTTTAAAAAAGGACTCGTAACTGGAAAAACCGAATGAAAAAAGAATGTTAACAACAAATACTTTTTCACACCCAACCCAGTTCTGCGGAATCAGAATCAACGTTGAGTTTTAGCAAGCAAATGAGCCAATTGGAGAAAAGTGCCATGCAGATTTAAATTTTTCCCACTTTTGACGAATGCAGCTATCGATTTTTTTTGCATTCTAGCATGCTAGTTAACATTCGTGTCAGTCAGCTGTTGGCTCTCACGCTAGCCAATAGAATCTTCCTGCCTATTCGTGGCAGCCAGCTATAGGCTCTCACTCTGGCCAGTAGAAAATGGCCGCAAACTACATGAGAACTGCCGTAGAAGCATGAAAAAATCGATTATTTCCACTATCGATGGGAGTTGGGAAATGCAAAGTCGGACTCAGCCTTTGCGCTAACTTGGAGCATGTGCATCTAAATTTTGGTGCAAATCCGTCGAGAATTGCGGCCGTGCATTCGTTACACACACAAACACACACACACATCCTGCCTCATATATATATATATATATATATATATATATATATATATATATATATATATATATATATATATATGTGTGTGTGTGTGTGTGTGTTTCGTCCTCTATCTGACTTTATCAAGGCTAATCTTTCATTTTATCTTCATTCCTATTGACCTTTTACTTTTATCTCGAATTTATGCACAAATCAATCTTTGGATATGCTTTTTAATCCGACATTATTTCTTATTAATATGAAGTTTATTTTAAGTTGGTGAATGTCTTTCAGTTTTACCCGTTTTTATTTTATTAAACAGTGAAATTAATAAGAAACGTTATAGATGGAGATTGGGATACGATGGCAATCATTAACTTGTATCTTATTTTCTATCAGATTCGGAGGCATAATCGTTTTTCAATAGATAACCTAAGAGTCAATTCATGTAATGCGATGGTTAATAAATTGAGCTGATGAGAAATAAAGCTAAAAATGAATCGAACCGAATGTTGATAAGGGCAATTTCAATACACACACACACACACACACACACACATACATATATATATATATATATATATATATATATATATATATATATATATATATATATATGAAGAAATATAGTCTTAAAGTGTGCTATATTTATGGGATAAAGTGCTCACTATCACGATTGCACTAGCATGAAACAGACTGTCGCCTCTAAGTGTTGACTTCTATGTTCACTTTATATATATATATATATATATATATATATATATATATATATATATATATATATATATATATATATATATATATATATATCAGTATAGGATTACTGTATAGGGAACAAATTCCAATAACCAAAAAGTACTATTCTTAAAAGAGTACTCAATACAGAGTAGAGCAAATATAATAATTTATTCGAAAATTATAACATTATTAATTATTTTCCCCATGGTACAATACATGCTAGACACCTCCATCAGTTTACGATTAATATGTGGTCTGGAATTGTTGATGCCTGTCTGGTTGGCCCATATAGTTTCCCTGTACGTCTTATAGGAACTGTCTACAGGGACTTTATTTCTATGTCCCTGCTAATATGAAGATTGTGCTTTATGCATGTGGTCCTTCTGCACATATTTGTCTCATTGAAATATGGATCTGGGGGGGGAGACGAAAAGTTTCATGGCCTGCACATTCACCGAAATAAATCCTTTGCATTTTTATCTGTGTGGCCAAGTAAAACAATTGTTTTATGCAGCAGACTTAATAATGCATAGACGCTTCATCAACGTGTCAGGGGGGCCTGCGAAACAATTCAACAACGTGTGAGGTTATTTGAAATGGTCCTCGTGTTAGTGATCCGACGGGTGCATGCGTGCGTAGAAGCAAACGGAGGAGATTTTGAACATTTGTTATGAGTTGCTATGTTGAGGTGCAACGATGGCCTTTTGAAAATATTTTTATATGCATTTTTTACATTGCTTTGTGTCAGAAATCAGCCTACAAATTTTGTAATAGTATTTGGATTGTTTCTTGGAAATTACCTTCATCATCGTCTACAATAAACTAATAAGTCAAAAATGTGGGATTTGCGGAAATATGTTTATATGGACTTTTATCTCTGATTTGTCGTGGGCAACTTGCCACCAAAGTTTGTAGACACACCATATATATATATATATATATATATATATATATATATATATATATATATATATATATATATAATTTTTAAGGAGGATTTGATAATTATAATTAAGTAATTCATTGAATCTGAAAGAAACCTCAACAGAATGCAGAAAGTACTGGACGGTTGTTTCGTCCTATATTTGGGACTACATCAGCAGTGCGCATCCCCTACCCAGAATTGAAACTCTGACAGTTCGGTTGTCAAGCAAACACCATTCCAACTGTTCCAACGGGCCTCGGTGACTAAGAGATAGCAAATCTATATTGAGTCTGATTTGCTATCTCTTCGTCGCCGAGCCCGTTGGAAGTTTTAAGTATAGCTATAATAACTAATGTGATTTCAGGCATTACTGTAAATCAGTTGGCAAATATTTTCCGTGAACTGCAAACTCGTATTACCCTTTGTATTGCTAATGATGGAGGACATGTGGAAACTTAAATAAAATTTCAATAAAACATTAACAAATATAGTTTCGGCTGTTGTACACACTGACCTTCTTCACCTGATATATGATGTGATATCGAACCGAAACCTTTATTTAGTCAATGGGGGTAGATTGTCTTCATGACCCATGTCCCAGTGAATAGTGACTTGACCCAAAGAGATGTTGCCACCAGAGAGGAAAAATACTTGGAGATTTGAGTTACTAAAGGGAATTATACTGAAGTATCAAGAAAAGGCATTGCAATTCAATTACAACAATCTACCCTCTGGACTAAATAAAGACCTCGGGTCGAAATTCAAGCATATATCACCTGAAGAAGGCTGGAGTACAATGCCCGGAACCTGATGCTTATGGCAATAAATATGAAAAATAGTGGAAATGTAAATCATGTAAAAACTTACATTAACTCAGCTCAATATATATATATATATATATATATATATATATATATATATATATATATATATATATATATATAATATATATATATATATATGTGTGTGTGTGTGTCTGTGTTGTGTTTGTGTGTGTGTCTGTGTGCATGTGTATGTGTGTGTGTGTATGTATATAAGGTGACGCGGATAATATATGTCCTTTTGTTTCTGCCTGGGGAGATATTTAATGCAAAACATTATTTAGTAAATCTTTTCCATTAACGAATGTAATAGGAAAAAACACATATTCATTATTTCGTGGACAATGTTTACTTTGCTGTATTTTCATTACACACAGAAGGGGACGAGCTTAGATAATGTATTTGACACTTCCTTAACATGTGTTTAAAATATGCAAATTCGGTATAAAGTTTAAATCTTTATATATTAGGACACTTTGTTTTGTGAATTCTACTTGAAACAAAGTTGCATTGCCGTCCAAGACAAAAGAGATAAAAGCAGAAAAGATAAAAACAAAATAATAATTGCAAATAACTAGACACTGGATACGCATAAAGGAAATATCATGACAAATTTTGAAAGAGGAAGAAAAAAACTAGATATGGTCGGAGGCGATCAAAACATGTCAGTTTGATTAAAGTCTATTTGAACGGAGAAAAGAATCATTTTTGGCATATGGACATAAATTATCTCGGATGCAACTGAAACTTTGACTTCATGAATAAATCATCTCATAGCTGACATTTATTTCTTTAGACCCAAATAAAGAAGAATAACACTAAATGAGAATAGATAAGAATAAGAGTCAATAAGAATAAATAAGAACAACTAAGAATAAGAATAAATAGGAATAAGAATAAATAAGGATAAATAAGTATAAGTATAAGTAAGAATGAGAATGCATAGGAATAAAAATAACTAAGAATAAGTATTAATAAGGATATAGAAGAATAAGAATTAATAAGGATATATAAGAATAAGAATTAATAAGGATATATAAGAATAAGAATAAATAAGGTTGAATAAATATAGGAATATGTAAGAATGAGAATAAATAAGAATAAAAATATAAAAGAATAAGAATTAATAAGGATATATAAGAATAAGAATTAATAAGGATATATAAGAATAAATAAGAATAAAAATAAATAAGGGTGAATAATAGTAAGAATAAATAATATTAAGAATAAATAAGTATAAAAATATATAAGAATAGATTAGAATAAGAATAAATAAGAATAAGAACAGATAAGAATAAATAAGAATATTAGAATAAATATGAATAAGAATAGAAAAGAAAATGGATAAATAAACATAAATAATAATAAAAAAATAAATGAGAATAAGAAAAATTAACAGTAAAATAGAATAACAATACATAAAATAAGAATAAATAGGAATAAATAAGAATAAGAATAAATAAGAATAAATATATATAATAATGAATATGAATAAATAAGAATAAGAATACATGTGATTATATAAGTATAAGAATAAATAAGAATAAATAAGGATAAATATGAATAATAATAAATAAGCATAAATAAAAAAAAAGAATAAATGAGAATTATAATAAATAATAATAAATGTAATTAGGAATAAGATAATATTATGAATAAGAATTAATAAGAAGGGGAATAAAGAATAAGAATATATAATTAAATATGAGAATAGAATAAATATAAATTAGAATAAGAATAAATAAGAAAAAGAATAATAAGAATAAGAATATTTAAGAATAAGAATAAATAAGAATGAAAATATAAAAGAATAAGTATTAATAAGGATATATAAGAATAAGAATAAATAAGGATGAATAAGTATAAGAATAAGTAAGAATGAGAATAAATAAGAATAAAAATATAAAAGAATAAGAATTAATAAGGATATATAAGAATAAGAATAAATAAGGATGAATAAGTATAGGAATAAGTAAAAAATAAATAAGAATAAAAATATAAAAGAATAAGAATTAATAAGGATGTATAAGAATAAATAAGAATGAAAATAACTAAGGGTGAATAATAGTAAGAATAAATTATATTAAGAATAAATAAGTTTAAAAATATATAAGAATAGATTAGAATAAGAATAAATAAGAATAAGAACAGATAAGAATAAATAACAATTGGAATATATTAGAATAAAAATGAATAAGAATAAATAATAAGAAGAATAATAAGAATAAGAATATTTAAGAATAAGAATAAATAAGAATACTCAAGAATAAATCAGAATAATTCAGAATAAATAAGAATAATAAGTATTAAGAAGCGAAAGCATAAATAATATTTAATAAAAATAAGAATAAATAAGAATAAAATATCGTTGACCAATGATTGCCATTCTCCCGTGTGTTATTTACAATGACTCAACATGTCATTTGTATGCGTAAAACAAATATTGTTCCATGTTAAGCGGAAAACAAATAACAAGGTTTTATTTTTACCAGGGATAATGTATATATATAAAAAAAAACTAATCTGATTGACTATTAATATTACCTTCGAAAGGAGTTTTATCCTCACTGGGTACCTATTATTTATTGCCATGTCGCTAAATGAAATACGGAGGTTAATGCTTTATTGGTTGTATCAGTGAAATTAGCAAGGTTTTCTAATTTAATATTCCGAGGGATTATAAATCTGAAGTTACGAATTCTATTACTTGAAAATATCAGCGGAAATTCTATTGCATCGTTAAATATTTGAGCTTTAACAAAATATTACAAAAACAATTATAAATCTGTATGTAAGTCATTATGACAAGAAGTAACAGGGTACAAATAAAAATTGAAAAAGTTTCTCATTTTACTGTAGCAAACGTTATAAATATCAGAGCATTATCGCCTGTGTTTTCTTTTTGTTCTCTCTTGCCCTAAAACCAAGCAGTATCTTTTAAATATATTTTTCTTTCGTTACACTCGTGTAATCAGAAAGGAATATTTCATTATATATATCAAGTAATAACAGGGCATAATGTAACTGATAACCAATTTAACTAACAAGAAGAATTCTAATATAATACTAAAGAAGATTTTTATGTGTGAGAGTCTTTTGTTTCGATTTCACTTACCGTTCTTGAGTGCGAAAGATGATCTAAAGAAGCGCCTATGTTTGTCTTGGAGACTTTCAAAACAAAAGCCGAAGAACATTCTTCCGGATTTCGTCATGCACGTTCTGATTTCAATAGAGAGTTTGAAGTAAATAACAACAGAAACAAGACACGGAGTGCACGACCTGCAAAGAACAGCAAAGAAAAGACCAGCAGTAATTTGTGTAGGAGGAAACATCATAATTATGTATGTGCGATATAATGGCAGTCATTTATTTTCTTAATGTATGTTCTTTTTATTTTTTGCAACGATTTTCTTTACAATTTACAAGACCAGGGAGCCACTCGAGGTAGACGGTTACTGAGTAGAGGCCAATTTTCTTCGGATATGTCGAAAAGAAAACTGTTAATTCTAGATATGGCAGGTTAAAATTGTTGTGATCGGGGGAGCAGCATATTGGAGGTCGGTTCCACAAAGCAACGGTTCGAGGGAAGAAGCTTCTACAGTAGAACATACACCAATGGAATACGAAGAGAATAAGTGGGGTCTGCTACAATGTGCGTTGCATTATTGATTTTAGCCGTGAAAGTTAAAACTCGGGGAACTAAGGAATGGAGTTTGTGTCGGTATTTACCATGAAACTAGCGGGAGAGCAGTTATTGGCTTGCGACGTTTCGTCTAAGAAAGGCGTTGTAGGGGAGGATAATTACTCACTCCAAAGGACGCAGATAAGCGTTTTATGTTTTATCGAAACGACTAAAGGAAGACTGGACAGCTCCTGCCCATATATAACAACAGTTCTCCATATTTGGCCTGATCTGGCTCTTGTAAATGTAGACGATAGCAGGTGGAGTCGGGTACTTACTGGGTCGGTACAGGAAACCGAAACTTTTTCTAGAAATTGTAGCGATGTGTCGTATATCTTGATAAGTATATTACAAACACTAATTTTACGGGAAGTAATGTTAGACGGAACGCTTCTTAGTAAACTCATTAGTACACAGGTTAAATGTGGAAGCCACAAATATATACAAATTACAAATGTAAATTAGTTTACATAGAAACAGAGCGCCATCTACCATAAATTTACTTTAAAATACATAAGTCAAAAACGAAGGATATTGGAGCATGTGTTTATATGGACTTATGTCCTTGTTTTGGTTAGCGGAACCTGTCCACAAAGTTTATAAAAGCATTTATAAAAGTATATATATAAATAAGAGTATATAAATAAATATATAAAAGTATATGTATATATATATATATGTATATATGAAGAAATATAGTTTTAAAGTGTGCTATATTTATGGGATAAAGTGCTCAATAGAGCGAGTGTAAATATAAAAGTGACAGGGAAGTCAGCACTTAGAGGCGACAGTCTGTTCCAGGCCTGACGATTGCATCTAGCATGAAACAGACTGTCGCCTCTAAGTGTGGACTTATATCTTCACTTTTATATTTACACTCGCTCTATCTCTGATATTGAGCACTTTATCCCATAAATATAGCACATTTTAAGACTATATTTCTTCATAGAAGTATATATATATATATATATATATATATATATATATATATATATATATATATATAAATATAAAAGTGGACATGGAAGTCAGCACTTAGAGGCGACAGTCTGTTTCATGCTAGTGTAATCGTCAGGCGACTAGTGCTGTTATTTTTCTCGCCTATTTATATATAAGGGTCAGTGGTGCATTATGGGTAGTCTATTTTGGCGGTTACTTTTACCGGAAGTCACTTATTTGTTTATTTATTTATGTCAAATTATTTTGCTTGTTTTTTTTGTTTGTTTTTTTTAAAATTTTATTTTTGTCTTTTATCTTATATATTTATTTATTTATTTTTTATTTTGATCGGTGTTTTTGTTAACGTAGTAAAAATTTGTTTATATAGCTTATTGTTGGTAGTCTATTATCGCGGTAATTTACCGGAAGTCGCTTGTTTGCTTATTTATTTGGGTCAAATTGTTTTGCTTTTTTTTATTTATTTTCATTTTTATTTTTTATCTTATATATTTGTTTATTTGTCATTGATTAAATGTATTTGTTGAATTTTGGGGTGGGATGTTGTGGTTTGTTCTTACTATTATTTTGGTCGGAACAGTTTTTAATTTATCTATTTGGGTTGATTATCTTTATTTGTTTTTTCTAAACGGCTAGTTTATCGTAATCGGTTGTTAGTTTATTTATATATTTGGATGTATTTAGATCAATTTATTATACTTCCCCATCCATATATAAACTAAAATTATTTGAAAAAACAGAAAGTTTAATAAAAAGAATGAGATGGAAACCCCAATTTTTAAACCAAGATCTTCACAATAATAATAATACACTCAAGGAAAAATACGGGTTCAAAACAAAAAAATGTCCCCCGCAACAAAAAGAATTAGATGACTTCGAGAAGGACTTAACTGACCTAATTAGAAACATAAAATTCCATAAAAAACAAGATGCATTCAAAAAAAAGCTAAAAGAAGATATAGCTAAAATGAATAGTTCAACAAATGTATTTATTGCAGCCGACTAACAAGAAATTTATACAAACTAAGCCCTCCTACGCACAATAAATTACTAAAGAACAACATAACCAAAACATGCAAAAGGCACCCAAAACAATAGAACACGATATAAATAAAGAAGCTAAAGCTATCGCTCAAAAATTAGACCTAGATGACCGAATAAGTTGCATGAGCAAGACGCTAGCCTTTATCACACTAAAAGACCACAAATAAAATTTCAAAACTAATCCTGCATGCAGACTCATAAACCCAGCCAAAAGCGAACTAGGTAAAATAAGTAAAACAATACTAGAAAGAATTAATTCTGAACTTAGGAAGAAGTTAGGAGTAAACCAGTGGAAAAACACAAAAACAACCATTGACTGGTTCAACAGCATAAATAACAAACAAAATTGCCACTTCCTACAATTAGTCATAAAAGAATTTTACCCATCCATAACAGAACGTACACTAGATAAGGCCATCAACTTAGCTCAGGAACAAATAATAATAAAACCAAACGAAATCGACATCATTAAGCACTCCCGTAAATCATTATTATTTCACCATGAAGAAGCATGGATAAAGAAAGATGGGATATTTGACACTACAATGGGAAGCTTTGACGGTGCAGAGACATGCGAAATCGTAGGTATTTACTTACTACACGAAATAAGCAAAATAATAGATAGAAATGACACAGGGCTCTACAGAGATGACGGTCTCATAATCTTAAGAAACTACAACAAACAAAAGAGAGATAAAACTAGAAAAGCAATAATTAAAATTTTCAAAAATAACGGATTCGAGATAGATATAAAAACTAACCTAAACGAAGTAGATTTTCTAGATGTCACCTTCAACCTAAGAAAAGGCACACACAAACCATACAGAAAACCGAATGATAAACCACAGTACATACATATATACTCCAACCACCCGCCTTCTATAATCAAGCAGATACCAAAATCGATTAACCGCAGGCTTTCCGACAATTCTTCCGATGAATCTATATTTAACAAAGCTAAGAAAGACTACAGTCCTAAAAGATAGCGGACTCCCAGCAACACTCACATACTCACTACAGAACACAAAAAAGACGAACAGGAAAAGAAATATCATATGGTTCAACCCACCGTACAGCAAAAACGTAAAAACAAACATAGGAAAAATATTCTTCAAACTTTTACACAAACACTTCCTGGAATCAAGCACCCTACACAAAATATTCAACAAAAACACAGTAAAAATCAGCTACAGTTGCACCTAGAACATGAGACAAATAATAAAAAATCACAACAGGAAAATTATTAACAAACCACACGAACAAATTAAACCTACGTGCAACTGCAGAATAGAAAAGGAATGTCCCTTAAACGGTAATTGTTTACAAAACAACGTAATCTACCAAGCCACGATAAAATCAGCAGATAATGAAGAAAAAGTATACATAGGAGTAACCGAAGGACCATGGAAACAAAGAAATTATGTACACAAAATGTCTTTCACAAATAGTAAATATGCGAACAGCACAATGCTTTCTAAGTATAGCTATCATTACCTTCCCACATCAAAATAAATTATTAAATAAAAGATCCGAGCTAATCTTAAAATGCAGACATGAAAACAAATTTTTACTACGTAACTTAAAATAGAAAAAATAAATAAATATATAAACAAACAAACAACAATACAATAAGCAAAATAAATTACTCCAAACAAATTACAAAATTACACCTGTTAGAATATGCGAAAAAAATCAATAAAGTAAATAATGAACAAATTATCAAACTATTATGAACAATAACTTAAACTATAAAAATTAAAACTATAAAAATCAAAACTATAAAAATCAAAACTATAAAAATCAAAACAAAAGAACGGACGAAAGTCATAACTGTTGTATAACGATAAAAAATAAAAAAAATTAATAAAAGATAATATACTACGTTACTTAAAAATCGAAAGCCAAAAAGAGAAAATATACAGTGTAACAAATAAATAACAACAAGTATAATAAATTGATCTAAATACATCCAAATATATAAATAAACTAACAACCGATAACGATAAACTAGCCGTTTAGAAAAAACAAATAAAGATAATCAACCCAAATAGATAAATTAAAAACTGTTCCGACCAAAATAATAGTAAGAACAAACCACAACATCCCACCCAAAAATTCAACAAATACATTTAATCAATGACAAATAAACAAATATATAAGATAAAAAATAAAAATGAAAATAAATAAAAACAAGCAAAACAATTTGACCCAAATAAATAAGCAAACAAGCGACTTCCGGTAAATGACCGCCATAACAGACTACCAACAATAAGCTATATAAACAAATTTTTACTACGTTAACAAAAAACACCGATCAAAATAAAAAATAAATAAATAAATATATAAGATAAAAAAATAAAATAAAATTAAAAAAAACAATCAAAAAATAAGCAAAATAATTTGACATAAATAAATAAACAAATAAGTGACTTCCGGTAAAAGTGACCGCCAAAATAGACTACCCATAATGCACCACTGACCCTTATATATAAATAGCCGAGAACTGACGATTACACTTGCATGAAACAGACTGTCGCCTCTAAGTGCTGACTTCCATGTCCACTTTTATATTTAAATATATATATATATATATACTTCTATGAAGAAATATAGTCTTAAAATGTGCTATATTTATGGGATAAAGTGCTCGATATCAGAGATAGAGCGAGTGTAAATATAAAAGTGAACATAGAAGTCAACACTTAGAGGCGACATTCTGTTCCAGGCCTGACGATTGCATCTAGCATGCAACAGACTGTCGCCTCTAAGTGTTGATTTCTATGTTCACTTTTATATTTATATATACTTTTATAAATGCTTTTATAAATGCTTAATTCCAATTGCAAAGAACACACACACACACACACACACACACACACACACATATATATATATATATATATATATATATATATGTACTTTAAAATTGGAATTAAGATACCTTTAGTAAATGACCATTTTCACCTACGAATTTTAATGTTAACATTCGCAGGATTTTTCAAACTGTTTCTGCTATCAGTTGTAGTGTACTGTTTATTTGGAGAAAGAAAGAGAGAAGGTGTGTTACGGTGGACCTTTTGGAGGTAAAGAGGAAAGACGAAGGCGTCTTTACTGAAATCATATTATGAACGTATGAGAGCCTGGGTATGGACAGGGAGGCGGACCGATAGGCTGACCTATATCCTAATAGTCACACGGACAAAATTTAATTCGACGTAAATTCAAGGAAATTAACGAAAACGGAAAATTCGTAGGTGCAAATGGTCATTTACTAAAGGTATCTTAATTCCAATTGTGAAGACAATTTGCACTGTTTAATGAAATTAAACACTGAGCGCTCATTTGTCAATCAGTTTTAACATATTTCAAATTCTCTGTTTTGTTAATAGGACTCACCTGGATTATATTAATGGTTTACTATATATATATATATATATATATATATATATATATATATATATATATATATGTATATATATATATATATATATATATATATATATATATATATATATATATATATATATATATATAGGTGACTATACTCGTGTCGAAAAACCTTCGAATTCTTGATTTAACAATAGCCAAATCAATCGCGAAGGGAAAAAAAGGTTTTAAAAAAGAAAGAGCCAGGAACTTGAAAGTCTGTCGAAAATAATCGCTCAGATACAGGTTTCAAGGCCCAAAGAAAAAACTCCGATACGAGTAAACAACTAAGTAAAGAGCTCGATACAAACGTAAAGCAGATCTAGTCAAAACCTAATGAGCCAGACAAACCTACCAAGGTTTCACTTGGGCAAATCGTCAGGGTCAGCTGGCCCTGACGATCTGCCTAAGTGAAACCTTGGTAGGTTTGTCGGATTTATTAGGTTTTGACTATATATATATATATATATATATATATATATATATATATATATATATATATATATATATATTCGAAACACTGACCATTACTCTACTAGGGCTTTATCTGTCACAAGTATCTCTGATCCAAGCAATTTTTCACTGCCGTAAAGTAGCTTCCATGTGTTTATTTTCTCAAATTTATGCTTGACAGCTAGGTCTTTTCACTGTTGAAATTGTTATATGTAGCCGTAGCGACGTAAATAATCATCATCTGTTTCCTTGAACCAGTTCATTTATTGTCCTAACTTCTCAATTATTCATTTTCTCAGCTTCTTTCATTCTAAGTAGCTACTTGCGGCATAGTGACTTTATCGCCTTGCTTGCATTGAAATTATTAAGAACCAATAACGCATTTCATTTGTTTCTAACTACAGTGTCGTATCACTTAATACTTTGCATAGAACTCTGAGTGTTGGTTTCTCATTATCTACCCATCTCTGCTTGTCAGAATGTAGTGATCAAAAACAAGATATTTAAGAAGACCTCTAAGTGTGTGCAATGATTTGTGGCTTAGTAACAGACCTTTACTATCCATCGCATGCAGCGGATAGACACACACGCACACATCTTCATACACACAACGAACACAATCACAAGCCTAAAACATAGATGTGTACAGGCGTTTTCCTTGTTTAAAAACTTATAAGTTTGCATAGCATGCAACATTTAGTTTTTCCCCTTTCTAAGGACTCAGTATGTAATAGCCTCATGCCAGGTACGGTATGTTTACATGGAAGTACTTTTATTAAAGTTAAAGAAGCAACGTATTCAAGCAATGTCTATCTTTTCGCAATCCATGTCAACGCATTCTTGGAATATTTTCGGGGTATTTTCCAGTTGAGGTTTTATATATAGTACCAGGTTTTACTACTTATAAAACACATTTTTTTCTCTATATAATATTTCCCAAAAGAACCCAACGTCCTATAAATCGAAGATCGGTGACGGGAGTTATAAGTTTAGGGAGTGGAAATAAAACAGTGTCCAGTGCTTCAAAATAAATCGATAAGTGTTTTAAGTTTTAACCAAATTATACATGTAGCGTAATTCCGTGAGAACATAACTTTCCGTAAACTTAGTGTGTGTTATGGGAACTTACCCATAATATTAATAGACTGTTCCGTACCTCATAAATACTGCGCCCCAAGAGGGATCAGAAGACACAGAATCGGTGAGTGAGTCAGCCACAGACAGAGTCGCGTCAGACGATTACTGTAAGACATTGAAATAGCGATACTTCGAAACAACATAGTTCTCTCTAACCTAACCTGATTGTTATTACTAACACTTCTACTTCTTTGTACATATTCTGTTTTGTAATATATCTGTGTTATTCCATACCTGTGTTCGAGTTATTCTTCATTAGTTCTACCTTGGACCACCATCGTGGTACAAGGAACCTGGACCCTAACAGTGTGTAATAAACTTTTCAAGATTATCGCTAATGTAGATTTTGAGCTATAATAACTGCCGTATAAGTGGTCATAAGTACGGTAGACACTATTTAACTTACACATAAATCAAACATACCCTTATTTCTGTATCAATAGTCACATATATCTAATTTAAAATTAGTGCTCCATCCTGGTTTGTGATGAATTTGGCACGGTTAGTGAGGATTTCGGTCTGCAACAAGGTTCGGTTTCACTGGTATCATGTGCTCTAATTTCTCTTCTAGTTATTATATTCTAAATAGTTACCAAAAATTGGTACTTCTTTTTGTTCTGTGAAGAATGGTTTAAGATTAGTCAGATTTTTATGCAGAAATATACTATTCAATGATTAAAAAGGGGAATAATGGGATGGTCTCCTTTTTTTCCCTTTTCTACATTCAAAATAATAAGGAGGCTGCTATATTGTATCGGAGAATCTTATAAGCAGCCAAAGATAGTATTTGTTATCTCCCCTGTTTTCATCCTTATATGTAAAAAGCAGCCGATACGCACAACAAAATAAAAAAGGATTTCAAAATATGTAAAAATTGACATACCCCCAAACTTATTTTCTACAGTCTTCAACGAAGTCTATTCATTTGGTTGCTATTATAGTTCTATTAGTAAAAAAGAGGATATTCTGATATGAACCCTTTTATATTATCGCATCATTTACTCGTTTCTCTGGTAAATACACCATTTTGAATAATATCAGATATCAGAACAGGAAAACCTGCCTCATTTCAGTGAGTTACTCTACTTAATATAATCGTATTTCTTTTAATAATAATGTTGGAGCATACTCAGGCCGTTTAGCTTTCGAAGATTATGTATTCATGTGGCCATAAACACATTTGACTGGCACCACTTAAACATTTAAATTCCAAGAAATGTAACCGAAAGAAACGATAGAATAGACGGATTGTACAAGTTAAAAAGAACAAAATCAATCTCGAGTATTGACTTTTCTAATGCTATTTAGCAGAAGAGAAGGCCTGAGTTGATTGGTGAAAATAGAAACGTGATCTCATGCGGCAGGATTTGGGTCAAGTTTAGAATTGTGGTGTGGGCTGAACAGAAAAGATTCTTGGTTGATAAATGTGTGCTTCACTAGAGATAACACTTTCTGTTAGTTGAAAAATCTAAACCTCTCACGTTACATATAAACCAGCGATTAAGGAATCATTTCTACCGAGTTTCTGCCAATGCTGGTTAATTCGGCAAGATGCTGTGAAATCTTGTGTGCATAGATTCAACATATCCGAAGTTTAGTTGTAAAATCTTCTAAAACTTCTTATGTAACATATAAACCAGCAATCAAGGAATCATTTGTATCGAGTTTCTGCCAGTGCTGGTTAATCCGGCCAGATGCTGTGAAATCTTGTGTGCATAGATTCAACATATACGAAGAATAAGACCCGAAAAGTCAAGGTTTTAAAAGCAACAATGGTGACATTGAAACAATAAACTGATCCCAAATAAATGTCGTGATTTCAAAGTGGTTTCATACCATCCGTATGGTCCGGTTTTGACTGTCAGACTTCGGTTGTTCATAAAACTGAAAGTGGTCTTTAATGGTAAAAATGTTTCTTCACTAAGTTGAAAATTGCTGAAGTTAAAACATTTTCAAAAGACGTAATGGAGAAATGACCAGACCATTTATAAAAGTGTATAGCACTAATAGATAGCACTAAGTGATGACAATGTTAAAAGAAAAAAAATTTGGAAGAAAAACAAAATGATAAAATTTTGATACCTATTCTCCTGTTTGTTTTTTTGTTAAGATTAAAGATTTTATTTCTAAATCAACCTTCATGTATATATAAACAAATAATTTTCATATAAATCAACTGACAAATTCAGTCTATTCAATTCTTTTATTATATATTTTCAATTTCTGAATGAGTTTTTGCGCGTCGTGTTTGAAGTTATGGCACAGTGGATAAAGGTGTTGGTTAGATCCAGTGACAGGAACCAAAGAGTGTGAGTTCAATACTCGGTTAAGGCAGTGGAGAACTTGGAGATGGGAATTAACTGGTGATAACTGATAACTGACATCCATTAAACATGGCACGTGGAAGTAGAACAGTCTACCCCAGAGAGCAAAATAAAGGGTTCAATTCGACGTTCCAGCCACCTGAAGAAGGCCGGAGCGTACAATGGCCGAAACGTTGTAATAAATATGGCGACAAAGATGAGGACAATAGTCCGAATAATGTAAATAATCTGTATAAATAAATTGTTCAAACTTCATTAACATGCGGTTATTTCCCAAACACGGAAATAATGTTTATCTTGAGGACAGATACTTTTGGGATTTTTTTCACAGTTGCTTTTAATATTCTACTTGTGAAAAAAAAAGAAATTTGGACAACTAACTCAAAAGTTCAATTACAATGAACAGCAACTCATTCGGAAATTAGAATGATTTATTAAAATATATAAGATCGATAGACACTCGAGGAAAGCCGGAGTGCACAACGGTCGAAACCTTGTGATAATAACAACGAAGACGAGGAAAACAGACCGAATAAAATAATTTAAATAATGTTAACTCCTCAGTCCAGAAATTCAGAGAAAATTTTAATAAAAAGTTGAATAAACAGATATTGTAGGTGGAGGTTTTTTTTTTTTATAAAGCTGCTTTTTCTTTTAATTCATTGCTCCCACAGACACAGACGTACACGCGTACAAACACAGACACACACAAACACATTGAAATATATATTTATATATAGAGCGTAATTTGGTAGCAATTCCTGTTCAATTTTATTTTAAAATTCAGAGAAATTAATTTTTAAAAAAATTTGTTGATTCTATTGCTGTATTTAGGACAGTGTTTCCGGTTCCCGCCACATATTTAAATATAAATTGTGTAGCGTCCGAGTAATGTCGGCTTTTGTTAGTTTTTATCAAACCTTGTTTACATTATTTGTGAATAGCATCATTTATAAATATCAAGCTTTCTCATCTCATGTAAGTTTTTAATTTTTGGTATTTTCAAGTGTCAACGTACATTGTCGTGTGAATTTATTATTTAATTTTTTATTCACGAAAGCTATTTAGTACGTTTAATTCTAAATATTATCGATGTTCAGATTTTTCTCTCTAATAGATTATTGGTTGTAGTTTATGTACCTGGGACCAACATATTCTTCGAAATACAGAAAATAAATACTTACAAAAGGCATCCATTGATTTTTAACCTATCTTATATAACCTCTCTCTCCCTCACTCTCTATCCCTCTCTGCACATACACACGTACGCGCTCACACATATTAACGCTGCAAAAAAGACACGGGAAGTCTACTTGACCCGAGAAAAACAAACAACACAAAACTAGAAGTAACAGAATATCCTATTCCATAATTCTTTTCCAATCATTTCAGACGAAGTTAATAAAAAGCGAAACATTTTGATTTTATAAATGTTTCCCATTTGTTCGTTATCTTATCATATATATATGTGTATGTCTCCAGGAAATTTTTTTAAAGTATTAAGAAAAAGTATATATATATATATATATATATATATATATATATATATATATATATATATATATGTATATATATATATATATATATATATATATATATATATATATATATATATCGTCATCAATGTGCAATATATTGCTACAAAGTATAAATTATTACAAAGTATAAAAGAGAATTTTATTATTATTATTATTCTTATTTTCTTTGATATCTGGCGTTTACACATTTCTTTCCGGGTCCCGCCCAGGGCCCTAATGTTAGAAATAGCATCATGACACTTTCAACTGCAAAGAAAAAAAAAATAATAATAATAATTACATAGATAAAGCCCTTCGTAAAGTGTGGGCTGTACTTGTCAGAACAATTTTTTGTATTTATTTGAGGCATGGACTTCCAGGGATCCCTTCAATTAGCCTACTGGAATCTTTTCCAACCAGTCCAAGGGCTCCAACTACAACAGGGATTGTTGATGTTCCCATGTGCCACATTTTTGAGATTTCTATTTCAAGGTCCTTGTATTTTGACAGTTTTTCCAATATCTTCAAAGATACATTGCAGTCTGCAGGGACTGCCATATCAATAAGGAGGCACTTATTTTGTTTGTGGTCTTTAATAACAATGTATGGGCGGTTGGCTTTGATTGTTCTCTCAGTGTGTGTTGTGTAGTCCCATAGAATTGTACAAGTCCTATCTCCGTAATCGGGTCAAGGTGGTGTTCGTACCAGTTTTTTTCAATTTCCTTCCCGTAGAAGTTGCAAATTTTCCAGTGCAGATATTGGCCCACTGTGTCATGCCGGGTTTTATATTCAGTGGGTGCCAATATCGTGCAACCTGATACAAGATGATCAATGATTTCTGGATATTTATCACAGAATCTGCATTTTGGGCTAACACTTTATTATTATTATTATTTTTATTACTATTAATATTATTATTATTTTTGTTGTTGTTGTTGATGTTGTTGTTATTTTCTATGTATGTATGTTCTATCCGTCTAAGTGACAGTAGGTAGAAGTAGTACCTTTGTTATTCGGCTGCTCTTATTATTAAGATGGACGGGTAACACTGGTCTTCACCCATCCCCCATTCTTTTTTCCAGATTTTCAGAGAAGACATTTAGCCATCTTGACACTATTCTTTGTGAGAATCACTGCAAAACCCTTTGAATTATTCAGCTAGATAGAGAATAGGTTAAAATCGTTTTGAGTCAGCCCCGCTATGTTTTCCCAGCTGAGCAATGATCAGAGGAAAAAGATCATTTAGGCAATAAGTAATGATGACAAATCTCATACTCTGGCTTCCACATTCAAATTCCATTGAAAAACCATCGGGAGAATGGTGAATTAATTAAAAAAGTAGAGAGAAAAACTGGATCAGGATATCACAACGAGAAGAGTGATCATCGTTTCAACTTAGAGCTAAATACATACTTATTTTGCAAAGTGGCTATAAAAACTCCAAGAATTCCAGTAAGATATCTTTAATCATTTCTAAAATACAACTCTTAAAAGAATCATCTAACAAATAGAAAATTTTGGCGTTACACGATTTAGACAATATACACCACTTATTATTAAAACCATATATATATATATAGATATATATATATATACATATATATATAATGTTCGAATTTAGATTTTCTATAAATATCATTAAAAGACAAAAGTGAGACAGTCGATACGATCATGAAAGTAAGCATAAAAAATGTGATCTCATTTGCATATCACTGAGATATGTTGCCGGTGGATAAATTCAGTGACAATTCTATTTCCGAGATTATCTTTTTAAACAAGCAACAGTTAGTTCGGAGATACCTGGTGTGTTCAACGTTGAAGCTCAAGGCTCTGGTTCAGACCGAACTTCAACTGACCTTAAAGGAAAATTATGCGTCAGGAAAGAAAACATGAATGATAGCGGCCAATTATCTCAAACTAAATCAAGATGGCGCTAAGCATGAACACTTCTGGTCGAAAGAGTAGAAAGGTGTGAACAGTGGTTATAGGCACAGTGCACAATATGAAATAAATTCATAAATATTGCCGTGTTCACTAGCTTATACATACATATACATACATACATATATATATATATATATATATATATATATATATATATATATATATATATATATATATATATATATACACACATACACACATACAAGCACACACACACACATATATATATATATATAGAGAGAGAGAGACAGAGAGAAAGAAAGAGAGATGATATTTATCTGTATCTCACTCTTTTAAACCGTTATTTAACTTCTCTCTTTGAAACTTCTCTCATTTAAAACTTCACCTTTAGGCCTTCCTATTCTTCTCAGAGTTTAACTAAGAATGATATATATATATATATATATATATATATATATATATATATATATATATATATATATATATACCTGATATATAGATAGAAGATAAATACAAACCTACGGATATATGTAAGGAAATGGAAAGATCTGACCTAACGACAAAATTATGATTTATTAAACTTAGATCAGAAACCTATTAATATGTTCGTTAGTATAAAACGTGTCCTAATGAAACGCATTATGTTACTATTATATATATATATATATATATATATATATATATATATATATATATATATATATATATATATAGTTATACTCGTCTCATAAAAACCTTAGGTGTTTTGGCTTGTAAATGAACAAGCCAATAGCCAAGGAAAAATAAGGGATAAAAAAAAGAACTAAGAACATGTAATTGAGACGAAAACAATCGTCCAGTATCCAAGCTTAGAATTCAGAGAAAAAAAACCTTCCAAAACGAGTAAAGCAAAAGTAAATAAGTAAAGTGCTCAATACACTAAGTAGAGTAAATGTAACTATGAACCTAAAGAGCCAGGCAAACATACCTAGGTTTCACCTACGCGGATCATCAGGGTGCACTGGCTCCATTGCACCCTGACTGACGATCCGCGTAGGTGAAACGTAGGTAGGTTTATAATATGGATAATTTAAGCTCTACTTTACAAACACCAAACGAAAAAATGTAAGAATATTAGAATAAATAAATAAAAAAACAAATTTTCCTTGTCGGCTATATTCGACGAAACATGTTTAAAATAAAATTTGGCGGCCCAAATATACATTCACACACACACAGACACACGCACACATACACAAACACACGTGTGTGTGTGTATATATATATATATATATATATATATATATATATATATATATATATATAGAGAGAGAGAGAGAGAGAGAGAGAGAGATGATATTTATCTGTATCTCACTCTTTTAAACCGTTATTTAACTTCTCTCTTTTAAAACTTCACCTTTAGGCCTTTCTATTCTTCTTTCTTCTATTACACCCCTCTCTAAAGCTTTCATACATTTTCCTCTCACAATTGTTTCCCACTCCCACACCTACACTCTCACTAAAATTTTATTTTTTATACCCGGAGTTATATTTTCCGATTTCTTTTTGAAATTGTAGGTCTGATGAATTGGATCGTGATTACGATTCCAACGTAATAAATTATAACCATGGTATATTAGTGTTTGAGCCTTTTATATATATATATATATATATATATATATATATATATATATATATATATATATATATATATATATATATAATTATTTATTTGAATATTACAACATAAATATGTTATAAATTCACGACAAAAGTAGCCATTTTGTTTCAACACTTCTTGTGTCTTGTCAAGTGATAATATAGAATATAGAATAAATGGTTTTAAAAGTTTCAAATTAATCAACGATCCTTAGCTAAGAGTAAACGCTGTTACATAAGCTAGAGTGGCCAATCAAAAAACAAGTATAGGATGATTCGAAAAATTTGACAACTAAGCAAGGTTATCTAGATATTAAAAGATTTATAAAATTTGAAATCAAAATTAAAAGTAAAAAATTAAAAAAAAAATTGTTGGTTATTGGATTTCACTCCGTATATACCAATCCTAAACTTGTATATATATATATATATATATATATATATATATATATATATATATATATATATATATATATATATGTATATATCTGTGTTTGTCTCTCTCTGTGTATGTATATGAGAATACCTCTGAAACCTCACGCAGCATTTATCAGCCGAATACATATTCGAAAATCCTTATAACCAAAACAGTCTGAATAAAAAAAAAGTGATAGTTGAGTGGCCTCTTGAAAATTTATACTCTCTATCCACGTTTCAGTTCATTATTTAAATCGTTTTACATCAAGTTACTTTACTGATTTAGGGATGTGGGCTCGTCCGAGGAATTTCAAGAACTCCTCATAAAACTGATCAGATGATATACAGTATGTATCAAAAATACTTCCTCACACGTTAATACTGACAAAAGTTCATATGAACATATGTCTGCAAATCCTTCCTTTTAGATTTATCAAGTTTAAAGAAAGTTTACGGTAGATGGCGCTGGATTCCTATGTAGACAAGGTTTCATTTGTTATTCGTGTATCTCTGTGAATAGTATGATATCAAGGTTTAAATTGTTTAGAAGTGAGTTAACTGGGAAGAGTTTCATTTAGTGAATGGCAATCGACGCGAAGCTGAACGGCAGTATCAGATTGCGTTTCCAAACCGACCGGAGCCGAGTCATCCAACTTTTTGTTCTATTTATCTTTGCGTTTTTAGACAGGAACTGTGGTACCAAAAACTATGGATCGGGGAAGACCAAGCTCCGGATCATACTTGTGACCACGAAGGCCACATTCTACAGGCTCTTGGAGATGATCCACTTATAAACACACGTCACGTGGACCCGCATGGAAGGTATTACAGGTACTGCTCTTGTATCCTTATCACGTGCAAAAATTATGTAAATGTATTTTTGGATTGTAGCTTGGATTGTACATTTAATAGCGTCTACCAGAAATTTTAAATTTTATAATTCAAAAACGAAAGATTTGCAGACATATGTTTATATGGACATTTGCCCTTGTTTTGGTGTGAGGTGCTCGCGCCAAATGTTTGTAAAAGCATTTATTATACACCATATATATATATATATATATATATATATATATATATATATATATATATATATATATATACATACATACGGGGGTTGGACAAAATAATTGGAACAGATGCAAATTCCACTCTTATATTTCAAAGATCTATTATGTTAAGAACTTTAACTAAAACTTCGTAATTGCAGGTTATATCTATTGTAAATACGTTTATTTAGCTAATTTACTGTCTTTGGCTTATTTATGTTTAGAAGTTATTAAAATTTAAGCTAAATGCGTGACATCTCTGAGTTCGAAAAAGGGCCAATTATTGGAGCCCCGATCAATAAGGTTGCTAAACTGTTTGGTTTTTCAAGTGCTACTATATCAAGAACTATGACGCCAGTGGTCCAGACTTTATCATCTGATGGTGATTGCATCTTCCAAGACGATAATGCTCCAATACATACCGCCCGAGTGGTTAAGAATTGGTATGAAGAGCATGAAAGTGAGCTAGAACACATGGAGTGGCCTCCCCAATCTCCCGATATCAATATTATTGAACATTTGTGGTGCATTTTGGAGCGACAATTTAGGAGCCGCTATCCTCCACCGTCGTGTCTTAAAGAGCTAGAGCAGGTGTTAATGGAAGAATGGTTGAAAATTCCTCTGGATGAAGTCAGGAAGCTGTATGATTCCATTCCTAGATGTATTAAAGCTGTATGTGAGGCTAAAGGAGGACCAACTCCATATTAAATATTAAATCAACAGCAGATTTTAAGAATGCATTCGTACAGGAGCAGGCCATGTACAGGACGCAATTTAAAAAAAAATAAAAATTCCATCATTGTTTCTTAAATGGCATGTTTTAAGGTTTCGATTAATGTGAATTAAATATTTTTCTTTCATCACTCTTGGTTTTATTGGATTGTTAAAATGTTCCCGTTTTTTGGGGTCACACTGTATATATATATATATATATATATATATATATATATATATATATATATATATATATATATATATATATAGACGCATATATATATATAAACAGAGAGAGAGAGAGAGAGAGAGAGAGAGAGAGAGAGAGAGAGAATGAGTGAGTGAGTGAGTGAGTGAGTGAGATTATTATTATTTTAAGCCTTTGAAATTTTCTGATGAACTTTTTAATGTCGATATAAAATACATTTGGCAATGCACCGAAATTATTTTTTTCATTTCTTTTATTTTACCAAGTACTTGCAATTTTATCCGAGATCTTCTTCAGGGTGCATAGCTTAGACAAAAAAATAATAATAATGTATTTGATAGTTATGTTTTTTCCTAAATCCGCTTTGTTATACTTATTTTAAACACGCAAAGTTATAATAAATTTACAAATTAGCTGTTAAAGCTCTTAGGTTTTTCCGTGTTTTTATCTAAGGGAGGTAACTTAATTTATATAACTGTAATTTAAGCATTTTCAAAAACATTGATATTATATACATTTATAACATTGTCACTATACTGATAATTAACCGTATTTAGTCTTTGCTGAATTTTCTAATAAGTTATCCTCAGTAACTTGAAGATTTTTCATTTTCCTGGAAGGAGTATAATTGTAGTGTTAATTAAGATTTGTCTAAATTGTGAATGAGGACAGGAATGTACCTTTTAATGTTTTACAATAGAGCTTGCATCCGGCAGTGTAGTGTAAGCCTTCTTGATAATGTTGATATTGTGAAACCAACATATATATATATTTACTTTTTTGTCAAAGATACAATCTTCCACAGGACATTTCAATTAATATACAACGTCGGTCTTTTGCAAGAGACTATTTTTTTGTAGTTAGAACATATTTGATTTCGGCAAAGTAGGTTGATCTATTTAGGGTTATTAGAGGAAGTATTATGCTCTTTTTGATTTATGTTAATATTTCTAATCGCTTGTCGAATTTATTCATATAATTAGGAATTTCATTATTAATGAGCGTTTGTTTAATCTTTTTAAATTAGTGTAGGAAATTCTTTCGTGGAACATTTGTACGGTTTATTAAATTTTATATAATAGCTGTTTTGTAATAGTTAGGACATTCACTTTTATAGTTGCGAGCGCAAGTGCTCATGTTAATTATGTTTTTTTTTCATTTGGGAAGGTAACAAATGTATACATACTGAAATTTGAGAATTCTAATTTGCATTACTGCGAGTTTTCCTCGGCGTTTTTTTACGTGATCTTTGTGACGATTTTTTGTACGATAACAGTTTTTATAACTTGGAAATAAATTTGCGAATAATCGAAATTGATTGCAAAATCCAGCAAAAGTCCCCCATGAAATAAAATAATTGCTTGTACGGAAAAAGGACCTACGTACCTCAAGTTGTATTTAAGTTAAGGGTAGAGAAGAATTGAACTTTTAAAAGGTAAGCTTAAATATTGATGCATTATTTAAATGCAGTGATCTAATTTGAGTTCTGGAGTTTATTGTTGCCTATCTCTTCTATACCTCCCTAGTTAATCTGATGAAGGCACAACCAAGATCCCTCTGAAGGAGCTAGCTTAAATGTCACCCGCTTGTGTGTATGTATATATATATATATATATATATATATATATATATATATATATATATATATATATATATATATATATATATATATACATATATATATATATATATATACATACATATATATATATATATATATATATATATATATATATATATATATATATATATAATATACATATACATATATATATATATATATACATACATATATATATATATATATATATATATATATATATATATATATATATATATATATATAATCAATTATTCGAAAATTGTAACATAAATATGTTATAAAATGACTACAAAAATAACCATTTTGTTTCAACACTTCTGGTGGCTTATCAAGTGATGATAATAAATAATTGTCGGACTTTGTCCATTTCATAATATATATATATATATATATATATATATATATATTTTATGAAATGGACAAAGTCCGACAATTATTTTAAGACATATTTATGTTTACGAATTCTTTTTATAAATACAAATATTTAAGTAAATGCTCTGTTTATAATAAGCAGTATTAAAATATTTACCGGCCCGAATGTCCGATAAATTTTCATACAAAATATTCGTCCTCCGAGAGGAATCGAACCTGTATCCTACACAGGACCGTCATATAGCCTGACGTGCTTTTACCGATTTCGAAACAGAGGAATGTTTCGGTTAGCAAGGTCGATTTTACTGTTTTTATACTACAATTTTCCAAGATTTTCCATGAAACGCTCCTCTGTGGCGAAATCGGCAAAGACACGTCAGGCTATATGACGATTCCTTATAGGATAGAGGTTCTATTCCTGTCGGAGGACGCAATTATTCTATGACAATTTCTAGGACATTCAGGCCGGTAAATGTTGTTAATACTGTTTATTATAAACAGAGCATTTACTTAAATATTTGTATCTATAAATGGAATGTATAAACATAAAAAATAGCTTTATATATATATAAACTTTTGAAAATATGTATATTTTTCTCACTTAAACTGTCTTTGTCTTAACCCCCCCCCTTCATCTTTAGACCTTCCTGTCATTCTCACGTCTGTTATCCCTCCCTTTAGCTTTCATTCACTCTAGCATTCGTCCCACACTCTCATACATACACTCTCACGAAATTTCATTTTTTATTCCCGGAGATGTTTTTTCTGTTTTCTTTTTGAATTTGTAGGTCTAATGAATTAGATCGTATTTACGACTCCAATGGAATAGATTATGACCAAGGAATATTAGTATTATACTCTTACTCTGTTCTGGACATTGAGTTCTACATGGATTCTGCTTAAAATTGTTTTTTATACATATATGTATGTGTATGTATGTATGTATATATATTTATATTTTAGATATATGATTCCATATATATGTGTATATTTACCACTAATATTCTCTCTCCCTCTCTCTCTCTCTCTCTTTCTCTCTCTCTCTCTCTCTCTCTCTCTCTATATATATATATATATATATATATATATGAATATTGGGTAAAATTTATGATAAGGTGTAAAAAAGGTTTCTTGTGGGGCGTTTCGTCCTTTAGAACAGGACTTCATCGGACGAAACGCGTCACAGGAAATATTTCCTCAATGTTGTTCTTGATATATAATATATATATATCGTTATCTCATAAATATATATATATATACCTACATATATATATATATATATATATATATATATATATATACGTGTGTGTGTGTCTGTGTGTGTCTGAGTGTGTGTATGTGTGTGTGTTATTACGCATATGTTTTTATAGCTATAGAATTATCCGGTGTAGATGAGTCTATATTAAATTTGTGCTAGAGAAATAAGCTAATTAAATAATTGTATACCTTTTTTGCCAATGTATGTTTGTTCCATAATTATTATTGCATGTGAAAATGGCTTCGAAGCTGTTATGGTAATTTTGTTTTTCTCTGAATCATTTGTCTGACTCATTCTTCCTGTCTTGTTTATTTTTCCTCATAAATCTTAATTCACTGAGTTTCAATTGGAAGAAAATGTTTTTAGCATAAGATCATTTTTTAAGCCGTTATTACACAAAACAAATACAGCTGCCAAGAAAATTAAAACCTCAATTATCATCAAAAGCCAATCGAGAAACAATAATACAATCATTAGAAAATTAAAAAAATCACTGTTTGTCAGTTTCAAATATATCTAGATTATTCAGCCTTATTTTGTTTTGTGAATATTAAACTTAAATATACACATTTGTGAAATATTTTTCCTATCGTAATGTTTTACATTTTTTTAGAAATATGTTGAAAGAATTGCTGTTTCAATTATAATAATATATCTACATATATATTTTAGGATAGAGAAAAAACAACAAAGAATATTATCTGGAATTTATATGAAACCTTCTAGAAGGTTTAGAGAAATTATTTTATATTATAAAGAATTCTTACCGAAAGCAAACTGAGAATTAAATACGAGAAAACATTTTATTAAATAGATTAAGAAAAAAAAAACAATAAATATTTCGACCAAAAGCACTTAGAGAGCACTTAGAAACACTCATACACAGACATACACACAGATACGCACTGACACGTACACACACGTATATTGAATATATATAGCGGAGATTTATTTTAATAATTATATCAATACATTTAATAATGTTCTTTATATACATGACTCAAGTGCCACTCAAGGTAGATATTTACTGTACTGTAAATACGCATGTAACCCGTTCTGTTATACTTATTTTAAACACACAATGTTATAATACATTTACACATTAGCAGTTAAAGCTCTTAAGTTTTTCCGTGTTTTTATTTAAGGGAGGTAACTTTATTTTATATAATTGTAATTTTTCATAATTGTAATTTAAGCATTTTCAAAAACATTCATATTATATACATTTATAACATTGTCGGTATACTGATAATTAACCTTATTTGGTCTTTGCTGAATTTGCTTATATAGTTGTCGTGAAGAACTTGAAGATTTTGTTTTTCATTTTCATGGAAGGAGTATACTTGTAGTGTTAATTAGCATTTGTCTAAATTTTGAATGACGACAGGAATGTGCCTGTGCTTGCATCCGGCAGTGTAGTGTAAGCCGCCTTGATAATGTTGATATTGTGAAACCAACATATATATATATTTACTTTTTTGTCAAAGATACAATCTTCCACAGGACATTTCAATTAATATACAACGTCGGTCTTTTGCAAGAGACTATTTTTTTGTAGTTAGAACATATTTGATTTCGGCAAAGTAGGTTGATGTATTTAGGGTTATTTGAGGAAGTATTATGCTCTTTTTGATTTATGTTAATATTTCGAATGTTTTGTCGAATTTATTCATATAATTAGGAATTTCGTTATTAATGAGAGTTTGTTTAATCTTTTAAAGGTAGATGTTTACTGAAGGCTGTTCTATGAGTAATTAAGAAGAAGGTGTTCTGTTTATATGGAAATGACGAAAAGATGCTTATAACCATGAACTTAAAAAGGTTAAGATTGTAGATGTCATGGAAGAATCATTCAGGGATTCTCTCCCACAAATTAATATTTCTTAATTAGAATCTATACGAGTGGAATAAGAAGGGAATACAGGGCGTTCGCCTCCATGCACCTGATGTTGCGGGCCTTTGCAGGGTGTTGGGGAAACTAAGGAATATAATTCCTTTGGAGATTTCCAATGGAAATAGTCATAGAGTAGTGAGAGGCTTAGAACATTTCATTTGTCTGAAATAAGTTGTAAGCTGGAAAACTATTCATCCCCCACGAGGCAGCGTAGATACTTTTAAAATGATCATTGGTCACCGCTAGAACAGATGCTGCAACGATACAATATTTTCGCCCCGATCTGTTTCTTGTGTAGATAGCGAATAACAAAGTGTCAGGTATACACTCGCTTTTCTAGCATCGTTAACGACGAATCGTATATATGAGATCCAATTGGTCTCGTGTAAGCATCATTCCCATTTGCAGTTGAAGAGAAGGGAAATTCCTTGAGAGAACGCACGTTCATTGCGATAGACAAAAATCAAGTAGCTCTAAACACACACACACACACACACATACACACACACACACACACACACACACACACAGACACACACACACATATATATATATATGTAATAAATTTTGCTATGTAATCCCGACGTTATAGCTAGAATAGTTATAAGCTATTGACATTTGACAAAATGTTTCATGAATGTTTCATATAATCATACGTATATATATATATATATATATATATATATATATATATATATATATAGTTTTGTTTTGTTTGGTTTGTTTTAGGGCATATCAACCTCAACAAGATATTTATTACTGGTAATTTTTTTTCGAAAATGTATAACTAGTAATAATTTTTTTTACAAAATGTTTTGCTGGTAATAATGTATTGCAGGTAATAACTTTTATTCAAAATGTATTGCTGGTAATACTTTTTGGCAAAGTATTTCTGGTATAAAAACCTATTTTTAGACTTTCATAGTCTTTTGACCCCAGTTTGGGGCTAAACTATTTACCCATAGCTGGGACCCTACCAGGGCCTACGACCCTGGGGCCAGGATGGAACTGAGAACACCAGCAATTAAGAGATCATTTCACACTCATCAAAGCTTCCTGATCAAAGACCTTGCTGTCGGGTGTGGTTTATCGTTATATCCAGGATGCGGATGTAGTTTATCGTTATACACAGACAGGTCAATACACTTTTCAAAATATGAACAGATCTTTGGCGGTTTGGGTTGGTTTGTTTTACGGCATATCAATCTCTATTGGTTATTTAATGCCGACAAAATTCTAATTGCAGGTAATATTTTATTTTTTTCAATGTATTGCTGGTAATAATTTATTTTCAAGAATGTATTGCTGGTAATATTTTTTCAATATATTCTTTTCAAAAATTCATTACTGGTAATAACCTTTTAAAATGTATTTCTGCTATTACAACCTATTTTTACACTTTCTTAGTGTTTTGACTCTAGCTTGGGGATCGATATTTGCCCATAGCGGGGACCTTGACAGGTGACCTGGAAACACCAGCAATAAAGCGGTGGTTCCACGCTCATCAGAACCTGATCGGAGGCCTTACTTTTGGATGTAGTTTATCGTCTTATCCAGGACGCTCTCTCTCTCTCTCTCTCTCTATATATATATATATATATATATATATATATATGCACACACACACACATATATATATATATATATATATATATATATTTATTTACAATTTCTAATGTAATGTCTGTATATATATATATATATATATATATATATATATATATATATATATATATATGTGTGTAATTTGGCAGCAACTTTTCTTTCAAACATGTAGTGTTGAATGTTAAAGACAACATAGTTCAAAATTCAAAAGAAAATATGTAAGACTATGTTGTCTTTAACATTCAATATATATATATATATATTTTAGGAAATGGACAAAGTCTGACAATTATTTTAAAGACAGTGTTATGTTTAAAATTCTTTTTATAGGTACAAATATTTAAGTAAATGTTCTGGTTATACTAAACAGTATTACACAACATTTACCGGCCTGAATAATATTGTATGAAAATTTCTCGGACATTCAAGCCGGTAAATGTTATCTAATACTGTTTATTATAAACAGAACATTTACTTAAATATTTGTATCTATAAAAAGAATGTTAAACATAAAAAGTCTTATATATATATATATATATATATATATATATATATATATATATATATATATATATATATATATATATGTGTGTGTGTGTGTGTGTGTGAAATTGGCTCAAATTGCCGTCGTTCACATGATAACTTATAAAACCTCTCATGGGTTTTGTTTGGCATGAATAGAGACTTTTATAAAGGTAAAAAATGTTATATGTTTATTGTTGTGTACAATACCTACATTTACATAAATTTCTCAGATACAATTGAAAATTCTAATATTATTTTTGCATAGAAGATTTTCTCAATGCGATTAACACGAAGTAAATAAAAGAAAATCCCAATTGGAATTGTCGATTATATTTAATCTGTTAAAAATAATGGAACACTAGTCTGGGATCAACTATTTTATATCCTGCATATCCTCAGAATCTGTGTTTCTTACCTCCTACGTTTTACGACCATACAAATCTTTATTTCATAACTCACTACTTCGAGGGTTTCTTTGGCTATATATTAGTATTACACAGTCACCAATAATTTAGCAAAATTGACTATAATTTTTCTACATAAAAATATTTCCAAGGTGGATGAAAAAAAAAACTTCAATCTCAACTGAGCTGTATTGAGCATAATTACCTGATTCCTCCTGCAGATCAGCCGAAATTGGTTTACTGTTATTATATTTGTTCAGTAGCTGCCATGCCACCCTTTCCAGCCTTGATAGAGGTTCAAAAGCCTCTCCGAGCCCTTGTGGGTGATCAATTATTCTCCACACTTTAACCCCTCTCATACAAGCGGGATGTGGCAAGACTTGTTGTTCTACCGGCATTTCCATGAAAAATGCTCAGACGAACTGCATTCACGAGTCCCTACAAGGAAAACCTTCATGACAAGAACAAACCATGACACTTACATAGTAGCAAAAGACCCACATTCTCTCCATTTTCCATTGGTGAGACCGAAGTTCCACTCGAGCATCTTCTTCCCGTAAACTACTGCTCTGTGGAATCGAATCCCAACAGGAAGTCTCCTAACGTAAAACACTACGCCGAGTAGCCCCCGGGCCTTGTAAAGTGTGACACTCACTATATAAAAAAAATCAATAAAAAATAGATACCTCCCATTCCAGTGTCACACGTCTCTGACAGAAGTTACACTTATAGGCCACTTTCCAATCCACATATTTTGGACAGCATTTATCGGCTTTCTAGAAGTCTTAGCACTATTTTAGATTTCTATAAAAACATAAGAAAAAGGCAATACATCACAGTTAGAATTCTTTACACACAGGATCTTCTCAGCATTTGCCATTCTGGTTCAGCAAGGACATTCTGTAACGCTATGAAAAATATTAATTAGTTAAATATCATTTAATATATGTAATTAGCTACCACGGCGTGGAGAAATGGCTAAAGACTTCGTTTGACAAGCCGTTAGTTTAATCCTTACGGAACACTAGTTATCTCGTGCCAGCCTAATCTTACATTTATATATATATATATATATATATATATATATATATATATATGACTATGAACCTAAAGAGCCAGACAAACATACCTAGGTTTCACCTACACGGATCGTCAGGGCCCTGACGATCCGCGTAGGTGAAACCTAGGTAGATTTGCCTGGCTCTTTCGGTTCATAGTTAGGTTTGCTCTACTTAGTGTATTGAGCACATTGCTTAGTTTTTTTACTTTACTGGATTTGGAGTTTTTTTCCTTTGGACTCTGAACTTGGATTCTGGACGATTGTTTTCGCCTCAATTTCAGGTTCTTAGTTCTTTCTTTTTTATCCCTTATTTTTCTTTGCGCATTGGTTTGTGCAATTACAAGCCAAATTACCTAAGGTTTTTTTCAAACTTGTATAACTACTTATATATATATATATATATATATATATATATATATATATATATATATATATATATATATATATATTAGAACCACTCCAAAAAGCAACAGATAATATTCGACATAACCATGTCCTTAGCATTGGAGAAAAATTGATTACTACTCAATATATCACAATGAAATGGTCGTTATTTGTACAGTTTCAGTATACTTTTG
>OZ038489.1:112783903-112793903 GCA_964036315.1 Acanthosepion esculentum | reverse complement strand
GAGCACTATTGAGAAAAAGTGAATTCCCAAAAAGTAGCCATCGCCGCTATTAACGCACCACTCTTCATTAATGAATTGAACACACTGGCTGGTGGTGTTTGAATACATTCGTATACAATACTTTTGAATTTCCCTTTCTGTGCTGTGCGCCGATGGTTGGGGTTGGATCTCCGACTGATACCAAATCGGTCGGATTTCGAGCGCGGCTTGAAGCTATCGGATAACCAGTTATACTGATGAGCTGTTATACAGGGAAACAGTCTTGTATGTGGAGAATTACACACATACACACACTCATATATATATATATATATATATATATATATATATATATATATATATATATAATAATACATATTGTTATACGGGGCGGTGTACCTGTTAAAGCCACTCCAATAGAAAAATATTGAAACTCCAGACACCATGAAACTATAAAAAAACATTTGTATAATAGAAAATACCAGCTATACTGTTTTAAATATAAAACTTACCTACGACACATATTTATAATAAAACAATAATTTTTTCAAGCAGAATTATCAACAATACATTTCATAGCAAAATTATAAACAATACGTTTTATCTGTAGTTTAAGGAATAAAATTGCTTTCAAAATATATTTAGTTGAAGCCATAAATTTTGGCATTAAATAACGCATAGAGGTGTTGATATGCCGCCAAGCAAAATCAACCAAGCAACTCGTAAAATGATATAAATTATATAAAGTTTGGCAGGAATTTTGCCGTTTAAGTGCTCAATAGACATGCACAAAGACAAAAAAAAAAAAAGATGTGTCGTACGAAGTTGCGTTGACACTGTCTTTTTTAAAACTCGCACAAACGCATAAGCGCGGTAACAGGCGCATGCACACGCATACACACAATCATATATATATATATATATATATATATATATATTAGAATTGGACATAGTCCGACAATTTATTTAAAGACATTTAAATTATGTTTAACGTTCTTTTTATACTTAAATACTAGTATCTATAAAAAGAACGTTAAACATATTATAAATGTCTTTAATATATATATATATATATATATATATATATATATATATATATATATATATATATATATATATATATTGGATTCTCGGTTTCGACGAGAGGATCTGACAACTTAATTGATTCAATTATGAAATTTTGTGCGATAATCTTAAGTGGAACTTAAGACCCGCTAGTGGTTTACAAAGGAGGCCGCACATAAAGCTTTGAAGGATTGTGGGATGAGGTCATTGTTAGATTGGCTGACCTTCTAGATCTTGTTTTCGCTTCGTGAAGACGACTCTGACAAGCAGATTGAAAACTACTGAGTTCATCATATATATATATATATATATATGATAAGAAAAAAGAACAAATAGGAAACGCATCCTGTCAGATTCCAATCCATATTTGATATAAATTTGTTCTTTAACTTTATATATATATATATGTATATATATATATGTGCGTATGGAATGTGTATGTGCCTGTGTGTGTTTCTGTGTGTATGTGCGTGTTTGTGATTTGTGAAAACAGCTCAAAATCGGAGTGAGTACGTTTATTCTTGTATAAAACAACATTAAAACAGTAAACTTGCATATTCGGATTTTGTTTCGTCTTTTCCATATTTTTCATCTTTCTTGTATAAGCTGATGTTCTCTTGAGATGTGAAGTTGACAGCCAGCTATACTGAGTGCAGGTTATATATATATATGCGAGACACGGTTCTAAAGTATATAATTCTGGTTAAAAGAAACTTGAAATGCACTACTTTTTAAAATCTTCTGCAGTAAATTTAAGTGCAGAATCATAAAATGTTTCACCTTTTGTTCCAACATCACACAAATAATAAAAGTTCACAACAGCAAAACAAACAACAAACCAAACGAACACATCAAATTCATGTGTAACTGCAGAACAATGAACAAATTCCCCTGAAATGGCAATAGTTTGTCGAACAATGTAATATACCAATCCACTGTAAAAACAGGAGATTACGAAGAAAAATATACCCAGGAATAACTGAAGTACCCTGGAAACAAAGAAACTATGCACATACAGCAACCTTTACAATCAGTAAATACGTGAACGGATTCTTCAACATATATGTTAGACTGAAAACAGAAAAAATAACAGAAAAAATATCATGAAAAATAATGAAAACAGCACCTGCCTATAACGAAAATTCCAAGAAGAGTAAACACTATATAGAGGAGAGAATAGCTAAATAAACGATCAGAACTCATCTCAAAACGCAGATTCCTTACTTCAAATCGGAAACTAAAAACGAGCAAAAATAAATAAATAATAAAATAAATAAATAAACCAATATATAATAAATTAATCTAAATCAATAATTAAGTAGATAATCTAAGTAAATAATAAAGAAATTAACAAACCACGAACGCACATATGAAGACAAGTAAATATAACAATAACAACCTCTATTTATAAAAGGGACTCGAAATAACGTTAAGGATTTTCCAACAGATCAATGTATCGAATATCAAATGGACCGACCAGACGAGCAACGATGAACTAGAATGACACTGGTATTTAAAATCAACTGCAGAAAGTTGAAATTCCTCGGGTATATTACGAGGAAAAGCGGCTTGGAAAACTTAATAAACACGTGACGTATTGAATGAATGATAGCGTAAGTATCTACATGCATATGATTGTGCTAATGCAGAAAGTACAAGTACGAACGATAGATAGTCTTACTTGTTTGTAGTTACAAATGACAAGAAAATGTGGAAAACTATGACCACTTTTGTCATGCTTGGAACACAACACATAATTGTAGAAGTTGGTAGAGATTAATATTCGATCTTTTTCAAAGTAAAGAACAGGAATTTGAAAGCTGATTCTGAAGGTGGCAAGACTTACTATTCTGTAGATGATTGTAACTGAATCGTCCTATTTTTACTTGTTCCATTCGGCCTTGTGCTGGAATAAAGATAAGTAAATATCAAAAATATATTGCCTTATCAGATTTGGTTCGGAAAATGGAAGCAGCAGAAAAGAGAAGACATGGTCGAAGAGGAGACAATAAATGGTGACAGATAAACGGGCCGATGATGGAGAAAACGAGGAAGAAGTAATTGAATTAAGAAAGGAATAGCTTATGCAATAATGTGGGAGAAAAGTGGAGAACATTAAGAGGCTAAAATGGCGGGAAACAGAGGCAGTAGTTAGGTCCCTTCTATCGCAGTGAAATATCGAGCACATTACACGTCCGATTCTTGACCCCAAGTCAAAACGACAGGGAAGCGAACGTGAGATTTAAGTAGGGTTCGTTTACAGGAACGTCAGGAATTATTTCCCGTCTCTATTGACAGAAGTTTATTTATTTCAAGGAATTCACAATCTTACGTGATTTATGTTAGATAGAATATATATATATATATATATATATATATATATATATATATATATATATGAAGAAATATAGTCTTAAAGTGTGCTATATTTATGGGATAAAGTGTTCAATATCAGAGATAGAGCGTGTGTAAATATAAAAGTGGACATAGAAGTCAGCACTTAGAGGCGACAGTCTAGTTTCATGCTAGTTTCATGTCTAGTTTCAGTCTAGTTTCATGCTAGTGCAATCGTCAGGCAACTAGTTGCCTGACGATTGTACTAGCATGAAACAGACTGTTGCCTCTAAGTGCTGACTTCCATGTCCTCTTTTATATATATATATATATATATATATATATATATATATATATATATATATATATATATATATATATATATATATAACAGGCAGGATGTTTTTATGTGTGTAACGAATGCACGGCCGAAATTATCGACGGATTTGCAACAAAGTTTACATGAACATGCTCCATGTTAGCGGGAAGGCCAAGACCGACTTTGCATTTCCCAACTCCCATCGATAGAGGGTATAATCGATTTTTTCATGCTTCTACGCCAGTTTTCATGTAGTTTGCGGCCATTTTCTGCTGGCCAGAGTGAGAGCCTATAGCTGGCTGCCACGAATAGGTAGGAAGATTCTATTGGCCAGCGTGAGTGCCAACAGCTGACTGAGACGAATGCTAACTAGCATGCAAAAAAAAGTCGATAGCTACAATTGTCACAAGTGGGAAAAATTTAAATCTGCATGGCACTTTTCTCCAATTGGCTCATTCGCGTGCTTAAATTCAACGTCGATTCTGATTCCGCAGAACTGGGTTGGGTGTGAAAAAGTATTTCTTGTTAACATTTATTTTTCATTCGGTTCTTACAGTTACGAGTCCTTTTTTAAAGCTGGTCGTTTTGTGTTCATTTTGTTTAGTTCTTTTATCGTAACAGATTTAATTTTTAGTATAGAGTTTATAAAAAGTTCGCAGTGTGAGATAGGCAAGAAGTAAGCAAGTAGCAACATCAGCACGACCAAGGGCACCCCTTTAAAGGAAAGGAAAGGAAGGGCAAAAGTATTTAAAGTCAAGTGATAGCAATTGCTGTATGAATCGTACGATTTTTGAATCAAGCACAGGCACCGCCGGGCCATGCTGCTAGTAACAGTATAAATAGCCCAAAATTGCACCCGGGGCCACAGTTATTAAAATTCAATAGCCGATATTAAATAAGAATATTTCTGAAATATTTTTGAAATTTATTTTGAAAGAGAAATATATTGAAATATTAAATATTTCTGTATATATTTGAAATATTTCTGTATTTGTTTTTAAAGTAAAAAATAAATTTTTCAATAACTACATCTTTTACTTTTCAATTCTTTTCTACGCTCATCTTACTACCAAACATTTCTGATTTGGATTTGGTTGTCTACAGTACATTTTCCAAACTTATGAAGAGTTTATCTCAGAAATATTATATTTTGTTTTCAACATTAACACCTCTGTATACTTTCTGAAATTACGAAGATTTTTAACTAATTTAATTATTAATACATATTCTAAATGTTGACTCAGTAGTAATTTTGTAAAAAAAAATTGTATAGCTCTCTCTGTTTATAGAAAAAAAGATTGTGTTATATTATTTTTATAGTTTTATTTATTTTTTCATTTCGAAATAATTTGAAGGGAATGTCACAATTAAAGCAGCTAAGCATTGAGGTGAGGGGGGATTGGAATTTTATTCAATGAAAGTTACATTTAATGAAGAATTCTCAAGACAAAAGTAGTAAGAAACTGGGGCAAATGATGTCTGTAAAAGAGCTGGAGCACCACAAGCGAAAACAGCTGTTGAAGATAAAGTACGTGAATATTGATAGCAAGAAATAGAAGGAAAACTGCTTCGCTTTCGTCCGTGAAAAATCGATTCACATCAGTGGAGCTCAGGTGGTGAATAGCCATTGAGAAGCCCCTGTTACGGAAAGGGAAGAAGCAGAAAAAATGGTAATATTCATAGGAACAAAATATTAAAAGTGTGGTAAAATGTATTGTGAACAAACGAGATCAAATTTGAAATTTTTCCTAGAAAGAGGATAATGAATATGTAATGTCAATAGTAAAGCAAGGTGGTGGGTCTGTTATGATGTGGAGGTGTTTGGGGGTAGAGAGGCCTGGAGATTTACTTCCAGTCATGGGAATCATGAGAAAAGTACAATATCATACAATTTTACAACGACATAATATACCATCTTGTTTACGCATAATTACAAAAAAATAATTTTCATTATGACAGTGATCAAAAAAATTCTTCTAAATTATTTCAACATTACTTCAAGTCAAAGAAAAGGAATAAAATGTGGAAATTTTGCCTTGACCGCCTCAATATCTTTACCTTTCTTTCATTGAATTAGTATGGAATTGATTGCATTGGAGATTTCGAAGGGAATACCAAAATGTAGGAAGGTCTTCCATTTATTTTCTTCCTGAAACTTAAAAAGAATAGGAAGAATTTGTAAAGCAACCATTTAGGGAGGTGGCGGTTTTATTGAAGAAAGCAGAATATGGACCTCTTGTTATTTTAAGAGTTAAATGCTTACGTTTACCAAAATAAAAGCAAATACACTGCAGTTACTGCAATTGATTTTTTTACTTAAAACATACAAATGTTTCTCAGTTATATTTTGACTGTGTATATTGTGAAATGGCCAACAATGTAGACTTTTAAGTCAAACTTATGATCAATTTATTAAGGGATAAGCTTTCCTTGTGTTTCCTCTTCTTTCTTTTCTTTTATATATATATATATATATATTAATGATTTCCTCACCATGCACAGCTGAGAATTAAACTAAGACCCCAGGGATTACTGAGAGTGAAAGAATTCAACTAAAAAATAATCTACCTGTTATTTATAGCGCAACAACAAGAAGAACTAACGTTTGGTAACCCCTGTCACACACACAAAGAAATATATATATATATATATATATATATATATATATATATATATATATATATATATATATATATATATATATAATATCTGGATAAAATAAATGAAACAAAATTGGGTGTTTTTTTTATGAAAGTATTTATTTCTGTGTTTTTGTATATATTTATTTATTTAATATTTCAGACCACCTAGGGCTTTCCTCAGAAATCAAATGAGATACTGTGTTTGTGTGTTTGTTTACAGCGTTTGTTTACAGCGTTTGTCGTGAAGCGTGCATGTCACGTGATGTGCAATGCGACTTTGTTTGAATTTTTGGCGGAAGACTGATGATAGTGTCGTAAATGTTGTTTAAAATGTTTCTTAAAATATATTTAACTGTTGAAATATTTATGTAGATTTAAAATATCCACGTGTTTGTTTACCCCTAGTTGATATGTGTCTAATTTTAGAATTCATTATTTTTCTTTTTTTCTTCTTCGTATGTGTGTTGTACTTAAATTACTGTGTTTGTGTGTTTGTATGGAACATTCATACACCCTGGAACATACATACACATCCGTCTCTTTCTTAGACGTAGTGATAAAATTAAACAAACACACACTTTCCACCAGTTTATACAACAAACCCACAAACCATCACAAATTCCTTCACTTCAAAAGCTGTCATCCTCTTAAATTAAAAAAGTCTATCGTATACAGCTCATTTCTAAGAATCAAACGCATATGCTCAGACCATCTAGATTCTCTACACAACATTAATAACTTAACAGAACAATTCCTAAAATGTAAATACCCAATAAATATAATAAAAGAAGTACTTAATAAAACTATCCACATAAACCGTAACACACTTCTCACATACAAAAAAAGTAAAAACAACAATCGGATTCCCATGGTTTTTAACCACAATCAATATTCCCACACACTTACTCACAACTTAAAAAATGACTACAAGATCCTCCAATTAAACAAAAATATCAAACACATTTTCGCCAAACCACCCATCAACGCAAAAAAACAAACACCTAATTTATCAGCTATTCTCACCTCCACCAAATATCTAAATAATACAAACCAAACAGGTAATTACAAATGTAACAAAACTCGTTGTCTAATTTGCAAACACATAATAACAGACAGTGAATTTCTCGCACCCAACTCCAAAATCACAATACATCCACCCCGCCACACTTGTGATAGCAATAATATAATTTGTGATAGCAATAATATAATTTACTACCTATTCTGCACAATATGTCCTAATAGTGGATATATTGGCGAATTTGGAACTAACTTTAGGCTTCGTTTCAACAACCATAAACAAGACATACGACAAAATAATTCATATTCCCCAGTAGCAGAACACTTCAATAGACCACGACATTTGATAGATAATTGCAAATGTATATTGATAGACTCAAATTTTAGCACTACATACATACGAAGAAAAAAAGAGAAATACTGGATTTTAAAATTAAACACATATAAACTAGGGTTAAACAAAGACTTGGGTATTCTAAATCAGTATAAATATTTCAATAGTTAAAATATTTCTTCAAAAAAATTCTTTAGATATGGTAAAAAATCCTTTTTAAACAATAACCAAAACACCAGATGTCCGTTAAAGAATCAAACACAATCGCGTTCCACACCACGTGTCGTTCGAGTCTAAAAACAAACACACAAACACAGTAATTTAAGTACAACACACATACGAAGAAGAAAAAAAGAAAAATACTGAATTCTAAAATTAGACACATATAAACTAAGGGTAAACAAACACGTGGATATTTTAAATCTACATAAATATTTCAACAGTTAAAAATATTTTAAGAAACCTTTAAAACAACATTTAAGACACTATCATCAGTCTTCCGCCAAAAATTCAAACAAAGTCGCATTGCACATCACGTGACATGCACGCTTCACGACAAACGCTGTAAACAAACGCTGTAAACAAACACACAAACACAGTATCTCATTTGATTTCTGAGGAAAGCCCTAGGTGGTCTGAAATATTAAATAAATAAATATATACAAAAACACAGAAATAAATACTTTCATAAAAAAAACACCCAATTTTGTTTCATTTATTTTACCCAGATATTATATACATATCAAGAAAGTATACGTGGCCTCTCATTATGCTATATATATATATATACATATATATATATATATATATACATATATATATATATATATAGAGAGAGAGAGAGAGATATATAGATAGATAGAGAGAGATAGATAAATAGATGTGAGCATACTGAGATAGATAGATAGATAGATAGATAGATAGATAGAGAGAGAGAGAGAGAGAGAGAGAGAGAGAGAGAAAGAGAATGAGAGAGTAGGGAATGAATAGCGAAAGAGAAGAGAAAAGCCGTTCCAAACCACATATTTTTTAGAAAAAATTCACTTGGTCTGCGCAGTAAACGCCTAAAAGAATGCAGAGGAAACAATAACTAATCTCAGTTCAGTTGTCCGGACCATTAAATCAAAAACAGAATACCCAATCCCGACGCAAAAACTTACCTTTCGTGTGACTAATAGTTTTAAGCACAAAGCAATTCCCAGAAGGTTCAAAGAGCAAATACAAATAAACTTTACACGAAATAAATGTGAATATATATATATATATATATATATATATATATATATATATATATATATATATATATATATATAATAATGGTAATACAGGTATACATATATATATATTATTGCATGTTTCATTAGATAATATAAACAAGTTTTGTCTATTTATTTTAATTAATTTCCTTTCATATTGTCTGATAAGCTTAATCACATTTTCGCTGAAAGACGAAAGGAAAACACCATATTGATATATATTTAAATCAATTCTAAGGTTTCGGCATACATAAGCCATTATCAAAGATGACAATTTCAATATATCAAACAACACACGGACGAAACAACAATGATAGTCCGCCCTTGCTACATGACAAATTTCAGAATAACGACAAATTCGTATATACTTTAAAATTTTTCATGCAGCAAGGGCGAACTGTCTATATTAATTAATGAAACATGCATTAATGAAAGATTGGTGCTTAAATATACACAATATATATATATATATATATATATATATATATATATATATATATATATATATATATATATATATATATATGATTGGTGTCTTTCTTATCCGACATATTATTTTCCACTACTCCAAACATTATTAAGACGCCTTGTTAATTTGGTTTTCTCTTTGAAACGGTGGAAATTACATCTACCAATGTGCGCGTTCAAGAGACTTAATACAGAAAACGTGTTTACCTCTATCTAAAGGAACCCCCCAGTGTTCTTTAGACCACTTGGCCAAAGAGACCGTCACAGCCCACAAAGATTCAGTTTCCCTGAAGAAAGCAACGTGCTCTCGTTCAGTTATACTTTTGAAACCAAAACGTAACTTTTAGAGTAAGAAATAATGTCGGATAAAAAAAAACGTTAATTCCTTTTTAATTACTTTGTTTTAAAACGGTGAGCACATTTTCTTTACAAGATCTATTGAATATGCAGGCCGGTTAAGTTAAATCAAACTGTTATTCAAAACAGGGTGTCTACTCAATATTTCCGTAGTAAAATGATATAAAATGAAAGATTTGTCAGAAATTGCTATCTATGCATGGTGGAGAAACAGAAAACCATAGAATCC
>OZ038489.1:112743903-112781403 GCA_964036315.1 Acanthosepion esculentum | reverse complement strand
AGGAAAGATCACTTGGAAAATTTGATACTTGCAGGGCTGCCTCAATGAAAGCCGGTCAGAGGTAAACAACGCTACCTGGCGAGCTTGAGTATATGGATAGCGGAAGAAGGTTTTTGAGTAGTAACAAAAAGACTTAATTTACTAACAGCTACAAAGAACAAGAAATGGTGGAAGGCCATGATTGCCCACATCCAGAAAGGACACTGTAGAAAGAAGAAGAAGAAGAAGAAGGAGAAAAACAAGAAGAAAAACAGAGAAAATAAGGAGAGTGATGTAAGAATTGTGTAAGGCATATCAACATAAAAAGTGAAATCGACGTGCCGAGTTCAAATCTCGAGCTCATCGGTTGCATTCAATATCACACAAATACACTTAGAGAAGGCATGAATCCATCTTTTCCCCCACTCATCTAAAGCTCCAATAGAAGACTCTCCTTGCCGATATCTCAATGGGTGGCAAACTGTTTAAAAAAAGGAAACCTATAAATTCCGACCTGGAAAGAAGGCAACGAGAAACCACTCCATTACTTTTGCAAATAATGTCAATGACATTTTTACGACAATACTCACCCAGAACAAGAGCCACTCAAGGTAGAGGTTTTCCCCGTATGGGTCACAGTTTATGGGCATATGTAGAAGGAGAAACGGTTAAGCTTATTCTGGAAACGTTTAAAATTGTAATGACTGGGGAATCCTAATTCACAGGTTACAAAAAAGAAATCTGTGTCGAGATATATTCTGAGATGTTCTAAGAGCGAATGGTTTAAAAATTGAAAAACATAGGACATATTAGTATAACATCAAGTAACCTGCATGATGCCACAGGCTGAGTTTAAAATTAAGGCAATAAAATTGTTAAATCTTGATCACACAATAACGCGGCATAGGAATGATACTGAAAAGTGTGTTTATTTTGGTCCAAGTGTAGGGATGGTACTGAAAAGTATCTGTTTATTTTGGTCCAGGCCTCGTGGTGATACTGAAATTATGTTTATTTTGCTCCAAGAGTAGAGATAATACTGAAAAGTGTTTCTTTATTTTGGTCCAGGCCTCGTGACGATACTGAAAAGTACGTTTATTTTGTTCCAAGCGTAAGAATGATATTGAACTTTATCTGTTTATTTTGGTCCAAGGACAGAGATGACACTGAAAAGTATCTGTCTATTTTGGTCCAGGTTAGGGAGATGCTGAAAAGTATCTGTTTATTTGATCCTAGCGTAGGGATGACACTGAATTTTATTTGTTTATTTTGATTCTAGCTTAGGGATTATACTGAAAATATCTGTTTATTTTGGCCTAAATTAGCAAATATATGAACAAGCGAAAATTGAATTTATTACGAAATTAATTGCCCGCATGGCTATATTGCATACCATTTCCTCTGCGTGGAAAGTAATAATATTTATTTAAATTCACTTTGTCTACTTCAAAACTATTAATTTCATGCATACATTTTATACTAGTTTATATGAGATGAGCTTGCAAACTAGTACTCCTCGGCTAGATACCTAATGTACACTAAATATTATTTTCATCCTTACAAAACAGAAGATAGTCTATTCACTTATACAGTAGAGTATACTAGTATTTTTGACATCATCTAGCTCTTTAAAAGTACGAATCATGGTGTTAAACCAGCTAATAAATATGATTCCACCTACAAGAAAATTTCAGGTACCTGGATACTTTGATATGGTGTTAGTAAGCTTGGTATAATACAATTTACTTCGTGAGTTTACTCTTCAGAGGATGCTTAAAAGTTAATTATTTTTCAGTGTGTCTAAAACTCCAGGTGATTCTGTATGTTTGCTTAAACTTTAGATAATTCGGTGTATATTTCGCTTGAGTTGGTTAGCTATGGAAAGCATTGAAACAATTATTTTTTGAAACGTCTTGTTATATGGTCATCAGGTAGCGCTTTTCATTCTGACAGAAATGAAGTAAACTGGAAAAAAAAAAAAAGAAAATTATGTAATCGCGTTTCGTTTGAGATTTTGTTTTCTATTTCACGAGAATTTATCTATGTTTCTTCTGATTATAGATGAATTATTCACAACACGAAGACGCATTCAATTATTTTTTTATACAATTTCCGTTTATAATACATGAATTCAACTAGAGCCGTTTCCAAGTATGAGGTCCGTTTAATCTACTTAGCATTTACTTTCTTCATTCTCGCATAGAAACTTTAAAATTCAAATCGCCAGAACTTATTAATATGTACATATATTAATTGTGCTATATTTTGCAGCATTTTGAATCAGTGTATATCTTTTTCTTGCTGCTATATTCATTTCTGTTCAGTTATTTCCTCATTACAGATTCACCGCGATATTTTTTGTTAGATTAAGTTGAGCGGCGTAATTGTATTAGTTTTTTTACCGAAGAAATCAATATTCGACAATAGAGATATTAGTAATAGGATATTGTCTCTAAGCCCTGTAGCGATTCACCGTATGTGAGCGAATAATTACGTATTGGTAGATATATGACGATATATTCATGGGTGTGAGAGCATTTTGCTTTTACGTATCCCGAGACCTTGTGACACAGTTTTCCAAGTGATAATCAAACCGCAGTCATCTTCACTCACGTTCTTTGTATCTAGCTGTAACGAATACGATAGGTGAGACCTCAGGAAAAAAATTGAGAGTACTAGTGTGAATTTTAATTAAAAGGGTCCATACACAGTAGCTTTTCGTAGCTTGCCTGTAAAGCACACAGGATAAAATGTTGGTTCCTCCTACAAAGCGGGACAAAAGGTAGACTCCTGTCCGTGAGCGCATTTTCATTATTGAAACTTTTCAAATACACAGGAATTTAGAATTAAAATGCACTGAAGTAAAAATAAAATATAGGCGTCTCCCAGATACGAGTATCTACTATAATAACGTTTGAAGTATTCTGTGTGGGTGTGTATATATATATCTATATACATATATATATGTATATATATATATATATATATATATATATATATATATATATATATATATATATATATATATATATATATATATATATATATATTTGTATTTATATATATATATATATATATATATATATATATATATATATATATATATATATATATATAGATAAATATAATTAATTAATTTCTGACGAAAGATCGGGGCGATCTGAAATATCAAATATATATATAAAAAATATAAATAAATACTTTCACAAAAAACATTCAATTTTTTTCTTTTAATTTGCAAATTTTCAGTTGTTTTGTCCATATTATATATATATATATATATATATATATATATATATATATATATATATATATATATAGTACAAGTAATCGATCTGTTGGTATATAATCAAGGTTGATCCTAGTAATATGAATTATTAAAATGGATCCACAGAGAGCTCGATGTATTTATTATAACGGAGTATATGTATATTTTTAAACCAAAGACCCCCAAATTACCTCAACATGGGATCGTCTATTCCAAGCCATGATGAGGTAATTTTAGGCTCTTCGCTATATATATATATATATATATATATATATATATATATATATATATATATATATATATATATATATATATTAATGTATTGTGCAGTTGAATTTATACTACAATGAATCATTCATACAAAAAGTAGATTAGTAAAGTTAATGGTATAAAATGGCGAACTCCCTTCGCTAACAAAATTTTAAAGGTGCATTAACCTACAAATCACTCGATGAATGTTGTGATCCTGGCTTTTAAAAATTATTAACTGTATAAGTCTTTCTTTAATATGCAAGTACTTTCAACTGTACATTCAGTCATCCTCAGGCATGGAAATTATTTTGTTTTTGGTAAACTTTAGGTAATATCCGAGACGAAAAAATTAATGGACCTTTAAAATTTTGTTTGCGAAAGGATTTCGCCATTTTATATCATTAACTTCACTAATCTACTTTTTGTATGAATGATTCATTTTAATATATATATATATATATATATATATATATATATATATATATATATATATATATATATATATATATATATACAAACCTCTCATCATCGAACTAATAGTGGGCACGAGTGTTCCGTTCAAACCCATTGTCCATAGATAGGAAGGGGTTATTTTTGAGTCATAAAACCACTATAGTAACTACCAGTAGGTAGGATCATAGTGTGAATGCTATGAACATGCATATTTGGCAGAAATAAATATATTCTTAATATCGATATATTAATCAAAATAAGAAAAATTATAAATTTCTCACAGTTACTTTCTCACGCACGCGCTAATGTATCGTACATTATATACTGTACGCCCGTCTTTGCTTACAACTGAAAACCCTGCCACCGCCGCACAGCGGTCACTTTTAGAACTAATACGACTCGTTCCGTCAAGCCTGTAAATTTTGAAATACATAGCTGACGATTTGGGAGATTTATTTCGTGCAGGTTTTGCCCGTTACATCAGAACTCATTTGATGGAGGGGGGTACTTAAGTCTGGTACGTTTGTGCGTGTGTGACCGATGTAATTATTTATGAGTTCGCTTTTATCAGGAACACAGTTTCTTACGGGGCATTTTAACTCATAAATAATGTTCGTTCTTGTAATTTCGATTTTGCTGGTGTGTTGCTACCTTTGAGGATTAGGTTAGCTGTTTTAAATTTTTTGTAGTAGATAATTAATTTGATTTTTTCGGGTCAATTGTGGTAGTGTATTTCTAAGAGAAGATTCTTCTTGTTTGTAATTGACGGACATTGGGATTTTGAAGAACATATTTATGTTATTTTTGACTGTGTGTCCACTATCGTTATTATTTAATTTGGAAAGGAATAGTCTAATTTGATGGTCGATGAGGTGATTAGGGAAGCCATTGTTAACTAGTATCTGTTTTGCATTGTTGTATTCTATAAGGAAAAGTAGCCACTACATCGGTTACACTACCACATACCTATCTAGACGCCTTACGCTACACCTATCCAACCACAGCTCCATTAGAACCCATTTAAACACACACACAAACTTACCAGTCTCCATCAGAAACATACTAATTGAAAATGCAATCATGATAAAAAAAAAGATTAAAATAATGGAGGCCTTAATAAAAGAAAAAGTAATAATAATAATAATCTTAATTGCGAACACGTCCAAAATGTGCTAACTGTGTTCAGAAAATAGAACTTCCCTAAAACTCTAGAAACCTCCACACAACGCATACACACAATTAAAAAGTTAAATAAAAACATCCTTGGTACTGGTTAAAAGTATGTCGAAAGTCCTTGGACATAAAAAAATTGGATAATTTATATTCAATTTACGTGCAGAAAAGAAAATTATAAGAACCTAAAAAATATTAAATTAAAACTTAATCGCCGTACGTTGTCAGTGGTTTTTAATGAAACTTGTATAAAACAGTGATTTTTTACCAAATACACAAAACATACATAGATACATACACACGTGCACGCACACGCGGACACACGCACACATATATATGTATATGTATATATATATAAATATATATATGTATATATATATATATATATTAGTCTTAGAGATGTGACTTATGTTTAGAAGAAAAGATTAGAATAATAAAATACAATAATCAAAGCCAACTATTAAATCAGAGGAATGAATTAGTGTTAAAAAGTTGACATAAAAGCAAATTCAAATTTGCATAATATAGGTTTAACTTAATTAGCTACCATATTTCCATAATATTCACTCCCCTCTAACTTTTCAAATGTCGACATTATAACTAATTCTAACTTTCTATATTTTGTTCCGTCCTCTATAACCTCTTTACACTATATTAATTATAATCTATAAATGTTCCCCTAATTAATATCTCACCAACACTCTTTCCATGAATCCCTTACATACTTTTATCTATATATTTTATATTTACTTTTAGACTCCATTTTATTTCTCTTTTAATTTTAAATTAATATTTCATTCTTCATATAACTCTAAATTGATGTCATAAACTTAATATTTGGGTTTGATTTTATAAACCTCCTCCGCTTTAATAAAATACCTTCCACGCTCCCCTGTCTCCTGACTCCAGCCTTTCGTCTGATTGAAACATTGCAATGGCTAAATTCTGTATTAGTTTTTCAACTGGCTCATTTTTAAGCTTTCATATTTAAATTCTATTTCCCGCTTTAAGCCAACTATTAAATCAGAGGAATGAATTAATGTTAAAATGTTGACATAAAAACTAATTCAAATTTGCATAATATCGGTTTAACTTAATTAGCTACCATATTTCCATAATATTCACTCCCCTCTAACTTTTCAAATGTCGACATTATAACTAATTCTAACTTTCTATATTTTGTTCCGTCCTCTATAACCTCTTTACACTATATTAATTATAATCTATAAATGTTCCACTAATTAATATCTCACCAACACTCTTTCCATGAATCCCTTACATACTTTTATCTATATATTTTATATTTACTTTTAGACTCCATTTTATTTCTCTTTTAATTTTAAATTAATATTTCATTCTTCATATAACTCTAAATTGATGTCATAAACTTAATATTTGGGTTTGATTTTATAAACCTCCTCCGCTTTACTAAAATACCTTCCACGCTCCCCTGTCTCCTGACTCCAGCCTTTCGTCTGATTGAAACATTGCAATGGCTAAATTCTGTATTAGTTTTTCAACTGGCTCATTTTTAAGCTTTCATATTTAAATTCTATTTCCCGCTTTAAGCCAACTATTAAATCAGAGGAATGAATTAATGTTAAAATGTTGACATAAAAACTAATTCAAATTTGCATAATATCGGTTTAACTTAATTAGCTACCATATTTCCATAATATTCACTCCCCTCTAACTTTTCAAATGTCGACATTATAACTAATTCTAACTTTCTATATTTTGTTCCGTCCTCTATAACCTCTTTACACTATATTAATTATGATCTATAAATTTTCCCCTAATTAATATCTCACCTACACTCTTTCCATGAATCCTTTAGATACTTTTATCTATATATTTTATATTTACTTTTAGACTCCATTTTATTTCTCTTTTAATTTTAAATTAATATTTCATTCTTCATATAACTCTAAATTGATGTCATAAACTTAATATTTGGGTTTAATTTTATAAACCTGCTCCGCTTTAATAAAATACCTTCCACCTTCCCCTGTCTCCTGACTCGAGCCTTTCCTCTGATTGAAACGTTGCAATGGCTAAATTCTGTATTAGTTTTTCAACTGGCTCATTTTTAAGCTTTCATATTTAAATTCTATTTCCCGCTTCTCCTTCGCTCTATAGATACGAATTCAGTCCACATCGTGGTTGATAAGACAGACGACCGACATCTTCGTCTGCTGAAAGAGGTTATTCCCCACATGAGATAATTTTTGGATTTTATTATTTATTATATATATATATATATATATATATATATATATATATATATATATATATATATATGATATTAGAACAATAAAATACAATCATCAAAGCCAACGTTTAAATTAGAGGAATGAATTAGTGAAAAAATGTTGACATAAAACAAATTCAAATTTACATAATTAGGTTTAACTTAATTAGCTACCATATTTCCATAATATTCACCTATTAAGCAGAAATTGTGGGTCAATACGTGTGAAGTATTGCTAGAGAGAGAGAGAGAGAGAGAGAGAGAGAGAGAGAGAGAGAGAGAGAGAGAGAGAGATAGAGATAGAGAGAGAGAGCGAGAGAGCCTGATGCATGTGTGCTTGATATAAGATTTTAATGTTGTTAACGTGATTACTGATATTGAATGTTCAACCTCCCAGATAACATGAGAATGCTTAGAATATTGCTGCCACATATGGTCCGGTGTTCCTGCTATTTACTTTGAACTCCTTGATAAAATGTAAAGAAGAATTAGCAATATTATTGGTCCTGATCTGGCACCTCGACTTCTGTGACTTTCCCAACGCCGTAAGATTGCCTGTCTCTGCCTTTTCCATAAATCCGTTCGTGGTAATACTTCGGATGAGCTCCCCGCTGTTGGTACCTAGACTTTTAGAATTTAATTGCAGCCCTAGACTGGCATCGAGATCTCATCATTTTACAGTTGACCTGGGTAGATGTAGCCATAAATTCTTTGCTAACAATTTCTTTTCTCGCACTTATAGGTTGGGGAACTTCCTGCCTTCATTATGCTTCCCAGCTAACTTTAATCTGCAAAAAATTAAATGCAATGTCTGTCTCTATCTACAGCCCTCTTGATTGTTCTTTCCGCTTTCCGCTCATTATTAATGTTTCTGTTCGTAATTCGCCTACACCCTGTAACCCGTTGTGTCTTCGTAGTTTTACTGTCTTGTATGGGGTGACACCGATTAAAAAAATAGTATTCATTTAAAATAACCATCTCTGTGTGCGTGTGCATGCATGTGTGTAATCATGTCATTGAATATGCAATTTTCACTCTGTTCTTTAATGTTTACTTTCATTTTCGGCTTCGCAAACAGCGGCAAACGTTCAATGATTGTTTTCACTTGCTAGTGATATAACTTGTCGATTAATTGTACAAACATAACAGATAAAAGCCCTTGGCGTATTATAAAGTCAAAGCATACAAACTGTATTAACAAAACAAATTATATATATATTTCTGTATGTGTGTGTGCGTGCGTATATATATATATATATATATATATATATATATATATATATATATATGTAAATATATGTAATCCCTCTTTCTGCTTAAATCTGTGTGTATGGGCACTTCTGTGGACATAACGGTACGTGTATATGTATTTGCGTCGTGTATGCGTTTTTGTGTGCATCTTTCCAAAATCTCGGTAGATATATATTATATATACGTTAAAAAATAGGTTTTAGCGTGTATTTCGATAAGACCTAAATCTTTTTCCCCTTAGGTGATCTGCCTAGATACTGAAACCGTCTTTGAATAATACATGATTCTCTTCGAATATTTGTCAGCGTGTTCTCACGTAAAACACATTTTTTTAAACCTAAACGACATTTGTAAGGCAAATAGCCTTTCCACAAGTGTTTACACTATATAACGAAATTAGGTTGTTTTGTTGTCGAATAGGTTTCAACACTCTCCTTTTCTTGTCCAATGAATATTAATGGTGGCTGTGAATTTAGCTGTTTCCATTGAGAAAACATTTGGCATTCATTGGCTAAACAGCTAACGTTGTTGCCGGTTTAAATTTATAGAATCTTACAATTCCACCCAAAGCTACAGCGATTTAATAATGAAGTGAGTTTGCCTACAAATTCTTCTTTTCAATAGCGTCGAAAGTTAACAACTTGATTATATAATTGTCTTCTCTTCTACGTACAAGTGATAAAGATTTTCATTTTTAATGCTTTTAATTAATCACTTCGTGCCACACTAAAACACGTTTCGTATATATTCAATAATCCTTTATATAGCTGCAACTTTTGCTATTCGTCTTGCAGGATACTTCAATGGTCTTTTTTGAAAGTTTATTTTTTTATCATTGCTGCTGCTGTTCCTGGTAGGAAAACCATCTATATCTGTCAGCAAAACTTCTGATCGGGTATTTGGAGCTTTTGAAGAGCATGGAAGCACCTCTGCATTGCTTCTGTTCCAACATCCACCCAGACCCGGGGTGGTAGCACCTGTTAGGGTTCCAGCTATTGGTAAAAAATGATCCCCGCAAAAAAAAATAAAAAAAAATATGAAAGCATAAAAATATATTTTTCTTTGTAAAATTACCAGCAATAAATTTTTATATTGCAAAATGACTAACAATAACTCTATAGTAAAATAACCCTCAATACAATTTTATAGAATTACCAAGAATACATTTCATAGCAAAATGACCAACAATACATTTTATCTGGAGTTGAAGGCATACAGTTATTTTTAAAACATCTTTAGTTGTAGCCATTTTTTTTCAAAATATTTAGATTTCGGCATTAAATAACTTGTAGATGTGTTGATATGTCTCTAAACAAAATCAGTGAACCAATCAACCATACAAAAACACATAAGAACTCTTTCATGACATCAATCCATATAATATCCTACAATTTATTAAAGAAATCAACCTGTATTCCAAAATATAACTTTAACATAAACCACATATCACCGACTCTCATAATTATGCTCACACACACTTGTATGAGAATACATAAACCCTGAGTATCATCTGCCATGTTTTCAAATTTGAAAGCAGGATAATATATAATAATTATATTACTTCAAATCTCCCAAGAAAATAAAATTTCGGCATTTAGTGACCCATATTGTGTACATATGTCGTTAAAGAAATCAAATAAAAAATCTCCCTGGAAAAGTAATACTTGGCATTAAATGACTCATAAGATGTTGATATGCCGTTAAAAAAACAAATCAAAGTCAAATCATTGTGGCTACTTCGAACTAATTTCTCCGTGATTGATTTTTTTTATCACAGCCATTCGGTCGAGGGACTTAGTGGAATATATTTTGTATTGCGAAATATCATAAAACATCCTGAATTTCCAGAACACAAGACAGACGAGTAGGTCTGGACAAGCCTTGACCGAATGGTTTTATCATAACAAATCAAAAGAAAAGAGGATTTATTTTCAAAATAATTTCAACTCTCTCCTTAAAAATATTCGGTCTGTTAATCTTCTGATATTCAAATAATCCACATTATTTGTCCTGTTTTTAATATTATTGTCTTTTTAACCATAAATTGTAACAGTTTTCCTGATTAATTCTAAGTTTCTTTTTCATTTACTTTCTGTTTCGTCCATTAATATCTATTAATAAAAATCAAATATCACCTGATGATCGTTTATAAACATATATTGAGACTTGTATAAAAACATTCATTACTTACATCAACTTAGCTACTACTTGGGAGTTTGTTGTTGGTGCTATATTAGCTCGCAAACATATATGAAATGACAGGAGAATTGAGTAATATATATATATATATATATATTGCCAAGTCAGTTTTCGTTAAAGAAAATAGCTCAACAAAAATAAGATTACAATACACTAGGCAAAAACATATCTCTGCATGTTCATGTAGATGGTTGTTGTTATATACCGTACCTATGAACATTAATGCGTATGTCCCTTTCGTCATAAATACATTTTACACTATTGTAAATGGGGGCAATCTGCTTCCGAAGCTGGCAGCGTGAGCTATCCGCGTAGGAATCTCTTGCCGTGTCTGAGGATGTAGATAGATACTCGATCCCGCGTATCTATCGTAATATGCTGTCTGGGTGGTCCACCACTAACAGTGGTTTACCTACTTCACGCCGCTGGCGAGCATTGTATTTTGTTGATGTTATAAAGATTACCATTTCATTTCATTTTCGTTTTGGTTATTCCTCATTCAGTCTCCCTTTTTAGATTACAACAGTTGTCCTGAGAATGACAGTTTTGGTGGTTGCTGAAAAGTGTTGTCCTGAAAACGACAGTTCTGTAGTCGCTGAAGAGCGTTGCCCCGAAAAGGAGAGTTTTGTAGTCGCTGAAGAGCCTTATCCTGAAAAGGGCAGTTTCTTTCATGTCGTTGCAGCTCGTGTGGATGGCTGGAGCGGCGTTCGATGGCGTGCTGTAGAAAATGATAGCTGGCTGGTTAGCTGGAACTGCTGCTGATGGCTGGAGCCGTGATCCGGCTGTCGGAACAGATACTAGATGTTGATGCTGGTCATATGGGCGGCTCAACACTGGTTTTCACTGATTGGGTCCAGAATCAGTTTTACAACGATCGCTGTGTAAACTTGTTCTGATTCTTGTCAACAAAATGTAGGAGTGCCGACAGGATATGACAAGAACAATGAAACCAGTGAATGCCATATAATGTAGTTAAGCCTTATCAACGGGATATACGTTTCAAGACCTTAGCGGATGCCTGAAAGAGTTGATACTACATAATCTTATCTATACTATATTTCCTGTTAAATAAAATAAAGTCCCATTTAGAAATCTGGCACGATAAGAGATTAACAAAAAACAATTAATAATAAAATGGAACGATAATAAAAAATATATTGCTATAAAAGTTATATGTCGGACAGATGATATGTTCTTAATTATAAAGGCACAGAGGAGATGGCAACGGTGATTAATAATAAAATCAAACAATGATAAAATTACATCCTTGTGCAAAGTAACAAATCATATGTGCTGTTGTCTGGTTGTCGATTCCTAAGAACTGAATTGCTTGACCCTCATACGTAGGAGAGTCAAGTATTATTATTATTATTATTATTATTATTATTATTATTATTATTATTATTATTATTTTCTTTGATATCTGGGACCTAAGGTTAGAAATGGTATCATGACACTTTCCACTGCAAAAAAATAAAAAATAAAAAATAAAATAAAATAAAATAAAAATAATTACATAGATAAAGTCCTTCGTAAAGTGTGGGATGTACTTGTCAGAACAATTTTTTCTATCTCTTTGAGGCATGGACTTCCAGGGATCCCTTATTATTATTATTATTACTATTATTATTATTATTATTATTATTATTATTATTATTATTATTATTATTATTGTCGCCATTTCCTTTGATTTCTGTTGTATACGGGTCTGGGTGGTGTCCATACCATTTCCTAGCAAATTCCTTCCTGTAATATTTGCAGGTTTTCCAGTGAAGTTATTGGCCCACGCAGTCATGCCAAGTTTTATAACTAGTAGATGTTAATGACCGTGCAACCTGATACAAGATGGTTAATTTTTATTTTTCACAGAATCTGCATTTAAGGTTAAAAAAATTTTTAAGTTTGTGTGCTTGCTAAGTTTTAATTAGCAAGTATTTCTCCGGTGCAACAAGCATAAAACCTTCGGTTTCAGAATTACGAACTACTAGCGGCTACGGGCTTGGTCTACCTCAGCTTGTTTGGTACGAGAAGAGTATCGGCCACAATGAGACTTATCTTGCTAACAATTTCTACATTTTCTCCCTTGCATTTGCTTTCTTTTTTTAAGTTCTTTTCCCCTGCAGTTGTAGTGTCATAATTTACCTGCACGTCTTCACCCACTTGAAATTTCGTTGTGAATTTTACGTTATCTTTATTACTGAATATATTTTCTTATTTCTTTCATGTTCTCTGACACAGAACCCCGTCCAGTTTTCTTTTGTTCCCAGGTGTCTTTGAAGATTGACTGTTTGTAGATTTGTAAGACAGTTCTAGTTAAACTAATCCTCCGTCTACTTCGGATCTGCACGCATACAGACGATCAATATCAGCCTTGGGGTGATGAATGCGGTGGCAAGTGAGACGCATTCGCATTTTGACATCCATTCATTTAAAGTCAGCTCAGGATGTTGAAACTCTATTGCACCAGAGGGACTGCCAAAATGTTTATTGATACTATTCTGTTCTGCGAGTTCAGCTCGGTATTTAACAACGGGCGCACACGCTTGAAGAAGTATTATTTTTAACCCCTCCTTCATTTGGGTAAGTCGTATTCCATCACCAAAGTAAGGTATTTATGGGCTTCTTCTAGTTCCAGTTCCCTAATCTTTGTGACACAATCTAGATCTATTGAATAGTTTTATGGACATTATTTATATTTGTCGCCATATTTATTACAACGCCTCGGCCGTTGTACGGTGCGGCCTTCATCAGATGGTTGGAATGTCGAACTGAACCCTTTATTTCGCTCACAGGGGTAGACTGTTCTAGTTTCACGTGCCATGTTTAATGGATGTCAGTTGTCAGTTATCTCCTGTTAATTGACCTCTCCAAGTTCTCCACTGCCTTAACCGGGTATTGAACTCGCACTGAAGGACACATGGCACATTGGATAAAGGCGTTAGTTAGATCCAGTGACATGACCCAAAAGAGTGTGAGTTCAATACATGGTTAAGGCAATGGAGAAGGCTACTTGGAAGATCTTATGCTCACTGGACAAATTAAAGAAATTAACGCATAAACGAACTAACGAGCTTGTGTGAATGGATCGCGGAGCAGATTTTGGGAGAGATGGCAAAAAACAAAAGTTTTAAGAGATATAAAGTACATAAAATTGAGAAGAGCCATGATGGCCAACGTCTTGAAGGGACACAGCACATAGAAATTTCTTAATGTAGCTATTCTGTGCGTTTTCTATAAGTTCTTTTATGGTAATTGTTTTAATGAATTCTCCTCTGTGGTACCTAAACTTAGTGAATTTACGTGCAGTACTATATTAGCGGTAAGAATTGTCCTTTTCCAGTTAAAATGGCTAGCAATTCCTATGGTAATAGTTACTTTTCTTGTACTTCTCGCTTGTGTAAATCTTTTCCGGTTTCTTGCGTTCCAGTCAAATTTTATCTTCAAAAACGCAAACACTACGTCAATCGTTATCTTATGTCTTCTTAATGTCTGTGCTTTAAGTGTTCACACTGCTTAATATTTTGTTTTATTCTTTCACATTCAGTAACCACTTGCGTGTTAGTGGCTTTGTTGCATTACTTGGGGTGAAAAGATAAAACAAAGAGAAAATCTAAAAGTGAAATAGCACGAAAATCTCAAGCATAAATTTTATTCTGTTTTTGTTGAAATTCATTTCAGCTGAATCCATGTTTTGTTAAATTTATTATCATTAATTGTAATTTCTTTTTAGTTTGAATAGTTTTACATCATTAGTTCTTGTTTTTTGGTTTAGGATCTTATCTTCAAGAATTATATATTTTGGTCTGAATATCTAGCTTTAGATGCACAATAGATTGTGGACGCCTTTTTTTGGATATTCGATTATATAAAACGGAAATTAAAGTTTGGTCTTGTCTGTGATGTATTTTCTAGAACAATCGTTAACTATTGGAAACATAATATTATAAAGAAAAATATCTAATTATTAAATAAAATGTAAGCAAATGCGAAGGTCAAATGAATGACGGAATGAAGGAAGGACGGAAGAAATGGAGGAATGACGATAGGAAGGAAAGAAGGGAGGGAGGGAGGGAGGAAGGAAGGGAGGAAGGAAGGAATGAATAAAGGAAGGAAGGAATGTAGGAAGGAAGGAAGTAATGAAGGAAGGAGGGAAGGAAGGAATGAAGAAAGGAAGGAAGGAAGGAATGAAGGAAGGAAGGAAGGAGGGAAGGAAGGAAGGAAGGGAGGAAGGAAGGAATGAAGGAAGGAAGGAATGAAGGAAGGAGGGAAGGAAGGAAGGAATGAAGAAAGGAGGGAAGGAAGGAAGGAAGGGAGAGAGAAAGGAAAGAATGAATATTAGACAAGAAAAAAGCTTAAGAAAGAATGAAGAAAATGAAGAACACAAGAAAATAAAATGAAAAAAAAATAGATAAGAAAGAAAGGAAGAAAAAGGAGAACGAGATTTATTTACATTATTCAGACTGTTATCCACATCTTCACTGCCATATTCACAACGTTTCGGCCGTTGTACGCTCCGGCCTTCTTCAGACAACTGGAATTTCGAACCGAGCACTTTATTTCAACCACCAGGTTAGATTTTCCTAGTTCCACGTGCCATGCCTCTTCTGAATATCTCAGTTAATTTCCTTTAACTTATGCTTTCAACTACAGATAATATGTACATAATTTGATGTCTTCATAGTAAAGGTGTGTTTTTTTAATATTAGATATATAGTTTATCTATCAAATGTATTGCTAGTAATTTTACTGTGAAAACGTTTTTTTAATATAATTAGTATTGTAGTGGTAGTCATTTTGCTAAAAAAATATGTTGTTAGTCATTTTATTATAAAAATGTACTCTTGATTTCTGCTTGGGAGTTCACTATTTGTCCATAGCTGGGACCCTAACAGGTGCTACCACCCCGGGTTAGCATTTAAGAGTTGGTTTCACTCCCCTCAAAACCTTCAATCTCCCAATCATTGTCTTTGCTGTCGCATGTTCTCGTCGTACCCAGGACGAGAAGAATAAAAGAATAATGAGAGGAAAACAATTCAATTGTGTCCCCTGTCTCCCTTTCCATTCTCGGATTCTCAAGAGCACTGTCGTTTTTATAAGTTCGGTCATCTGAGGAACTGCTCACAGCACAACAAGATATTGGGCAATTGGACATCGTGTAATGGTCAGCAAGTTTGTCTCGCTTGATCATTTTCGACTGAGTAGCGAGTTCGATCCGCCGTTTTTGCTCCATACGTTCGGCCTTGAGATATATCTATGCTACTGTTAGTAAACCACTTCCTTGTGTCCCATAGCATTACGACGTGGACGCGTGGCTAATTACAGTCATAATATGTTATTGAGTTTTCTTTCCTATTTATATTCGCTATCTCAAGTAGAGATGCGTGTTACACGTAACAGAAAGAGATGACATTTGAAAATTGTGGTTGGCCCTTTTTTTCTCACGTCGCTTTTTGGAACTAAACGTTAGTGAAAAGGGTTGATAAGGGGGTTACCTTTATTCCGCACTGGACTATTTCGTTAAGGCGTCGACTGGGCTAGGGGAGAAACGTGGAGAAACAGTGTTGAGTTATTCTTTACATCGATATATCAGAGATAAAGTTGAATCAACAGACAACGGAGATTAGAGACTCATTGTAATGTTGTTTTTTTAACGCTATAATATTCGTTCTTTCAGCTATGAATGTAATTCCAGAAATCCCTTATTTAGAAATTCCTTATTATTTGTTAGCTAGATTGAATTTCTATTGGCCTGGTTTCCGGTTTCCAACAAAATTGCCTTATTTCCAGATGGCTTAAAAATGATTCCTATTCTCAAATATTGTTACTTCTGGTTTTCTTTGACTCTCCAGATTTCGTTGTTTTTTTGTTTTTTTTTAGTTTAGCGGCATATAAACATCTCTATGGGTTATATAATGTAGAACTCTAAATATTTTGTTACGCAATTTCATGCCTTCAACTAGAGATATTTTGTACATAATTTGATATTTTCAGGGTAAGCGTATTTTTTATACATAAATAATTTGTTGATCATATATTATGTTTATTATGTTTTGATATAAACATATTTCTTTAAGGTTGGCCATTATGTTGGCGGTTTCAGTATTTTTAAATAATTTTCTCGTGTTTGTTTCCTTGTAGAATTTATGTCTTACGGATGTTAAGTGAGTACATTCAGTTAATATGTGTGTCACCGCGAGGAGAGCTAGACATGTTACATATATGTTCGTGCTTCATGCTTACCAATATTTTTGATGGGAAATCACAAACCCTACAAACGATCGTACATTTTAACCTGGTCTTCTTCTGGTGCTTGCCGATCCCAATAAGCTCCAGGGAATTTTCCTTTCTCTTTCCAAAGGTACAGATGTCAGGTTTTGTTTTTTACTACTCACATATTGCTGATTCCATTAATTTTAAGTTTATCCTACTCTGCGCAAGGATTGAACTCATAATAACTACCGTATATATTCGTGTTTAAGTCGACTTAATTTATATTGCAAGCCTTTTTTTGCATGTGTTTGAATGCTTAAAAGATTTCCTCTGTATAGGCTGTGGGATTAACTTAAGTACTTTCTTGAAACCACTACTAGAGGACGCTCTCCGGCAATATAAATTAACTGCGATAATTTTTCTAGCCTTTTCTTACGTTTTTCGCTTACACGTCAGCATAAATGTCTCTCTCGGAAAAAACAAAAGAAAAGAAAACGCGTTTCCCATTAGGGAATGCATGAAAAAACACACGTACGTACGCACATTGACCTCACTTCACATCCTTTGGTTCAAAAGGTTTTTACATTATGTTACACACATTGTTGTATTTTTCACATTTATATCTTTCTTGTTAATACATTATCTTTTATTTGTACATGCAATGCATCTTCTTGTTTCTTTAAATTTATTCACGTGGAATCACATACCGATTCCGCCATTTTTGTTGTGGATATTTCAAGGGGCACGTGTTATTTCTCAAACACAAACACCGTCGTTAATAATCGCCCGCAACAAGTTATTGTGACCGAAAAAATGTAGTGTTAACTCCACCTGCATTCTACTAGGGGATGCTCTCCGGAACTCTAAATCCTCTGCTATAATTTTTCGTGGCCTTTTCATATTTTTCCGCTTACATGTCAACATCTAAATCTCTCGCGGAGAAAGCGCTTCCCTTTGGGAAACTCACGAACTAAACACACACAAACAACAGACATACGTTGTATTACACATATCATTGTCTTTTTCACTTGTATACCTTTATTGTTAATACATTATCATTTGTTTTGACATATATATTGGTTCTTGTCTTTGCATTTCTTCACGTGATCTCACATACCACTTCCGACATTTTTTTTGCATTAGGAGGCATGTATTATTCCTAATTTCAAACGCGTCGTTTCTAACGCCCGCAACAAATTAGCTGTTTGTTTGTTTTGTTTTATAGCATATCGACCTCAGTGGGCCATTTAATGCCATGAAAATTTTTGAAGTAGATACATAGCGAGGTGTGTATGTATACATATATATTTGAACCATTTTTAAATTACTTATATTTTTGAGTACAATCACGTGTATTGCTGGTAATTTTTTTTGTTTTTTTTTCAAAAATTAATTTCAGCTAATGTTTTTCAAAGTATTTCTGGTATAAAAACCTATTTTTACACTTTTATAATGCGTTTTACCTCAGTTTCGGGGTTAACTATTTGCCCATACCTGGGACCCTAACAGGTGCTACCAACCCGGGTCAGGGTGAACCCGGGAACACAAGCAATTAAGAGGTGGTTCAACGCTCCTCAAAACCTCCTGATCAGAGGCCTTGCTGTTGGACGTAGTTTATTGTCTTACCCTGGAAAAGTGATGAACTTATTACTTTTATTATGTTTTAATTTTGTGATTAGATACGTAGTAGGGTTTGTGACATCTCGAAGTTTTTTCTCAGTATAGAAATGTCTGGAGACACTTCTGGCTTCTTGACAAAAATCTTAAGATGGATGTCTTCCGATATTTTACAGCAGTCCATTCATATCTTCGGTAAACATACCAATCCCCATATCTACATCTGAACAATGTTATTTGGCTTTGTTGAGTCGTCACTCTATCTGTCTTCGATGCTGAGAAGACATCAGATTTTAACGATCGCCACAACTCTAGTTTCTATCGGTACGAGGAAGCTTCGTCACTTTTCAAACGACATCGTCCTGAATGGAGTCAAGAACGTCGAAGAAATTCTATAGTTTAAAAACAGGTTGAAAGCGGCAAGGTGTACGGCATGGAAGTCAGGATAAAAAATTTAATATTCATATTTTATTGATTGATCCGTTTTTTTACGGTTTATCAACATTTTGTAAGATATTTAAAACCAGAAAATGTTATTTTTGAATTATAAGAATTTTTTTGTAGACAATAATTGTTTAGTGATTCAAGTCGTAAAAATTAATCTACAGCTAGTGTGGAAGATATAGATTCATACCTTTCGCAAGGTTATGCGAATATAACGAACTCAACGGGAATTGAAACTCGGCTCTCCTATCTAAGTACTGACCAGGTTCGACGTTACTTAACTTTGGTTATAGTACGGTAAGTAGTCTTTCAATATGATGTAGCCGTAAACCTCTAAGTTTATCGTGAGGAGCTAAGCAACACAAGGGATAATGTTATCGTAATAATGTAGATAAAGATAGCTCTTCGTCATAAATAATTGGACAAAATTATAGCCTAAATTTATAAAAGTTCTTTATATTCGAATATTGTCTATGTCATTCTTATGTCTACAAATGCATTTTCAGAATCACTACCTTTTATCGTGTGTAGTTTAATCGATGAAAAGAACATGTTTGTGAACGCATAGTGACTAAACGAAAGCGCAGTGAATTTATATCAACCAACGTGAAAACAATAAAGGTGGTCACCAGCACCTGTGGGTTGAATTGAAAATACTGGACAAGGAAGAATGCTGAGGATAAAAGTATCAGTGCATATGCTAGACTATGAGGACCCCATTAATGGGCCTAGCGTAGAAATGAATACAATATGGGAGTTGCTGATAAAGAAAGAATGATAAATGACATTCAGTCTTCAACGTCAACAGCCACAATCAAAACATGACAACCAGTAACAGCAGTTACCGCATAATCAGCAGTGAAGTTTCGATTTAAGGTACCAGTTTACTCTAGCAAATAAGGAAAAGGGTCTAGGGGTAAAAGCTGTCGTTTGTGAATTAGGTGATATTGTGGTTGTGAGTTCAGTCCCTGGTTCGGGCAGTGTGTAATTGAACTCAGTGGAAACGATCGAATAATAACTGAACAGTACTAAATAAAAATAACTAAAACGATATCTGCCTAGACATGAGCAATTCAATGAGATCAAATAAAGGGTTCTTTTCGGAATTCCGTGTTCGGTTAACCAGATTTATATACTCTTGTGGAAGGCCGTAGTGTTCAACGACCGAAAGGTTTTGATAAAAACAACAAAGATGTGGACAATATTCCGAATATAAATAACGAAAATAAGGAAAACAATCAATGGAATAACACCTTTATAAACGATTCAGCGAAAAATGAATCTAATCAAAATTAGAGTTTTTCTTTTATGACAGAAAACATAATTTAACCGAAGGCTATCGTTACGTCATGGAACTTTAAGATAAAATACTTAATAACTGAATAGTATTGGCACAATCTTTTAAGGACAACTGGCGCTACGTATTAGAATGACTGCGCCAACAGAACCATTGTTTGTCTGGTGAAGTTCCTACGAGGAACGAACAGAGTTACGCTAAAGTCAGATTCAATAAAAGTATTATTAGACTGAAGAGGTTCTTTCAAGGGGCGTAAATCGCAGCATATAAAACCAACTTCATGGATAAAGCCACTATTAGTCAAAGGAATTGTTTCTGGGCACGAAACGCGCTAGACACAAAACTGATCGATAAAACTATTACAGGGTAAAACATTTTGTAAAAGTTCTGGAAAGTTTTTGACTAACGTATTATCTTGAATAAATGGAAACGAAAAAGACGCTTTCGCATAGAATGAAAAAGAGGTAGTTGAAATTTCTGCTAAGGATAATAAGACATATTGGAGAATTTGATACTCCCATGAAATACTAAATAGGCAGCGGGGAAAAGTAAATAACCTACATAACCTTGCTTAAACGGTTTGTTGAGAATAGAGAAGTGTTGTTGTAAGTGGATAGGAACTTGTGGAGAGCCGTGATCGCTCAGGACATGAATAGACTCGGTATATGAAGAAAGAATAACTTGACATATAGCGTTATATCGCACGTTGAATTCTTGAAACATTCCGTCTTTTGATTTGTAAAATTGGTATTAACTCCGCTTACGGCTGACTGCAGGCATCAATCTGATGCTTTCTGTTTCTGATTGAAAATCTACACAGGAACCGAATGAAAGGAAGAAGCTTTCATTAAAATGTTTCTCTCTTTTCTTGTTTGCTCCAAAGATCAACGGCAAAGCTTTAAGGTCGATCAGTAATGCTGTCCTAATATTGTCTTTCTTATGGTCAGCTGTGCGTGTACAGATGTAGCGATAGTTTGTGAAGCGTTTATAATTTACATTAGCGTTTAGTTCGTTTGATTCATTTGTTTATTCTCTCACAATACAGATCTGATTCGACGATATAGAGTAAATATTATAAAGATAGTTTGATGGAAATATATATATATATTTATTTATATATATATATATATATATATATATATATATATATATATATATATATATATATATAATATGTAAATAAACTATGTATCACATTTGAAGCATAATGCAAAACTAAAAACAATTAGATTTAAAGGAAAGTAATTTATTAACAATTGGAAATATTAAGAAAAATTAATATTTCTTAACAAATTAAGCGTACAAACTTTAAAAAATACAATACAAATATTGTACGAACTTGTTTGTCAGACTCACAAAATTCCGGCAGATTTCATCTCGAGCATTCATCCTCTCTATTGTCGTATTTAGGAAAATAATCAGATTTGAAACCGAATCGTTTATTCTTTCTTTCAAATATTTTATTTCAGTTAACATTCTCTAGAACTAAACACATTTTTATGACTTTTGTTGGCCTTTCACTGATCCAAGGTCCTTTCATGAGTCAAGATGGCATTAGGAGAGACTATAATTTGACATTTATATGGCATACATCTGGTTTAAAATCCAGAATAGAAGAGATATTGTTGTTAGTTGATTTTGTTTAGCGGCATATCAACCTGTATGGGTTATTTAATGCCGTAATCTAAATATTCTCTGCGTGCTTTTATGATTTCAACTACAATTTTTTGGTACCTAATTTTATATTTTCAGGATAAGGATATTTCTTTTTAGATATATAGTTTCTAGATCATAAAATCGATTGTTGGTAATTTGTTCTTGTCTTTGATATCCTTTCCAGAACAGCTTAAATATCGGAAACAGAATTAGAAAAAGAAGATCTAATTATTTAATAAAATGAAAGCAAATCCGAAGGTCGAATGATTGATTGAAGGAACGAAGGAACGAAGGAAGGAGTGAAGGAATGAAGGAAGGAGGGAAGGAAAGAAGGAAGGCATGAAGAAAGGAAGGAAGAACGAATGAAGAAAGGAGGGGGAAGGAATGAAGGAATGAATGTAGGAATGAAGAAAGGAAGGAATGAATGAAGGAAGGTAGTAAGGAAGGAAAGAGGGAAGGAAGGAACGAAGGAAGGAAGAAAGGTAAGGTAAGGAAGGAATGAAGGAAGGAACGAAAGAAGGAGGGAATGAAGGAAGGAATTGATACAGAAAAGAAAGTAGAAACGAAAGGAAAGAAATGTGAAGAAAGAAGGAATGTAATGAAAAGTAAAATGATTGAAAAGGGAACCTTAAACAAGGAAAAGAAGATCTACTTATTTAATAAAATGAAAGCAAATGCGAAGGTCGAATGAATGAATTAATTAATGAATGAATGAATTAATGAATGAATGAAGGAAGGAAGGAAGGAAAGAAGGAATTGATTCAGAAAAGAAAATGGAAAGGAAAGAAATAAAATGTGACGAAAGAAGGAATCAAAGGATGAGTTAAATGATTGAAGAGAAGAATCTAGAAAAGAAAGAAGCTTAATAAGGAATGAGGAAAAGGAAGAACACAAGAAAAACATAAGAAAGGAAAGCAGAAAATATCAAAGGAATTTAAGAACGAAAGAAAATAAAATGAACAAATAAATATAGACAAGAAAGGAAGGAAGAAAAAGGAGAAGTCGGATAGAAATAACGTATTGAAGAAAGGATTTGATTGGTTGATTTTTTTAGCGGCATATCGACCACAACAGTTTGTTCAATACTCAAATCTAAAAATTCTGTACATACTGTTATGTTTTCAACTATAAATATTTTGTACCTAATTTTATACTTTCAGGCTAAAGTCATGTTTTTTTTTTTAATTAAAATTTGTAGATCATAAAATGTATTTTACTATTAAAATATATTTCTGTATTTTTAGTCTTTAATGATTGATATTTTGCTCATTTTATTATAAAAAAAAATGTACTGATTTTTGTTTGGGATTCACTATTTGCTACCACCCCAAGTCCGGGTAGACCTGGGAACAACAGCAGTTAATAGGTGATCTGGCGCTCTTCAAAACCTCCAATAATCGAGACCCTAACAGGTGCTGCCACCCCGTATCCGGGTGGACCTGAGAACAACAGCGGTTAAGTGTTGGTTCCACGTTCCTCAAAACGTCCAATCTCCCGACCAGTTGCCTTGCCGCTGAATATGTATCATCATTCCCTGGACGATGGAATAAATGTAATCCAGATATCTTGATGTAAGAAAATATTTTTGTAAGACATGTTAAATTTATGTATATCAACCCTTAGAGCCAGGACAGTCAAAATGTATATACGTTTTGACTGACCTGGCTCTAAGTGTTCACATACATGAATTTAGCATGTCTTACAAAAACTATTTTCTTACCAGAGAGCCGTGATTGCTCAGGGCATGGATAAAATCGGTATATGAAGAAAGAAAAACTTGACATATAGCGTTATATTGCGCGTTGAATTCTTGAAACATTCCGTCTTTTGATTTGTAAAATTGGTATTAACTCCGCTTACGGCTGACTGCAGGCATCAATCTGATGCTTTCTGTTTCTGATTGAAAATCTACACAGGAGCCGAATGAAAGGAAGAAGCTTTCATTAAAATGTTTCTCTCTTTTCTTGTTTGCTCCAAAGATCAACGGCAAAGCTTTAATGTCGATCAGTAATGCTGTCCTAATATTCCAGATTCAGCTAGTTATCATATATAAAGTGTTGTGCAAAAGTAAGTAAAACCCAAAGATAATATTTAAAACTATTGTCTCGTTATCCACCTGATCAAAAAATCTTAATTAAATTATATATTTCTTATGAAAGATCTTTATTACGTCAATTATAACCACTTTCAAATATTTTTTATCAATCTGGAATAAAAATATTAGTTCAAAATTAAGATATGCAAATGTAAGTTAACCCTTACATTTAATATTTGGTGACTGCGCCTTTCATGTTACAATGTCAACCAATATTTTTCTGTTACCCTTAATAAGTTTCTGGCAGTAGTGAGTGCCAATTTCCGACCGTTCTTCTTAACAATAGACCCTAAAATTGGTCGATTTTGCCTGGACTTCTTCCATGTACTGCCTTCTGTCGCTTGAATCACAGATTTGTAATTGGGTTTAGACCAGGACTTTGACTAGGCCTTTACAAGACTTGAAATTTCTTTTTATGAAACCATTCTTTTGTGCATTTGCTTTGATGTTTCAGATCATTGTCCTGTTGGAAGTTTCAACTCCGATTTAGACCCAATTTTTGAACTTAGGACAAGACAGTGTCATTGAAAATTGCTTGGTATATTTCAGAGTCCATTGTGCTGCCAATGCGTACTATTGTGCATGTTCCAGGTGCTGTAAAGCAACTCCAAGTCATAATGCTGTCACCGTCATGTTTCACGGTTGATATCAAATTTTTCTCTTCAAAAGCCGTATTAGGACCTATCGCCATATATTACCGCCTATTGCTCCTTCCTCACATTCTAATTCGTTCTCCTCCGACCATCTAATTTTTTGTCAGGATGTTTCTAGCTTATTAATCCGAGCTTTGTCATAGTTAAGGCGAGCATGCTTGTGTTATTTCGTAAGCATTGGCTTTTTCTAAGCATTTCTTTCAGATTTCGCTACAATGTAGATATATGTACATTGATTCCGGCGTTGGATAGTGAGTACTGGAGAAGCAAATTGGTCGGAACAAGTGTTGCCTGTGCTTGCCGAACTAGATGTCTACTTGCGTTTCCTGTTATTTCTCTTAGACGGCTACTTCTCGATTGTGATGCCTTCCATTTAAATTTTTTTCTTGCAGGGTGGAAAAGTGCACCCTAAAACTTTTTGATACATTTTTGTAGCCTTCTATATCATTATAGGTTTGACCTATGCAATTTTTCAAGGTCCAGGAAGTTCTTTTAACCGTTGCATATATATTTTTTAACTGCACACTTTTGCATACACAATGACTTATATTGTTTGACTGAAGTATACACATATTACCAAATAAAAAAAGAACACGTGTCATTTTTAATTTTTCATGCCCACAAATATATTTGGGAACCATGTAAAACAAAAATAGAGATTGCGAATTTTGCATATCTCAATTTTGAATTAATATTTTTTTATTCTAGTTTGATAAAGATTTTTGAAAGTTTTTGCAATTCATTTAATAAAAGTTTTCGTCACGAATAAATAGCTAATAAAGAGACAACTATTTCAAACATTATCTTAGGGTTTCACTTATTTTTTCACAGCACTGTAGGTCCTTAAGAGGATATTTGAGAGATACAACAAAATAGCGTTTGATGTCTGCTTGCAAATATTAATGAATATTATTGAGATCCTTTTGAAAATAAACAAAAATAAATGAGAGAATATATATCATATTTTTTCTCATCAAATCAGACATCAGGTTTGAGCAAAACGATAAAACACGTTCAGACAAATAAGGAAGACTATTCAGCTTAAAACGAATCGGTATTGAGAATTCTTCAGCTGGAGCATCAACTCTATATTATAGCGAAACCTCAGAGATTTTTTGGTTTGATTTGTTTAACGGCATATGAAATGCTTATGTGTCATTTAATCAGGAAATTTAATTTTCTTTGGAGCTTTAGTAATTTTCATCAATTATATTGCTGATAATCTTTCTCTTCGTATTCCAATACTAACTAATACTAATGTAATAATATATTACTGGTAATGTTTTTACTATGAAAATGTATTTCTGGTTTTCTTATTACAAAAACGTATTTTGATATTTTCCCAATGCTTTGACCATAGTTCGGGGGTTCACTATATTGTCATGGTTGGGACCCTAACAGCTGTCACAACCCCGAGTCAGGGTCTTCCTGGGGATACCAGCAATTAAGATGAGGTTACACGCTCCTCAAAACCTCCAAATCGGAGTGTCGGATATAGTTTATCATCACACCCAGAACGGCAAAGACTTCTGGCACTCGTAGAACAGATATTGAAGTAGTTTACACCAAAATAGCGAAACATTTGTCATTCTTTATTAAAATTACATGCACCAGGACTATTTTCAGTTTTGTAATAATTTAAAGTTTCAGCCACTGTCATCCAGTCTTCATCGGGTACTGGTCTACCGGAGGGTTTCGAACGGAGCCCTATAATAAATCTACAGGTGTAGAGTCTTCTTGTTCCAATGTCTCGTCATATTCTTTCTTTAGTACGGTTCACCTGTTCACCGCACTGTTTCCATTGAGTTTAAATATATAATATTCGACCGAAGGATTGAACACATAATGACTAAATCACCACAGCCACGAACCAAATCTTATGTCCTCTTGGATACTTTTCTGCTTACCTAATCCTAAATAGAATGCAGGTAGACTTCTTTTTCGATGTATCGTGTCTCTTCAGAACGTGGGTGATTATGCGTCACCTCAATGTCCTGCCCTTTGTCGGCCCTAATAAAATTGGTCAATGGCGGTCTCTTATCATGCCTGTCCTGCTAACGATTATTTCTAGTATAAACACGTACAAAAAGATATATTACCCAGATGTATAGCTATAATACAACATTTATGATAAGTTAATTCAATCATTAAGTGAAAAATTAAGATTTATCAGAAATTCAGTATAGAAAAACCGTGAAATTCTTACAGATTAAAACTAATTCTTAGTAATTTTATTACAATACCCCAGTTCGCCAATCGCTATCTGTTTATTTTTCCTCTTCACATCCTAAAATCTGTTCTCACACTTATTTAAGTGAAACACCGTCTACAGTGACACAAATAAACAAATAGACATGTTGAATGTTAGAATGGGATTAATATACCACCATTCGATTAACTAGTATAGTATAGCTGACGTATTGTAGACGCTTTCTCAGGCACATTTGTGTTTATTCAACACCCACAGAGCCCACCTGTGGTTTATATTGCGACTATGCTGACCTTAGTTACAGTTTCTGGGAAAGAGCGTGTTATCTAGCGTGATCAACAATTTTAACAAGGCCAGCACACTCAAGCCCTCGGCCACGATGATTGTGGCTTCATGCTATCAGAGCAAGAGTTCTGTCTACCCAATTTCACTCACAAGGCTTGGGTATGGTTTTTAGGCACTTTCTAAAGGTGCCACACCCTGGAATCGACCCCTCCAATCCGACAACATCAGGAAGTCTTCTTCTTGACAAGCTGACCATGGTGAGATTCGAACCAGGTTCTCATGGTCGGAATGCGAACGTTTTAACCCATATATTCCGTAAAAATAATATAAATTATATATAACTTCTGACTGAATTTCTCAGGTCAGGAGTTATCATTATTTACATTATTTAAATGTAGGCTATTGTCTAAACTTTGTTGTTGTTATCACAACGTTTTGACCGTTTTGACCTTCTGTCTTCATCAGGTGTATACCGATCCGAGTAACATACAGGGAATTCGGAAATGAGCGGTTTATTTAATCTACGGAGGCAGACTGTTCTCATTTCACTGTCCATGTCTATCTTGTCTAGTTCTTATTCTTAGTAATTTATACTTCCCGGCACTGGGATTGAACTCACAATTACTATTTCACCAAACTCACGAACGATCGCTCTATTCCACTACACCGCGGGTTTGTGATAACCAAAACAAAGACCTCGACTATAGTTCGCATGCAAATAGCGAAAATAATATATTTCTGAATATAGAAAAGGGATTGCTTTTCTACCATTCTGAAGTAAAAAATTGATACTTTGCGTATGACGTGAAAAACTTTTAATAATATTAAGAACTTTACAAAATATGTTGACATTTTTTGCAGTATGTATAACGTCATACAATAATGTCAGCGAAAGTACTTACAAGTTAAAAATGTATGTGTTAACTTATTCGAAATTTTCTTTCGTCTAAAATGGCCGATGACAGGAACTTTGACAGTAACGTGAGTGATGCAAATATACGAATGCGTGATAATTTTACTGACACTTATGCTCTGAATGAACTCGACGCGTGACTCTACATATTTTCTTGCATTGCTTAAAAAAGCATTTTGCACAAAAATAAGTTATCCATTCTTACCAGGTAGAGAGACCAACCTGCGATTTGGAACATTATATTATATATATTCTTAATGCTCTTAAATATAATCTTTTGATTATTCCAGATTTGATTGTCTTACAGTGGTGGCAATAAAAATGGACCAGGTCATTCTTGTTGGTAGCTTTTCAGTAAACCCGAAACTAATGTTCTTTATTATCTCTATGCAGCATGAAAGGTAAACTGTTGTTAGACTGAGATTCAAAGATAATTTAGTTTTTAATAAAGTTATTTTTTATAAAAATATTTTAGAATTTCGATTTACTTTATTAAAAAATGAATTACTTTTCGATTTACTTCATTCAAAAATAATTAAAACCAGCCTGTTTTATTGAAATTATTTTTATATGTCAATTTCTATTATAAAAAAATAAATTGGCAGGCGCACTACATTCACAAGGCAATTCACTTAAACGGTGGATGCTGCAGGTTCAACACTATTGATAGTTCGTTGGGAATCTTTCCTTTGCAGAAAGAATACGTCCATTCGCTGTATTTTCGAGAGCATTCTAATTATAATTCAGTACACTCCTGCAATTATCCAATAATGTCGTAAGAATTTCAGCTGGCAGAACGAACGTTTTCAAGTTGGGGTTGTGAAAAAGTAAACATGGCTGAGAGTAATAAAAAAAACAGGAAACCATGAATAATCATGATCGTTAACCGTTTGTGATAGAAAAGATGTGATCTATTAATGACATTCTTTTGGCGAGAAGCGAGATGCATATTTAGAAATGAGGATTAAAAGTTGGTTCTTGGTGATAAAAAGAGATATGTTTAAGTTAAAACGTATATTAAAAACAAATCGATTATAATGCCATTTAGTTAAGGAGGGCATTATAGTGAATGAAATAAGAACCTATGGTGGTTCTTTTTATAAGTAGGGGGTCTGGATGGTGCAATTAATAGGGTTTCCGAATGAATTTGAATTCCATTGGAGTTCGTTATATTCGCGTACATGTGAAAGCCGTCAAAATACATCTCCTCTCCCACCAGCTATGGGTTAAATAGTAGGACAAAGTGTGTTCTAGTCTTAGTTTACAATCAGTCTCAGAGAACGACAACTCTGAAATCAAAACTGTACGTGGTCATGGCGCTTCGATAGAGATAAGTAAAATATCTGACGTTTCGAACCAGGTGCTTCTTAAAAAACCCTAATTGAACAACATTTGTGCAAAGATACAGGTAATGGCTTATATTACTATTGTATTTTTTGTCCGTGCTGTTTCAAAGTACCCTGTAGTGTTTATTTGTGGTTCCAGTTTTTAAATTGAATTTTTCTACTTGCCAATATAAGAATCGATGGAATGGATTTTGTTACACTTTTTTTAATCAATAAATAGAAAAGTATTCATTACAAAAAAGGAAATATTTGAACTTTAGAGACCGTGATGTGATGGCGGTTGTAGGGGGCGCTGTGAATACGAGAGAGAATATCAGAAAATGGCGATTTAATTGGTGGTATTTGAATCACGTGATGTATGTGAAAAAATGGAGAAGGCAGACGGATAAAAATGCTGTAAGCAATCGTCATAGTCGACGTCGAGAAAATAAGATGACGGGATGAATATTATCTTATCTCGTGATTTGTTGTTGGCCGAAAGCGAATAGACAGAATAATGACAAATCCAGAAATGTTTTATTTTATTTTTATCCATTAACACGAGTCTGGGGATAAATTGTGGTACAATGTTTTTTGGTCGTGGCCATGTTTTCCCTTCTCCTCTTTGGTATTATCTCTCAAATTTACCCCATTATCAGCTTCATAGTCTCGTTTTCGATTTCTGTAATATTTTTATGTTACGGTGGGTATCTTTTTTATTTTTTTAGTGGGATTATTAGTTTCTCTTTAGTCTAATGCATACTTTGAAAACTGTTTTAAATATATACGTTTTTTTTTTCTTTTCAGTTATAGGACCATTTCTGGTTAGAAGTTCTATACTTTGATTCTATTTTCACTTTTTAAAAATTTTTATTCTTTTTTTTTCGTGTTTTGCTGCTAATTTGCCTATGCTGTCTCTTTTTAAATTTGTTTTATATTTCTTTTATATAAGTTCTTTCTCTATTTTGGCTTCTGTTGAGTGCGTCTCTTTATTCTTGTTAAGATTTCCTTTCTGTCCTGTTCAATTTTCGGTCATCACTGTTTTATTTTATCTCATACTTTTAATTTTCACTTTGATTTTATTCTATCTCCCTGTTTCTACTTTATTATTTATTTTCAAGGATCTAATCAGTCTATGTTATACTTAACATTATCCTTCATCATTGTGCAAATTAATTACAACAAAACGAATAATTCCGTTATAATTTACTTTTTTTCGTATTTTTACAGTGAAACGTGACCCTGTGCACATGTTAATATTTTGTATGTCCATTCCACGAAGTCGTTCCTTGCAGATTGACCACAGATTCTCGATTGGATTTAAATCAGGAGAGTGTCCGAGCCAGTCGATAGTACTTTGATTTTCTCACTGGTAAAACTTGATAGTGCGTTCGTACAGCGTTACAGGTTTCGCACACTTCCTTAGAGTAACGTCAATTGCAGAAAATGGCCATAGGACAACTAATTGAGAGTCGAGACAATAGTGTCTGTGCAATATTTTTCAAAGGTAAAACAAATTTCATCATACATCCTAAAAATATATTCATATCACCAATGCAAATGTCCTAATCTGAGGAAAAAATAGAAAACGATGGCTCTCTGTCATTCGAGTGGGTCTAAAACTGACTGTATGGTGAAAATAGGAAACTATAGCGGTTGTTTCAATTAATTTGCACATATACGCTCAAATACGCTGAAGACACTGATTCCCGTTTGATTACCGAAGTGAATACTTGTCGTGCTTGGTCAGTACTTAGAGGGTGGACCTCGCACAATCTGAAATATATTTTATTCACAGAGTGTTGATAAACCATAAAAAAAAAACAATCAATATACTTAAAATAAATATACTCCAAGTTTTTTTACATTTTGTTGTTATTTTTTCCTTCTATTTTCACTTTGGCTTTTAGCTCAAATTATTTTCTTTCGATCAATATTTTGACCCGATTTGTTTGTCTTCCACTTTTGCTTTTTCGTTTCCCATTTAAAACTCATGTTTTTTTTTCTTTTCCTGATTCATCTCAGCTTATAATTCCAATCTTACCTTCTACATCGCACGTCAAATGAGTTGATAACGTTTGATTTCTTTCTTTCGAACAACAAATTACATACAGAATTGCAGATTGATTTCTACTTTTAGCTTACACGATGTAAATGTCTTTAAGTTCTTACGTTTGTCTATTGTCAATTTGTTTTCTTTCTACTTCTTTTTCTTGCATTTTTTTACATAGTATTCCTTTGAATTCCTTGAGGAAGATAGAGCCTTTGCGGTTACTATAACAAGATAGTTTTTAAGTGAGTAGGTTGTTACTGCACAACCCCCAACCAGCTTTCGAATTCTGAGTCGTCCTTCCAATAGACCACTTGCCATCGGAGGCAAACCCGGTTTGTCCTGCTATTTACCTATAGCTGAGAGGGGGAGGAAAAAAGAAGATTCACAAGTGAAGTAATGGATTCGAACTCGACACTGCGATTCATCAAGCCGAGCAGTTATCAATTACTCTACCGCACCTTCCATTCGATTTATTTCTCTTATTTGCATCATTACTTTTTTATTTTATAAGCCAATAAGAAAATAAAAAGGAATTTTTACTTGCTTCATCCTTTTGATTTTCTGATTGGCTTAATCCTTTTGATTTTCTGATTGTCTTAATCCTATTGATATTCTGATTGGCTTAATCCTTTTGATTATCTGATTGTCTTAATACTATTGATTATCTGATTGGCTTAATCCTATTGATTTTCTGATTGGCTTAATCCATTTGATTTTCTGATTGGCTTAATCCTTTTGATTATCTGATTGGCTTAGTCCTTTTGATTTTCTGATTGGCTTAATCCTATTGATTTTCTGATTGGTTTAATCTTATTGATTTTCTGATTGGCTTAATATTATTGATATTCTGATTGGCTTAATCCTATTTATTTTTTGATTGGCTTAATCCTCTTGATTTTCTGATTGGCTTAATCCTATTGATTTTCTGATTGGCTTAATCCTATTGATTTTCTGATTGGCTTAATCCTTTTGATTTTCTGATTGGCTTAATCCTTATGATTATCTGAGTGGCTTAGTCCTTTTGATTTTCTGATTGGCTTAATCCTATTGATTTTCTGATTGGTTTAATCTTATTGATTTTCTGATTGGCTTAATATTATTGATATTCTGATTGGCTTAATCCTATTTATTTTTTGATTGGCTTAATCCTTTTGATTTTCTGATTGGCTTAATCCTTTTGATTATCTGATTGGCTTAGTCCTTTTGATTTTCTGATTGGCTTAATCCTATTGATTTTCTGATTGGTTTAATTCTATTGATTTTCTGATTTGCTTAATCCTATTGATTTTCTGATTGGCTTAATCCTTTTGATTTTCTGATTGGCTTAGTCCTTTTGATTTTGTATCGTATTCACTGATTTCTTGTTTACTGTTTCATTGTATTTGTTTATTTCTCTTCATTCATTTTTTTCAATTTCTTTTGATTCAATTTAAAGCATACTTACATCTCATTTTATTGTTTATCACTTGTTTTGTATTTTTCGGTATTTTTTTATTTATTTCTAGTCACTTTTCTTTTTCAATAATTATTCTCTTCCCTATATTTTCTTATTTCGTTTGAATTTCTTTATGTTTCTTTCTTCTTTTTTCATTTCCTTTTTTCTTGTTTATAATTTACTTATTCATTATTTGCCCATTTTCTTTTAGACATTATTTTATCCTTTTCGCTTTTTTCCTTAATATCTTTTACTTATATTCTTCATTCCATGTACTTCTTCTTTAATTTTATTACGTATCATTTCTTCTTCGTTTCTCTTCCTCTTCCTAGGTATGATTACAATCTACATCTGGCAGTAAGACCTGTGATCGGGAGAGTGGTAGGTTTAGGTAGACTGTTGTTCCCATGTCCACCATGACAGGTGTGGTAGCATCTTTTGGGGTCCCAGATATTGGCGAATCATGAACTCGCAAACAAAAATCAGTACATTTTTAGAATGAAAAATCAATAATATTTTTTTATAATAAAATAACTAACAATACATTTTTATAGCAAATGACATTCAATGCAAATCTAAAAAAATATAAAAATAAAGTTTCATAGTAAAATTACCAACAATATATTTTATGATCTACAAAATATATTAATCTAAAAAATACATCTTTACTCGAAAAGTATAAAATTCTGTACAAAATATATTCAGTTGAAGCCATAAAATTGCATTTAAAAGATTAATATTTAGGAATTAAAAAACCCATAGAGCTGCTGTATGCCTCTAAACAAAATCAACAACAATCCGAATCAACCTACTACATTTATTTTCGTTTTTCATATTTGACATCCTTCATTTTCAAATTGTCCCATGTTCATTCCTCCTATCATCTTACATTTCTTAGCTTCTTCTGTTTGTGCCATTTACATGCTTCTTGATAATCGCTCAGATTTGATTAACATGAGAGAGGGCCGTATCTAATTAGAGACAAAATCACAACAGAAATTATGAGTTTTTCAAGATAAACTTGTTGGCCATTACTCATTTCTAGATACTCATAAATGTAGGGAAAGTTGATGATGCCAAAGATTCTTACTGTTCCAATAGTTTGTAAGTGCAGCTACTAAACACCACTATGTTCATATTCCTCTTTTGATTTCTGACATCGAACAATCCGTTTAGATCTACTTGCATGTAATTATTTTTTCGTATCTTTCTTTGTTTTAAATAAATAATTCGATGTATGCATTTTTCCAGGCTTCTTTTTCATTATTTCATCTATTATTTATCAACAGCTTATAGATTTACTCGTTATTCATTAAGTGGTTTTAATATTCAGACGTTTATTTTTGTTTTGACTGATGTTCGTTCTGTCTTAAAATCTGAATGACTAACTTTAAAGAGACTCTCTTCAGAATTTCTTTTCTGGATTGTGCGCCGACTATTTTCACATCCTTTCTTCTTCTCTGCTCATTCTATTTCTTCAACTGGACAATCATATATTTTATTCACTTATAAGAAGGCATGTACATCACATTTTTATATATATATTCTGACGTCAAAAATCCATTTAGACCTGCTTTCTCTCATCAACCTATTATAATTAATTTTTCATATCGTTCTTTGTTTTAAATCAAGACTCATTTTTATTCCATGTATACAGTTTTCTATATTTTCTTAACAATTGGCAAATATATACTCTCACAAAGCCAACTTCTTTAAATCATTCAATGTATATTGCTAGTGGTAATTCTAACCATTTGTTTATGTGAAAACATTCGGACTTCATTGGGCGAATGGTCAGTGCTACCGTTCTATTTTTAAAGTCTTTCATGCTGTTTAGATATGTGAATGCTAAAATGACAGCAGATTATGTTTCCTCTAGTGTCACGTGAGAAAATCATTTAAAACATTCTCCTTGTAGATCAATTGTTAGCAAACATTAAGGGATTTTTTTTTTATATATGATTATTTACTAAGCATTACCTTATATGGTCATACAGAGTAAATGCCCTGAAGGAAGATAAAGTTTCTCCGGTTTAAAAAGGTTTCAGGAGTGGCCAAAAATTAACGTCAGTCTTCGAAATAATTAAATAAAAACTCATATGAAACATCGATATTATAAATTAGCACTACAGAATCAGAGATTAAGTACTTTGCCCAATAACAGAAACTACATGTCTTGAAGACTTGCAACAACTAAAATGAACAACACATAGCTAGAAGGAAAAATAATGATATGATGAAAATTGTGACTTGCCACATTATCGAAAACGATATTTTAGAAATCAAACGCGCATCAGTACTGGACACTTACTCGACTGGAGAAGCACATTTTCTTTAAAAAAATTCAGAGAAATATTCTGTCGATTACAATTGACAGTAACGCTAACTGTTCGGTCAATAAATGTCGATTGTCTCCTGATGAAAAAGACCGTTTATCACCATTACCCTTACCATCCTTCGTTATATTTTTCTATGCCTCATACGAAATCCCACCTAATATATCAAGAGAGCTAAATCGATTAGTAGACTGAGCCATGCGTAGTTTTATCATGGACCATATATAGGTTGTCCATAAAATTCGTGTGCACTTTAAAAAAAATTATAACTTTATTTGTGTTTGCGATAGAAATAATTTGTAAAAAGGTTTAGAAAGAAGTAAATCTATATTTTTTAAGTTTTTTTTAAAATTTTATTTAAGTTTCAACATGTCCTCCATCATTAACAATACAAAGGGTAATACGATTTTGCAGTTCACGGAAAACATTTTCCAACTGATTTACAGTAATGCCTGAAATCACATTAGTTATTTTAGCTATTCTTACAACTAGGTACATCTTATGACATTTTCTACAGATTATTTCTATCGCAAATACAAATAAAGTCATACATTTTTTAAAGTGCATACGAAATTTATGGACACCCTCTGTGTCCAATGGTGGCTAAGTCTAGCGTCCATGAAGTCCAGTGAAATAGTTGAAATGTTTGCAGACATATTTGTGTAGCACTTGCATTGAGTCGACAAGCATTAACCTTTAGCATTTTGATTTCTTCAAACTAAACATGTTCAAGTTCAGAGTTGACAATTATCTTCACGATATATCAGCAAAAAATGTACGAGGGTCATTCAATGAATAAGGTGAATTTTTCGGTATAAGAACCTCTAATATAGATAGTAGCTTACACTTTTTTATCATTTTTGTTTTAATACTTTTTCACATGTATTTAATTTCTTTTGCAGATTAAAAATAACTTTGAGAGTTATGGCGATTAACAAAGATGGCCGACCAAGAAGCATGCTCCAGGATTGAACAGCGGTCAGTTATCAAGTTCTTGGTTGCTGAAGAGTGAAAACCAGTTGAAATTCATAAGAGAATGTCAACTGTGTATGGTGATACATGATTCAGCCAAAAAAATGTCTACAAATGGGATGAATTGTTTAAAGAAGGACGAAGCAGTTTTGAGGATGAAGACAGGCCTGGGAGGCCTACAGAAGTGAGGTCTCCTGAGGTGATCGAATCAGTCAATGACCTCATTCAGTCCGACAGAAGGGTGACAGTGGATGACATTGCAAGGACTTTGAGCTTATCTGTTGGGACAAACGCAGGGGTCATCAGTCAGAAGGAGTCATATTGCATCATGACAACGCAAGGCCTCACACAGCAGCCCAAACGGTGCAGACCATCAACGAGCTGGGCTGGGAACTTCTCCCTCATCCCCCTTACAGCACACACCTTGCTCCTTCAGACTTTCACATGTTTGGTCCCTTGAAAGCGTTCACGAGAGGCACGAAGTTTAAAAGTGATGATGAAGTCAAAAGTGTTGTGAGCGACTGGCTGAGACATCAGTCCAAAGATTTTACGATGAGGGAATACGGAAGCTTGTGCATAGATGGGAAATGTGTTTGACAGTGCTGGGAGACTACGTTGAAAAATTAAAAAAAATAAGGTTCTATCTGTATTAGAAGTCCTTATACAGAGAAATTCACATTGTGTGTGCATGTGTACAGACGTGTGTTATATTTGTATGTATATGTATGTGTATATAGAATTTTTTTTTTAAAAGCACTTACAGGTCTGTTATTAATGTTATACCCAATTTTCTCCCTTAATATTCTCCATTTGGAATTGCGAGTTTAAAATTCTTTACAATATGGAGGAAAATGTTTTGAATTGATAATTTTATTTTGAATTTAAATGTATTACCCTTTAATAATCATTATTGATGATAAAATATTTATATTTTTGATAATTGAATACTAAAGTCATCCCCTAATATTATTTTAAAGAATTGTTTTAGGGAATTACACACCTATATATATATATGTGTAAGTATGCGTAAGCATTTAAAAATATATACGTAGGTATTAATACATGAAATTACCCGTGTACATCGGTACATGTGTACCTGTATGAGTGACTACAAATGTAAAAAAACATATGTATATGTGAAACTTGTATGGATGTGTTTATAACAAGATCCCTA
>OZ038489.1:112723903-112733903 GCA_964036315.1 Acanthosepion esculentum | reverse complement strand
TGATGTAAGAAACTTAAGTAAGAATGTGTTGTTTTGGTGTTAGGAATATTGTTTGGGTCAGTGTTTGTGTTTAGCTAAATTTAAGACAGAATAAGACCCTCCTTTTCCCCCATTCCCCATTTTTGGCCTTGTTTCACAATTTCTGTATTTGAAGCGGAATTAAATATGGATCTTCAGGGTGATTTATGTTAAGCATTTCACCCAAGCAAGACGGGAGTGTCACAAGCACGCAATGGGTTACAGAGAGTGAGAATAAGAGTAAAGAGCGGTAACTGAGGAAAGGATAAAGGAGACCAAACTCAAGTCGTCACAAGATGACGATTGACATTACATTTTAATATCTGCAGATTATAGTTATCAGGGAAGCAAGCAAGAGGAAGAGAGTTCCACTGTCGGGAAGTGCGAGATAAGAAGCTGTTGGAGTAGAAGTGGCGGTTACACTTAACTGTTTCGACAATAAAACCGTAAGACCGAGATGTCAACCTGATAGCACGCTTAAATTCAAGCAGTTTGGGGCACCAGTGAAAATAGCTCGTCAGAGCTGTTTCCATGAGAATATTTGTAGAAAAGACAGAGGGAAGCCACGTCACATCGACGAAAAAGTGATTGGAGTTGAGGTGCCAAGTTATGGCCGATTAAATTGCAGATCAGTCTTTGGATTTTGTCGAGAAACTCTAAATGAACACCGGGAGCACCAGATCATATATGGCAACAGTATTCAATGCGAGGATGAACGGTAGATTTGTAGATTTGAAGGATGGACTCAGACGAGGAAAGCCTGCTGCGACACAGAGAACCAACTTTCCTTGCGGTAGATGAAGCTATTGATTCAATGTAGTTGTTTCACCTAAGATCAGTGGAAACCTTGAGACCAAGAAGACACAGAGAGACGCTCTCGTGAAGTTGAGCATCAGCCATGCTGATAGGATGCAGGGAGAATTCTTTATGATGTCTAAATGAGAGTAGTTCTGCTTTGGAGGCATTAAAAGTTTACAAGCCATTTCCTGTCCCAGCCAACCACAGATTGGAGGTCCTTTTTGAGACCAACGACACAGGTTAACTTTGTCAGCAATACCGGATTTACTATTGAGATAGGAGTAAATGCTAGTGTCGTTTGCGTAGATATCTACTCGAGAACTGATGGCATCACGAAAATTGTTGATGAAGATCAGAAACAGTGTAGGACCCAGGATAGAGCATTGGGGAAGGCCAGATTTTGTATGAAAGGAAGTGGAGGAGAACCCGTTTAGGATGACCTTCATTTCATGTTTTAACAGCAATGTTTGGATTAAATCAAGTAATTGTCCAGTAATCCCGTATGATTGAAGGTTACGTAGAAGATTAGCATGCGAAGCCCTTTCAAACCCCTTAGATATATCTAGAGCCAATTATTATCAAGAGTTTGGTATACAAATTAAGTTATGGCCGTACGCACATCAACGGTAGACCACAAAAAGCGAGAGTAGATAATGGGATGTAAGGTGCTTAACCACACTAGCGTTGATTATAGCCTCGATGACTTTGCCGAAGAGAGGTAGGAGACTGATAGGTAGTTAGATGGGTCAGAAGAGTCTCCAGAGTTCTTAAAATCAAGGACAACTGATGAAATCTTTCAACAGTCTGGAAAACAAGAGTCAGTGAGGCTATAGTTATATAGTTTGGAGAGAACTTGAGTCAGCTCCGGAGCACAATTTTTTAGCACAAAAGCTAGTTATCCCGTCAACACCACATGCTTTGTGAAAGTCTAATTTAGGTATGATGTCCAATACCATAGACGGCGTTATGTCCGTCTAACTCAACAGATCCTCAATTCTTGGGGAGAAATCAGGTGTCGGTACTTTGGTTGAGTCGAGTGCTAAGGTTGGATGAGAATTTCAGCGCAAAGCATTCAGCCTTATGAGGACTACTTAGGTGTACATTTTGAAGTATTTATAATGGATGTAGTAAGAATGGTAAGTAAGAATGTGTTGTTTTGGTGTAATGCATATTGAAGTCTCTTTGGGTCAGTCATTGTGGCTAGCTAGATTTTTTCAGATTAATTTTGGCCTTGTGCCAGATTCATGTTTTATATGTATACAAAAATAAATATAGCTGTGACAGGTAGACTTTCTGAATTTTAGCACAGTACTAAACTGGCTTCAAATCTCATCAATTTATAGTTGAGCTGGCTCGATGTAACCGTAAGTTCTATGCTAAGTCTTTCTTTTCTCGCACTTCTCGCTTGCGTAACTCATTTCCGGTTCCATGCTTTCTAGCTAAATTTAATCTGCAAAAAGAGTAAATGCAATATCAATCGCTTTTCTAGAGTCCTACTGATTGCTTTTTCCTCTCTCTGCTCATTTTTAATGATTCTGTTCGTAATTCTTTCACACCCAGTAACTCCAATGTGTTTTAGTGGCTTTGCTATCTTGCAAGGTTGATAACGATAAAAAAACTAATACTTATTAACAATAACCCGGCATTGTGTGTGTGTGTGTGTGTGTGTGTGCGCGCTCGCGCGTGTGTTTGGTCATATCACTGAAAATGGATTTTTCACTGCGTCCTTTAATGTCGTCTTTCTCATTCTTCTGCATTATAAACATGGAGTAAACAAAATGGCCGAATTAAACAAAAAGCAAAGAAAGAAAACAATGTAAGTCGAGGAAAATCAAATGGAAGTAAAGAGAAACAAAATAAATGGAAAAATAGAAAAAAAATTAACAGACGAAGGAACGAACAAAAGTGAGGATGAAACAAAACAGAAAATATATATAGAAAATTGTAAGAAACTACGCCCAAAAAACGAAAATAACATCACCCAAAGGGATTGAGAAGACACCCACTTATACATACATGTCCCCACATACAGTGGTGACAACCTGCAGGTTCGCGTAGGTTCCCGTGAACCGATTCCTAAAATTATAAAAACTTAGCGAACCGGTTATATATATATATATATATATATATATATTGTGTAGCGATCCTTCCATGTTTTTTGTCATATATATATATATATATATATATATATATATATATATATATATATATATATATATATATATATATATATATATATATATATACGACTGCAATTGTGTAGCGACCCTTCCATGTTTTTGTCCTTATATATATATATATATATATATATATATATGTATGTATGTATGTATGTATGTATGTATTTAGAATTAGAAAGAGACAACTGAAATATCGGCGCTTAATGTTAAGGAAATAGAACTTAGAAAATTTAACACTTACAAGACTTGTTGAAAAACAAATTGAAAAACAATAAACTCCATCTAAGGACGAAAGGATCTACTTTTTCCTTTATTCATATTGTATTTTTACAGATATATTTTATATTATTGGGATTTTTACACACATACACACACACACACACACACACACACACAGAGGCACACACACACACGCACACACAAACACGCACACACACACGCGCGCGTACACACACATACACACACAGTATTTGTGAAATTGCATGACAGTTTTGGAAGATCTAGGAATAGTGAAATGTCGTCCGAACCAGGGAGCCTCTTTACTGTAGAGGGCGTTGCGATTAAGGCACTCTCCAGACATTTAGTTGTAGTGAATTATTTTCTCTTTTGATCAGAAGAGCATATTTTATTTCAAATTTGCGGTCAGTTTCGTCATGGTGGGCGACCAACGCATTTGACGTATTATTTTGTAAAATATCCCTTTTGTGTTTATATAATCTTTTGCTTGGATTCCTTGAGGTTTCTCCTATATATTTTTGTGAAAATTATTACGACCTAAATTTATCTAGAGTTTCACCATCCCAGGCAGATATTCTAATATCACAGTGTGAAGTACCTACTTACAAAAGTGTTGGCAAGAAAAAGAAAAAGACTCTAAATACATTCCTCTAATTAAAAAAAAAAAAATTCTAAAATTCCCAGCGCCCCTGTTGTTTGCATGTGTAGTCCTACCAACATAACAAATTTAGTCGGATGAATTTCTGAAGGACGAAAACGAAACGCGTAACAATAAACTTTTTTCACTTTGTCATACAATTTATTCAGGTCCGCAGATATTATTTCTTTTATTATTTCCATATTTTCTCCGAATACCCATTATTTCTTGGGAAAGATTCGTGAGTGGTTTACCGTTACTTTCTCTATGGATTTGAATTCATGATTCTACTCCTAGACGGGCTGACAAACAATGCTAAGTTGCTAAATCTGCCCTGATTTTTTCATGCGATTAATCTGGAGGAAGGAATGGAGTCATGTTTTTCTCAAGTCGAATTATGCAAAAGTCAAGGGTACACTAGAGGTAGGCTTTGAAACCGTCTCGTTGATCCCACTTTCCAAATGAATAACAGTTACAATAAACTCCTATATTGTGGAGTAGAACTCAGCGGACTTCCTATTCTCCCCTACTACTCTGAAAATGGAATGATCCTACTTAAAAATATGCCATTTATTTACTGATGGATTTTCCGTTCAATATATGACAATTTAATAAACTCCTTCTTCGTTTTTCTTACTTAATCTTCTCTTCCTTCGAGGCCTCTCTAATTCAGTTATAATGTCCATTACAACAAAATTTTATTTCTATGTTTATCTTTGATTTTCCTATTGCACTTCTGCTATGTTTCCTGTCCATTCACGATTTTGGCGATCATGGCTCTCTACAATTTCCTGCCCTTTGTATCAATTTCTTTTTGGTTATCTTTCCTAAACCTTGTTCCGCCATTCAATAACTCAAGGTTGCTAAGTAGGTTATGCGTTGTATTCATCTGTACTTCTTCAATATGTCCTGTCAGTATCATATTTTCAAACCGTCTTTCCTCATTATGTGTCCTAATTATCTCAATCTGATATTAAGTATTAGTTTGTTTCCATTTTATCTAAAACTTCTTTCTTGCTCAAACGTTTGGTGTATGTTGTTTTTCTGTAAAACAATATGTCTGATGCTTCAAGTTTCTTCACCATCTGCGAGGAGAGTGGATAAAATTCACTGCCATATTGGAGGAATCATATTACATAACAGTTCAATATTCTTTGTCTCTGACGAAATATTTGTTTCTTAATACTTTACTTAGCTTTTAGAAGGTAACTTTCGCTGTGCTAATATATCTTCGTATTTCTGTTTAGCATTTCAGTCATTTGTTAAAACACTTGCCAAATTGTTGTACTTGCTCCGTTTTGGTATATCAGATTTGTAATTTACATGTTGGACTGTTTTTTTTTGTTTTTTTTTTTTGTTTTGCATACAACGATGCATTCTTTCTTCTTACAGTTAATGTACAGTCCTTTCTTCTTGGTTTCTTTTAGTCCATTCCGTGCGAGTTTTTGTAGTTTCCTTTCGGTGTCTGCTGTCAAGTGTGTCATCTTCATTTCTTTTTTTTTAAATGATCATTTTCGGCTATTCTTCATTATACTTTGATTCTTAATACTTTGCTTAGCTTTAAGAAGGTATATTTATTTTTCCAAATACATCTTCGGATTTCAGTTTCGCATTTTCAGTCATTTGTTAAAACACTTCTCAAATTGTTCATTTTAGTATAGAAGAAGAGGGGGTACGTAATGGATAGCTGCCCGGATTGAGGAGTCGGAGAGACGAGTTCGAATTCCAGTCGAATCTATTACATTCACTTACGTGCTAATACCCTTGGGAATCATTTCTGTTGTCTATTATGTGATATTTTGATTGATTGGTGCGTTTTCCTTTTGTTTTTATTACAGTACACCGTGTGCACTAGTGAGTTAACTGATAAGTGTTTAGTTTAACAATAGAAGGATATTCCTATCGCGTGCAGGCAGATAAGATTGTTACATACGGTCGCCGCGTAAAACGTAATTGGTGTGTTCAAATGAACATTTTCAGTTCTTCTTCTCTTCGCATTTACGTCTCATTTTATCATCTGTTATGGGCTTGGATTTATGTGTGCCCCTTTGTTATCGTCACTTCCGGTTGTCTTTAATACGATCTCTTCACTTCCGTATAAAGCATGGAATTAATTCCTGTATTTTATCTGAAAGTCGGTAATATTCCCTTGAATCTTATTAGGTCAGCTTTTCTAGCTACGAATAATATTCTCTCAATTTTAATTACATTCTTTGATCGCTTCCTGTTTTAACTTCATAACAATTACTTCCTTTATGAGACGAGTACTTGCTTTGTCAGCACGTACGAAGTCATTTTTATTGTTTGTTTCCCCATTAGGGCCTTTCCAAATCTGTTTCCGACCTCTTTGTTTTAATTAGCAATTAATTTCCCTCGTTTCATTTCACACTTCTAAAGATTCTTCTATCATCTAGATACTTCCTCGCCGTCTTCATCCCAAATTTGCAGTGCAGTTATGGAGCGACATCGTATGATATGCCTTCTCTCCATTTCACGATAGCGAGGACGTAAAATACATAAAGTTTTTCATCTGTAATTTACAAAGATGTTTCATAGATTATTCACAATGTATATTTTGCATAATCTGATTACAACCCATGCTACTCTGATACAAAGTTGCGCAGTTTTACTTCCACTAATTACAGATTGATCATATAATCTATATTAGTAAACATGTTATTGACCGTTTTATTATAAGAAATTAGATGGTTATTTAATTTCATATGCAAGAGATTCTATCGTTTCCTATTAGTCTCAATAATAGCGCGCAAATGCCATATATATATATATATATATATATATATATATATATATATGTGTGTGTGTGTGTGTGTGTGTGTGTGTATGTGAAAATATGTATACACATATGTATATATATGTATATATATGTATATATATATGTATATATAAACGTATATATGTATATATATGCATACATATAAGTATATATATGTATATATATATGTATGTATATATATGTATATATATATATATGTATGTATATATATGTATATATGTATGTATATATATATGTATATATGTATATATATATGTATATATGTATGTATATATATGTATATATATGTATATATGTATGTATATATATGTGTAAATGAATATATGTATATATATATGTATATATGTATATATATGTATATGTGTATATATATATATATGTGTATATATATATATATGTATATATATGTATATATATATGTATATATATGCATATATATGTATATCTGTATATATATATGTATATATATATATGTATATACATATATGTATATATATGTATATATTGTGTGTATTTAGGCAGCATTTTTTCATTTATACATGTTTCATTAAATAATATAGACAAGTGTTGTCTATTTATTTTATGTAAGTTCTTTTCATATTGTCTGATAACCTTAATAACATTATCATTAAACAATGAAAGAAAATCACAATATTGATACATATTTTTAATCCAATCTGAGCTTTCGGCTTACATAAGCCATTATCAAAGATGACAATTACACAATATATTAAGCAATACACGAACAAGAAATTGATGATAGTCTGTTTTTGTTTACATGAATGATTTCCAAGCAACGATAAACACGTGCATATCAGACGCTGAAAGCGAAAATCGCACAACAGCTCATGACGTCACACATGACCACGAGAGAGTGAATCCGATGAGTATTGAGTATGGAAAGCCGTTAGTATGAACCAATGGCTTTTGTTACTAATTATAGGCATTTAAGGATATTTGTGGATATTTCATAGTTTATTTTGTTCACGTTAGGTTTCAACTGTTTTATGTATATAGCTTCAAGAATTTTTAGTTTTTGTTTATTGTTTTCATGTTTAAGTATAGTTGTGTTTTCGACGAGGATTTTCCGGAATTGTGTATGCGGCCAGGCATGTTGTTTTAAATGTCAGAGTTATCATTCAAATGTAGTGTCAAGCGTCGTGAAAGCGAGTTTGTGGTGTGACCAGCATAGATATTATTTAGTTCGTTGGAGATACAATCTTCCAAAGGGCACCTGAATTTGTAAACTATGTTGGTTTTTTTCAAATCGCTAACCGGGGGAGAAGAATCATTGCGAATAATTGAGTTGGATATACTAGATTTAGTGTAGTATATAATTAACTTAATTTTTTTGGTAGGATCTGTTGTAGATATGTTAGTATTTACTAATCTTTTTCGTATATTTTCATCTTGTTTATAATTAGTATGCATTTGATTAAGATATAGGAGATTAATATGTTTGAGATTAGTAGAAGCAGTATTATGTACTATTTGCTTAGTATTGAGATTTCTAAGAAAGCATCTTATTTGTTCATCAATTATATAGTTTGGAAAATTATTATTAACAAGTGTTTGTTTTATATTCTTTAGTTCACTGTAAAAAAATATGTTTTGTGGATGAATTAGTCTTTGCAAGATGTATTAGATTTTTTATAATTGCTACTTTGTAGTAATATGGGCATTCGCTCTTGTAGTTAAGTGTACATGAATTTATGCTATTATTCCGGTTAATTTATGTTCTTAAACATCGAGATGAGACGGCTGCCACTAGTCTTTAAGAAATGGGGAAAGTGTCTCAGATCATTTTTATTTCCTGTAGTGATAACTAGGCATTATCTGTCACTAGCTCGCGAAACGGTTCATCTTTTATGGAGCTTAAGCTACCAACCTCATCCCAGTTAAATGAGGAAAAGCCAACGCCCTCAGACTGAGTTTGGTACGTTTCGGCGTAGCCCATTTGTCGTCGCTGATTCGGCGTCAGAAAAATACTTAGATTATTCGGCACAGCCGTTTAGGCGTCAGACAGTTTCGACCTCACTGTCTTACTCTCTCTCTCTCTCTCTCTCCATAAAACATCGCACGTGAAACTAGAACAGTCTACCCCAGTAAGCGAAATAAAGTGTTCAGTTTGACATTCCAACCACCTGAAGAAGGCCGGAGTGTACAACGGCCGAAACGTTGTAATAAATTTGGCGACGAAGATGCGGACAATAATCCGAATAATGTAAATAATGTACATAATACCTCATCTCAGAAATATAGACAGATACTGAAGTACAGAAGTGTAATTATTTGGCAAGTTTTTGAAGAAAAGACGGAATATGTTATACCAAAATCAGAAGGAGCATTGGGATAGCAAAATACACATTAAAAAATCTAACCCATTCATTAAGAAACAGAAGAAATCGTTAGAAGTTTTTAAAAAATGCTCCACGGATAAGTAATATAAGTCCTGATATATGGTAGTGAATGCTTTACTGTCTCCTCACTAGATGAAGAAAAAACTCGCGAAGTTGTTCTAAACAAGAATGCCGAGAATACCTTGGGCGGAGCATGTAATCAAAGAGGAAGCTTTACAAAAAGAAGAAATAAGATACACAATTATATTTAAATCAGAAAAAGAAACAGTTGAACATTTTGGTGATATATAATGTGGAAATTAGGTTTAGAATATATAACAGGGTACATCGAAGATGAAAGGAGGGAAACAGCGAGATACCTGCATGTTATGGGTCCTTACCTATTACTACAGAATTAACTCTTCCTAACACTATGTATACTACGCCTCTCAAGAGAGAGATACGAATCGATTCGAACCGATAGTAGTTCACTCCAAACCAGACTGACAGTCATACTAACACCTTTTCACATCTTGTATTATTATTACGTGTAATATATCTTCGTTATTTCTACTCTTCTGTTCGTGTTGGACCATAACACTACATAACAAGCTTTTATAAATGAAGGAAGGACTAGGATCATTGAGTGATGGTATAAAGGCAAACAATGCTAAGGGCAACAAAGACTAAGAAGTTGCGGAGAGTCATGATCATTCAGAGAGATGGCATGTAAAATAAGGTGTACATAAACCAAATGTTACAAATAAATTAATACTTAGATTGTTAAACTTATATGGTCACCATATATCAGAAATTATCATTTTAAATAGAGGCAAAAGAAATTCGTAACAAAGGAATTATTCTTTTGAGGTGTCGCCATAATTGTTGTAGAGCTTTAAATGTACATAATGCATCGTCCAAATGTATTTTTTCTACCTTCCTGCAAAGAGACAAGATGCCTTTGCTTTTCCCAGCCAAGTTGTATTTCTTGATT
>OZ038489.1:112713903-112718903 GCA_964036315.1 Acanthosepion esculentum | reverse complement strand
TTTGCTATTTCCAATTTATGGTTTGTTCCTTTTGCTGTCAGTGATACATTCTTTTTTCTTACAATTGATATTTAAATATTTCTTTTTGCTTACCATTACTACCTTTTATAGGATTTCTAGTAGTTCCCTTTCTGTCTATGCTATTAACACCGTCTCATCAGCATATTTAATGTTGTTAAGATTGTGACCGCCAAAATGAATTCTGGTAGGATATTTAAATTCCCACAGGATTGCTTCCATTTAAAGGTATAATAATTTCGATTTTTGTCTTAAAGCCCTTTCAGTGTTTGTGTATTTACAGAATTCATTCTGTATTCGTATCCCGGCAGTTTTTTTTGGATTATTATTCTAATATCATTGCCAATAAATCAAGCTTACCTAGCAATTCAAATAGTTCTTTTTGACTTACCTTGCCAAAAGCTTTTGAAGAATCTCTAAAACATAGCTATAGATTATTTAATGAAGAAAAATAAAAACCCACATATACGTTGCCTCTACACCTAGCGACGCCCACTATCAGTATAGTAGTAATTTTATGTGACTTTTTAGGTTCTGAGCACATGTACTTTAAGAAATGATTTCCTTAAATAAATTGTCAAATATTCCCTATATTTTTGGTAGTAAACACTTATATATATATATATATATATATATATATATATATATATATATATATATATTTAAAAATAATACGAGTAGCCTACTTCTTCCGGATGCTATGAAGAAGGCATCTTTGTAAGAGTCAATAAATGCTCCCACTTATGATTGATTGCTCGCTGAAGGGTCAGGCTAAAAGTCCATTGAACACCACACATTACCCTGTCAGACATTTGATTATATGCCAAAATGGCTATTAACGAATTTACTTAATGCAATATTTTGATTTACGAGTGTCCGTGCAGCCTCTTATCGAATGAGATGCTCGACTCGGCTTTGTCGCGACGTGAAATGCAAAACGTTTCTCTGCAGGCATTAAATCTTCGGCTGTGTTTCTCCCTCACTGGATCTTCGTCGATTCTTTGGAAATTTTCAGGACAGTTCTTCATTCCGAAATATAGGTTATCGATTTCGTGTACAATGTTGATTTACTAATAGATTATTATATTACTCACGGGTAAGGGAACGAGAGCGAAACTTTAGTGAATTCCTACAGAGGAATCCAAAAGGATAGAATGCCCAAGTAAATGAAGTTATGTGTCCAATAATAACTTTTAAAATACTTGGACCTAAATAGAATTTATTGAAATCGTATCAAGCTTTAAATTAATAATGATCAATCTGACGAATGAGCAAGCACAGGGAAAGTATTTGTGGGCGTTTGAGTAGTAAATTAAAATTTGGTAGTAATCAACAGTCTACAAATAACTATAGTGTTTTACAACGAGACATATAACTGTGCATGAATCTATTCAGATTAACACTACCGTTGCAAGGCTGCTTACGAAATATTGCAGAAATGGAGAGTTGACTTGGCCGCCTGCCGACCAAAGAAAAAAACTTCCCACCACTGATTGATATATGATGATATTTATTTGTAGCATGGGAGATGCTAACCTCCTGGCGAAAATTTCTTTGGGTCTACTAGGGCTAACGTTTTCCGTTGATTGAAGGGGAAAGATTTTATTGAATCAATTGACAGGTCTACTGCTAGGAAAGTTGGTTTATTGTATCATGCAAAATATTTTTTCTCTCCAGAAACTATCTTACATGTTTATAAGTCTACCATCCGTCGATGCTTTGAATATGACAGCCACATAGGCCTTCCATCAGTATGGCTGATGCTAGCTTCAGTAGAGCAATTCATTGCGCCGTCTTTTTATCACGTTTTCCAATGACATAAAGTGGAGTTATTCTCTTGAATCAATTGTTTGTTCTGCTGCTAGGAATGCTGGCTCATCGTGTTGTGAGAAACAGATGTTTTACCCGGAATATATTATACATATTTATAAGTCTGTTATTCATCCTTGCTTTGAATAACACTGTCATCTTTGATCTGCTCCTTCTGTGGTGTATTTAGAGATTCTTGCTTACATTATTTACATTATGCGGACGCCTCATCCTATATTCAAATGATTGGAATGTTGAACTGAACCAATTATTTCGTCTACCGGGGGGTAGGTTTTTCTAGTTCCACGTTCCATGTCTCTTCCGGATTTCTCAGTTATTTCCCATTAAGTTATGGTTCACAACTACTGTGACCTTAAAACTCTTTGGGTCTAGTCACTTGATCTAACCAACGTCTTTATCCACTGGGCCATGTGTCATTGTGAACATCTCTATGAATTATTTGGATCTTATAAGTCTAAAGTCTCTGAACTATTTTTAACAGTGCTAATATTGCAATTCTTTCTGTTATTATTATTTCATTTTTTTACTAGAGATTATATTGTATTTTTTGTTGTTGTAACTCCTTGTTTTTCTCTAGCACTCCTTATTACCGGTTGCCATATTATATTCCTTTCTATGCTTCGTCGGCTAAGGAGATTTTTGTGGCCTAACATATGTGGTGATTACTGAAGTTTTCTTATTTTCCAGTGATGTTCTCTGTTATTTCAACCTCATTTCACAGGGGGTGGTGATCTCAATTTTCCCTCCATATGTGGTCAGCTACGCCTGCTTTTTCTATTTGCCCTCGTGTTACCACTTTACGATATTCTTTTAGTCTTACCTTAAGAGATATAGATAGATAGAGATTCTTGATAAAATACAAACAAAAATATTATTCGTCCAGGCCTGGAATCCAGGATTCAGTCATTTTGACACTGTGGTAACGTAGCTAACCAATGCCTTTCATGGTAATTGTTCTAATAAACATTTCTTTTTTGGTACGTAGACTTTATAAATTTAAGCGTACTACGAGATTGGCGGCAAGTTTTCATCATTTTACAATTAAAATGGATAGATATATCTGTTATGATCCAGGTTAGGTCCAAGGAAGAACAACATGAACACAAGAGTAGAAATAACGAAGATATATTACACGAAATATTAATACAAGATGTGTTAGTATGACTGTCAGTCTGGTTTGGAGTGAACTACTATCGGCTCGAATCGATTCGTCCCTCCCTCTTGAAAGGCGTAGTATACATAGTGTTAGGAAGAGTTCATTCTGTAGTTATAGGTAAGGACCCATGACAATATCCGAATGTTCTCTGCTAACGGTTTTAACTCCCGCACTTCTCACTTGTGGAACTCTCTTCAGGCTTCTTGCTTTCCAGTCAACCCAAAAATTTAGATGCATTGCCAATCGTTATCTTCTTAACACTTTCTTTTCTCTATTTTATCCTCCATTCTGTAACCTCTTGCGTTTTATTTAGGGTGAAATGATAAGGAAAATCATCCGCGGTAATAGCGATAGCTCTCCTCTTTGTTGTGGACAGGCTGCTAATAAACTGGAATCTTAAACATTGTTTCGTGAAATCAAACCATTTTATAAATATAGCGTTATAAATGTGTAAAAAAAACTCTATTCAACATGTCTATCCCCGTTTCCATAGTTGGTTGCTGTAGATTCAAACCGAAGTCGTGTCTAGGTTTTCGACTTACATGTCATCTTCAGAGGTGAACTTTTGGAGCCGAAACGGACTCCTGATGATCAATTTGTGTGGATTTCTCCAACGCGCACAGATGTCCACCGAAATCTAAATTCACGCAAATGATTTAAAATATACATATATCTTTTATTCCCATTTTTGTTAAAAAAAAAACACGGTATCATTTGGATACATTATATTTTTAAAATTGGCTTCACGAAAAAGAAATTCTGCAAGCAGAGCTTATTTCTATTAGGGATCGCATGGTTATGAATGTTAAACTACCTGGCGAGAAAAAGCTTGCCTGTTTTACGCACATGTCTATTTTCGATTAGCGGTAAGCTCCATTTATATGCAGGCGGTGTTTATAATACAAAGCTGACAATTAAAAAAAAGAAAGAAAGAATTACTTTTGTACCAATTTCTCAAATGGAAATGCTTGCGTCGTTCCAATATCAACATTTGAAATCCTAGCTTTTAACTTAGATCGAACACAGACATCTGTCACCCAAAAGAAATAAGCCACTATTGTGTTGAGCCATGATTCTGAAGGAACTCGGCATATACAAGAAGCACTCAGATCAGCAAACATCGTACTAACATCCATTCACGATATACGCAATTAAGCAAGACATTCTTGAGGCTCCGTTAACGTTATCATGAAGGCTGGTGTAAATAGTTCTGTCATCAGCATAGATGCCGAGTTGAAAAAGGTGACGCTAGGAATATAGTTGATGAAAATAAGGAAAAATAGCCCAAAGATAGAGCCCTTGGGAACACCTATATTTATCCTTGAACCTACTTTGCAGCTAATTTTCATCAACGACATCCCTGTGTCACCTTTTCTCAACTCGGTATCTTTGCCGATGGCACAACTATTTACTCTTGTCTTAATGCTATATTTCAATGGTTCGATCAAGTTAAATTGGCAGCTGATCTGGAAATTGATCTTTAGTCTGTTGTTAGGATACATAAATGGCTTGTTAATGATAGCGCAAAACAAAACAGCTCTACTTTAATCATATAATAGATCCCTTTTTGCCTCACCTTAGTATAGCTGATACCAACTTCCAGGTGAGTAACCGATTGCATCATCTCGGCCCAACGTTTCGCCACTGGCATGAATTCTGAAGGTTATACTGAATCGGTTTACTAATAGCATATATAAATCTTGCTTTCGTCCATGCATCGAATGTTACTGCCATATCAAGTCTGGTGCTCCTCGTCTGTATGTAAAGATTCTTGACATGAGCGAAAGGATAATCAGTAACACTATCGTTCCTGACCTGTGTTCTCAGCTTCAGTCATATTCGCAACGTCATAGTTGCCTTCTCACTATATATTTTCATCATAATAGTTCTGATGATTTTACAATTATCTTAACTTGACTTCACGAATGCAGACGCAGTTCTAAAACTGGAAGGTACATCTAATTGCTTAACTGTTGACATTGTAAGATATATTAAC
>OZ038489.1:112706403-112708903 GCA_964036315.1 Acanthosepion esculentum | reverse complement strand
ATGGATATGTGAATGGAAATTAGAAAGAGAGTGAGACAGAGAAAGGAAGGAAAGAGTGAATTAAGCAAGTCGACAAGGTGATATATGTGTGTGCGTGATCGTCATTGCTGCTAAAAGACTCCCTGATTTTAGATATATAATGGGTAGATGTAAATAATATTAAAAGTTGATGCCGTAACGAATTCAACCTATTTCCATATGTCCCACTCTAAATGGAGAAAGTTGTAAGTTTATTCTTTCCTTCCCGTGTCTCATTTTCATTCTGCGCATTATCCCCCTAGACCCTCCAGATGCAGACACAATTCTTTCAATTTTTTTCGTACCATAGATTAAAAAAATAGAAAGAATGTACCCAATTTATCAAAGATATTTTTTGCTCAGATTTTTCGAAATTTTTTCTTAATTTCGGAAAATTCAGACGAAAACTGAGCTGGGAGGTAACCGGTCATCCGATTTCACTTATTTTGAATTTTGCAATTAATCGACTGATGGCGTTCTTATATTTACAATTTTCTTAAGATAGGCAGAATCATTGTCTGTAGCTGCTAGCGAAGTTATCCGGGAAGAAATTACTGTTAAAAGAAGTCCCTGGCTGCATTAAGAAAGCGAAACGTTAACGTTTTAATAGTTAACCGGGTTTTAACGCAGTACTTAACTCTAAAATATCCGACAATGTAATCTTTTGGGTGTCTCAGTTTTTATATTTATTTTTTAATCCAGCCAACGGCAAATCTCCAGTAATTGCATCGGAGACAACTTCTAGAATTTACAACAAAGCACTCGGATAGTAAAGAAAAACGGAAACACATCGCAAAATTAAAAGTAAAAAAAAAAAAACGAAATTCCAAAATGAGACACATACGAACATATCAGATAAACAGATTTATTTTGCCAGTAAAATATTCGGGAAGTACATTCAACTTTTTGTATGAGATTGGGTTTGGAAGAAGAGATCGTCAGCATACCTGACAAAAAATGGTGGATATATTTATTTTATTGAATATTTTGCTTTCTATTGTTGGAGATGTGAAAGTTTGAAAATAAAGGGCCGAGAGGGCTGCCCATAGAAACACCGTCAACCTCGGCATAAATATTAGCAAAGTAATTGAGGGAAATTTGCTGTGGAAGCTAAAAAATGTTTTTGTTATATACTGTGGGATTGATTTTCAGCGGTGGCAGAGAAGAACGATAATAAATGTTATTTAAAATAATGTAAATTATCTATTGGACTGGAATATTAGTGAACAGTTTTTCAACATCTAAGAATGCTAAGATTTCGTCATGATGTTTGTTGTAGTGAAGAATTTGTAAAACTTGTTAGTGGAACTAATATTTTGAAGGGAAGTTTGGTATTTAAACTTTTTGGTAACTGGCACTTATGTGTAGGAACTTGTGATATTATAGGACGGAATGGATAGCCAAATTTAATGATTTTAAACATGATGTTCTGCAATGAATGAACTTCTTTGTGAAGTTTTAACGGTCCGACTTCGACCTTATTTGTAGTTATTAGTATTCGAAGGTATTTTAACGCAGTACTTAACTCTAAAGTGTCCGACAATAGATACATTTGGGAGTGTCTGGTTTTATTTTTATTTTTTGAGTCCAGCCAAAGGCAGATCTCCAGTAATTGCATTGGAGACATTTCTTGGAATTTACAACAAATGCCCGGAAACACGAAAACATATCGCAAAATTGAAAGTAAAAAAAAAAATGGAAATTCCTAACGAGTCTTAATGCAAACATTAATGCCACGATTCAAAGAATTCTGCAGACTCGTTCTAAATTGAAATTCTCTAGCCAAACTTATCAAATAAACAAATTTAATACAACGAAACATTCGAGAAGTACCTCAACTGTATATATATATATGTCTCAAAAACTGTCCTATAGTATCTTTCAATTTATTTTCCTATAATTCATGTGCGATTACACTTTCAAGTAATCGACTGAGTTAGAACATTGATAGTTCTACCAATATCTATATATAAAAAACAGAGAATGTCTGTCTGACAGTCTGTCTGTATGATAAATATTCACTCGAGTTTCATCCCACCGATCCTGACCAAAATTGGCATATAAATTGTACAATGTAATAGATAGGTTGTTAGCGTAAAATATCGATAATTTTGTCTAGGAGGCCCTTCAGTTCTTTATTATCTACCATCAATACAGTACAATCGGAGTATCTTATGTTGTTAAGATTGCACCCACCAATAATATATCCACATCGGGTCTCCTGCTCCGTTAGGAGAGCCTCACTAAGGAAGCTGAATAAATCCTTTGAGAAGTTACACTCTTCTTATAGACTCTTCCTATTTTTCGGTATATATTTCATTAATTATCTATCATCATGTAGGTCCTTTTCTCCCAATATAACTTCTGTTTTTTTTTTTAAATAAAAATAGATGTAGTTTTACTAGGAGTCCAAATGGAAATATGTGACGAAACTTATCCAATGTTTTTGCTTAATCTATAAAACATGAGTATATTCTTTTGG
>OZ038489.1:112696403-112701403 GCA_964036315.1 Acanthosepion esculentum | reverse complement strand
ATATATATATATATATATATATATATATATATATATATATATATATATATATATATATATATATATATATAATTTATTTATTATAATTTTATCATATAGAAAAAAAACATTCCGACCCTCACCCGTAGATGTGCAGTTAAAATGCACTGAAACCAAGTTGCATCTTTGTAGTGAGTAAAATGGTTTTGTCTATATGCGAACGTTAGAATTTATATATTACTTTCGTTCTCATCGCATATATATATATATATATATATATATATATATATATATATATATATATATATATATATATATATATATATATATATATATATATATATATAGCAATGTCCACTCTACCCACCCGAAATTAATTTAAAATATATTCTTAACATTGTCAATGCCAGGATCAACAAATCATCATCTAACAGAAGGATTTTTAATGAAAATAGATTCACATATATTCACGTCCTTAGAAAATGTAATTTTACACTAGAGCTAAATTCCCATCAAAATGCGAAAAACGATACACGTAAAAAATCTAGAAATTGAAAAGGGAGGATAATATGGTTTACCTCACCCTTCTGCAGGTTGTCCAACATCAATATTGGCAAATATTTCTTAAAGTTAATAGACAGCCACTTCATTAATAATAACAATCCTTTGAAGAATATTTTATACAGGAAAAAACTTAAATATTATTTACTCATATGTTAGGAAATATGATAAAAATTAAATCAAGAAGACTAAGGAATTATTCATGTCTGAACATTCGGTATATAAATAGCGATGGAAGAGCAATAGATTTTCCGTAGGTTTGTTAATAATTCATCGCCCATAAAGGTTGATAATATTCATCGCCCAGAAGGCCACGTAAGCGATTTTGGCTTTTTCTACTGCATATACGTATGCACACACACACACACACACACACACACACACACACACACACACACACACACACACACACACATATATATATATATATATATATATGTGCGTGTGTGTGTGTGTGCACAGACACAGTGGGTGTAACATACAAATTCAAAATTGTCCAAATAATGTAACACCATAATTTTCCATCCCATAACATGTTTAATATCTAAAAAACGACTAAACTGAGTTTACTTTTCTGCAGGTTTTCAGATAAGACGTTTAGCCAACTTGACAACATTTGTCGTAAGAATCACTAAAAATCCTTTGAGTTATTCAGCTATAAATAGAAAAGGTTAAAATCATTTTGCGTCAGCCTCTTTGTCTTCCCAAATGAACAATGGTGAGAGAAAAAAGATCATTGGAACCTACATTCATACCCTGGCTTCCATATTCAAATGTGATTGAAGAAAATAAGAAAATCTGATAAATCAAACTTTTAACAATAACACATAAACTACAGTGATTCCTAGATGACAATCCAAGATTAAAAACAATACACAAAAAAAAAACTTCCGAGCTAAAATTACAACAGATAAATGAGCTAATAACAGCCTGAAGATTGCATGCTAGCCTGAATCAGAGTGTTATCACTTAGTGTTGAATCCATTGTCCACAATGCCAGAGAGTTATTGAAATCTATCAATTTCCTCAGAAGACTATATTGTGAGTTCAAACCTCACTTGGTGACTTCGCTGTGTTTCATTCCGACAGCTTAATCATTTTGTTTGTTTCATGACTTTCAGGATGTAAACGGCCACTGGCTCTGCACAACATTTTATCTTTTGTTCTGCTAAGTAAATTTAGTTATTTTATCAGCCCAATTTATCATTGTTCTGTCACCCGTTCATATAGCCATTAAACAAGTTACTCGCTGTTAAACGCCTCTTCTTGCCTTTGCGTGCAAACTCTTTCAGATCGTTATTTCACGTTGCAGAAACTTCTCGTTCCTTTCTCATTGTAAAATATCACTTTTTATTGTCGTGTCCATAAATATCTATAAAACACTGCCATTGAACGATATTTTGAATGGAAATTAATCAGAACAAATTGTTCACTGCGCACATTACTTATACAGGGTTAAGGTAATATAAGCTCTCACTTTTTCACCTTTATTGGCGTGGAGTTAGTACCACTCTCTATACACAAATGGTGGCTTTATGTAGCTAATATTTCGCCATGTTTGAGTATCTATCATGTAGTTATAACCTTCATATTGTTCCCGCAAATGCTGCTCTCTTTACAAGTGAGGCAATCAGCTTTCATCTCTCTGGCTGAGTCAATAAGCATAATTTTCTCTACAGGGTGGCAAACAAACCCAAACACCTGCATAAAAGACCTCCTCATAACGAACGAATTATCGTGTGGTGCGCTATTGTAAGTATTGGTGTTATTTTTGAGGAAAATGTATGTCGAGCGGTTTAAGTAAATTCCGGTCGGTATGCAGAGATTTTATGACCAATACTGGAACCAAAAATAATTAGGGTGTGTGCGTTCAACAGATTGGAGTCATGGCGCTCACAACGCGAAGATCAATGGAGGTTTTGAAGTAGGAGTTTCCAGGGCACTTGACCTCGTTATGCCGTGGCGTTGGATGGCCTCCGCATTCGCCTGATTTCTCCTCATGTGATTATTTACTCTGGTGCTATCTAAAAACTGGGGTCGGTCTGCACACATCGAACAACGAGAATTGATTAATTGAAGGCCTGTTAATTACAGTGATACTGCTGGAAATGACTCATCTGTGTAACGGAATACATAGAAACAGGCTACAACGTGCCATTGAGAATAGAGACTACCATTTGGAAAATAACATTTTATAGTATTTTGCGGTGTTGGGCGAAACCACACTTGGCGCAGATTATTCTATGTTCACTTTTCTTGCAACTATACTAAATTTTTAATAACTAATCCAAACACCATGCTATAAGATCTTTCTGTGTTTGATTATTGGCGGTCACAATCTTAACCGAAGATATGCAGGTTTGATAGCAGATACAGTAAAGTAACACAGATAGCCACAGAATATCGGGAAGGAAAGCTAAAAGAGAGGACTAAGATCAAGGAGACTGAATGGGATAGACCAGCGTGCAAATTGCAAATACCAAAAATTGACGTACCAAATGTGAGTCTACCATTTGGAAAATAAAATTTTCCAAAACATAAATGAACACAAATTGTTATAACTTTATCGAGTTTTAAACATGTTCCTAAATACATTTTTGTTTTGGTTGGTTGTGTTTATTTTTAGGCACGGCATATCAACATCAATGAGTTATTTAATTCCGACAAGATTGTTATTGTTGGTAATAAGTTTTTCCAAAAATATATTGCTAGTAAAAATTTTTTTTCAAAAATATATTGCTGGTGATATTTTCCTATTTCGAAAATGTACTGCTGGTTATAATGTATTGGTGGTATTAAAACATATTTTCATACCTTCGTATTCATTTTTAGGGGGTTAACTATTTACCCATAGCTGGAACCCTGACAGGTGCTAGCACCCTAGTTTATGCTTGACCTGGGAACGCCAGCAATTAAGAGGTGATTCCACGCTCCTCAAAACCTGATAAAAGTCCATGCTGGTAGAAGTGCATTATTTACATTATTCGAACTATTGTCCTCATCTTTGTCGCCATATTTATTACAACGTTTCGGCCATTGTACGCTCCGGCCTTCTACAGGTGGTTGGAATGTCGAACTGAACCCTTTATTTCGCTCACTGGGGTAGAATGTTTAATGGATGCCAGTTATCAGTTATCATCTGTTAATTTCCCACTGAAAATTCTGCACTGCCTTCACCGGGTATTGAACTCACACTCTTTGGGTCCTGTCACTGGATCTACTTAACGACTTTATCCACTGTGTATGAATTTCTGCGTATTATTAAACTAATGTATTCAGCAACATTTTTTTACTAGCGCTCATATTGCAATTTTTGCCGTTATCATTGCATGTTTTTTACCAAAGCTCATATTGCAATTCAATTTTTGTTTTTGTTATCGCTTTTTTCTGGCACTCCTTGTTACTGTTTCCCATATTATATTCATTTTTATGCTTGGTCGGCTCAGGAGATTTTTGTGCCCTAGAAAGGGGAATTAACAGGAAATAACTGACAACTGACATCCATTAAACATGGCACGTGGAACTAGAACATACTACCCCAGCAAGCGAAATAAAGGGTTCAGTTCGACATTCCAACCACCTGAAGAAAGCCGGAGCGTACAAATGGTAGATGTAGTTTATCGTCTTCCCCAGGACGCGGATGAAGTTTATCGTCTTCCCCAGGACACGGAGGAAGTTTATCGTCATACCCTGGACGGTACATTTTGGTTTGTGACTTTTTTTTCCAAATTATAAAATGTGGAAGTTTTTATTTGATGCGCTCTCAATAATAATCTCCATCAATTTTTTTTTAATAATAAATCATGTGTTATTGATATTTCGAAAGGATTTATTTAAATTATCTCTCGATATATCTGAAATGAGGTATTATGATTACTTTCAAAAATGCAATGATAATAACAAAAATAGCAATATGGGCACTGGTAAAAAGTGGTTGTTGAGACATTAGTTTTTTAAATCACAAAAATTCATACAATGATGTCCTCAAGAATAAAGACATTGTTTAGATCCAGTAATAAAACCTAAAAAAATGTGATTGTAATATCAGGTTGAGTTAAAAGGAATTAACTGAGACATCCTGAAGAGGCATGGAACGTAGAACGAGAGCAATCTACCCTGGTGGATGAAATAAAGAGTTCGGTTTAAAATTTCAAACGCCTGATGAACGCCGGAGAGTGCAACGGCTGAAACGTTGTGAATAAGATGAGGATAGCAGTTCTAATAATGTAAATAATGCAAGTAATCATAATACCTCATCTCTGAGATATAGACAGAGAAATATGAGATAAAGGCCTTAGCATAAAACGACCGAAATGTTGTCAATATATGAAAGAAGATGAGGATAACATTCCGAAGCATGTAAATAATACAAGTAATCCTAATACTCACAGATATAAACAGAGAAATATGACATAAAGTCCGAAGCGTATAACGGCCGGAACCTTGTGAATATCTTAATG
>OZ038489.1:112656403-112691403 GCA_964036315.1 Acanthosepion esculentum | reverse complement strand
GAATTCAGCGTTATCATTCTCGTAGACCTGTTGACAACCAAATCTTTTCAATTCATTTCTATAGTCAAAATTATTAATAACATGTCTATATTATATATCTAATAATAATATTCTAGCAATTTATTACTTGTCATTTATTCTCATTTGTACTCTATTCAACCACACACAAACACACACACACACACACACACACACACACACACACACATATATATATATATATATATATATATATATATATATATAGAGAGAGAGAGAGAGAGAGAGAGAGAGAGAGAGAGAGAGAGAGCGAGAAGGGTAATTTTAATAAAATTTTAATAAAAACAGTGCCTGCTGCTTCTATGAATGCATTATTCTTCGAGTACGAATTGAGTCCTCTTAGTCTCTGGTGTATTTCGTATAGAAAAAGCTAACATTTCCCTTTCTCTCCGCCGTGCGCCGACCGCTTAGGGGTAGGATCTCTGACATGCCAAATCGGTCGAGTTTCGATCACGGCTTGAAGCAATCTGACGTTTAGCCAAAATGAAGAGCTGTGATACATCGAAACAGTATGTCTGTGAATGACTACATATATATATATATATATATATATATATATATATATATATATATATATATATATATATATATATATATATATATATATATATATACATCTATATCTACGTATATATGTATATATATACATATATATATGTGTGTGTGTGTGTGCGTGCGTGTATGTGTGTGTGTGTGTGTTAGCAGGCGGGCTAAATCACGTGAAATTACCATTCAAAGGCGCTGCACTCTTCTGTGCACTGGTAGTACCGGAGAGGTATAATTCCGTTATAATAAAACCTGAGGCTGGTTCTACACAAGCCTTCACCACTCTACACAAAATTGTGTGTGGATCCTCTGCAGTTCAGTTCTATATTCCTTCTTTGCTATTCCACCGGAACAACAAATCCACTGGCGAGAGAGTTAAGGCAACGGGAACGGGTACAGGATTAAAAACTCAACTGAAATACGCTCATACGTCCAAAACAACAGGAGAGTCGATCATATGTGTGTGGGCGTTTGTATATATATATATATATATATATATATATATATATATATATATATATATATATATATATATATATATGCATTAATGCAGGTTTCATTAAATAATATAGACAAGTTTTGTCTATTTATTTTAAGTAAGTTCCTTTTGTATTGTCTGATAAGCTTAATCACATTATCGTTGAAAGACGAAAGGAAAACATCATATTGACACATGTTTGAATCCAATCTAAGCTTTCGGTTTAGGTTTTTCGCTTCCTTGGCTCGTAAATAATAGTTTGTCGTTACTTTGAGCTTATTCAAACAGCAACGGCGGGCCATTATTGTGGTTTCGTATATGTGTTGTTTGATTTATTAAAATTGCCATCTTTGATAATGGCTTATGTAAGCCGAAATTAAAATAAATAGACAAAACTTGTCTATATTATTTAATGAAACATGCATTAATGAAAAATTGCTGCCGAAATATACACAATATATATGCATGTATACTTTATTTGTGATTTTACCCTTTCAAGTTAAAACGACAAGACCTATTTATGCCATTATGGCTGATTTGTAACATAAGAAGTATAGTCTTGACAGCGGCGGAAATTGGTAAGACCCAGAGATCAAAATTACAAAGAAAAACGTATTCGCTTCAAAACTATTTGTTGATAATTTTCTTCCTTCTTAGGAATGACAATGCTTCAACGCAGCAAATTTCGTTACATCGTATTTTCATCAACTGTCACACTCAAACAGATAAGCATATACGGAGATAGTAAAGACGTATTTATACTTTCTGTGTATGTCCGTCTCCTTGGCGACTTAGATAATTCGTAGCGCAAAAGCATGATCTCATGGTTGGAACATTGATTCTAATCAGTCTAATCAGTCTAACCCCTTTGCCGACACGTATCCACACACGTTTCTTGCATCTATTTTCGCTTCCTACCCGAAGGATTTAATTCCAATCCCATTTATGTTATAACAGCATCATATCGGGTCTAGTATTTCCATGTGTCTAGAGATTCTTGAAAATATCCAAAGAACAGTCGAGCACGTTAGAGGTCCTGACCAGCCATTACGGTTTCAGTCATTTTCCTATCCCCTAATTTGTTTTCCCTTTGGAACTTCAATAAATATTTTCACGGTTAATTATAATAATGATATTTTCTTGTTGGTGTCTCCTTCCTCATACCCCGCTGTACTACAATGGTAGATAGTTCTCATAATTTAACTGTTGGCATTGCTAGTCGTAGCCAAAAGTTCTTCGTCAAGTTTTTCTTCTATAGCACTTGCTTGTGAAAGTCTTTTATGGATTCCTGTCAACTGCCATGTTCTACTGTTCTTTCTTTGTTAATTCTGTTTCATTAACGACCGGTAATTCCTTGCATCTTAGTGGCTTTATTGCCTAACTTTGGACGAAATGGTTAATAAAAGTAACATTGTGCAATTTAGTTAAAATTTGGGAAGTGGTCTAAAATCTTCGGAAGGGAATACATTTAATAACTCCATCCCCTTACGCTACCGGTATTTGGAGAAATGTCTTTTTTGTCAATGTTTTTTTTTTTTATATTTCCAAGCAAATTCACTTATTTTGGTTAAATCTCATCTTTTAGGTTTTTTGTTCGTCATTGCTGTTTTTTTGAGAAAATCTTTTTTTCATTTATTTTTTAAAAGAAAGATGTACTTTAAAATAATATTGGTATGTACAGAAAACAAAAAAAAACATATAGATTTAAAAATATTGAAATAACTTTCGTATCAGAATGTCGTCGAATCATTCTTCTCTTCACGAATAGAATATGAGTTAAGAGAATAAATCGTATCTTCTAAATATTTTCTTTGATATTTTTTCATTACATACAGCGTTTTTGTCAAAGGTGTGTCAAGGTACTAATTATAACATTTTTCTAGGTTACTTAGGATTAACAAGGATTATATAGATTTTTTTTTATTCAAAAACTTCTTTTTTTAGTTAATTAAAGATATAATTGTGCTTTGTTAAAAAAAAAGATATATGTTTTCATTTGTAAACAGAACGAACTGATTTTTCATTTGTTGTTCCGTGTAAGAAGAAATATATTAAAGGAGATCTTTTTTATTGTGCTGCTATATATGAATTTATTTTCCTCCGGCAAAAATAATTTTTTGTGCCAGAAAAAATATATTAAATAACATATATATTTTTACTGTGTTCCCATATCTGGTTTCAGGCGACTATGACAAAATATCTGTTGTTAATAAAAAAAAAGAAAAACAGAATTTTCTCCAATTATTCTTATTACAAAATGAAAGAATAAAAAAAAATATTATTTTTAAATGAAAAAAAAATATATATACAAAATTAATATTATTGTGTGTATAAAATTAGTGCATTTATTTGTTTGGTCATATATCACTTTTACCTCAAATCTGTTCCGAGACAACCATAAATCCTTTCACGTGAGAAGCAAAATAATAATCTTTAACATTGATGCATAATAACTTAGGTTTAATTTGATTTCTAATTTAGGAAATGTCTAGGCAATTTTATTTCAGTTTCCACTCAGCTTTATTTCTAATTTATATCACGCAGAAAACGTACTTGCGTAAATTTTGTTTTATTTTTTGTCGATTGCGATCGGTGAATGCCCAAACTATACCACAAATGACAATCTGTAGCTGACATATATGAGTTGAAAACAAACACAATGTCACGTTGAAAAGTAACACTTTTGTCTCTACAAATGCCAGGTCATTATCTAGAGAAAGCGAAAAAGAAAGACAACGGCAATGCCAGTCAGATCAACGCAAACGGCAATGCCAGTCAGATCAGCAAAGAAAAGCAGACCGAAATAAAAAGAAAAAAATGAAAGATTTGGTTGCATCAAGCAAAGACAATTGTAAGCAAGCTAACCATCAGCAACAAAAAGACAACGGACTATACAGCTGAGAAAAGCGTCAAATACGCTAAGATCACGTACGAACAGCAGGCAAGTTAACTCATTGACTTCAGGGATAATCACATTTGCCTGTTTTTCACTTTATTTAGTCTTTTATATCGGAAAAAAAGAACTTGGTGCAGGATGTAACAACGACGCTGACTTCTGTTATTTTACCAAAACTGGAAATGTTCAGCTATGAAGCAGAACACAGAATTGGCTACTTAGGTACAAAAACGGTAAATACTTCCTAATTTCAATGGGATTTTTTAAACTCTGTTACAAAATGCAAAGTCTATGACCAGAATAAAATCAGCGGAGTGCTGCATGGCAATCTGGCAATGATGGATTGCCTTTGTCTTGGTTTTGGATCTATGTCCAAAACGGCGTGGATTCAAAAGAGGACCACAGGAATATACGCCTCCCACAACCAGGTTGAGAGACCGGCTAAGACCACCTGATCATGGACACAGAGCCAACGTGCAACATGCGTTCCTAAGACGTCATTCCTCCTACCGCCACTTAGAATCCCAGCTGCCACCACTCTTTTCTAATAAGACAAATAACAATAAGAAATGGTCCTTTTTGTCGATACCGTTTTATATAGTAGCGTGGGCATCCGAAGACGACAGAGAACGTAGCCAGTTTGAAGATTATATATATTCGAGTAACTTGTAGGTTACGCCACTTTGTTTAGCCAGTAATGACCGTTACGCGTCTATAAAAAGTCAAACATCTCTTTCTTGATTTTTCTTTTTGCTTCCAGATGTCGTTCAACCTAGATAAAGAAGGTCACCGCCGGGTCACATTAGGATCTTTCGTTCGCTGACCAGTGAATTCTCACACAAATGCACATACGTACACGTCTGTATCACCCACGCTTTTATCATGCACACACAAACAGGTACATTCTGAGAAATAGTTTTAATGTCTCTTATTTCGATTTAAAATGTGTACACATGTAATTCTTTTCGTTACTAATATACATTAATTGTCGTTTGTTTTAAATTTCATGTTTTGTCTTTATTTTTACCTGGACTCACATGAGTCCGCCAAATATTCTTTTCGAGACAAATGTTCCAGGAGCTGCAAATATTTACAGAAAAGCGTCTACATCTCACAAGAAAGGAGGTGCTTCTTGAAACAAACCCTTGATATGGAAACATACTTCAAGGTCATCTGTAACTCCTGATTTAAGGTGATAACGCTTGGCGTTGGCAACCATTAAGTGGCGATCGTTCAATCACAAGACTGCCGTCAAATTGAGTGACCTCTAGCCTGATGAAGACATTTTTTTGCAAATATATATCACCTCTAATTCTCAAAACAGAAACAGAGTTGTTATGGTTGGTTTACTGATTAATTACTTCATTAATTATCATTTACTTAATAGCAGAAAATATTTTCTTTTTAAATTGTAAGAATATTTTGTTTTGGAGATAAAAAGGATATAGTGACATACGTCTTTCGAGGCCATTACCCACTACTCCACCTGCACATACAAACTTACAACATCTGGTATTTCCAAGTGATCACCCATCTATGTACTGACCAGTCAGGACGTAGCTTAACTTTGGAGATCGTACGGTGTGTCAACGTGATATGATAGAGATTGTGAGGTAATTCTAGGACATACTTGAAAAAAATCAAAAGGAAGTTTTACTTTACCAACCCGTTTCCTCCTATGGTAGACGTTATAAAGGGAAATATAAGAACAATGTTTTGCAACATGTATTTTTAAAAAGATGTAACATGTCGTTAATTTTTGAAAATGTTTAAGTTTAAGAACGCTAAGAAATATTCATCAGGCAAACTGTGAAAGTCAAGGTAAACCCTAGAGAATGCCAGGTGATGTAATTTAATGCCTAATAAACGAAAGTAAGTAAATGTTTTAATTGATGCTGTTGCATTTTTCCTTTTGTTTTTATTCTTACTGTCTTTTCAGAGACATATTTTAGTACACACACACACACACACACACACACACACACATATATATATATATATATATATATATATATATATATGCATGTTTCATTAAAAACGACAGACAAGTTACTACGGTTAAGTTTTTATTTAATTTTTCTTCTGTTCGTACAAGAACTTTCTTTTTGGACAAAGTGTGTGTAAAAACTGTCCAAATGTTTCATAGCTAGCCGTATTCGGAAATTAAAACATCCCTACAACACACTAAAACGTACACATAATGCACACACTCAATTAAGCTAAAAATTGAATCATCCTTGATAATGGATAAAGGTATAGCAGAAAGCGCTCGGAACTATCAAACATTTGAACAGATTTTACACACTCTATGTTACAGAAAAGAAAGCTCTTGTCCAAACACAAGAAAAACTAAATAAAAACCTTAACCGTAGTACCTTGTCTGTCGTATTTAATGAAACATGCATAAACGAAGGATTACTGCCTATATATATATATATATATATATATATATATATATATATATATATATATATATATATATATATATAAGAAAAGGCTAATATGTCAACCATCTTCGCTATCCGGGTTTCGACCGTAAAGTATTCTAGGGTAAGTGGAAGGATGGACAAGCCAAAGAAAACTACTCCAATATACCAGAATACTTTTATCAGGACATATGCCCAATTTCTCTTCCTGGCACAGCTGGCAACAATTACCACACATTTCTGTTGTCTATATCTTTTGGGCGCGGCTGTTTTCACTCTTTCTCTTACATTTCTATCCGTATATATATATATATATATATATATATATATATATATATATATATATATATATATAGAAAATATTATTTTGTGGATACCCATGTTTGAATAGACGTTCCGTTTTTATAAACAGTGTGGTGTACGCCTACGGCCCTGAGAATTCTACAGCTTTATTAAATGATTTCACACAGTTTAAAAACACGGCGTCTACCTAAACATGACCAGGGTGAAGCAGGCGCCAGCATCCCTCAACCGACTTTCTTTACTGAATGAAGAAGATACTGCCGCAAGTTTTGCATTCCAATGTGTCTCACATAATTTGAAGAGAGAGGGATAAATGATGTTCGACTTTCATTCCACCTCGACGCTTTTGTTTTCTGAGCTTGGCTTTAATAACATCTTCATTTATAAATATACGGAAGAAAATTATAATATATCAATTATCAATGGCTGTTTAAAACGGTCACACTATGTAATGTTAGTTTACAATTTATATTGATCCGTGAGATGATCCATAGTTGTAAATTAAGGAAGCTGGATTCTATTTTGGTCATGCATGGCGCGAAACCAATTTAGAAATATCTGTCAACTACATACAACAGCTTTCTCAAATCATTAACTAAAATAGTTTCGTTCGAATGAAGCCAGTCGGCCTTAGAGAGGGGCATCCTTCTTTGAACCTTGTGATTAGCACGACAGTATCATTAACATAGAACTGTACCAAGTAAGAGAAATCACATCGCTTGAGTACTTGCAACAACTAAAATGGATTGCACCTGTGATTCGAAGAGAAAATAATGATAGAATCAGTCATAATTAGTTTTTCTAGAATAATTGTTGTCAGCGAAAATATTTTATATATTTCAACTAAAAGTAATAATTGCAGTGTATCCACTAAATACCGAATGATTCTTTATCAGGAAACGGCTAATATTGCCATTAGAGATGATAAGAATTGCTAAACGTGATATTTACATTCCCCAGTGAGGAGGTATGGAAAAAAGCCGGTTTAAAGTGGAGAGCCCAAGCTCGTACACATGGAATAAGTCCCACAATTGCCCAGTACTCCAAAGCAACGTTGCACCGGCGTCGATATTCTACCTACATTCCTTCCTTGGTGTAATGAGAGAGGTGCTCATTTATAGTTGGAATACCTGAGACAGGGGATCCCCCATTTATATGCAGACAGAAACACAGTTGTGAGATAAAATGAGATAAAAATCTTAGAATTAATTACCACACCAATGTAGCAGGAATGTAAAAAAAAGGGCAGTTTAATGTGTGGAGCACGATATTAATTTTGATCGCCACTCTTTAGTGTAACGAAGGAGGTGGTGCTATGAGCAACTGTTTACTGGGAACGGGCACCTCTCAATATTTTTCAGGCGCGCTCTGCTCAAGGACAAAAATAAAATTGAGTTGCCCAGTGTCCAAATGTATACAATGTTGTGTGTCCACTCGAGGGAAGTTACTACACTTTGATCCCAGCGTAATATCCAGAGTGTGAAGAAAAGCGTAGCTCAAATAGTACTATCCGCTCGGACAATGTGTGCTGAAAGTTCCTACCATTACCATATATTCCTGAAAATAAAGAATTCTGCTGCTTGATTATCCGGTGAATCCTGATGCAGGCGTCGAAGGAATGAAACTATAGAACCGAATTGAGATTGTTTTTCAATACATCACTAACTGTAAATCCAAAAGAGAATCTCTAATAACTGACAAGAAATTTTTGGCAGTATCATTTTAATTTAATTAGTTTTTTTTTTGTAAGCCTTTATAAAAACTTGGAGACAACCTAATGTTACTGATAAACACATATGCATAGAACAACATTTTTGTTTGAATTAATTATAAACTTTTTTTATCTTTTTCAAAGCACACGCTTCAGTATAGATAAATTTAATCAGGTAAATAAGCTGCCTTGTGCTGCCTAATTAGACAATGTTAAAGAATTATAAACAATAAGCATTATCTCCAGACTTATCAATCAACACAAAAAAACGTCGCTAACAATTAGCTTTGTCAGCCAAGAAAAGAACTGAAAAGATGAAGATCGCGACAATCTATTGCTCGTTTTCTCTAAAAACACACACACACGCGCACACACACACACATTATATGTACTAAAAGTAACAAATCCGTTGGTATATAATCGAAGTGGATCCTAGTAATACAAAATATTAAAACTGATCCACAAAAAGCGCTCAGGATGTGGGGTTTGTGACATCATTATAGAAGGAAACTCCTACACTTTCGAAAACCCCAAAACGACATTCATATTAAATAAAAATTTAAACTGCAACTCCAAAAATGTGATTTATGCTCTTAAATACTCAAAATGCAAGAAGTCATATATAGGTACGAGCCAACAACTAAACAACAGAGTTTCCCTCCACAAAAGCAACATCAAGTTACCAGACAACAGAAAAATCTTTGTATCACAACATATCTATAAATGTGTGTTTTTATTAGTATGCGTATGTATATGTATATTCCCTTTCCATACATACATACTCTCTTATTATAAGGAACAAGTATACACATATATACATACATACCTACGCGCACACACACACACACATATATATATACATACATATGTACATACATACACACACTTCCTATGTTGTGTATTTAAAATTATGACAATATATCAAACAGCCAATTATTCTTACATTCAAATACAAGAAAAAAAACTTCATAAAAAATTTAAACCTGCACGAAATAGAGCATACCGCCCCACACACACAAAAGCACACAAAAGGCACACATAATAGCCAAATACAGTGATCGAACCACGCACACGTTCACACTCGGGTATCTGTGGAGCACGAATATATATACAGATATTGGCAAAAACAAATACACTATTCACAAGCACACACCCGAACACTACGCAACATATGAAGTGTGTGTATGTATGTACATATGTATGTATATATATATATATATGTGTGTGTGTGTGTGTGTGTGTGTGTGTGTGTGTGTGTGTGTGTGTGTGCGTAGGTATGTATGTATATATGTGTATACTTGTTCCTTATAATAAGAGAGTATGTATGTATGGAAAGGGAATATACATATACATACGCATACTAATAAAAACACACACACAACACAGGGGTTATTAAAAGATACAAATACAGATATCTTTCTTCACCCTATCTCGGACCAATCTTAACTGTTTTATTACCCTTCAAGCAGAAGAACTTTGTCACTGAAGTTCAAGAAAGACATTTGTTTTACTACCACACAAAAAAGAGAATATTTAAAATCGAGAATGTTTAACATCGAAAAACATAAGAAAAATTAATTCATTTTAATCATATGTGGAAATATCCACTCTTTGCCTGAAGAAGGTTGAAGATTGAACACGTGTTGCAAAATTCTGGAAAATGATGCATAATATATATTTAAAAAAAAACACATTACAACCAAATGTGCGATTACTAGGCTATTAAAGTTAGAAATTGGATTCTCCTAGTTTTTTTTTTGTACCGGTCTAAAACTGAAGGTTATTAACGTTAATGATTGCTCATTTATGGTTGTTGAGTGGTTGGAGAAAGTGTATGGGCAAAAGGTAGCATTATGTTTGGTCAAATTTATTTCTGTGCTATCTAGCACCGCACTATGGCACAAGATAAAATAAGATAACATAACATAACCTAATTTAAGTTTATTTCAAATAACAAAAATTACAAACTGAACATTTTTTGTAAATGTCTACAGAAATAGTGTGTCTCATTCTGCCCTCCATACTACTGTCCATGCCTCGCTTATTTAGGCCTTGTCAGTTATGCTTCGCCATGTTTCAAATGAATCTAAGGCTGCGCTACACTACTCAGAGACTTTTCTCTTAGTAGAGTGAAGAACTAGCAAATATGATTAGCCAGGAATTGTTTTGTTATCTTTCCTGCTGTTTCTACCGGATCTTAACCCACGTTGCAGACGCCATTCCCATAATTTGTTGTGTTCTTTCTTGTGAATTAAAGCTTTGTTTCTAAATAGTGATATAGTAATTGTGAGTTCAGTGATTAGACCAGGTAGTGTAGTGTAGTGGATAAAGGACGAATAATAACCGAGAATTACTAAAAAATAAAACTACACTTACCCCAAAAAATAAATAAATAAATAAAAATTACATTTCTTTAAGGTAGTGCGTAATGATTTTCTGCACCGAAAATCTGTAAAACAAGTAAATAGGCCAACATTTCTTATTAGCCAACGGAAGTACTACACAGTGAATCAGTGAACGTTATGGCAGAAATGGGGGACAAATGACCAATAAGAAGTCCGATATTTTCTTGTCTATAATCGAGCATTTACTCATCAAGTAATGGATGACGGCAGTAGGGCAAAACGGCCGAAACATTATGATGCTTGCCACAAAAATTAAGTCAATAATTTGATTGTAAATAAGATTTCAGAAGCAAAGACAGAAAAAGGAATACGAAGGGATTTATATGGCTTGATTTGTCGGTCACATTACGTTGCAACACCGGTTCTCGTAAGATAACCAAAGTTAAGCAATGTAGACACTGGTCTGTTCCTAGAGGGGTGACTACTTGGAAATACCAGGTGCTGTAAGCTTAGATGAGCTCATGGTGTAACAGATAATGGCTCGTAATTCTTAATCGGATATACGAGTTTCAATTCCGTTATATTCAGTTGCGTGTAAATACCCTTGTGAAAGGTATGAATCCACCTCTGCATCTCCAGCTATGGGTTTATTATTAAGACTTTAACACTGAATCACTAAACCATTATTATCTAAAAAAAGTAATGATGGAATCTAAAAAAAAATTCTGCTTTTAAATAAGCTACAAAATGTAGATAAGCCTTGAAAACGAATCAATCTGTTTATTCAATGAAAAAAAAAACAACAATTTTCCTACGCTATACATGGCAACTACACGCTTGTCAAATCATAAAATACAGAGGATTTATTTTGCCACATTATTGAAAAAATGAAACTTCTCGAAGCGACAAATATTTCGTTTCTACCTCCGAATGATGAAAGCGTCATGGTCAGATTGTTTTTTATGTTAAAAATATTTTCGGGCGTTAAATCACCTGGAACGGGTTGATAAATCATAGAAAACGAATTAATCAATAATTACCTGAAATTATTGTTGTTCTTGTTAAAATCCCAATGGTCATATATATATATATATACAAATTATTTAGAAATATGTTAGATTAATATATGTTTTCATGTGTCGTTTATCTCTATTTAAATTTTGGATTAAATTGAGGATTACAATTTTAAGTTTATACTTTTTAATAAACGTGAAACAATGAGAGTTTAACGTTAATATGAGGGTCATTCAATAAATAAGGTGAATTTTTCGGTATTGAAAACTTGGAAATCCACAATTCCAGAGCTGTGTGTCCAAATCCGGCCTGAAAAGATTTAATTTGCTCAGGGAGTTGGTCTGATTCCAGAAAATTATGATGTGTTCATCTAGGTCCTCTAGGGGTAAAGTTAGAAAAGTGTGACACAGTGACACACTGTATTTGGCGTTTATTATATAGAATAAGGAGGTGAGCTATTGAGAGTTGAGTTCTTTTAATTGAAAAAGTGTGACATACTGAGACACTGTCATTGGCATTTATTAAATAGTATTCTATATATGAGATAGGATATTGAGAGTTAATTGAAATAGGGTGACATAATGACATTGGAATTTATTATATAGAAGGAGATGGGCTATTGAGAGTTGTATATACATACACATATACATATATATATATATATATATATATATATATATATATATATATATATATATATATATTTTGAACGATAAAAATTATTAAAAAAATCAATTAAAATCTTCAGACATACTGGGTTGTAGATTAATATTCTTATGCTTTTATTATTATTATTTCATTTAGATTCCTCGACTAGTTTCGACCAACATGGCCATCATCGGGAGAGAAAAATGTCTCTGCTTGCTATAGCAGTAAACTACAGAAATGAATGTCTTGGTGAAGAAAACGAACGTTTGTCTGTAGTTTTCATTTGTTTTTTATTATTTATTTATTTATCTTTTTAACATTCCTTGTGTTGGTCAAACAGTCTCTTTTAAGTTGTCATTTGAGATAAGAGCTATGTTCCCTTTTTTTTCTCCGGTCAGTGCAGCAGTTTATTGGTGTTTGGGGAGAGGATGGTAAGTGTGTTTGTGTGTGTGTGTGTGTGTTTGTGTTATTTAGTTTAGTGTGTGTGTTATTTAGTTGTTTAGTCTCTGGTAAGTGTGTGTGTGTGTGTTATTTAGTTTTTAAGGGAGTGAGTGAGTATGATATGTGTTAGCTTGTATATTGCTATGGGTGTGTGTTATCATTTGGCTCATTAGGAAAGTGAGTGAGTATGTTGTGTGTGGGTGTGTGATTAGGTGTGAGGCCTCAACACCTACGTAAGCCTTTCTTTTTTCTATGGGTATGGAATGTGGGTAGGTTTTGATTTGTAGGGTTATGTTTTTTTTTCGTTTTTTTTTTAATCATATCACCCCAAGCATGGCCTGAGGCCACTATCACGCAAGGGGTTAAAGAAGGGTTGGAGGAAGAGCAGATAGGAGTGGCAAGGGAGGGGATGTTGAGAAAGAGAAAGAGTCGTTCGATCAAGGCAAGGGGGCCACAAAAGATCCGGAGCGAGAGCAGATAGGAATGAAAAATGAAAGGATGTGGAGAAGGGAAGTGGATAGATCAAGGCCACTGGAGATGTCGATTGACGCTACACTTAAACCGTTGGAGATTGTATTTGTCAGGGAAACAATAATAGGGAAGGGAGTTCCATAGGCGAGATGTGCGAGACATGAAGCTATTGGAGTAGAAAAGACATCTACATCTAACAGTTTCCACGGTGTAGGGGTGGGGGCGGGAAGCCAGCCTGGTGGGGCGTTTAAATTCACGAGGCCTAGGGACAAGCGAACGCAACTCCTCAGAGCAATTACCGTGGAAGTACTTGTTAAAAAGGCAGAGCGAGGCAACATCGCGTCTGTGAGAGAGCGACTGCAGACGAGATGACAGATCAGGGCCAATCACGTTGCCTATCCGCCTCTGGATCTTATCAAGAACCCCGAGGCAAACAGCAGGGGCTTCAGACCATATATGGCAGCAATACTCCATGCAAGGGCGAATGGTCGATTTATGGACTTGAATGATCGATTCAGGGGAGAAAAATTTCCTGTCTCGGCACAACTTTCTTTGCGGTGGCTGATGCAACTGACTCGATGTATTTGTTCCATCTCAGATCAGCAGACAGCGTCAGACCGAGCAATCGCAGGGAGGAGCTCTCGAGAAGTTGGTCATCAGACATTCTAATGGGATGCAGGGTTGGATCCTTATGGTGGTTGATAGAGAGCAGTTTTGTTTTAGAGGCGTCAAAGTTAACCATCCATTTCTCACCCCAGATCACAACCGATTGGAGGTCCTTTTCAATTTGAGATGCCAGGTTAGCTTTGTCCGCCTCACTAGTTTTGTGTTTGAGGCAGGAGTAAATAGTGGTGTCGTCAGCGTAGATGCGTTGCTACTATCTATATTGTTCAATTTATGGTTTAGTCCGGCTGGAAACAGGGTGTGTAAACGTCGTATCCACTTATTTTCATGGAACTCTAAAATTCTTCTAGTGTTATCTGCTCTGGGCTTTTCTATTCTCTCAATTATAGTGAATTTGGCATGGGTTTTGAAGTCGTGTTTTTCTATGCGGAAATGTTGTTCTACAGGTAATAATTTTTCATGGGGAGTCGACTTAATTCGATTGCGGTAATTATTGATTCTGTAGTGAAAGGGCCATTCAGATTTTCCTACATATTGTTTCCGGCATAGTTTGCATTCTAGGAGGTAAATTATGTTATGACTTCTACAGTTAGAGTCGTGATAGATTTTGTAAGTAGATTTAGTGACTGAGCTAGTAAATGAATTCGTGTGTGTGACGTGATTGCAACATAAACTTCTTTTGTTGTTACATGGTTCGGAAAATCCTGTTGTTTTTGTTGTTAGTTTATCCCGGATTACCTTGTCCCCAAAAATGCGGTTACTACCTATGATTTCTTTTAGGTTCTTAGGTCGACGATATGCTAGAAGGCCGGGTTCCTTAAATAGTTTTTTTAGGTCTGGTTTGAGATGTAGTATTTCCCAGCGACTTTTGATTATTTGGGATAGTGGAGGCAGAGTGGGGTTGAAAGTGGTTACTAGAGGAATGCGGCTAGATCTAGTTTTAATCTTGTATATTAGGGTGTTTTCTCTAGGTATGGAAGTGGCTTTATTTATTTGTTCCCTGATTAGGTGTTGTTTATAGCCACGTGTTGTGAATTGATGCTCCAGATTTTCAATGTGTTTGTTTAATTCTTGATTGTGGGAACATATTCTTCTGAGTCTAAGTGCTTGTGAATAGGGAAGGTTCTCTTTGAGGTGTTTAGGGTGGGAAGACTTAAAGTGTAGATAGTTGTGGGTGTCGGTGATTTTAGTGTGTAGTGTCGTCTGCAGTTTCCTGTTTTCATCTATGTAAATGTGAGTGTCTAAAAATGTTACTGATGTTTTGGATTTTTCATAGTCAAATTTAATTGAGTCGTGCACTGTGTTTAGGTTCATGAGGAATTGGGTGAGTTTGTCGTCACTGCCCGTGTATACAAAGAATATATCATCGATATATCTTGCGTAGAATACGCAGTCGTTACCAATGAGGGGGTAGATATGGGTCTCCTCAAATTTTCCCATGAATATTGTAGCATATGAAGGAGCTGCAATGGTGCCCATGGCACAACCTCTTATTTGAAGGTAGTGTGCTCCATTGAAATTGAAAGTGTTAAATGTGAGAATATGCTCCATGAGTTTTATGATAACTTCTGTGGAAGGTTCTTGTTTTCCTCTTTTAGCAAGTGCTTCCTGAAGGGCGGTTAGCCCTTCGATGTGCTTAATGTTTGAATAGAGTGACCTTACGTCCATAGTCACTAGAATATATATATATATATATATATATATATATATATATATATATATATATATATATATATATATATATATATATTACATGAATCATTCATACAAAAAGCAGATAGTGAAGTTAATGATATAAATGGCAAGAATCACTCTCCTAAAGAATTTTTAATAAAAAAAAATTTGTTTGCGAGAGTGATTCTTGCCATGTATATCATTAACTTCACTATCTGCCTTTTGTATGAATGATTCATGTAATGTAAATTGAACTGCACCACATACTTGATATTAAAATAACTGATCCGATGTGCAAATTTCTTATAATAACGGTGATATTCCTCTATTTATTGAACAATTTAGTTCATGCCATATTGACAGGGAAAAAATACCTCTACAAAAGAATTCTCATATTACTATATTAGTACAAAAACGGACAATTCAGAATCTTTAAAAAAATTCAACCTCAGCGTTGTGACCGCACGCTCCAAAAATTATTTAACAGTTAACAATAGCACATTTCCCAAAAAACATATTTCGGAGTACATCTTAACTTTCGTTGTCCTGTTATTACCTGGATGTAAAAAAGACATATCTATTTCTATACCTGAAGATGATTGTATGAACAATCGAAAGCTTGTAGCAAAAAAAGACCTCATACCACTGGAATTTATAAACAGGGATCATAGCATTCATCAACGGGTTCGAGGTTAATGTATTCTATTAAAAATTATTTGCGAGAGTGATTCTTGCCATTTATATCATTAACTTCACTGTTTTTGTATGAATGATTCATGTAATGTAAATTGAATATATATATATATATATATATATATATATATATATATATATATATATATATATATATATATATATATAATCATGGTTTATTTTGTTGAGCGAATTAGATTTCTCCCTTTTGACTTACAGCACAAATGTAAGCAGTAGAATATTACACAATTATAAAATATTAAATGCGGTAGAGGAAAAGCGATTTTTCTTTATTTTTTAAACTAATTTAGGTAAATGTTTTTTTTTATTATTTACTATGCGTTTGTTAATTTAGCTGAATGATTCATATTTATAACTCACAAAACATAAAAAATGGCAAAAATGTTTTCCACTTTCACATTTACCTGAGGGTTCCTAAATGCACGCGTGCACACAAACATATATATATATATATATATATATATATATATATATATATATATATATATATATATATATATATATATATATATATATATAATGTTTATTTTAAGACTTGTACTCGACTGGTATAACAAAAAACGGATAGTACAAATTACGAATAAAAATTTATTTAAAAAACTGCTATATGGATGAACAAAAGAAAGATAAAAACATCCGAGCAGGTCGAAAAAAAGTCGCCGAACACCGCAATATCTAGCCAAAATAAAAAAAAAATCAGTTGAGTAAAATAAGGAACGACGTAAAGTGCTCAATACACTAAGTAGAGCAGAGTAATATTAAAAAAAGAAGGAGAAATCAACCCGGTTTTAAAATGGGAGACTATAAAGATATGTTATAGATATGAAGCCGGCAATAGGTATTGCCTCCTATGCATGGAAGAAAAACTAGCTATAGCTACTTTTAGTAACCCCGATATGTTACTTAACGGACGTAAACCTAAGAAAGCATGGTTACTGGGATAAAAGGATAGTAATTTTTTTCTATAAAATCTCACTTTTTTAACATCGCGTATTTTTATGTTAATTTTAGTTTTTAGCGTTTGTTTTTACCAATAAATATATCGCTTTGCCTTATTCTGTTCATCCAGTTCGCCTTGAAGATCCGTTAGGTGTAACCTTTTTAGGTAGTTTCTTGCTCACTAGGAGTATATATATATATATATATATATATATATATATATATATATATATATATATATATAAGAATAATGGAAACCTTATTAATAAAAAAAACAATACTTAATAATATTAATTTTGAACATGGACACAATTACTTGACTGTGTTTGAAAAATGAAAACATTTTATAAAACATACATACAACAAACTTTTTCTTATTTAACAGTTAAAATATTTAATCCTTGACAATGGCTAAATGTATAGCCGAAAGCGCTGGTATAAAAAGAACAGTTTTTATATAATTTATCATCTGAAAAGAAAAAAAAATTCTTAGATCGCATGAGAAATTGTATAAAAAAACTAAATAAAGCACCTTGTCTGTCGTTTTTAATGAAATGTGCATGAAAAAAGGATTGCTGCCTAAATACACAAATTATATATTATATATATATATATATATATATATATATATATATATATATATATATATATATATAATTATTTATTTGAATATTACAACATAAATATGTTATAAAATCACGACAAAAATAGCCATTTTGTTTCAACACTTCTTGTGTCTTGTCAAGTGATAATATAGAATATAGAATAAATGGTTTTAAAAGTTTCAAATTAATCAACGATCCTTAGCTAGGAGTAAACGCTGTTACATAAGCTAGAGTGGCCAATCAAAATACAAGTATAGGATGATTCGAAAAATTTGACAACTAAGCAAGGTTATCATAGATATTAAGAGATTTATAAAATTTGAAAATAAAAATTAAAAGTAAAAAATTAAAAAATTAAAATTACCTATTTAGAAATCTAAATCAGATCTCTATTAAGTTTTAAATTGTAGAATTACCAAGGAGAAAAATATAAAAATAAAAATAAAAGATATATATGCTATTTAATTTGTATTTTCATTGAAATTATGTTGAAAGATGTGTTCGGAATCCCAGACAGAAATGTATACACCTTATTTTCATTTCAACATGTTAGTCGCCTCTCACGTGAAATCATTCGAACAACGGCATGTTAAGCGCTCAGACATATGTCTGAGCGCTTAACATGCCGTTGTTCGAAATAGGTTGAAAATAGGTTGAAAATAGGTTGAAAATAGGTTGAAAATGCAACTGGAGTCTCAGAAATATTTATTCATTGTAAATTTACCGGTTTCACAGAACCATGATTTTCGAAAGATAAGATGACATGTAGAGACGTATCTAGATGCCATGATAAGTTTGACATCTGAATTGAGTTGCTCAGTTCTATCCGTTTTTTCAATAAACAAAACCCGGCTCTGCTTGGCATTTGGCGTAAAGATCACTACTCCTGATCACCTGATTGCATTTTAAACAGATAGCAATCAAAACCACCGTTTTATACATAAAAGTGAAAGGATACAAACTCCATTCAAATACGAAATATATCATGGCATGATATACCTGCCTATCTCAATTTAATTTTTGAAAAATATAGAACGGTGAAAGTCTAAATAAATATTCTTAAAAGCTCGCGTTGCATTTTCAACATCTTTTCCCTGTACATACACACAGACAGAGACACACTCTCATATATATATATATATATATATATATATATATATATATATATATATATATATATATATATATATATATATATAGTCAGCCACAGACAGAATGTGTGGCTAGACGTCCGATTGCTTCAAGCGGGGATCTCATAACTCTAGGACATGGTCGAATGGAAGAAAATTTTAACGTGTTTTTCTATACGAAACACTCCAGGGGCTTATAGAACTCAATTCAGTTTTACTTGAAGGGTAATGCTTAATAGCAGTAGGAGCCACGTTTTTTTAAAACCATCTTTTACCCTAGAGAGTTCAACCGGATGTCCGGGAGCGCACACACACACACACACACACACACACACACACACACACACACACACACACATATATATATATATATATATATATATATATAAGGTATAGGTTTAGGTATATGAGATAACTAAATATTAGCGACCGTTTACGCCTGTGCTGTCGTACATACGTTGGTAAGCAAATAAATAATTACCAAATTTAGCCTTGATATGTAGATATGATGGTGCTCAATGTGATTAGTCAGAACTAAAAAATATGTATTAATAAATTGGCATATACCAACGTTTCGTTTGCGACTCGAGTTTCGTTGGTTACACAATTCATCGGGCATGAAATTCGAGGCGCACATCAAATGTAAGTACATGTGTATTTAGATAAATAGATGAGTATGGGTGTAAATGTGTGTATACATACGTATGTTTGGACACATTTACGTGGAAACATATATGTGTAGATGGATGCCAATGTGCGTATGGATGTAGGCACATCTGTGTAAGTGTAATTATATGTGTATATGGATAAATGTGTATGTGTGTCGGTATAGGGATTTGTGTACGATCTGCGGTTTCTCCCCACCTCTCTTCTATTCATGTCTCTCCCCCTTTCTATATTTCTTTCTCTTGTCCAGTGAATGAGAGGTCAACGTTACAACCATCGTATCCCCTAGAGACATACACCTCTCTCCTTTCTGTGTAAGTATCTTAAAACACAACTTCCGCTAATCTTGTTTTTCATTTCGTTTTTCGGTAGATTCCTGGAAGAATTTTTGAATCCACTCAGTTTTGGAAGCAGAAGGTCAGACGAAACGAAATCGAAATTTATCGGTGTCTGATTTGTTAATTAATTATTACTTGCTCTATTTACTACATTGAGCTCTCGGGATTTATATCCTCACTGGAATTGTACATAAGGATTACCAATTAACTTATATATATGATAGAACGATATGTAATTTTGTATAATTTTATATATCAACAAGCAGTACTTTGCAAAATATGACAAACTTGAAAGGATTTTTGTGAGGCGTTTCCAGTTTATCATATTATAGCGTTTCTTGATATATAAAATTATGCAAAATTGTATATATCATTATATCATTCTGTCAACATAGAAAAACACCAAATTCTGAAAGAATATTTATATATATATATATGTATGTATGTGTGTGTGTGAGTGTGTGTGCTTGTATGTATGTATAGTATTGATAAGTTAGTGCAGTTGCTAATAAAACGATGCTCGATATAATATAAGAATTAAATCTAACACTAATAATAAATATCAACATATTTTACGATACCACCGTGTCTCTCCACACACACACACACACACACACACACACACACACCCGATTCTGTTCCCCACCACACACACCTAATTCTCTCCAGACACGCACAATTATGAGGATAATCAAAGACGTCATATGTATGCCATTATTTATAAACTTTAAAACATTCTGGAACACTAGAAATAGAACAAAAGTTTTGATAGAAAAGTGGAGGAAGTGATCTTGAAAAGTTTTGGGGGTCAAATGTGCTTCTCAATATCTGACCAAATTTTTAAACATCAGATTAAAAAAAACAGAAAAAAACTCTCTTTGAGTAGCTTGATAATTTTCTCCGTGTACAAAATTATTCTATTTTGAACAAAAAATCAGCCTCCACTCCGTCTGGTTTTTATGCAATTTTATGTTATGCGTCTGCCGTGGAGTCTTTGAAGATAAGCATGTCTGAAGTTGCTGATATTACAAGAGTATATTTTGTAATATCGCTCGACAGCCGCAACGTATTTAAATTTCCAATTTGACAAATGCTTATCGAAAAGTCTCTGAATCAAAAGACCAAATATGAAGTCCCATCCAGTTACGCTGAGGGAATTGAAATCTCCTAACGTAACGAAAATATCAAACGAATTATAGAGAGAATGTTTGAAAAAAAAAAGAAAAAACTTCACAGAAAATATGACAGAAAAATCGAAAAAATGAAAGTAAAAATGAAAGAGAGAATTTAAGAAAACGGTAACAGAGAGAAAGAAAATGAGACATTTGTTTAGCAATTGTGAAAAAAAAATGGAAGTAAGATTAAATAAAATTAAGATACTGATAAAGATAGAATGGAAGAAACTGAATCAACGGGATAATTGTATTGGTAACATTAACCGTTTCTCTATGAGGAAACATTTGACATTCACAGACAGAGCAGATAATACGGCTTACATAGATATTTTGTTCAGGCAAACAGCTTTCTGAAGTCGAGTAACATTTTATCACGCTTTCCCGTATTGATGGGTGTTACCTTGCAAACCATCCATTAGGATTGGGAATTTTAATATCTTCGTTTTACCATAATTTTCTCTGTGTGTTACATATGTCTGTCTATATTTCTGAAGAAGGCCGGAGCGTACAACGACCGAAACGTTGTAATAAATATGGCGACAAAGATGAGGACAATAGTCTGAATAATGTAAATAGTGTGACATATGCTATCCATTTTAGTTGTTACTGCTGTTGGTAGTCATCATATGATGCGGTTTCTTTTATATGGTACAGTCCTTTGTTTGTGATACCGTAGCGCCAGTCCACAATTTTCAAAGCAGTATTATCTTTGCCTAGACCCTCAGGCTTTACTCGCTCAAAAAGAGTTTTTCACCATTGATCTTAGGAAGCAGTTGTATACAGCTGAAAGGTTAGTTATTTCTGACCGGATTTGGCGCTATACATGGCAGCAACATGAAAGTATCAAGCTGAAGAGAAAATTTAAGTACGTGACACGAGTTTCCAGGTTGTTCTGGATTCATAGTAATCTGCGATGTTGGGAGAACTACATCTGATACAACCAAGTCTTTTGTTTAATTTCTTTCACTCTCTCACTCTCACTACCCTTTTCTCTCTCTCTCACTATATATATATATATATATATATATATATATATATATATATATATATATATATATATATATATATATATATATATACATATGTGTGTGTGTGTATATATATATGTTTATGTATGAAGATATATAGTTTAAGGTGTACTATATGTATGGGCTAAAGTGCTCAGAATAAGGGATAAAGCATATCTATGTATGTATATATATATATATATATATATATATATATATATATATATATATATATATAGATAGATAGATAGATAGATAGATAGATATAATGACATGGATTAATAACGACAATTATCTAATATATTTTCGGTTTATAAGTCATTTTTAGGATACAATTTAGGTAATTGGTCCGTTTTTAATTAAATTAATTAATATTAAATGTAATTAATACCGTTGAATTAAAATCGGAGTATTTACTTAAATAAATTGTATCTATAAATATAACGCATAAACAGAAAATATATTATATATATATATATACATGTACATATATATATATATATATATATATATATATATATATATATATATATATATATATATGATGAAACATTATTAAGAACAAGTAGATGAAAACCAATGGTTTTGCTTATTTTAACACACACACACACAGATATATATATATATATATATATATATATATATATGTATGTATATATGTATGCGCGTATGTGTGTGTGTATTGATAATATTAACGTTTGTTATGACTATGTGAAGAATAATGACTACTAATCGCGCAGTAAACTCAATTCATCGTCGTCGAGTTTATATCTTATGATTTGATTGAAATGCTTTTAGACAAATAAACCTACATACACAGTATTTCTCTGTTTCTGGACGTAATTCTTCTGCAATAGTTCCTACATTCTGTCCACGGTCCTACTCACAGACGTGATGATAATCACCAAGTAGCGACAGATTCAATAAGATTCCACCTCAATTGAAAACAACGTGGAAACCGATCGTTCAACCAAATTGATTCGTATATCACCATAAATCTGGATAATAAACGTGGTTGTATGCCCCAGTTTTTTTTATTTTATTTCGGCGTAGAAAGTCTGCTTGCCAATCTATATGCACTCAGAATTAAACACCGAAGTAGAAGGACGACATATCCAATAAAAACCTTCAAAATATAATATTGAATAATCTTTATTTAAACTTCCTCACATACTTTGCTCTACAAGGGCGGACTTCTATCGAGGATGATTAAAGTAAATAAATTGCTGCTTTCTTCTGCCGGCCCGAAGAAGCCAAGCAATAAATTAGAAGGAAAAATACGTTTCACTCTTGGAACTGTCTCTGAGAGATAAGAAACAACGTGACATTCATCCTTAACACCGCTACTTGAAAGGTTTACTCAGACGCAAATACACCGGAGAAGAACTCGTGGAGAACTATTTTATACGGGATTTTATCTGAAGTCTCATATCTATAGCAAAATCTATGATAACTTTCTTGGATTTATAAAGTGTTTAAAGATAATTAAACAATTTTCAACGCCTCACGCATATATATATATATATATATATATATATATATATATATATATATATATAAGTGAACTTAGAAGTCAACAATTAGAGGCAACAGTCTGTTTCATGCTAGATGCAATCGTCGAGCCCGACGATTGCATCTAGCAGAAAACAGACTGTCGCCTCTAAGTGTTGACTTCTATGTTCACTTTCGTATTTACACACGCTCTATCTCTGATATTGAGCACTTTATCCCATAAATATAGCACACCTTAAGGCTATATTTCTTCATATATATATATATATATATATATATATATATATATATATATATATATATATATATACAGGTGTTGGACAAAATAATTGAAACACTTGTTAAATTCAAAGAAAATTATTCAATGTGGAGTTGGTCCTCCTTTAGCCTCACATACAGCTTTAATATGTCTAAGAATGGAATACAACTTCCTGATTTCATCCAGAGGAATTTTTAGCCATTCTTCTGTTAACACCTGCCCCAGCTCTTTAAGACACGACGGTGTATGATAGCGGCTCCTAACTAGTCACCTCAAAATGCACCACAAATGTTCAATAATATTGATATCTGGAGATTGGGGAGGCCACTCCATGTGTTCTAGCTCACTTTCATGCTCTTCATACCAATTCTTAACCACTTGAGCAGTATGTATTGGAGAATTATCGTCTTAGAAGATGCAGTCACCATCAGAGAATAAGATCTGGGCCATTGGATGAACATGATCTCCCAAAATGTTCAGTTAATCTTTGCTGTTGATTCTGCCATGGAGGGCAACTATTGGACCGATATATTTCGATGATGTGGCGGCCAAACTATCACTGATCCACCTCCATGCTTCACCGTTTGAAGAAGGCAGTCAGCGTAGTAATATTCTTTGGGCTGCCTCCACACATAAACTGGCCCTGAAGTTGGGAAAAGCGAAAAACTGGACTCGTCTGAGAATATGACTTGCGTCCATTGGTCTGCAGACAAGGCATTGGACCACTTCAACTTCTTCTGAAAAGAAGAGGTATCCTTTTGACGGCTCCTCCTTATCGGGCTTACGATGGACAGTTTTAGTAGAAACTGGACGATTCAAATGATTATTCAACTGTGCAGTTACTTTGGCTGCAATAGTCCGATGACTTTTTGCCACATTGCGTTTCAATGCACGTCGGCCCCTGTCAGTAAGTGTGCAAGTCCGGCCTGAATTGCTACGGTTGCAAGAGGTTCTGTCCTGTTTCTCGAAATGCGTCATAGTTCATGATATGGTAGCTCTTGAAAAACCAAATAGTTCAGCAACTTTAGTGATTGAAGATCCTTCCTGCCATGCGAGCTCCAACAATTTACCCATTTTCGAACTCGGAGAGGTCACGCATTTAGCTTAAATTTTACTAAATTCTGAAAATAAATAAGACAAATACAGTAAGAAAACGTATTTACAATAGATATAACATGCAATTACGAAGTTTTAGTTAAAGTTCTTGATATAATAGGTTTTTGAAATATAGGAATGGAATTTGCACCTGTTCTAATTATTTTGTCCAACCCCTGTATATATATATATATATATATATATATATATATATATATATATATATATATATAAGGAAGCGCGTGTTTGTTTGTTCTTTATATACGTGTAAAATTTATGTTGTACAGCCGTCAGATTTGGTAGGAATAGTTACTGGTCTCAAGAGCATATTTTAATAGGAAACAAATTATGATATTCATGGGGAAGGAGGAGTCTATCGTATTTTTCTGTTGCTGATCGGACTCTGAACTAGCACCAATCTCGATGAATGGATGTTGTCTTGGGGAGGCTCTGAGCGTCTATTAGTCCTTAAGTTCAACCCAGTGGGGCCCGTTCATCCGAGTCATCGTCAAAGAAGCTGTGACAATCTTCGATAAGTGCATGACTCCACATCAGGCATAAAATGGAGTACTGCATAGTCTTCACTTTCCAGAGTTCAATAACATTTTCACGTCCTTGTGGGTGACAAATTATTTTCCGAACTACAACCACTTCTTCACAGAAGAAACGTCGCATGTCTCTCACTGTTCTATCCGTAATTCCATGGAAAGTGCTCAGGAGAACTATATTTACGGGTAAAACCCGCCATACAACGCACATTGTAGTAAACTCTCCTCCTTCTTTTCGTATTCCATTATGTGAGAGTAAGTCCTACCCGAGCAGCCTCTGTTTTTTTACAAATACTTTCACGGTAATTGCTCCGATGAGCTGCATTCGCTTGTTCCCAGGCCTCGTGAATTTAAGCATCCTACGAGGCTGGCATCCCGTTCCCACCCTTTCACTGTTGAAATCGTTAGAAGAAGACGTCTCTTCTACTTCAAAAGCTGGTGTCTCGCACCTCTCACCTGTGGAACTCCCTTCCTTATTCCTGTTTCCCTGACAAATACAATCTCCAATTATTTAAGTCTAACGTCAATCGACATCTCCAGTTGTTTTGATCTATCCACTTCCCTTCTCCACATCATTTCAGCTTTCATTCCTATCTGCTCTCGCTCCAAATCTTCTGTAACCCCCTTGCCTTCATCGATCCACTATCTTTCTCCACATCCTCTCCTTTACCACTCCTATCTGCTCTTCCTCCAAACCTTCTGTAACCCCTTGCGTGCTAGTGGCTTCCAGCCTTGCTTGGAGTGAAAAGCTTAAAAAAAGGTGCTGATCTGTGGAACCGAATCCCAAGAAGTTGGTTTCCTGCTCCTACAATCTTAACATTTTGAAGTCTAAGACTAAACGTTATATTTCCCACATATCCGCATAAACTGTGCCACTTAATTTGTAACCATCGACCTCCCAGCGACTTCCGGGCCTTCTACAGGTTGACCATTACTGTAAAAAAAGATTTATTGTTGGATGTAATAATTGTTTGCTAACGATTGGCATAAATGTATCTTTCCCAATTATGAGTAATGTATTTTCTTCGCTCCCTGGCTATCGGACTAGAACCAAAGTGTGTCCATTCCACTGGTCTCTAACGGTCATTATAATTTACATTATTCGGACTATTATCCTTATCTTCATTGTTATATTCACAACGTTTAGGCCGTTGTACGTTACGACCTTCTTCGGCTGAATGGAATTTCGAACTGAACTATTTATTTCGTCCACCGGGATTTATATTGTCCTAGTTCCACATATCATCCTCTTTCGAATGTATCAGTTATTTTCCTAACTCATCTCTCTAAGTTTTTTGGTTCAGCACTGCTCTGGCCTGGTATTGAACTCACAACTCTTCGGTTCTAATCACTGGATCTAACCAAGATCTTCATCCACTGGCCCATACGTTACACAAGTCCACTGTAATCCCTCTTTCCATTATTGAGGTGTCGAACATTTTGTATGAAGTAGTGTGTCATGTCATCATTATTATTTTCTCTTTGACTTAAATGTGCTATCCATTTTAGTTGTTGCTGCTGTTGGTACTCCTCAAGTGATGCGGTTGCTGTCATTTCGCACAGTTTTTTGTTTGTGATTCTGCAGCGCCGGTACACGAGTTTCGAAGGAGGATGCTTTTCGTTAAGGTCGACCCGCTTCATCCGCTCAAAATCATTTTAACCATTCTTAGGAAATGATTAAGTGAAATGGGGAAAAAGAAAAACGATCATTGAAACATGAAACTGACAGTAACGATGTAGAGTTGATCCTTATGACCACACCGTCTATAAACACCTCAATACTGAGAACTTTTTCCTAATAAATATAACGAATTTTTACCATATCCAAATTACATTCATTACTTAAACATTATGTTTAGTGGATACTCGTACTTGAGTATATGCTTCGTTTAATTATTAAAACGTTTACTTATCTATTTTCGTCAATCCGCCTGAATATTCAAGAAATCTTATTAGAAACGATATACACTCTCTGGCAGGATTTCACTAGGGTAAAGCCCGTAATTAGTTCAGGCGTTCTTTCATGAAGTGCCTGGATGTTGAAGAAGTGTTCAGTAGTTTCTTTAAATACAGATTTTCCTATGACTCTCGAAATGAATATAACTACACAGTTTTATATGATAACGTAAACAAAGCAATTTGTAAAGAACGAGTGGATTTTTTAATTTATTAAACCGACAGATCTGTTACTTAAATGTCATCCTCAATGTTTTCCTGATTCTGTCAAACTGCTGGAATTAATCTATATTTGATTTCAATTCTATCTGATTATTTTCGAAGCTTTTGTTATTCTATTCCTAATAATAAAAATATTGCTCCATTTCTTGTTACTGAACTTTATATTTTCCTACGATACATTGTTTTGTAAACTGAACCAACCGCAGTCGGGATTATAGAGTCATTATAATATGTGCGATAGTATGTGCCTCACCCGAGAGACTTTTTGAAGTCAGAATTTTCTTTCTCCGAGATTGGTTGCAACCCAAATCTGTAAAGACCAGTCATCCGTAGTATTTACCTACAGATAAATATTTTTGAATTCAGAATTGTTCTTCGAGACAGTTTGCCTCCTAAAGCAAAAGAACAAGGTCTGTCCTGCTACTTAACCCATAGATGTGGAAGAAAAGTGAATGCAACGAACTCGACTGGGATTCGAACTCAGCTCTCCGATTCCTCAAACCGTGTCGCTATCCATTACTCCACCGTGACTCCAAGTACGTAACAATCAGTGAGGATCTAACTCGCTATTCACTCGTAAACGATCTAATGAGACAATCTTGTAAACCATTACACGACGTCAAAATGCAAAATAATTCCAAGTTACTTTTAGACGGGGAATAAATGTGAAAGTTTGGAGCACTCAGAGAGGATCGAACTCACTACCTAAATGAGCTTCGAGCTGCTACTTGACCTTTAAGAGAAATGTCCACAGCCTTTAACGTTATATAGGAGGATATATACTGCATAATGGTCAAACACGATCTGTGCACTTTCTGATGTACCTACGTAGTGAATTTCATATAGATAGATTTAAATATTCATATAAACAGTTGGGCATAGTAATCAACACTGCTTGCTTATTGTCAGCTTCACGTCTGAAGCGATCGTTAATCTATCTATTTTTACAATTATGTTCGCACTGTACAAGGTGTTGTGACCAAGTGAATGGTTAAGTAATAACAAAAAACAGGTTTGCAGATATATCGTATATTAAAGAGTAAGTACACCAGAAGAGTATTACTAGTGAGAGTGTATCGGTTGACCAGCGTTCAGTCTATATCACTGTTAATATTTAACAGCCTCTACCACGAGGGATATATGTGGCACAAGGCCGAGTTTAATGTGGGTCGTTCGGGCCCGTAGGCTCGGCCAAAAAATCGCCGTAGAACCTGCATAAACAAGTTCGGGTCTGTTTACCTCCCCGGTCGAGATTCTGCTCTTCGGCACAGCCTTGTCCGGGTTCCTCTCTGCCCAAAGCAGAGAGTTCGACAGGAGCGGCCAACAGTCACAGCCTCGGTAGAACCTTCTATATTATATTCAGCCCCCCCCCCCAACACACAAAGACACTTGGGTATATGTGGCACAATCCGAGTTTAACGTGGGTCATCCGAGACCGTACGCTCGGCCAAAACCTCCCCGTAGAACCCGCCCAAGGAAGAGAGTTTGACAGGAGCTGCGAACAGTCACAGCCTTGGAAGAACAATATATCTGTGTTCCCCGAACCCTTCTGTCCTACTAATCTTATACCAGGCGGAAGAGTCTAACATAGATACCACAGCACAAGGCCACTTGAGTTAAAGTGATACAGAATAATACATACAGCTTATGGCAACATGCGGGAGAAGATAACAGTTAAACCTAGACATGAACAGGTTAAGACTGTATGATAAGGAAGCATCCTCTTGGGAGCGGTTTGTGAAAAAAAGCTACTCGAGGGAAACTTATATCTAACCAAAGGAATACTAAGGGTATGGGGAGTGGTTGACGACAATGTTCGTTTATCGATGTTCGATAAACCTACATAAACAAAAAATATGTAGTGTCTAATTTTTACTTCACTAATCAGTATTTGGGCCACACAAAATGTTCATAATTAGGACACCATTTTTCAAGATCCACAGGTATTCCGTAGATGTAGATAAGAAGCGCCTCAAACTTAGTGTAATTAGTGAAATCAGTACATTCATATGTTTATAAAATATCCGATATCTTTATAATATATATGCCTTTCTCTCTAAAGGTGCGTACCTATTCATTAACACGGATAGAGACACAAACATATTTCTCTCTCCCTTTACATATATATATATATATATATGTATATATATATATATATATATATATGTTTGTATATATTCCTTATTTTATCATCATCTATTACAGTTATCTTGCTCTCCTCCTTTCGTTTTACCCGCCATCGTCTCACGCTGTTAAGATGTCTCTGAATATCTTTTAGTTATCAAATCAAATTCTACCACCGGCACTCCACCATTACGCAGAGACCCATTAATTCCGCTTGACTGTGTCTTCAAAGATCAACTGATTCGCTACCCTTCATTAGTGGGGGACATTCCACTTAACTACTTACAAATTTACTCCTCAACTTTCTCTGAGGACTGTCCATTAACATTCTCGATACGCCACTCCGATCTGACCAGTCTCGATCTGTCTTGCTCTCCAAGTGTTGAAGAAAATCTGTTGCCGCGGGACTTGCTGTTTATTTCGCCCCAGACTTAGCAACTAATCAAGCCTGGGGGGCCCCGTGCTCTCTGCATTCCGAACGAGGCGACCAACAGTCGATGGTAAAGTTAAAGATCACAGAGAGCTTCCTCGAAGAGATCCAAGGCAGACCGACACGGAGAGAATTATCAAATCAATTGTTCCGGATTCAACTCACTTATTCATTTAGAGTGCGTAGACTTGGAAAAGTACTGGGTTGGGCGTTAATTTCATCCACAGATTTCTTTTCTGACTGATGTTCGGTTCCTAACTTTGCAATAATTTTTTAGAGCGTATTCGGAAGTTATAGACCATTTCTATATGCATCGAAATGCGCTGTATAAAAGAAATATAGTTTTTCTAGTAGTCATTTTGCACGTATTCGTTAAAGTTAATCGCTTTTGTACAAGAGCCTTAACAAAGAGAAGGCGTCTCTTTTTCGAAGGGTTGGACGGGTCCTACTAACATCAGTTATGTTTATTTTTGATTTGTTTTGATATTAGTTTATTTTGGGGTTCACCCCACTTCTTTCCTGATCATTCATCCGATTTGTATATATATATATATATATATATTGTAAATAATATTTATCATCTCATTGGGAAGTTTTTTTTTGTTTTTGTTTAGCAACTTAGAGAATGTGCTATTATGTGATTCTACAGAAGATTGCTGGGAAAACCATAGACGGAGCATGTGAACAATGTGAAAGTTATGAGAAAAATAGGAACAAAACGGCGTTTTTACTTACAATCAGAAAGAGGCAACTGTATTTTTTGCACACATGAGAAAGATTGGTTTGGTTTGATTTGTTTTGCGACATATCAAATCCTTATGGGCTATTTAATGCAGAGAAGTTTTTTTTATTGCTGGTAACATTTTCCCGAAATTCTATTGTTGGTATAATTTTTTTACTTCAAAAATATATTGATGAAATATTTTGTTCCTACAAAAATGTATTGCTGTAATATTTTTTTCAAAAATGTATTGCTGGTAATATTTTTTCATAAAAAATGTTTTCCTGGTAATAATTTTCTTTCAAAAATTTATTGCTGGTAATAATCTTTTACAAAAATGTACTGCTGGTATTAAAAATTATTTTTACACTTTCATAGTGGTTTGACCCCAATTTAGTAGGTTAAGTATTTGCCTATATTTGGGACCCTAACAGGTGCTACCACAAGTCAGGGGGGACCAGGAAGCACCAGCAATTAAGATGTGGTTGCACGTTACTCAAAACCTCTCGATCAGCGGTCTTGATATTGGACGTAGTTTATCGTCTTACCCTGGATGCAGATGTAGTTTGTCGTCTTACCCAAGACCCGGATGTAGTTTATCGTCTTACCCTGGACGCTGATGTAGTTTGTCGTCTTACCCTGGACGTGGATGTAGTTTATCGTCTTACCCTGGACGTAGATGTATTTTGTCTTCTTGCCCTGGACTCAGATGTAGTTTGTCGTTAATCCCTAGACGCAGATGTAGATTAACGTCTTACCCAGGACCCGGATGTAATTTATCATATTTCCCAAGACGCGGATATAGTGTATCGTCTTACCCTGGACTCAGATGTAGTTTGTCGTTAAACCCTGGACGGGTATGTATTTATCGTTTTACACTTGACGCAGATGTAGTTTGCCTTCTTACCCAAGACGCGGATGTAGTTTATCGTCTTACCCGGGACGCAGATATAATTAGCCGTATTACCCTGGACGCGGATGTAGTTTGTCGTCTTACCCTGGACGCAGATGTAGTTTATCCTCTTACCCAAGACGCGGATATAGTTTATCGTCTTGCCCTGAATGCAGATGTAGTTTGCCGTCATACCCTGGATGCAGATGTAGTTTATCATCTTACCCAAGACGCAGATATATTTTGTCGTCTTGCCCTAGACTCAGATGTAATATGTCGTCAATCTCTAGATGCAGATGTAGATTATCGGCTTACCCAAGACTCGGATGCTGTTTATCATCTTACCCTGGACGAGGATGTAGTTTATTCTTACCCTTGACGCACATGTAATTTGTCGTCAAACCCTGGACGCAGATGTATTTTATCGTCTTACCCAAAACGCGGATATAGTTTATCGTCTTACCCTGGACGCAGATGTAGTTTGCTGTCTTACCCAGGACTCGGATGTAGTTTATCGTCTTACCCTGGACGCAGATGTAGTTTGTGGTCAAACCCTGGACACGGATGTATTTATCGTCTTACCCTGGACCCAGAGGTATTTTATCGTCTTACCCTGGATGCAGATGTAGTTTATCGTCTTACCCTGGATGCAGATGTAGTTTATCATCTTACCCAAGACGCGGATATAGTTTTTCGTCTTACCCTGACTCAGCTGTATTTTGTCGTCAAACCCTGGACACGGATGTATTTATCGTCTTACCCTTGACGCAGATGTAGTTTATCTTCTTACCCTGGACGTACACGAGGAAGACTGAAAATTGGACGTCCACAGGGCGTATGTAATTCGTATCTGGCAGAGGGACATATCAAGTGATTTACCCAATGTGCTTGTGTAAATGGAAAGCAGAAAAAAGAAAGGGGGGATAATAAAAAGATAAATAATGTTGAGAACTATGAACGATAGGAAACTGTGGAGGAACTTGAATGTCCACATTCTGGAGGGTCATAAAAGAAGAAATTCCTGGACACACAAAGTATTTTCCATCACATTAACCTGTATTAAAATCAACTGCGTCCTCTCTACAGAAAAAAATTCTAAATACCTCGTGTTCTAAAATAAGAATCCTTTTGTGTAATTATCTTTGTCCGGAAAAGACACATGTGAGTATAGAACTTCTCTCTGCCTATCTAAAGATTACATTAATCTAGGTATCAAAGATAGCCAAATTCTTTTCCCGTCCCGTGACCAGGTGGGTCGTAGTGTCGCTGCACATCTGACAACCATGTACACTTCCATCTAAATATCTTCGTTAAAATCCGGAGATGTATTCTCTTATTCATAAATAAGAGTAAATAAACCTGACAGATAGACCTGACGAAATCCATCGCTCTTCACCGCCGATTATTTTCACTTTGAAGTTGGTTACGACGACCTGGCATTTGATGTCGTCAGGGGAATCTTCCACCCTTGTTGTTGGCTTTAACCTTGGAACACCACCCCACCCTCACTCTCGCCCAGCGATTCCAATTCATAATCGCATTAGCTGACTAATTAGATATTGTAAACAATCTACTTCATTCTGCGTGTTGTCCGTTCGTGCTATAAGAAGGTTCACCCACCCTTTGACCGATCTTGTTTTTAATTCTGCTGGGTGTCCAGTAACCATCCTTCTCAGATATAATATTTTTAGGGAACCGGTTTAGTTGTTTCAAAATATTTGTCATTTAACTCCTATTAAAATTGGGTAATGTTAATGTGGATGTCACGCTATAGTAGTAACCATCGTATCGATGTTCTTTGTCGATGCAGACTTGATCAGGGTCGTAGGTCATGGTTGAAGCCATAAATCTTTTTCATCGGCCGGAGAGTGGCAAAAAATGATCTACCTTTGAAAAGAAAGGCACATGTAGAGTAAACCAGTGACTATGAAATATTCAGTCAAAGAGGAAGTGCTAAGAGTTTTTCTCTAAAAATGTCAAACGGAGAAACATCGTTCCCCTCTTAATCTACAGAACATTAAACGTTCTCAGTACACTACTCTTTCTTCCCTTATTTTCTGGTTTGTGAAAATTTTCACCTTCCAGCTGGACATTTGAACTGGAGATAATTCTCACCAGTGTATATATAATGGTAGGTTCTTAGCTGTGAATGCCAGAACTGATGGGATAATTGAATACAGATCGTCCGAACATTTGTCTCGAAAACAGCGATAGACTAACGAGAGGCATAGGCTGGAAAATAATCAGTGACCGACGAGGCCGTATAGACGCCTTTGAGATCTATCAGAACGAGAAAGTAATGAGTATACACCAAATATAGCATCTGTACACAATTTCCAGTATGACCTGTCTCTTGCAAAGATAGCTTATAGCAGGAAGTGTCAGATACATACTCGAGTTAGGGATTGTATATACCAGTTACATTTGAGGTCTTTGGAGTCCAAATAAGCGTTCAAGGCAAGGAGTTATCATGGAACAACAACCGTTTTAAAGAGAGTAAAATAAATCCAGGATCTGCCCGGTGATGAGATAACGTTAATAGCTTGGTTTCTGGGATATTGCCTATCACAAGACAGTTATTCCCCCATTCAGAGCTAGTTCAGAGAAGAAATTAGGTTCTAGGCTCAGGTTATTTACAGTGCACCCATACAATATATAGATCTCAAATAGATTCAGATGATAAAACATAGTACGGTTTTAAGCCATGACACCAAGGTTTGAATTCACACTATGATCGTGTAAGTAGTTAGGTGGCTCCTTGATATTATTGGGTTGTGCATGCGATCCAAGAGTGTGGCACGTTTGGAAAACGCCTAAAATTTACACGATGAGTTCACCCGCTTTTAAATGAAATTAGCTAGCTGGAATTTTTCGGAAGCCGTTGATATTTATGCTAGCACGAAGTTAAAATTCATTGTGGCAGAAGCTATCAGCCTAATGGCTTTGTTTTCATCAGCCAAGAAACTGTAATTAAGGGTGGTTAGCATAGTTGTGAGAATAAACCCGCAGGTGAACACTAAAGGTTTTGGACAAAGATATGCCTTGGTTGCT
>OZ038489.1:112631403-112651403 GCA_964036315.1 Acanthosepion esculentum | reverse complement strand
ATTAATTTGAAACGTCAATATCTTCATTATAACAATTTTCATTTTTCCAGTGGCATGTACTATGCACTTCAGTTGTTGCAGAAATACAAACAAGAGATATGATTTCTGTTATTTGGTAAAGTTCTTTGTCATTTCGTAGCTATTTTCCACGGAGTTCGAACAAGTATTGCCGTGTTAAGCACTAAAAAATATACAGATTTCTTGCTTATTTATATGGAAATTATTGGATATCTAGGCACACTGAAGAGCTGTGATACAGCGAAACGGTCTGTCTGTGAATAATTATATATATATATATATATATATATATATATATATATATATATATATATATATATATATATATATATATCAGCTTTTCACCCCAAGCAAGGCTGGAAGCCACTAGCACGCGAGGGGTTACAGAAGGTTTGGAGGAAGAGCAGGTAGGAGTGGTAAAGGAGAGGATGTGGAGAAAGATAGTGGATCGATCAAGGCAAGGGGGTTACAGAAGATTTGGAGCGAGAGCAGATGGGAATGAAAGGGGAAAGGATGTGGAGAAGGGAAGTGGATAGATCAAGGCAACTGGAGATGTCGATTGACGTTACACTTAAATAGTTGGAGATTATATTTGTCAGGGAAACAGGAATAAGGAAGGGAGTTCCACAGGCGAGAGGTGCGAGACATGAAGCTATTGGAGTAGAAGAGACGTCTACATCTAACAGTTTCTACGGTGAAGGTGTGAGAACGGGAGCGACTGCAGACGAGATGACAGGTCAGGGCCAATTACATTGCATATCCGTCTCTGGATCTTATCAAGAACCCTGAGGCAAACAGCAGGGGCTCCAGACCATATATGGCATCAATACTCGATGCAAGGGCGAATGGTTGATTTATAGATTTGGAGGATCGATTCCGGGGAGAAATATGTCCTGGCTCGGCATAGGGAGCCAACTTTCCTTGCGGTGGATGAAGCAATTGACTCGATGTATTTGTTCCATCTCAGGTCCGCGGACAGCGTGAGACCGAATAGCCGCAGAGAGGAGCTCTCGAGAAGTTGGTCTTCAGACATTCTAATGGGATACAGGGATGGATCCCTGTGGTGATTAATAGAGAGCAGTTTTCTTTTAGAGGCGTTAAAGTTAACCAACCAATTCTTGCCCCAGTTCACAACCGATTGTAGGTGCTTTTCGAGACGACCTGCCAGGTTAACTTTGTCAGCATCACTAGATTTGTTTTTGAGGCAGGAGTAAATTCTGGTGTCATCCACGTAGATGCCTACTTGGGAATCTATGGAATCAGGAAGGTAATTTATGAATATGAGGAACAGAGTAGGGCCTAGGATGGAGCCTTGAGGAACACCTGCGTTGGTGGGATAGAAGCTGGAGATGAATCCATTGATAACGACGTTCAATTCACGGTTTGACAGGAATGATTTTATTAGGTCAAACAACCGTCCTCTAATACCACAACCCTGAAGCTTGCTAAGAAGGCCGGCATGCCAAACCCTATCAAACGCTTTGGAGATATCTAGGGCCACAGCACTAGCTTCACCGTTATTATGAATAGCTTGGTAGACAAGTTCAGTGATAGCCGTAAGCACATCTGCTGTAGATCGGGCAAAGCGGAAACCATACTGCTTGTCTGAGAGCAGATCATGAGATATATAAGGTGATTAATCACTTCGGTGTTGATAAGGGCTTCGAAGACTTTGCCGAAGAGGGGTAGGAGACTGATAGGACGGTAATCAGAAGGGTCGGAGGGGTCACCAGAGTTCTTAAAGATAGGAACAATAGATGAGGACTTCCAGCAGTCAGGAAAACAAGACTCCTTCAGGCAGTAGTTGTATAATTTAGAGAGGGCAGGCGCCAATTCAGGAGCGCATTTCTTCAGGACAATGGCCGGTATCGAATCACCACAGTAGCCTTGTGGTGATCTAAGTTAGAGATAATGTCCAATACCAATGACGGGGATATGTGCAGTCCGCTCAAAAGGGCCTGTTCTGGGAGGGAAATCAGGCATGGGTACCCCGGAAGAGTCAAACGTTGAATTGGAATAAAACCTCTGAGCAAAGCATTCAGCCTTGTCGGCAGAGGTGGTCAGGACCTCAAACTGATTGAACAAGGGAGGAATGGAGGGTTTGCTATTGTTCAGAACGCTCTTGCAGAGGCGCCAATAATCCTTGGAGCCGAATTTGCGAGATGCAATACGTTTCTTCATCCGAGCAGCAAATAGTGACTTAGCTTGGTTGAGGACACGCTTACACTCGTTACGGGCAGAGGCAAATAGGCGTCTATTGCAGTCATACATATCTATATATATATACATATGTATATATATATGTATATGTATATATGTATATGTATATATATGTATATGTATATATATATGTATATATGTATATGTATATGTATATATATATATATTTATATGTATATATATATTTTATAAATATGTATGTATATATATGCATACATATATATATATATATATATATATATATATATATATATATATATATATATATATATATATATATTCACCACGGCTGCATTTAGGCACGCCGTTTTAAAGTTTAGTATTTTGCATTCATTTTCACGGCAATGTTTATAGGAAAACCATGAATCATTCTGTGTTTTGTCCTATTTTGATTTGGAATGCCAAGGCTCCTTAACCTTTAGCTAATGCTAGCTTCGGAGAGTCATCAATTCAGAAAAAGCGGAGAGTTCAATGTGGAACCAGGATGTTTTGCAAGAAAGCCGTTTCAATTCACTCATAATGAACAAAAAAAGGAATCGGTTAAAAATCCTGATTCTCTACGTAATGAAGTATGATTCGTGTAAGAATGGTCTGCTCTATTTATAATGATTTCGTGGGATTCCCTAGCTACCGTCCACGAGGTTCGAAAAAGCATTGTTGTGCTAAGAACTAAAAAATGTATAGATGCATTGATTATTTATATGGAAATAAAAAAGGTGTTATGTTACTTATTTGTCAGATAAAAATGTAGCAGAATTTGAAGGTTACGAACATCGTTTTTTATTTTTCGTTTTATACCATTCCTTAGATTTTAAAAATTAAATTATTCTACGTAGAATAGCATCCTTTTTACATTGCATAAAACTTTCCTTGTTATTTCAGAAAACTGGTTAAAGTGGAAGATGAATATCTGGGCAGTATTAAATGCAGATGCGAATGGACAAAACAGGAAGGGAAAGTTAGAAACTGGAAGGGGAGATATATTAACATTAGCGTTATGGGAACTTACCTATAACGATAATGGACTCTTCCTAACTCTATAAATACTGCGCTTCTCTGAGAGAGAAAGGAGGAACGAGTCGAGTTGCAGTCTCTGACTGTGCGCGACTGTTGTCGAACTCTCTGCTTGGGCATAGAGGAACCCGGACGAGGCTTTGCCGCAGGGCAAAGTGTCGGTCGGGGAGGTAGACAGTCCCTGAACCCGTTTATACGGGTTCTAAATGGACATTTTTTTGGCCGAGCCTACGGGCTCGAGGAGCCCACATTAAACCGGTCTTGTGCCACATTCGACCCACGTGGGAGGGTTGTTAAATATCGAGGAACGAGTCGAGTCGCAGTCTCTGACTGTGCGCGACTCTTGTCGAACTCTCTGCTTTGGCAGAGAGGAACCCGGACAAGGCTTTGCCGCAGGGCAAAGTGTCGTCCGGGGGTGGGTAGACAGTCCCTGAACCCGTTCATACGGGTTCTAAATGGGCATATATCTTTGGCCGAGCCTACGGGCTCGGAGAGCCCACATTAAACCGGCCTTGTGCCACATTCGACCCACGTGGGAGGGTTGTTAAATATCGAGGAACGAGTCGAGTCGCAGCTTCTGTCTGTGCGCGACTATTGTCGAACTCTCTGCCAAAGCAGAACACGGACAAGGCTTTGCCGCAGGGCAAAGTTTCGTCCGGGGAGGCAGACAGTCCCTGAACCCGTTTATACGGGTTCTAATGGGCATATTTTTGGCCGAGCCTACGGCTTCAGAGAACTCACATTAAGCCGGCCTTGTGCCACATGCGACCCACGTGGGAGGGTTGTTAAATATAGGAACGAGTCGAGACGCAGTCTCAGACTGTGAGCGACTCCTGTCGAACTCTCTTCTTTGCCAGAGAGGAACCCGGACGAGGCTTTGCCGCAGGGCAAAGTTTCATCCGGGGTGGTAGACAAACCCTGAACCGGTTTATATGGGAGTATTTTTGGCCGAGCTTACGGGCTTGGAGAAACCCACGTTAAACCCGGCCTTGTGCCACATACTTTCCCCGTGGGGGGAGTGTTAAATATCGGAACGAGTCGATACCTAACGAGTCAAGACAATATTAGTTCACTCTAAACCAGACTGACAGTTAATACTAACCCCTTCAACTTCTTGTATTATATTTCTGTTGTAATATATCTTTGTTATTTACTACTCTTGTGTTCGTGTTGTTCTTCCTTGGTTCTACCTTGGACCATAACAGTGGTGCGAGGATATTAGACCATAACAATTAGCAATTGAGATTATCTCAAAGGAAAATAGAGAAAGAAAAAAATGAATAACTGAGGAAATTCTTGACATAATGTAAAGAAGACAAAAACGATGCCATGTTACAGGACACAATATAGGACTTGGCACAAAGAAATAGGAACAAATGCAAGCAGGTTAAAGAGAAATGACAAATGTACAGAAATAGTTATAATCACAAAAGACATCAGTTGATTCACAAAAGTCAAAGGACAGGACACTAATATTAGAGAAAGAAACATTCTTCAGAGATGGAATGAATACATCAAAGAACGCTTCCACAACGAAAGAGGACACATATCGAAGGACCAGAAATATTAAAATCTGAAGTGGTGATAGCACTGGCCAAAACCGAACAAAAGCAATGTCCTAAAACCAGACGGAATTATAATAGAAATGCTGGCAGCCATACAATGTTTCAGCAAAGATTATTGACATAATAAAAAAAAATAAAAACATTGGTTTTATAATGAAGACCTTGGTAGACAATCAGCTTACTGAATTTTATAACTTATTTGATGTTATTTAAAGAATAGAGCACGCTGCAGAATCAGACGAGAAATGGCACGAAAACATTGCGGGTTCGTTAAAGGAAATGGAGGAATATATATCTATTGTTTAAAACAATTGTGGCACAAGGCCAAATGGGAAATGGAGAAATGCCGGTTGGCACTTTCTATCCTAAAATTAGCTAATCGGATTCAGGACCCATTCATTTTTTTACAATTTGCTCATTCACCCCCAAGAACCCATCTCTTGGCTTTCAATACTACATATAGCACAATACTACAAATTCACATGGAACCTGAAAAAAAATGGAACCGCGCTTAGCAAAAATAAAATATAACTTTTTTCTAATGATGCCCTATTTTTTACGGTCCAGAACAGCTATAATGAATTAACATCTCTATACCTGATACCAAACAATTGTGGCACAAGGCCAAATGGGAAATGGAGAAATGCCGGTTGGCACTTTCTATCCTAAAACTAGCTAATCGGATTCACGACCCATTCATTTTTTTACAATTTGCTCATTCACCCCCAAAACTCATCTCTTGGCTTTCAATACTACATATAGCACAATACTACAAATTCACATGGAACCTGAAAAAAAATGGAACCGCGCTTAGCAAAAATAAAATATAACTTTTTTCTAATGATGCCCTATTTTTTACGGTCCAGAACAGCTATAATGAATTAACATCTCTATACCTGATACCAAACAATTGTGGCACAAGGCCAAATGGGAAATGGAGAAATGCCGGTTGGCACTTTCTATCCTAAAACTAGCTAATCGGATTCACGACCCATTCATTTTTTTACAATTTGCTCATTCACCCCCAAAACTCATCTCTTGGCTTTCAATACTACATATAGCACAATACTACAAATTCACATGGAACCTGAAAAAAAATGGAACCGCGCTTAGCAAAAATAAAATATAACTTTTTTCTAATGATGCCCTATTTTTTACGGTCCAGAACAGCTATAATGAATTAACATCTCTATACCTGATACCAAACAATTGTGGCACAAGGCCAAATGGGAAATGGAGAAATGCCGGTTGGCACTTTCTATCCTAAAACTAGCTAATCGGATTCACGACCCATTCATTTTTTTACAATTTGCTCATTCACCCCCAAAACTCATCTCTTGGCTTTCAATACTACATATAGCACAATACTACAAATTCACATGGAACCTGAAAAAAAATGGAACCGCGCTTAGCAAAAATAAAATATAACTTTTTTCTAATGATGCCCTATTTTTTACGGTCCAGAACAGCTATAATGAATTAACATCTCTATACCTGATACCAAACAATTGTGGCACAAGGCCAAATGGGAAATGGAGAAATGCCGGTTGGCACTTTCTATCCTAAAACTAGCTAATCGGATTCACGACCCATTCATTTTTTTACAATTTGCTCATTCACCCCCAAAACTCATCTCTTGGCTTTCAATACTACATATAGCACAATACTACAAATTCACATGGAACCTGAAAAAAAATGGAACCGCGCTTAGCAAAAATAAAATATAACTTTTTTCTAATGATGCCCTATTTTTTACGGTCCAGAACAGCTATAATGAATCAACATCTGTATACCTGGGAGGTATAGTCAAAGAATTAGAATTCTTTTGGTGGTGGGCAGAAACTGGCATACTTTAAGCACATTCATTTACCTGATAAAGATTTCCCCTACTAAAGCGTTAATAACAGACTACAAAGACTAGAAGATGGCGATTGACGTTGCATTTAAATTTTCGAAGATTGGAGATGTCAGAGAAGCAAGAAAATGGAAGGTATTTCCATAGATGGAGTAGAAGTGGCCGTTGCATTTAGCTAGTTCAACAGTAAAATGGTCGGACCTCTTTGCCGATCTATATTTTTAGAAACGGCAGAGAGAAACCGTGTCAGGTCGGCGAGAAAGTGTCTGAAGACGAGATGCCTGTTCAGGATCGATTACATTACTAATTCTGCTTTGTATATTATCAGGAATCTCGAGATGTACTGCAGATACACTAGACCAGATATGGTAGCCGTATTGAATGCACGGACAAATGGTAGATATATAAACGTACAATATAGATTCTGACGAGAAGACTTTTCTGAATCGACATTGTGAAGCAAATTTCCTTGCTATAGCAATTGATTCGATATAATCACTCCACTGCATGTCACTGGAAAACATGAGGCCAAGAAGGCGTAGCGTTTTACATTGCTGGAGTTTAGCATCAGCCATTCTGAAGACTTGCAGAAATAGTTATGTATGGAGATTAAATGAAATTTTTATTTCAGGACTTGTTTAATATTGCGTTATGATTTTAAGAAGCACTTGTATTCTGTCGTAAATCTGAGTGTTTGCTGGATGGATGCCTAATTCACGTCTTGCTTTATTCACACTGCGCTGGAATTTGGTAACCAATACTAAGTCACTTTATTTATTTTGTTTTGTTTGTTTAACAGCATATCAACTCTTTCATGGGTCATTCAATTTTCTTGGTAGCTTTGAAGTAATAAAATATGATACACGTTATTCTGCTTTCACAGTTAAGTACATGGTAGACGATACTCCGCTTTTGTGCATGTACATGTTTGTGTAGGCGTAATTACTAGAGACAGTACTATGTGTGTTTTATGTTGTTTTGTTGAAGTTATACTTTAGAATATAGTTTGATTTAAGAAATTGTTGGATTTTATATGGATTAATGTCATGAAAGGTTTTTCATGTTGATTGATGCATTGTTGGTAATATTAGTATACCTATGTATTTTTGGTATATTGTGTGAAAATGGATTGCTGCTATTTTTACTATACAAATGGATTTTTATACTTTTATATTGATTTTGTTTTGTTTGCGGGTTCATTATTTGCCTAAACCAGGCATGCTAACAGTTGTTACCACCTCCCGGGGTAGGTGGGATCTGGGATCAGAATAAAAGAAAATGTGGTTCCGCGCTCCTCAAAAGCTCCGTTCTGAGGCCTTGTTGCCAGATGTAGTTTATCGTCATACCCAGGACTAGCAATACAAAGTGGTCTTACACATGATAGTGCGCTTGTTCAATGCCTGTATGGTTTATACTGTAAACGCGTTTTCATTAGTTTTATTCTAATCAGTGTAAATGATAAGCGGTGAATGAGATTCAAATCCATTCTCCAGTTGAGAATACGCACCTGATTTGTAATATCAAATTGAAATTACACCATCATTCAAAAACCATCGCATAGTATTTCACAACATTACTTTGCGTAAGAGTTAAATTCACCGCTTAACATCGGACATCCTCAGTGAATTTATTCGTGTATAAATATTCGGCAAATGTCTAGTACCACACGACCAATGATGGATGACGACATACATTTGTTTTCCAAACAGTTTTTAAGCAACAGGTATGAGTTTCCGTCGACTAATGCCTACAATAGAGAAAATTTTCGAATAATTATGAGGTTTGCAGAGATTAAGATCCCCCCCCCCCCCCACAAAAAAAAAAAACAATCAAACAATTACCAGAAATAAACTAATGGAATTCTGAGTGAAACAACGAAAGAAGATCTGGAGAATTTAACACCCACAAAGTTTTCGGGTGTCACAAGTATCCGGGGGGGGGGGGAGACAAACAGTAAACAATTTACCCTGTTTAAATTAACGTATGACAGAACAATAACAAAGACAGCAACACTTATTTAGAGCCACAAACATTGGAAATTGTTTTTTTTTTCTTTTTTTAAGCATTTCCCCCAAACAAGGCGGGAGTGCCACTATCACGAAAGGGATTACAAGGAGCGAGATCAAGAGTTAAGATGTTTGTTTGAAGAAAGAATAAAGGCAAGAGCGGAGATCAAGATATAGGCATAAGAAGATTGACATTAAATTTGAAGATTTGAAGATTATTGCTATCAGGGAAGCAAGTAAGGGGAAGGGAGTTTCACTGTCGGGAAGTGCGAGGTAAGAAGCTATTGGAGTAGAAGAGACGGCTACATTTAACCCTTTTCGAGAGTGGGACGGAGATGTTAACCTAGTAGCACGCTTAAATTCATGCAGTTGGGGTACCAGTGAATGTAGCTCGTCAGATATTTGTAGAAAATGAAGTCGATGAATGGACATGACATATAAAATAAGCTACCTTATCTTTAAATAAATAATTTTTATATTTCCTTTAACAATTAAGATATATATGGGTCATCTTTGGCTCAAATTTTACATATAAAGTAGAAAATAGTAGCATTTTTTAAATGCTACGTTAAATAAAATTATTTTATGCTGAGACATGCTCTTATGTTGTAAGTTTTGCAGATTTTCGGTTAGTGTACAATTTTTCAATGAATTAAAGAGTAATCGATGAACTAAATTCCAGTTGAGTTCGTTGCATTCACTTTCTCACAAATACTCTATATAGATTAATGCCATGAAAGGTTTTTCATGTTGATTGATGTATTGTTGGTAATTTTAGTATACCTATGTATTCTTGGTATATTTTGTGAAAATGGATTGCTGCTATTTTTACTATACAAATGTATTTTAATACTTTTATATTGCTTTTGTTTTGTTTGCGGGTTCATTATTTGCCTATACCTGGCATACTAACAGGTGTTACCACCTATGGCGATTTTCTAAGCGTAGCTTTGATGTCCTACAAGACCGAAAGTAGGGTACACCCAGTGAGGATCGAACTCACTATTCAGATTTAGCGAGACAAGCTTGCTAAGCATTGCACCCCGTTGAGATGACCTTCCAACTCAGGTTATGAGTTTAATCGTAGAGCCGACCGGTCTCCCTCTCGTTGGTGACAACCATCCTAAGAGAAGAATAACTCTGATTTCAACACCAGCATGGAGAGTGATGAGATCCGTACGAAAATCTTATCCCAGATACACTCACTGCTGCTAAGATAGAAATATACGTGGGGCCTCGACGACTTTAATAGGCTTTTAAAAACACCTCTCACGGCTATTTTTCGCATTATATCTCAGATAAAATATTGTTAGAAATTGAAAATATTTATTGCCGTCAAAATATAGTGTCCAACGAAATGGGGAAAAATGTTATTCAACATAAAAATTGTATATTTTCCCAAATCAAAATGTACGATGTTTGAATGGCAGCAAGAAAATCCCTCGGATACGCAAGGAAAAAAATAACTGTTAACATTTGGGAAACATATTTTTTAGCCATATATCAAGGAAATCATTTTTTTAAATGCTACATATCTGCTTTATGTATTTGTCTAAGTTAAAATTCATAACATTTACAGAGCAATACAGCGTATATTCAATAACAGATTTTAGTATAGAAAAAGATTGATGGAACGCTGGAGATGATATATTTAGTAATCATTTCTAAGTTTGTGACACATTTCTGCAAGGGGTCACTCTTACAGTCGTTTGTTATTTGTCATCCATCTTCACTCTTCATTACAACAATTTCCTTAAAAAGAAACGGCTAATATTTCTATTACTATTCATATGGCTATAGGCAAGTACATATTCCAGTAAAGCTGAAATATTTCTTTAGAAAAAAAAGAATAATAATAATCGCTTATGTAACAGCAGTAATAAGGAGTGCAAGAGAGAAGCGATAATAACAAAAAAAAAAGATTGCGTTATGAGCTCTGGTAAAATATGCAATGATAATAGCAAAAATTGCAATATGAACACTTGTAATAGTCTTTCCCGAATATGTTAAGGTTGCTGAGCAGCTGTAACAGGTCTTTGTGGCGTACTTTGTCGAATGCCTTTGCGTAGTCTATAAAATACAAGTGCACATTCTTCTACGTTTGTATTGCTCTGTCGGATAACATTCAGAGCATAAATATTGCAATCCTTTTTCGGATTTCTTTAACGAACAAACCCTGTTCTTGTAATATCTCTGGTCTGATTCTGCTGCGCGCTCTACTTACCAGAATTCGGCTGATGTGTTTTTTATATGCCTCATTAAGTTGATTTTTCGGTGGAGTTTACATTGAAACAACAATCTTTATTATTTAATTTACGAGGGTTATTCAATAAATAAGGTGAATCTTTCGGTATAAAGACTTCTATTACAGATAGAAGCTTACTTGATTTTTTTAATTTTTCAACGCCGTCTCCCAGCACTGCCACACACTTTTCCCATCTGTGCACAAGCTTCCGTATTCCCTCAGCGTAAAAATCTTTGGACTGATGTCTCAGCCAGTCACTCACAACACTTTTGACTTCATCGTCACTTTTAAACTTCGTGCCTGTCTGGGCTGTAAGGGCGATGAGGTAGCAGTTCCCACCCCAGCTCGTTGATGGTCTGCACCGTTTGGGCTGCTGTGTGAGTCCTTGCATTGTCATGATGCAAGATGACTCCTTCTGACTGATGACCCCTGCGATTGTCGCAACAGATAAGCTCAAAATCCTTGCAATGTCATCCACTGTCACCCTTCTGTCAGACTGAATGATGTCATTGACGGATTCGATCACCTCAGGAGACCTCACTTCTGTAGGCCTCCCAGGCCTGTCTTCATCCTCAACACGGCTCCGTTCTTCTTTAAACAATTTAGCCCACGTGTAGACATTTTTTGGCTGAAACATGTGGCACCATACACAGTTGACATTCTCCTATGAATTTCAACTGGTTTGCACCCTTCAGCAACCAAAAACTTGATAACTGACCGCTGTTCAATCCTGGAGCATGCTTCTTGGTCGGTCATCTTTGTTAATCGCCAAAAAAGCTTTTTTTTTAATCTGCAAAAGAAATTAAATCCATGTGAAAAAGAAGTAAAACAAAAAAAAATGAGTAATCTTCTACCTGTATTAGAAGTCCTTATACCGAAAAATCCACCTTATTTATTGAATGACCCTCGTAAATATTCCAAGAATATTTAGACAAATTTAATTCACAAATGGGGTAGGTTTCCAGTTAGTTTTGCGACCATCGGATTGTTGCAATTTTCTTTGTGGGAGAGGGTATATCTATGAGTTGAATACGTAAAAAAATCTTTGTAAAATATTCTTGTCATTACTGTTATTTTCTAAAAAAATTTCTAAATTTCTAAAACCTAAAATTTTGATGCACGTTTGATAGAATTAAGTCTGAGAGACCTATTACGTATAAGTGTCGTTTAACAGTTACATGGCGTGCCCTTTTGCGTTCTTTGCATTCTTTGCGTGGTGAATTCTTACAGCCATGGAAATGACACTGTAAAAATAATTGCTCTTCATGTCTCTAGGATTGTGCATCCTGAAAACTTTGACAATATTTCTATAATAGCTTCAGTTGAGAGTGATACTAGAATCTAATCTGTGGTGATATGAGCTTACATGCAAGTGACAGCTGTATTTACGCTGTGATACAGTCATATATAAAAATATATGGATTTATTGCCTTAAACTTTCGTCACCTTATTACTGCAGATATGTCTTTCCAAAGGCTTTGCATATTATTGCAATTATATGGCCAATCACTTTACTTATTTTGGTGTCAGATTATGACAAGTGGATAAATTGATAGATGTACTATAATTTCCACTGGTCTTTGGAGATAGATATTGGATTATACACCTGCCGGAATGTAGGCTGATGTAGAAGTTTTCCACAAACCGTTCTCAAGATATATGTGTTTTGTAGCTTTGCAAAACGAGATTTAGCGCGACATTTAGTGCGTTACAGAACTGAATTTTGCGTGTGACTACGATTGCAGCATACGTAGAATGAGGTTCTCTGTCCAACTGCTTTATTGTATATGGAGAACAGAAGCGTCGTAAAAATATGATATAAATTCCGATATAGAAAAGAGTGATTATGGATTCAAATTTTATATTACGTTTTAGGTAAAGGAATGGCAAATACTTTATTTTTTTTAAATAATCGGTTAACACAAAATCCATGGAGCACGTACGGCAGGATTTTCAAAATCAAGGATACTAAAGGTCCTGATGAATGGGTGTTAGTTGATTTTGTGTAGATGTATATATCACCCTTTCTGGGTTATTTAATGCCGAAATTTGAATGTTTTGAACAATATTTTATGGTTTCAACTGAATATATTTTGAACACAAAGAAGTTCATATCAGAACAGTAAAAACAAATAAAATAGTTCGTTCGTCACAGTTCAACACGTAAGGTGCTGGCACTATTTGTAATTGTAGAAATATAATACGACATGTAGGTCTTAGCCCAACGGGTCCAACTTAAGTAACGATGATATTGTACATTTTTAAATGTTATATATATATATATATATATATATATATATATATATATATATATATATATTGTTGTAGCATACATATGAACGATAATGTGTATATCCCCATTTACATAAATACAGTAGTAAATATTGTTTGTTGGTCTGCAGTCGGAGATTCATTATGGAATTCACTTGACTCACTTCTAGCAGTTGACTACTTCTTCTACGCGCCGCTGGCGAATCATACATGCATTGTTCTTGTCATAGGTATTATCGTTTATTACCAACCTTCCTTTGATTATACTATTCAGTAGCCTTCCTCGGTTACAGCATATATATATATATATATATATATATATATATATATATATATATATATATATATATATATATATATATATATATATATATATATATGCATTTTCAACTTGTGGCCTGACCCAAGGAGTTGTGAGTTCAATACGAGGCCAAAGCAGAAATAAACAAAAATTTGGAGAGTTGAATTAAAGAGAAGTTACTGAAACACCCAGATGAGGCATGACATGTGGAACTAGAACAATCTACTCCGGTGGACGAAATAAAGGGTTCAGTTCGAAATTCCAATCACCTGAAGAAGTCCTGAGCTTACAACCGTCGAAAAGTTGTGATTATGGCAATGAAGATGAGGATAATACTCCGAATAATATAAATAACGAAATGAATTCCATATTATTGCTCAAACTGATATAAGAAAGAACAATTCAAATGCAAAAATAAATATACTTCTCTTTTGTAGATTATGTAAAGCGTTTTATAAAGAACGTCACAAAGAACTATTTGAACTATTAGGTAAACTTGACATATTTGGAAACGATATTCGAATAATCCAGAACGTATACAGGCCGATAACTGACAAATGGATAGAAAAAGGAATTGACAAAATATTCAAAAATAGAAAGACAACGTGTAAGACAAGGGTGTGTCTTCTCCCCGGGCTTATTCAATCTATGTAGTTAGGCTATTCGGAGATATTTATACGTCCTACCAGGATTCATTACTGGCAGGCACATTCTTAACTACAGATTATACAGAGTTGATAACAAGTAGAGAATGGAAATTTCAATAACTCCTCCAGAAGGTACTGAAGGTAAGCAAGAAGAAAGGACTAAGCATCAATTGCAAGAAGACGGGATACACGGTCTTTAGCAAAAGGGAGAGCCCAGCATGCGAATGATGAATTGTAGAAACCGAAATACAACAAGTACAATAGATTAAGAAAGTCTGGGTAAAAACACTTTCGTCGTAATATTACTTACTCTTCTGTAAGTAATCTATTTAGTGTTGACATTCAGAAACAGCATTTGCTGGGATTTATTCTGAGAGCGTTATAATGTCTGCCATTGGTCACCTTATCATGCGTCGATCTCGAAGACCGTCGGTTCTATGTGCCTATCCAGCGGCTGCTTTCTGTGTAGGATGTTTTAATTGGAAACATTAGTCGATCCTCCAGGACTAACATGTAAGTTGCCTCCAACACGTAATTCTCGAATTGACCGCCCAGCCTCTGGAAGTCTCTCAAACTAAACACTAATTTGGGTCTAATTAAATAAAATAAGGATGTGGGCATCTCGTTGGCATGATAAATTCTTACACTCGATTCATCCGCAGTGTTGCAATCGACGTGAAGTTAAAGTAAGTAAAATTTTCCTCGACGGATTCAGAAGAATACCTGACAGTCGGGTAGAGTCCCGTTTTTTACACGCTATCTTTTCCCTTCTCTCCGATATTTGTTGCCTACCTGGATATAAATATATTTAAAAAAGGGATAAAGGCTTTTTTAAAAAATGAACTCACATTACACACACACACACACACACACACACACTCTATCTATATTTCTCTCTCTCTCTCTATTTATATATATATATATATATTATAATTTTTTCATATAGATAAAAACAATTTACTCACTACAAAGATGCAACTTCGTTCCAGTGCATTTAGTTGCACCTTGACTTGTGAGAACCAAAAGGGTTATGAACAATTCTATTTGTAAGCAAGCCGCACGTGGAACAATATCCCATACTTTTATATACCTTTCTACTTGTATCTTAAATTCTGTATTAACACTTATTGTTTAAAGAAACCCAAATAACATATGTATTCATCATACCAGGAAAAAATTTCCAACCCTTAATTTATTAATTTACAAAATACATTCATTGACTAGAAAATTAGTAGCAATAATTCCAACCAAAATAAAAGCCATTCACCTCTGGCTTCATTCTAAAGTTACCCAAAACATTTCTAATTACTACTATAACCATCTTTTGAACATTCCTCATTTCCTCTTTCATAGTATTATTCTCTCCTATCCACGCCTATCCTCTCCAACTCTCACTCTTAGAAGGCTTAGTAATGCTGTGTCTAAACACTTGACCGTTGTTGTCGAAAAAAATGTTTCGTGTCGAGCCATCACATTAACACCTAAAGAATCCTTCACCAAACTGATATCAACAAGCACTATTGTTTCACTCTGTCAGCCTTTTGCCTTTCCTAGCTCTTTCCTAGCATCATTGTTTCACTCTGTCACCTTTTCGCCTTTCATATCTCTTCTCCCCATACGTCCCCTCTTAAAATGTACATTTTTTTCAAACCAATCGAAAAAAGGAAGTGACGTTCCACATGCGGCTTGCTTACAAATCGAATTGTTTATAACCATTTTGATTCTCACTAGTCGAAGTGTAACTAAATGCACCGAAACGAAGTTGCATCTTTGTAGTGATAAAAATGTTTTTGTCTATATGAAAAAAATATAATAAATAATTATTACTTTGCTATCAGTATTGAACCCTTCTTTGAATAAATGCTATATTCGGATACACACACACACACACACACACGCACATAAACACACACACACACACACACACACACACACACACACACACACACACATATATATATATATATATATATATATATATATATATATATATATATATATATATATATATTGTTTGATAATTAGTATGGATAATTCCAAAGAGGATATCAATCCAAAGAGAGGTCAATGTAAGAACAGACCAAATAATAATGATGAAACCAGATACTAGAAATACGATAATAATTTATTTCGCGATACCATATATATATATATATATATATATATATATATATATATATATATATATATATATATATATATATATATACCACAGGCAAAAGTTTTGGGCACCTTCAGTTTTTCTTAGAATGATATTAGAATGAGATATTTTTGAAATTTTGTAAAGTAGAAGATAAAATGTCAGTAACTTTTTCCAGGATTCTCTTACTACTAAGAATGTTCACATCTGGATTCGTCTGCCCACAATAAATTTCGTGTAAAATTGTTTGCTAAATTATGAACATTTTTTACGAGAAACATTATATTTTCTTTTCAAAATTAACCCTTCTGTCGATTTTTGAGGTTACTAAAATTTTCAACTAACTTAATGTCAATACACGTTGTAAATGTCAACTCAACACTAATATTGTAAATAAAAATAAATGTCTCGCTGACTCAGAAGAAAAAATGGTGACATTACGGCAGTATTTTTATAGCTTATTTTTTTTATGTATTTCTTAATTTTGAAGTAATTTACACAAAATGGCAAAATCATACTAGCTAAACATTGGGGTGACGGCAAAATGGAAATTTTATGTCAAAGAAAGCTACTTTAAAAGAATATTGCCATGATATTTTTAGACAGATTTCTAAAGAGATTTCTAGGCAGGTTTCTAGGCAGATGTCTAGATATATCTGCATTATTCGTTACAAGAACAGTTAGAAACGGGTGCAAATGTTGACAGAAAGAGCTGGAGGAGCAAAAGTGACAAATGTTGCTATTTATTATTGAGAGCAAATGAATTAGGAGGAAACTACTCAAGAGTTAATATCTGGACTTCCTCTCGATAGGAAAAAATGTCGCAGTCATCTGTGGGAAGTCGACACAGATAAGCGCAACTCAGAGGCAGCTGTATAACAATAAAGAAAACCTTGTTACTGAAGTTGAATAAGCAGTAACGATTCGTATTTGCAAAAAAATCATAAGAACTGGATATCGAAAGAGTAGCAAAATGTATTATCCAATTTTAAACATTTCCGTAGTAACATGAGAGTGTATGAGAAGGGTGCCAGGGGAAACACTGAATAATGAATGTGTGGATCCAACATTTAAGCATGTCGTTGGGTCTGGTATATGTGGAGGCGTTTGGGGAAAGAGAGCCGGAGATTTCATTCCTCACCCAACTCACTCTTAGTATGAATTGCATCGGAGAGTCAGAAATGTATACCCAAATAATGAAAGTGAGATCTTAGAGTACTTGAATAATGCTTGGGAATATCTACCATTTCTTTAAAGAATATTCGGAAAGAATGCCAAGAATATGTAAAGTAGTAATTAAGATTTGTGGTGGGTGTATTGACGAAAAAACAATGTGATGATGTTGTATGATAATGTTTTGGGGAGTTAAATATATTTGTCAAAAACTTTGTAGTTAATGGAATTCTATATTTTACTTTTAAAAAATACAAACATATCTAATTTTAATGTTTTTTTAAATAAAATGACGGTTGGCCCGGAAACTGTTTTCCCATATATATATATATATATATATATATATATATATATATATATATATATATATATATATATAGTGATAATAAGAAGACGGCCCCTTTATTTATTCATTTCGATTATAATTTATTTCGCGTAAACCAACGTGTTCAAATCTTCATATCGAAATCTCCGTAAATGTAGAAAATACACCAGACGGACACATTAGATTAGTATTTGTGGCGGAAGGTGAGACAGAAGAGATCGGTTAGGGATATAAAGGGCTAAGTGATTAGTGATTGGTAGTAGTCGGTTTACACAGCCTAGAATTTATTCTATAAATTTGAAATTTTTATATTGGATTTTATTTTAAATTGACCGATACAGTTTGTTGTTTTCAGGCAGGGCAAACCAGGTCGATTCAAAGTAATTTCATGAAAGATCTTAATTCAAATAAAGGTCGGTATTAATATAGTAATACTTAAGCATTTGATTCTTTAGACCGAGGTCTAATAGTTAGTGGAGACATTACGTTGAAGGGAACGCAAGAGGGTGATATAGAGAGAGTAAAATGTTCTGTAAAGTGTGGGATGGACGGGGTTTTTGGGGAAGAAGGGTTTGAGAGGGAAAAGGCGGGGTAGGAGTCAGCTTTAACAGATTGAGCATTATAATGCTTTCTAGTCTACTTTGAGCTTTCCCTGGGTTTATATTCTCCTCGGAATTATCCCTTCCAGTCACAAACTGCTAAGACACACACACACACATACACAAACACCTACACACACACACACACACATATATATATATATATATGTATGTATATATATATATATATATATATATATATATATATATATATATATAGACTTTTGGGTGATAATGTTATTCAACAACCCCCCCTTTCATTAATTTACTCATTTTTTAATTTTTATTACTCTATTTGTTCCTACACCTATTTTTCTTTGTCGTATTAATTTCGCCAGGTCTTCTTTCCTCATTATGTTTAGCCATTTCTTTCTGAATCCTATTACTAATTTTGTTCCCCATTCCTTTTACTTTTATCATGGCATCCTACTTACATGAAATTCTGCACATTTATTTTTGTTATTTCACCATTCAAAACATTGTATTAGAGAAGTGAAAAATCTCTGAGTCATTACTTTAAATCGAGACCATTTAAATCCTTTCATTCTTCGATGTCCTTGTCGGCCTCTTATATGGCGGTCGTTCGACTTTGTTTTGCATCGACCAGATGATTTTCTCAGATTAAATAAATGTGTGGCTTTTAGAGCAAATATTTGAGAATGTAATAAATAAATATTTACATGAACAATAAATGTATCTATTTAAAAAAGAACAAAATAAGTAAGTATATACAATATGACATTAAAAATGTTCAGTTCCTCACGAAATGGTGCGGACGTCCTCAAAAGAAAATGTAGAAAGCAAAAATATGAATAGGCTTAATCAAACTCGGGGTATTGCACGAATTTATCAGTTATAGAAACGTTTTTCAAAGATTGTAGAAAACATTAAAAGAAAAAAACTATGAACACTTGTATTTTATTTTTAAAATTGATATATCTTTTTATCTTTTTCTTATTATGATCAGATTATTTTGATGTCTTCACTCAAAAGATATTATCTTTGGAGTCATTTGCTCTACAACGATATTATTTTCAGGGAAATAGGAATTTGGCACAAATTTCAAACTATAGGGAACTCAGTAAATATTGAATTCACTCCGGTTGAAATGTGAGAATAGTTTGACAAGAGTATTAGAGAATATGTTGACAAGAGTATGTGACAATAGGTTGACAAGAGTATGTGGCAATAGGTTGACAAATGTATTTGACAATAGACTGACAAGAGTATGCGGCCATAGGTTGACAATTGTATGTGAGAATATGTTGACAAGAGTATGTGACAATAGATTTACAAGAGTATGCGGCAATAGGTTGACAAGAGTATGTGACAAAAGGTTGACAAGAGTATGTGGCAAAATGTTGACAAGAGTATGTGGCAATATGTTGACAAGAGTATGCGGTATTAGGTTGACAAGAGAATGTGTCAAAAGGTTGACAAGAGTATGTGGCAAAATGTTGACAAGAGTATGTAGCAATATGTTGTCAAGAGTATGTGACAATAGGTGGACAAGAGTATGTGACAATAGGTTGACAGGAGCATGTTAGTACAGTTTGCCAAGTGTATGTGAGAATAAGTTGAAAAAAGTATGTGAGAATAGCTGTCTATATCTCTGCGATGA
>OZ038489.1:112586403-112626403 GCA_964036315.1 Acanthosepion esculentum | reverse complement strand
TGGTGATTATAGCTCTTCACGACTTTCCTATCTTTAGTGACTCTTAGTAAGTCTTCTCTTCTACCATAATTTCCATTCCCTGTTCTGGCATCCAAATACAGTCTTTTAAAACATGACCCCTTCTGTTCTTTCTTGCCTGCTCTATGGCCTTCCTTCATTATTTCAACTGCCTCTATTTCTTTCTAACTATACGTATCCTTTTCATTTCTACTTTCCTTAAAATGTTCTCATTATTTTCCATGTTCGTACATGGCTCTCTATAATTTCCTGTTCGCTCGTAATAAATGTTGTATTTTATCGCTCCTAAACCTTCCATTGTCATCCATTTACTCAAGCTCGTTAGGCAGATTATGAGTTGTTTTCTTCTGTCACTTTTTCACTCAATCTCTCTCATGAGCATAACATTTTCCAAGCCCTCATTCCTCATAATGCAAACCTAGAAATTCCATCTGATGTTAAATATAAGTACCGGTACCCTTCTAGGTGATGAGGGCACTCGCGTCGGAGTCGCGATCCGTCTTGGACTCAAATTATGTGAGCGTCACAGATGCAGATGTGGAGCTTCCATCGATGAGTTTGGTTTGCATCCTCTCCCCTGTCATCGAAGTGCCGCCCGCTTTCCACGGCATGCAGCAATTAAGGACATCATCAGAAGAGATTTGGGTGCAGATGGGTTCCCTTCCAAAATCGAACCCGTAGGCCTAGACCGTGGTGATGGAAAGCGGCCGGATAGAATTACCATTGTACCCTTTAAAATGGGCAAGTCGTTGATTTGGGATGCGACCTGGGCGGATACATTCTCGGCCGGTAATTTAATCAGGTACGCTGTTGAGCCAGGATCTGTTGCCCGGGACGCAGAGATAAAATATAGTTAAATATTCTTCTCTTGCTGATGGATTTTTTTTACTCCTGTGGCAATGGAGACTTCTGGGGTTATTGACCCTCGTTCGATGACGTTCCTTCGGAGGATTGGCGCGATTGAGTCTCGATTAAGGGACGAGTCTCGCGAACCGGAGTGGCTCTTGCAGCGTGTCTCACTGGCGATGGCTCGAGGTAATGCTTTCTTCATCATTGCGTCTGGCAGATGATTGCAAAAAGAAAAATGTTTATAGTTACTTTCTTCAAACTTTTTTCAGTGAACTGACAAACTAGAATTGATTTTGTTTATTTGTTTTTTTTCAGAAATTAGTGCTAAATCTTCCATCATATATGCAAAGATTTCTTCAGAATGATAGCAATTCTAGTACAACTGTTGCCAAATTGATTGATGGAAATAATAGTGAAGCAGCAGTTTCTGAAATTCAAGGTTCTTTCAAAGAGCAATCAGATGAAAAGATTTCATCTTCTACTGAAAAATTTGATACTGTAGAAACTACAAACATTAAGGAAACCAGTCTAGACAAAAACGAAGATCATATAATATAAGTTTCCATTCCTGCTGTATAAATTAAAATGGTAGTAACACGAAACGTTTCGACGTTCACTCATAAACCAAAGACCACACTTAAAATGCACAGGTTTTGGAGAATAGCTAGCTAAGAAAGTCTAAAATACATGGACAAAACAGGAGATAAAACAATGCACTTTGGAAAGTTTATGTATAATATCAATCCCGTTATACAATATCACATTCGAGAATTGGAGAAAATGTAAAAATTCAGATATTATTAAAATATATATCTGTAAAAAGACAACAGGAATAACCACAACAGGAAGTTGCCGTTTTTCTTTTCTTTTGATGGATTTATCAAGGCAAATGCAAGGATTACATTTTGCAGAATGAAGCAAAATGTCGTTTGTTTTTCAGACTTTTTAAATTTAAAGACGCTCATAAATATATTTTAAGCTAACTGAAAGTTAAGGTAAAAACTATGGAAGACGCTAAGTGTTGTAATTTTTGGTCTAATAAACGAAAGTTAGTAAATGTTTTTATTTTGTTGTTGAATTTTTTTATAATACAATTATAACTTATTTTATATTGAGAAATTAATTTATATAACTTTATATTTTAAATAATATAAAGTTTTGTATTTAATCATTTAAATTTTTTTTAAACAGGTTTTATAGTCAAGTACGTTGGCTTCGGATAGGAATGAAGATTCTGGTAAAATTCAGGGCGCAGATTTATATTTTTGTAAGATTCGATAGCGGCAATTCCAGGAACTTTCATTCTAAGTAAATTACTTCCTCTTTTAATAAGTGTCGCATTTTTTAGATTGAAGTGTTGTTGAACTTATTTCTTTGCGTAACTAATTCATTTGATGAATTGATATGGATAAGGTTCTTTTTGTGTTCATATATACATTTTTAAATTTCGGCAAGTTTCCCCAATATATTGTAGGGAACAGTTGTGACAGTTTATTTCATATATACTTGCTTGGGTACCTCGATATGGTGTAATAGCTAGGAAGCTTGTCTTGCTAGAACTGAATAGTGAGTTCAATCCTCACTGGATGTCCCATACTTTCGGCCTTGTGCTGAGCTACGCTTGGAAAATCACTATATTCAGGGCCCCTCGGCGTGGTGTAATGGTTAGCAAGTTGGTCTTGCTAAAACTGCTACAACGGAATAGTGAGTTCAATCCTTACTGGGCGCCCCAATACTTTCGGCCATGTGACACATCTAGGTCTCGCTTTAAAAGTCAATGCATTGGGCACATCGACGTGGTGTAATGGTTAGAAAGTTCGTCTTGCTAGATCAATTACGACTGAGTAGTGAGTTCGATCCTCACTGGGTGCCCATACTTTCGGCCTTGTGCCACCTCTAAGTTGAGCTTAGCGAATCACTATACTTGCTTGGATATATTTGGTTCTGATCATACCCATAATAAATTTTATATGTGGTTATATTTATTTTGATATTGTTAAGATTGGATAAACTCTTTTGTGTAGTATATGTTAAGGAGTCAGTAGGTAGAATAATCTCTCCGTTTTTTTAACTTGTTTACTGTCATTGTTGTTGTTGATGTTGCTATTGATGACATTACCATTTTTATTGTTATATATTTTGTATACATTTCCCTCGGTCATCTCAGTTGAAATAATGATGATATTGGATGTTTTTACAGGTGTACATCTCTTTTTCAGCTAAATATTTGGGTTTACAGGTACTTAGTGTTCTTAAATAGAATCCTATAATTATTACAGATTTCATTCTCTTGCCGCGATGAGAATATTTTCCAAGCCAGCATACATAACTATGAAAATGAAAAGAAAACACAGTCTAGAAATAGAATAACAGTCTCTCCCTTAAGCTTACTTAACGACACAGTCGTATATAATTATGCTATCAACCTAACAAATAAACCTTCTCAAATGTAAGTTTCGACCAAATTGTCAAATGAATTTCGAATACGCATGCGTACGAAAATGGATATGTCTACAAAAGTATATTAATTTTCTACTTTTGTATTCATAGTATTTAGAGTGACAAGGCAATGGTATATTTTGTTAATGGCACATAATTGTTTTCAAATTCCATGATAGTGTCCCAATCCATTGACTCTTCTATCATAGCAGTCATTATCATAAAACTAAATCTTCTTAAGCAACATATTATATCATCCTCTTTGCAATATATATATATATATATATTCATCCACAGAAAGACTGTTTCACTGTATCACAGCTCATCAGTGTGGCTAGACGTCCGTTTGCCTCTAGCTAGGATCGAAACCCAACTGAATTCGTGTCAGTCGCGGATTCTACCACTAAGCCGTTGACGCACGGCAGGGATGAAGGAGAATTTAAGCGTATTTATTTTTAGATAAACACACAGTGACAGAGAGAACTCGATTCGATTTACCGAAGAGTCTTGCCTTATCCTAACACTAAATCTTCTTAAGCAACATATTATATCATTATCTTTGAAAAATTTATAACTTCATTTGAGTTTGCGATAGAAATAATCAGTAAAAAATGTTATAAAGATTAATGTACCTAGTTTTAAGTATAGCTAAAATAACTAATGTGGTTTCAGGCATTACTGTAAATCAGTTGGCAAATATTTTCCGTGAACTGCAAAATCGTATTACCCTTTGTATTGCTAATGATGGAGGACATGTGGAAACTTAAATAAAATTTCAATAAAACCTTAAAAAATATAGATTTACTTCTTACTAATACATTTTACAAATTATTTCTATCGCAAATACAAATAAAGTTATAATTTTTTTAAATGGTACACGAACTTTATGGACAACCTGTATATATATATATATATATATATATATATATATATATATATATATATATATTATTGTCATCCATAGACAGACTGTTTCGCTGTATCACAGCTCTTCAGTGTGGCTTGAGGTCCGGTCAAAAGGATCAAAACCCGACTGAATTGGCGTCAGTCAGAAATTCTACCACTAAACCGTTTGCGTACGGCATGGATGAAGTGAATTTTAGCCTATTTATTTTTAGATTTTGATAAACACACAGTGATATATATATATATATATATATATATATATATATATATATATATATATATATATATATATATATATGTATATATATATATATATATATATATATATATATATATATATATAAAATTCGTAAAATTGAACACGCAGAGCAGATAATAGTATAACAGATTTGAAAAAAAAATTACGCTCAACACTACCCGGATTTTAACCTTACGGTCTCGTCAGGCGGCTTCTGGTAAATAATTTTTCGTGACACTATTCAAGTCCGGTTATATAACTTAACTAAGCGCCACAAACTCAAAATATCAGAAGATGGGTGGTGAGGAAAGTGTTGGAAGAACCCTAAGTGAGAGAAGGTAAAAATAATCAAAACAAAAGCAAATTGTAATTGAACTTCAATTCATCCCAACCAGCAAGTGAGGAAGAGTGATATTATCTGGTTCAAAGCCCCTTTTAATTTAGAAGTAAGAACTAATATAGGGAAAATATTATTCAAACTAAGCATTTCCTAAAGACTTTTAAACTATACAAAATCTTTACAGAAATACAGTAAAATTAAGTTACTGCTACACTAACAGATCTAGGTAATATTATAAAGAAACATAACACGAGGAAGTTCAAGATGGCCGCACATAGCAACAACACCGAAACTGTCCCCTGCAGGGACAAAGACAAAAGCCCTTTGGGCGGTAGCTGTAATATCGCGAACAAAGCCTACGTGGGATGCACAGAAAGCATATTCAAGTCTTCCTTCAAAATGGAGAGACATAGCCGTTGTACAAATCTGGTAAGTTATGTGTGGGAGTTAAAAAAGTGATGTAATAGAAGCCCTGTCATAATATAGATTGTTTTGACAAGGGTTAAGTCTTGTAAATATAATGGCAGTGTATGTAGTTTGTGCCAAGAGGAAAATCTGTCAATAGTGACATACTCGGACTGAGTCAAGTTGTTGAATCTACGTCGTAGTTAATGTCCGAATGCAGAAACGTCAATAAAATTACACTCACCCAAGACGAACTTGGATGATAAAGTTTTACAATATTTTTCTCTCTCTCTCTTCCGGTTTTTCTACCTCTTTTTTCAGCCACTTCCCTTCTGATATTTCTACTTTGTGGAGCTTAGGTAAGATATATATTTGGACTCTTGAACAGTGATACGTGTTAATTATTTACCAGTATCTATCTCATGAGAAACCAAGGTAGTGTTGAGTGTGTGTATTTGTGTACATGTACGCGCATGTGTAAGGACGTATGTGAAAATTACCTATTTTCTTAATTCTTTTTCTCAGGATAACCGCGAATAAATGTACAACAGAACTTTCCTCTGGTAAGGATCGTTGCGACTAAGTTAAAAACTGATATTTTTATTTTGTGGCGCTTAATTAAGTTACATAAGGCTGGAATATTGTTAATTATTTGCTAGTAATCACCTGATGAGATCATATGTTTGAAACGCGGGTAATGCTGAGTGAGTGAACATTTCCAAATCTTTCATATTATATATATATATATATATATATATATATATATATATATATATATATATATATATACTAATATCCAAAATGTTAATAGGTAACACTTTTATACCTACTTTGGTTTAATTAACTACTGCTTAGCTAGGATGCAGACTCAATATTAATATATGTCGTTTAATTGTTTATTGGTGGATTTACGTATCATATTTAAAATTCGACAGCCCTAAGACTGCCATTAACTAGCAAGGTACATTCGACAAAAAAAAAACTACAACTTTAATGAAAAATTGTGCGATAAAGGGGTAATTCTGTGATAATTATAATTCATATTATTGAAAATATAATTCCTTTCAAAGTACCCCTTTCAAAGTAGTGAAAGGTTAATTTGTCCGAAGTAAAATAGTACATTCGTCTTTGAACGGGCACGCAACTTTCAATTTTTGGAGTATTCGTCTAACGCCAGAGGCTGGCCCTGAAATGTTTGACCTATAGCATATATATATATATATATATATATATATATATATATATATATATATATATATATATATATATATATATACTATGAGCTATAGCATATATATATATATATATATATATATATATATATATATATATATATATATATATATATATATATATATACTATGAGCTATAGCATATATATATATATATATATATATATATATACTATGAGCTATAGCATATATATATATATATATATATATATATATATATATATACTATGAGCTATAGCATATATATATATATGTATATATATATATATATATATATATATATATATATATATATACTATGAGCTATAGCATATATATATATATATATATATATATATATATATATGCTATAGGTCATAGTATATATATATATATATATACACAGATGTCAAAACTTTCAGCGCCAGCCTCTGGTGTTAGACGAATACTCCAAAAATTGAAGGTAGCGTGTTCGTTCAATACGAATATATATATATATATAGCTTACTTATATATATATATTTTAAATTGTGTGTATTACGGCAGCATTTGTTTCATTCATACATGTTTTATTAAATAATATAGTAGAATATAATATATATATATTAGGTTGGTGCAAAAATAATGTCGTCTTCTCACATGAAGTTGAACGTTAAAAAACGACATTATTTTTGCACCAACCTAATATATATATATATATGTTATTAAGTAATATAGACTAGTGTTTTCTATTTATTTTATGTAGATTCTTTTCATATCGTCTGATAAGCTTAATAACATTATCATTAAACGAAAAAAAAAATCACAATGTTGATACGTATTTCTTAATCTTATCTTAGCTTTTGGTTTACATAAGCCATTATCAAAGATGACAATTATAGTAAAATATATTAAGAAATACACGGACAAGAATGTGATGATAGTTTGTTTCTGTTTACATGGAAGATTTCCAAGCAACGATAAACGCGTGCATATAAGACCCTGGGGGACACCATCGCGTTTTATATTATTATTATGATCGAAGAAAGGGACTTCAGCAATACAAGCTAATAGTAGTTTCCGTAATATATTAGGATTAATTTTAAGTGGGAGTAAAGATGAGTACCTTTCTTCGATCATAATAATAATATATATATACAAAGTGATGGTGTCTCCATGGGTTCACTACTTGGTCCAACAATTAGCAATGTCTACATGTCGAACCTCGAAAATAAGATATTTACAGATTTAAAAAACAACAACATCCATCTACGTAAAATACGTCGATGATATACTTATGTTAGTTAAAAATACAGATGAAATACTTCAACTTCAAAAATGCTTCCAAAATAATTATGTCCTTAAATTCAGGTATGAACTCAATACTCTTAATAAAATTCCCTTCCTTGACATATTGATAAACACAAATAATAACAAATTTACTATTTCGCCATACAAAGAACCTACCAGCATAAATTCATTTACACTTAACTACAAGAGCGAATGCCCATATTACTACAAAATAGTAATTATAAAAAATCTAATACGTCGTGCAGAAACTAATTCCACAACAAAACACATATTTTACAGTGAACTAAAGAATATAAAACAAACATTTATTAATATTAACTTTCCAAACTATATGGTTGGTGAACAAATAAGATGCTTTCTTAGCAAATAGTACATAATACTGCTTCTACTAATCTCAAACATATTAAACACCTATATCTTAATCAAATGCATACTAATTATAAACAAGATGAAAATATACTAAAAAAATAGTAAATAATAATATATCCATAACAGATCCTGGCAAAAAATTAAGTTAATCATATACTACACTAAATCTATTATATCCAAATCAATTATTCGCAATGATTCTTCTCCCCGGTTAGCGATTTGCAAAAAACAAACATAGTTTACAAATTCAAGTGCCCTTTGCTAGATTGTATCTCCAACGAATTAAATAATATTTATGTTGGTCACACCACAAACTCGTTTTCACGACGCTTGACACTACATTTGAATGATAACTCTAACATTTTTAGGCATTTAAAACAACATGCCCGGCCGCGTACACAATTCCAGAAAATCCTTGTTGAAAACACAACTATACTTAAACATGAAAACAATAAACAAAAACTAAAAATTTCTTGAAGCTATATACATAAAACTGTTGAAACCTAACCTGAACAAAATAAACTATGAAATCTACACAAATATTCTTAAATGCCGATAATTGGTAACAGAAGCCATTAGTTTATGCCAACGCCTTCCTATACTTAATACTTCTCGTTTTCACTCTCGCGTGGTCATGTGTGACGCCATGAGCTGCGGTGCGATTTTCGCTTCCAGCGTCTTATATGCACGTGTTTATCGTTGCTTGGAAATCTTCCATGTAAAGAGAAACAGACTATCATCACTTTCTTATCCGTGTATTGCTTAATATATTGTACCGTAATTGTCATGTTTGATAATGGATTATGTAAGCCGAAAGCTTAGATAGGATTAAAAAATATGTATCAATATTGTGATTTTCTTTCTTCGTTTAATGATAGTGTTATTAAGCTTATCAAACGATATGAAAAGAATTTACATAAAATAAATAGACAACACTAGTCTATATTATTTAATAATATATATATATATATATATATATATATATATATATATATATATATATATATATACACAAAAGTGTGCTTATGTGGATGTATTTGAATAATGAATAAACATATCCCAGTGAAGTAGATCGAGGTAATTGTGTTATTTATCTTACAGGTTTGAACATTCTATGGAAGTTCTGAATGAGTTTTCACAGTTATCAAATACCTAATAGGTAAGTCGAGTTTTCTCAGTTATCAAATACCTAATAGGTAGGTCTCTGTTAATTGTCATCGTTCCCAAGACCATGAGATCAATACAGACGTTCAACCATGGCTCTATACTCGGTCTTACCCTCTTTCGGTTTTATATTAAGGATTCACCCCAGAATAACCATGGAGCTCTAGTGAAAATCTATGCAGATGATTCAACAGTCGCATTCTGCACACCCAGAAATCTAGATAACCAGAAGATGGCAACTGATCTCTCATATGACCTACCTCTGACAACTTAGTGAGGGAACATTTTAATAGTCAATACTTTGAAACACATACTGGCAACTTACTACAATCACCAAGCAAACTGTGAATGTTCCTTTGAATGGTTGTTCATTGAAGGGTGTACCTTACCTTGAACACCTATCAAGACTCGAGTTCTCCACAAACCTCAAGAGAAATGCATGTATATATATATATATATATATATATATATATATATATATATATATATATATATATATATATATATATATATAAAGAAAGAACAGTAATATATGTAGGTGTTCTTATTGATTTTTTGATTTTTATCTTTACAAAACAGTGCTCAATGTACATTTACAGAGCATAAATATTATTCCAGTATTCGCTTGAAGATCAAACGGAACTAATGCTTTTAATTTAATTATATAATTAAATTTGAAGTTTTTAGCTTCAGTTTTTGAAACATGGTTATTACAGTGTAGCGAAAAAAACATATTTTAAATCTGTTAAATTATGATATTGTTTGTATATATATATATATATATATATATATATATATATATATATATATATATATATATATATATATATATATATTAAAAGGAAGAGAGAAACTGCAAATGTTTTTGGTTGTAATGTGGATTTTAAAAAAATAATGCTTTATTTTCCCATAATTTTGCTACACGTGTTTCAGGTCTCGCGACCGTCATCAGGCAAAGGGTGGAGATTTTGACATATGATTAAAAATAATTATTGTTTTCTTTATGTTTTTCGCTGTTAAATATTCTCGATTTGAGACATTCTCTTTTTTGTGTGTGAGTGACCCAAATGTTTTGTTGGCATACATTTAAATTTACCCTGGTTAAATTTCAAGACGTGTTGTGATACAAAAGATTGTCTGGTAATTTTATGCTGTTGTTCAGTTGTTAGCTGATACCTATATCTGGCTTCTTGCATTTTGTGCATTTGAGTGCATAATTCACATTTTTGGAGTTTCAGTTTAAGTTTTTACTTATTATGAATGCCGTTCTTATGGTTTTCAAAAGTGTAGAAGTTTGCTTCTATAATGATGTCACAAACCTCACATCTTTTGTTGCATTTGGTGACTCCTTGAATTGTGTGTTGGTTAAATTTGGATGAGTTTAATATGTGTTTTTAGATTGGCCTTTGCTTTTAATTATTTTGGTTGTTTTTAGTATATTTTTCAGTTTATTATTTTTGCTAAGTAGGACTAGATATTTTGTAATTTCTGTGAATAGACCGGAAACACGTCTAGCAAAATTATGGAAAATAAAGCATAATATTATTTTTTAAATTCACATTGCAACCAAAAACGTTTGCGGTTTCTCTCTTCTTTTTAATATACACACTTTTCTCTCGATGGAACTACTATAAACTCTTCCTTTTCTACATACACACATATATATATATATATATATATATATATATATATATATATATATATATATATATATATATATATATATATATATGTATATATAAATAAAAAGGAAAGAACAGTAAGATACAAAATCCGGTGTTCTTATAGATATTTTTATTTTTACACAATAGTGCTCTATGGAAATTTAAATTTACAGAGCATTAATATTATAAATTAATAGATTTAAAATATGGTTTTACCGCTACACAGTGATGACCATGTTTCAGAAATGGAAGCTAAAGCCCCTGAATTTAATTTTGTTATTAAACCAAAGACATTAGTTCCATTTCCTCATCAAGCGAATTTTGGAGTAACTTACTTTTTAAAATTTACGGTTGTTAACGGCACAGGAAAGATTCATAGTTTGAGGGTTTCCAAGGTTACCGATAAATCCATTCATCTAGACAAGGGGTGGTAGAGGGTTCAATTTTTAATTTTCGTTGTCTCAGTTAATAGTTACATCTGAAAGCGGGGTTATGTTTAGGGATGGGTAGGGATGTATCTTTTAACAAATTCTGACATCCGCTAAATTCATGTCATCTGGGTTTATTTCTAACGGCAAAAATTCTTATGGTATTATTTCTATTTGTATATTTAAAGATTTTGATGGACTGTTTAAGTTAGAATATGTTTTATCCACCTTTCTAAAAAGTTATTTTTAATATTTGATATACTATACTTCTAGTTAAAAACCAAGTAAATGTATTAGGATTACTTACAGTATTTAAAATTATTTATTCTTATCGAGTATAAGTAAATATTATTTTATTTTATTTTATTTTATGTAAACTTTATGACAATGACGGCAAAGGTGGTTAAATTATTTCACTAATTCAATAAACTTAGTATTATAAATGTATATATGTATGTATAAAGGACATTTAATGTTCAATATTATATTCTAACTTATTAATTTCACATGACTTTCGGTGTTCACTTGGATTCTTTCCAGTGTTTGAATTGCTTTGAGAGAGGTGTTATGGTTAGAGTACGTTTTATTTAATTACAATTTTAAAAGATATTTAGGTTAGAATCTGTTTTATTTAATTTCAATTTTAAAACATTTTTAAAATTCTACTTTCAAATTTAACTTTTTAATTTTAATCGGCTATATTTCTTTATAAACCAAGTAAATGTAATATAATTATCTACATTATTTAAAATTATTTATACCCATCAAATATGAGTATGTATAATAATCAGGTAATTTTTTTTTTTTTTTTTTTTTTTTTTTTTATAGATTATTTAAAGATTATTTAAAGAAAACTTTTGGCAATGACGACAAAAAATAGCTATTTCATTTCTCTGATTCAGTAAATTTTTATTTTTTTTTTTTTTTATAAACTTAGTAATATATAGTTTCTCATGTATGCATAAAGGACATGGGTCATTTAATGACCTACATATTCTAGCTCTTCTTATTAACTTCCATTTCACTGTAGGTGTTTTATTGGATTCTTTTAGGTGCCAAAAGTACTTCGAAAGAGATGTCTGACTTTTATACTTATTTATCCTAAACGAGGATTGATGTTGGTAGAACCTCTTTTTGAACTCATGGCTAGTGCAACCTATATAAATTTTTATGTTTTCAGGATTTTCTACAGAAGATATATTACATTGGTATACTACTGATTCTATGCAACATTTATTTTGTAAAGGACAGTTTTGAGGGTTTCTACAATTACATAATTTTTGTTCACCCTCATTAGTTGTTGTTTGTATTTTTCCCTTGATCACTAGACTCAGCTGAGTCTTCTGATCTTATTGGTCTTTTTATTTTATACAACCTAACAGCGCATCGTGATATTGATTCAACTGACATTGGTCTATACAGGGACGATGGTCTCATGGTTATTAGGAATTCTACTAACTTCAGAATAGACAAAATTAGAAAGGCATTATATAAAGAATTTAAAAGCATGGGTTTAAAAATTACCGTTAGCACTAAAATTAAAAAAGTTAACTTCCTTGATATAACATTAGATTTAAAGAACAATACATACACACCTTATAAAAAACTCAATACGAATCCTGTATATATACACCCTAAATCAAATCACCCCTCATCTATAATTAAACATATACCTTTATCTATCCGAAAAAGAATTAGTACAAATTCAGCAAATGACAAGATTTTCGACGAACATATTAATTTCTATAATAAAGCTCTAAAAGATAGTGGCTACAAAAACCTAAAACTAACTTATATTAAAAATGAAAACGGTAAACATAGGAAAAACAGAAGCAGGAAAATAATTTGGTATACACCCCCATACAACCAAATGGTAAAAAACAAATTGGGACAAAAATTCCTTGAATTAATACTCAAGCATTTTCCCGGTGGAAGTAAACTTAGTACCATTTTCAATAGAAATACACTAAAATTAAGTTATAGCTGTACTGATAACCTAGAAAAGATAATTAAGAAACATAATACTAATATCTTAAATAAACACTTATACCAGAACCAAAAAATTGTAGACAAGGGAAAAATACAAACAACAACTAATGAGGGTGAACAAAAATTATGTAATTGTAGAAACCCTCAAAACTGTCCTTTACAAAATAAATGTTGCATAGAATCAGTAGTATACCAATGTAATATATCTTCTGTAGAAAATCCTGAAAACATAAAAATTTATATAGGTTGCACTAGCCATGAGTTCAAAAAGAGGTTCTACCAACATCAATCCTCGTTTAGGATAAATAAGTATAAAAGTCAGACATCTCTTTCGAAGTACTTTTGGCACCTAAAAGAATCCAATAAAACACCTACAGTGAAATGGAAGTTAATAAGAAGAGCTAGAATATGTAGGTCATTAAATGACCCATGTCCTTTATGCATACATGAGAAACTATATATTACTAAGTTTATAAAAAATAAAAATTTACTGAATCAGAGAAATGAAATAGCTATTTTTTGTCGTCATTGCCAAAAGTTTTCTTTAAATAATCTTTAAATAATCTATAAAAAAAAAAAAAAAAAAAAAAAAAAAAATTACCTGATTATTATACATACTCATATTTGATGGGTATAAATAATTTTAAATAATGTAGATAATTATATTACATTTACTTGGTTTATAAAGAAATATAGCCGATTAAAATTAAAAAGTTAAATTTGAAAGTAGAATTTTAAAAATGTTTTAAAATTGAAATTAAATAAAACAGATTCTAACCTAAATATCTTTTAAAATTGTAATTAAATAAAACGTACTCTAACCATAACACCTCTCTCAAAGCAATTCAAACACTGGAAAGAATCCAAGTGAACACCGAAAGTCATGTGAAATTAATAAGTTAGAATATAATATTGAACATTAAATGTCCTTTATACATACATATATACATTTATAATACTAAGTTTATTGAATTAGTGAAATAATTTAACCACCTTTGCCGTCATTGTCATAAAGTTTACATAAAATAAAATAAAATAAAATAATATTTACTTATACTCGATAAGAATAAATAATTTTAAATACTGTAAGTAATCCTAATACATTTACTTGGTTTTTAACTAGAAGTATAGTATATCAAATATTAAAAATAACTTTTTAGAAAGGTGGATAAAACATATTCTAACTTAAACAGTCCATCAAAATCTTTAAATATACAAATAGAAATAATACCATAAGAATTTTTGCCGTTAGAAATAAACCCAGATGACATGAATTTAGCGGATGTCAGAATTTGTTAAAAGATACATCCCTACCCATCCCTAAACATAACCCCGCTTTCAAATGTAACTATTAACTGAGACAACGAAAATTAAAAATTGAACCCTCTACCACCCCTTGTCTAGATGAATGGATTTATCGGTAACCTTGGAAACCCTCAAACTATGAATCTTTCCTGTGCCGTTAACAACCGTAAATTTTAAAAAGTAAGTTACTCCAAAATTCGCTTGATGAGGAAATGGAACTAATGTCTTTGGTTTAATAACAAAATTAAATTCAGGGGCTTTAGCTTCCATTTCTGAAACATGGTCATCACTGTGTAGCGGTAAAACCATATTTTAAATCTATTAATTTATAATATATATATATATATATATATATATATATATATATGAAAAAACAAAAAAAAAACAACACGGCCGTTCAGTGCATTCTGTTGAGAATTCTCATCCACTCGTGTCTAGAAAAAAGCTTAACAGAATGCACTGGACGGCCGTTTCGTCCTATATGTGCGACGCATCCACTACCGAGAATTGAAACCCGAACAGTTACGTTATCAGGCAAACGTCATATCAACTGTTCCAACGTGCCTCGTTAGCGAATCAGACTTGATATAGCATCGCTCGATCACATATTCGGTGGTGGAACTCATCCGAGTTTCTGTTTTACCCGTAGGACTCTGCCCCCACGAGCTACGACTACTATCACCAAGCCGCTCAGTCCAGAGCATTGGAAGCCGGTTCAAGCACGGATATACAAGTGAAAGGAATTAGGAGGATTTGAGAGAATTATAAGTCTAGAAAAAAAACTTCAACAATTCCAATTCTCGGTAGTGGATGCGCACTGCATATGAGTCCAAAATATTAACCTTTTAGTATTTTTAAATTCTAAGAATCTTTTGTTGGTAATAATAACGAATTAGTCATACAAGAGTTACTAAGTAACTCATAGCTGTGAAAAAAGAGATGTCTTTAGGTATTGAGGTGTAAGTGAATGAGACGAACCGCTCTGGAATTGGAACTTGCCTCTCCGATTGATAATTCCGAACCATTATCCATCACACCACCGGCGTCCTCCAAGATTCCAACAAATGGTATTCGCAAGCGGTTACCAATCTAGGGAATGATAATGCTCGATGTCGCTTCACTTCGAAGATCGTACGGAAACCGATATTTCAACGTGATATGACCGTGAACCCCATTTTTACGTTTAAAAAATCCTGAACATGACACCGTTTGTTTGTAATCTGTTTTGTTTCCAATTATAAATCTTCAGTTACAGTCAATGGCTTCTAAAATCTATAACATATAAATAGTGCATGATATTTTTTTCTTATTATGTCTTAAAAATTGGATTCGTTTCTATCGTTGGGCTCGACTTTGCTACTTATTAAATGATTATTCCTTAGCAGACATCGTAATAAAGAGTTTAGTAAAACTGCCAAGATTCTGCTGTGAAGCAATATTAATTATTTTTTGAGGCCAGTAAAATATTCCATTACCTATAGTTATTGCAATAACGTACCATTTTTATATGAAATTAAAAGACATCAAGAACGGACTCAGCCTTCCTCCAAGAGAGACGTCTGTTTTACAGCTGAGCGTGTAGTGTTGATAATTTCATTATCTTTTACATATTGATAACAGTGAAGTGGCCTCTACTCGTATGCAAAGTTTTATATTGTTGGAAAAAAGCTACATAATAAGATTATTACGAGGAATAAATTGTTTAGAATTACGAGGCTAGAAAGGCAGTGCATTCACTAAAATTTAGGTTATTATAAATATTTTTCAGTTCTAAAATCAGACAGTAAATTGCACAAGTCTGAAAGCTTTATATGAAATCATGGATAATTGAATACCAATAATATTTACTTCTTAAAAGAGAATGAAAAGAAAAATCCCATTATGTCACTATTTCTTATGTATGTGTACGTTTGATTATGCTTATATGTAAATCTATCTATCTATCTATCTATCTATCTATCTATCTATCTATCTATCTATCTATCTATCTATCTATCTATCTATGTCTTTGCCTTATCTATCTAGCTGTCTATCTATCTATCTATCTATCTATCTATCTAACTGTGTCTGTCTAACTATTTATCTAGAGGAAATTTATCGTTATCTTTCTAAATATATATATATATATATATATATATATATATATATATATATATATATATATATATATATATATATATATATATCGAATCATTTCTGTAGTGCTATTTTATCTTTAAACCTGATGCAAATATCATTGCAGCGGATCATTGAAACATCTTACGTTAGGAGTAAACCAGTGGAAAAACACAAAAACAACCATTGACTGGTTCAACAGCATAAATAACAAACAAAATTGCCACTTCCTACAATTAGACATAAAAGAATTTTACCCATCCATAACAGAACGTACACTAGATAAGGCCATCAACTTAGCTCAGGAACAAATAATAATAAAACCAAACGAAATCGACATCATTAAGCACTCACGTAAATCATTATTATTTCACCATGAAGAAGCATGGATAAAGAAAGATGGGATATTTGACACTACAATGGGAAGCTTTGACGGTGCAGAGACATGCGAAATCGTAGGCATTTACTTACTACACGAACTAAGCAAAATAATAGATAGAAATGACACAGGGCTCTACAGAGATGACGGTCTCATAATCTTAAGAAACTGCAACAAACAAAAGACTGATAAAACTAGAAAAGCAATAATTAAAATTTTCAAAAATAACGGATTCGAGATAGATATAAAAACTAACCTAAACGAAGTAGATTTTCTAGATGTCACCTTCAACCTAAGAAAAGGCACACACAAACCATACAGAAAACCGAATGATAAACCACAGTACATACATATATACTCCAACCACCCGCCTTCTATAATCAAACAGATACCTAAATCAATTAACCGCAGGCTTTCCGACAATTCTTCCGATGAATCTATATTTAACAAGGCCAAGAAAGACTACGAAACAGCCCTAAAAGATAGCGGATTCCCAGCAACACTCACATACTCACCACAGAACACAAAAAAGACCAACAGAAAAAGAAATATCATATGGTTCAACCCACCGTACAGCAAAAACGTAAAAACAAACATAGGAAAAATATTCTTCAAGCTTTTACACAAACACTTCCCGGAATCAAGCACCCTACACAAAATATTCAACAAAAACACAGTAAAAATCAGCTACAGTTGCACCGAGAACATGGCACAAATAATAAAAAAGCACAACAGAAAAATTATTAACAAACCACACGAACAAATTAAACCCACGTGCAACTGCAGAATAAAAAACGAATGTCCCTTAAACGGTAATTGTTTACAAAACAACGTAATCTACCAAGCCACGACAAAATCAGCAGATAATGAAGAAAAAGTATATATAGGAGTAACCGAAGGACCATGGAAACAAAGAAATTATGTACACAAAATGTCTTTCACAAATAGTAAATATGCGAACAGCACAATGCTTTCTAAGTATATCTGGGAAATAAAAAACAAAACACACACCACACCAAAAATATCTTGGAAAATAAGGAAAAAATCATCAGCCTACAACAACCTATCAAAAACCTGCAAACTTTGCTTGGAGGAAAAAATAGCTATCATTACCTTCCCAGATGAAAATAAATTATTAAATAAAAGATCCGAGCTAATCTCAAAATGTAGACATGAAAACAAATTTTTACTACGTAACTTAAAATAGAAAAATAAATAAATATATAAACAAACAACAATAAAATAAGCAAAATAAATTACTCCAAACAAATCATAAAACCACACCTGTTAGAATATACGAAACAAAATCAAAACAAAAGAACGGACGAAAGTTATAACTGTTATACAAATAAAAATAATAAAAAAAAAAACAAAAAAAAAAAAACATTAATAAAAGATAATATACTACGTTACTTAAAAACCGAAACTCAAAAAGATATAGTGTAACAAATAAATAACAACAAGTATAATAAATCGATCTAAATACATCCAAATATATAAATAAACTAACAACCGATTACGATAAACTAGCCGTTTAAAAAACAAAACAAAAACAAATAAAGATAACCAACCTAAATAGATAAATTAAAAACTGTTCCCACCTAAATAATAGTCAGAAAAAACCACAAATTCAACAAACAGATTTAATCAATGACAAATAAACAAATATATAAGATAAAAAATAACAATGAAAATAAATAAAAACAAGCAAAACAATTTGACCCAAATAAATAAGCGAACAAGCGATTTCCGGTAATGACGGCCATTATAGACTACCAACAATAAGCCATATAAACAAATTTTTACTACGTTAACCAAAAACACCGATCAAAATAAAAGAATAAATAAATAAATATATAAGATAAAAAATAAAAATAAAAAACAAACAAAAAACAAGCAAAACAATTTGACATAAATAAATAAACAAATAAGCCACTTCCGGTAAAAGTAACCGCCAAAATAGACTACCCATAATGCACCACTGACCCTTATATAAATAGCCGAGAAAAATAACAGCACTAGTCGCCTGACGATTGCACTAGCATGAAACAGACTGTCGCCTCTAAGTGCTGACTTCCATGTCCACTTTTATATCTACACACGCTCTATCTCTGATATTGAGCACTTTACCCCATAAATATAGCACACTTTAAGACTATATTTCTGCATATATATATATATATATATATATATATATATATATATATATATATATATATATATGTATATATATATAGAAAGAACAGTAACATATAAAATCCGGTGTTCTTACAGATATATTTATTTTTAAAAAATGGTGCTCAATGTAAATTTACAGAGCATTAATATTATAAATTAATTGATTTAAAATATTGTTATCCCTGTGTAGCGAAAGAAACATATTTTAAATCAATTAATTTATAATGTATATATATATATATATATATATATATATATATATATATATATATATATATATATATATATAATTTAATCTTTACGTCGGATGTACCAATCTTTTCAGATTTTTTCTCAAATGCAATCTCTCACACATGAATGCTCATCTATATTCTATATTTATCTATCTATCTATCTATCTATTCAAAGCAATATCTTGCACATCTATCTCATATAGCTAGCTATCTAAATGGATGCACTTACATATGGATACTCATATACACTTCAACCATTAGCTCTTGGCGGATGATATTAGAATGAATAAACATCAGACTTAAGTCAATGCAATATAAGTGTGCTATATAATATTGGGAAAAGTGACATAATAATTCCATGTATATACCTTTTGCACACAAACAATACATGTAATGCTGCTTTTATTGATAATTAAATATTAAAATAGGAGGGAAAATGTATTTAAAAGCATACCTTTATCTCTTTCACTAACACTCTTTCTCTACTCTGTAAACAAAGGCTGCACGGGCAGTTGTGGCTAAAAAGCAAACAACTCCGATAATAGAGGAAGGAGTCTGTCCACATTAACTTCAAGATATCATTTCAATTCGATATAACACAATTCAATACTACTGAAAAATAAACTATTATTTAATTCTCTGATTTACATATCTTTGCGAAGTTTAGTGTTCATAGTTTTCCACATTATTCTTTGTTGCTCACGCAAATATTACTCCAATATAACCCGTGTTTTTCTTAATATTTATTATGCTCTTCTTGACTTAAAATCAAGTAAGTTACCTAGTAATACCCCTGAATTTTTGTCTTTAATAATCCCTGCAAGTTTTTTAATTTTTTCAAACCGTCCTGGGTATGACGATAAACTATATCCGCGTCCAGGGTAAGACGATAAACTACGTCCAACAGCAAGGCCTCTGATTCAGGAGGCTTTGAGGAGCGTGGAACCGCCTCTTAATTGCTGGTGTTCCCAGGTCCACCCTGACCCGGGGTGGTAGCACCTGTTAGGGTCCCAGCTATGGGAAAATAGTTAACCGCGAAACTGAGGTAAAAAGCATTATGATAGTGTAAAAATAGGTTTTAATACCAGAAATATTTTGTAAAAAATTATTACCAGAAGTAAATTTTCGAAGAAAAAATAAATATTACCAGCAATGTATTTTTGAAAAAAAATATTGCCAGCAATATATTTTTGAAAAAAAAAAACTTTTACCAGCATTATATTTTTGAAGAAAAAAAATATTACTAGCAATATATTTTTGAAAAAAAAAATATTACCAACAATACGTTTTTGAAAAAACAATATTGCCGACAATACATTTTTTGACATAATATTACCAGCTATACATTTTTGAAGAAAAAAAAATATACCAAAAATAGATTTATGAGAAAACAAAATATTACCAGCAAAAAAAATGTCGGCATTAAATAACCCATTGAGGTTGATATGCCGTAAAAAACAAAACAAACAAACAAATTCAATTTTCCAAAGCTTATTACTCCATAATGTTACTCCACTTGTCAATAGTTTCTCCGTCGTTTTAATTCTACTTTCCCATATACTCAGGTACTACGGCCTCGTATTAATAAACCGGTTACCGTACGATCAGCGAAGTTAAGTCGACGTGGAGCCTGGTCAGTACGTAGATAAGTGACCGCTTGGGAATACCAGTTGCTGTAATATTGGATGCGCGGTTGGTGTAAGGGATAAAGGCTCGGAATTGGAAATTGTAGTGCGGTGTTCCAATTTTCAGTCGGATTTATTATATTCATTTTCGAACAAATACCCTTGGGAAACTATGAATCCACCTCTTGTACGATTCCGACTCGTACGACTACTATGTGTACATCATTATAAACTCAAAATTTGCTTTACAATGAAAAATATTTTCTGATCTAAATAACCGGCAAAAGGTCGATAAGCCGTAAAATAACAAATGAACATTCATAAAAAAACATGCTCTGATGATGGCATTCTCAATATTTGTTGGTAGAAACAAATCTTTGTTGGTTCGAGTAGTTTCCTTTGTGGGAAGAATATGGCAGGAAGAAATCGCTAAATTGTCGGTAGACGAGGATGGATTTGCCAAGCGAACGTAAAGAACCAAAATGGAATTTGAACTCGTCCCTCCAATTTTAAATTTCGAGCCATTATCCATTACACCACGCTCACATCCAAACTTTTATCGCTTGGTATTCTCAAGCGATCACCTGTCTAGGTAGATGCCAGGCTCGACGTTTATTAACTTCGGTGATCGTACGGTAACGGATTTTTCAACCTGGTGTGGCTGTCAGCCGCTTTTTCATTGAAGGGAATTTAGTTAAGAAAATATTTATAAAAAAACGAAAAAAATGACACAGGCATTAAGAACTAAATAAATATGTTTGTCTACCTTGGAAGTGTCGTCAGTAAAGATGAGGAGAGGGGACAGATGAAGACATCAAGTGTCGGATCCTCAAAACGCGACACGCATTCAACACTCTGCGGTCAAACCGGAGATCAACAGCCCTCTCCCTATACAACAGGATCCAGATATTCAACACACGCGTCAAGTCGGTCCTACTTTACGCCTCAGAAACAGCGCAGGTAACCATGACCAACACCCACAAAGTTCAGACATTAACCAGCCGAAGTCTAAAGTCAATCTTCAATAACAGGGGACCGGAAGTCGTCTCAAACGACCAACTGCGGGACAGAACCAGACAAGACCCGATCGAGATTGACATCAAAAAGCGTAAATGGGGATGTATCGGCCACATGCTCCGCAAGCCTGCTTCTCGTATAAACCAGGCAGATCTTTGGCTCGAATACACAAGGGAAGCGTTATATATCCTTCGTATTCTCATATTCTTCACTTCCTACCAACCCATGGTTCATTCATATCATATTACATTCATTGTTACTGTTTTAACAGGTAACACTCTGCATTGAGTGTCTCTCATGCGTTCTGGCGGGTAACAAAGTCCAACACCAATAAAATTCAGACATTTACCAACCGATGTCTCAGGATATTGATATCAGGTGGCCGGAAGTCGTCTCCAATGATGTATTGTAAGACAGGACTAGACAATCCCCAATCGAGAGTTACATCAAGAAACGTAAATGGGAATGTATCGGCCACATACTCCGCAAGCCTGCTTTTAGTATAAGCCAGGCAGATCTTTGGCTCGAATACACTAGGGAAGCGAAAAGAGGGTCAACCAAAACAGACTTGGCGCACAAAGTGTTGATGCAAAGGTGAAGGGAGTCCCAGCACGACATGGACCGAGCTGGAGAGGATCGCCCGGAACCGTTTCCATTAGAGAGGTTTTGTTGCGGCTCTATGTTCCTCAAGGAATCAAGATGAATAAAGAAGCACATTATTTAATGTATGAAATAACTGGAATCTAAAATAGTAATACTTTGTGTATGGGAATATCGTGAGAATACAGCTCTTGATATCGGATACTTCTTAGCATGTTCATGTAATTCAATGTTTTTGTCGCTGTCCAATCATATTTCTGTAACCCAATGCACTAGGAACGATAGCTGACTTATATTTTGTAATGAAAGTTCGCGAAAGTAAGGAAATTGGTGAATTTCAACCAGGGCAAATAATAGGATGGCATCAGTGTGGCAAGTCAGATTGATAGGTATTTCCAGGTTAATCATCAAACGGTTAATAATATTGTCAAGAAATTTAGCGAAGAAGGCCATTGTGTGGAACAACGTTCAGGAAGGACAAGCATAGTGTCTGAGCGAACGAAAAGGGCGCTGAAGAGGGGATAATTAGAAACGCCAAAGATGTCGCCAACAGCAGGGAAATTTCGCCATATGCGGCGCGAAAGACTCTGAAAGAGGTAGGCTATCAAAGAAGAGTTGCAAGAAAGAAGCCCTTGATTTCAGATGTTAGCGTGAACAGGCGTATGGAATGGGCGAGAGAATTCGAGAGCAAAGATTATGAATTTTGTCTGCCTGTAATTTCGACAGATTAAAGTAAATTCTGCTAATATTCGAATTCGAGATTATGATTGGAGAAAACAGAATGAGACTTGGAACACTGAATGTCTGCAGGTAACTGTGGAACATGGAGGGATTGGAATAATGGTGTGGGGCGCTGTCTGGTCTGGAGGAAATCTGAGCTGATTCTTGTTGACGAGCGGTTGAATGGTCCAAAATACTGTCAAATATTAGAGAAAGGAATACTCCCACTATTTGAAACCAATCAGATTGACAAGAATGTCCTTTTTGTAAAAGAAAATGGAGCGCCATGTCATACGAGCAAAGTAGCAAAGGCCTGGAAGAAATCGCAAGGAATCAAGTCACTGCGATGGATAGCCCAAAATCCTGATATAAATCCAATAGAGCACGTTTGGGAGCACCTTCACCGGAAACTTCTTGAGCGTGCAACCAAAATCACGTCAGTGACAACCCTTAAAGGAACATTGCTAAAGAAGTGGCAAAATATGGAGCAGACGATTGTTGATGAAAATTCATGAAAAATCGAATACAAGCATTGAAACTAGCAAATCGAGGACCTACACTATACTAGTTCCAAATACTGTTTATTTATGTTGAGTAGGGTTTACGTAATTAAATTTGGAAATTGGATGTAGTTTATTTCTCCTGGCTAAAAATTTTTCTTAGGCCACTGTATTGATATATGCGAATCCAAAACCATGTCATAGGCAACAGGAAACAACTCTGCACTCTTTCCCAAGAAAACATGTTTGTTCACAGATAACACAAAAGGCATGTGTGGAGAGGTAATATCGTCTACGACCTGTACACGTCACGCATTAAAAATAATAATATCAGAATCGTTGTTTTATCACTTTATTAATAAGACACCTATCGGGAACAACCACACACATTACTTCAAAATACAACTTTATTCAGCAAAACTTTTATCCAAGATTCGCCTGTCTCGTGCTGATTGTTTGTGTTGTAAACCAGAGAAAACACCAACAAACATCAAGCAAACTTTTCTCATTTATATTAAAGTTATCGAATAAATCAATGAATCATATATTATTTAATAAATCTAGAGTCTATTATATTACTTCTTTCCTGGTGGCAACTGATTTTCTAATATTTGACTATTGTTTCAGGTCAGTTTGATGCTAAGAAATTCTAAGCGTTTGGCTACACCTGGCACATATTTTTCTAACACTTTCTATTTCAGATTCGTTAACCAGCCAGCTTAGGAGTAGAACATTTATGAATTTAAACCTTTTAAAAAGTCACAGGTAATCTGTTCCGAATCTTTTCCCCAAGAAACATAGATATATGCGATTGAATGATTTGAACATAGAAAATAAATATTTAGAATGTCAGTTAACGCTTAGGCTCGTAAATCTTGGAACGTCAACTTTGTGAGATATATTAAAGACATGATTCAAGGTATACTTTAGAGAGTTATTCTTTAGAAAGCATTTATATATGAGTAAATTAGATTTAATGTAAGTGAATCCTTTCAAAACAAGCACCTCATTTTCATATGGAAGATGAATGAAATTATTTCAAAACGACCAAGTAATTTCCCATGAAAATGAAAAAAAAAAAGAAGAATTATTAGAAAACAGATAATTACATCAAAGAAATCTCTAAAACGTCCAAGTAATTTAACAGGGTACTTCAATAAAGGATTTCCAACAAGTAATTATTTTTACATAATCCTTTAATGTAATGAAAGTTTTAACAAAGGTCAATCAATTTCATATTAGGGTTAAAATGAATTGTGTATCTCACAAGAATTAAATTGGTTTGAGATCCCCATAGAAATAATTTCAAATTAGATTTACATATAGTAAAAGATTTCATAACACCGCAAACGTAGATATTAGATTCGAGAGTAATAAAGAATTTTAAAACAAAATAAATGGAAGTAAAAAAGAAAGAAAGAATTCCACGAACACCAAATTTTAACATGACTTTTGAAGAAAAAAATAATTTCATAGTGTGGATCTCATATTAAATTTAAAGGAAATGAAGTTCGCTGATAAAATAATTAATTTTACATCAATAAAATATTTCAAAACGAAGCATTAAATTTACATCAGCATCAATGAAAGTGAAAGGCTTGAAAATAAACAATTAACATGGGCCACAGTTAAAATAATAAACGATATCAAGCACTTATTTCAATCAAATTTGATGGGAAAAAGCGTGTAAACAATTAATTTCAAGTTAGATTTAAAGGAATTGAATGGCATTTTAAATTATCAATTAATGTCACATGAGATTCCAAGAAAATCTTTCATTTCAAAGCAGGCAATTAATTTCACATCAGATTTAAAATGAGTAAACTTTTTTAAACTAACCAATTAATTTAGTAATTTGATGGAAAAGAAACAAACAGGCGGACAATGAAATTTATCAGTTTTAAAAGAACTGTCTTATAGCGAATTCATTTCAAGTAAATAATTCTTTTCGGAAAAACAAAGTAATTTCCATTATTCGGACTATTGTCCTCATCTTTTTCGCGATATTTATAAAGGTTTATTACATTGTTTCGGTAGTTGTACGCTCCGGCCTTCTTCAGGTGGTTGGAATGTCGAACTGATCCCTTTATTTCGCTCACTGTTGTAGTTCAATGTGCCATGTTTAATGTATGTCAGTTATCAGGTAGCCCCTGTTCATTTTTCCCTCTGGAATTTCTCCACTGCCTTAACCGGGTATTGAACTCACACTCTTTGGGTCCTGTCACTGGATCTAACCAAAGCCTTTATCCCATTGCATTACGCGATGTTCACAAGCATACTCGATACACATTAACTTCGGCGATCGATTTAGAACCGGTGTTACTTTCCTCGAACCATATAACCTATAAAAGAGATATCTTTCCATGTCCATTCTTTCTTCAGTACGATTTTGATAGCAATCATTTAGTTGCGCCCTTTACTTTAGAGCCCCCGAGTCAAACATTTACAGCGAGCACAATCTATGCTACTCTTCCTGTCCTACAAGATCTAAACAATATCCACTCTGACAGTGTTTCTTTCTCTTTCAAGAACTGAAACTTTTTTGGATCAGCCTGCTGTGTGGGTGCTTACCTTATAAATTCTTCATCCACTGGGCCATGTGTCGTTGAGGACATATGTGTATGAATTTCTGGGTTTTATAAAGCTAACGTCTTCAACAACCATTTTTAACCGTGCTCCTAAATCAAAAGGAAAGCGCTCAATGTCAGTGATAGCGTGTATGGTTATGAGTTATTGACCCCGGGTTTCAAGCTTTTGTGATCATCAGATAATTTTGTCCGAAACTGTCTGAGACAGTCGACACTACGGACATAGTCTGCACTCCCTTTCACTCACCAAAGGAAAGAAACTAAATAAAAATGAATAAAATTTTCATTGTCTCATGTTCAACAAAACATGTCTGAAAGAAAGGTTGCTATCCAAATATACATTTCACACACACACACACACACACACATATATATATATATATATAATTATTTATTTTATAACCATTCGAGAAAATACGTTTGGGAAGTTGAACGTCCGACTATGATACATCTTATGAGATAATGTAACAATCTCTATCTGCCCAAAAGGAAATTGTCTCAGATTTATATGCGGATAGGTTCGTGTCATAAACTATGTTATATTTTTACCGGTGAATTTGAATTTACTGCAGATCTCATTCAAATGGTTAATCACAGCAAAGCCACAAGACTATTTTTAAAAAAATATTCTTCTTTTGAAATTAAATTAATATTTCACTCGCCAGTATTTTAACCCAAGGACACCCATTTATATTGTTGCAGCATAATTACCATGTTTAACAGGTTTTAATATCTTAAAATAAATAATATTTAGCTCTACGCTGTATTTAAATTAAATGTTACATACAGAGGAATTATATTCTATTTGTTCTCATCTTACCTGGATATATATATATATATATATATATATATATATATATATATATATATATATATATATATATATATATATGTTTGTCTGTGTATGTGTGTATGTGTGAATATCAATATTGCAACTTAACGTTGGTTCATATATATTTCAATATCATAATGGTTGGTCCCTGCATAGATCACAAATTATTGATTTACGGCGTAAAAACTCTTTGTGGATTATTTAAAGCTGAAAAGTTTTTGGATTTTACAAGAGTGGTTGTATTGCGGGGTGCTCACAAGCATACTCGATACACATTAACTTCGGCGATCGATTTAGAACCGTTATTATTTTCCTCTAACCATATAACCTATAAAAGTGATATCTTTCTATGCCCATTCTTTCTTCGGTACTATTTTGATGGCAATCATTTAGTTGCCCGCTTTATTTTAGTTTCCCCAATTCAAACATTTACAGCGAGCACAATCTATGCTACTCTTCCGGTCCTAAATACAAGATCTAAAAATAAATCCACTCTGACATTGTTTTTGTCTCTTTCAAGAACTGAAACGTTTTTAGATCAGCCTGCTTTGTGGGTGCTTCCCTTATAAATTCTTCATATAATAGGTTAGTTATCATTTTTGCTGCATATTCTTATACATTTTCCTTCCTACCATTTCCTTTCATTTATATCACGTAGTTTATTCGGCATTAAAACGTTGACTATAATCATCAATCTTGATTTGCGTACCTTGTTTTTTTTGGGTTTTGTTATGGTTTTATTAACAAAAACAAAGCTTAATATACCTACAAAATAAACCGTACCTCATATTAAAAATTAATCTGGGTCAACGTATTTAAGCAGATATTTATTTTTATGACTACATGTAACCAGCAATTCATTTCTCTTTTTTAATAAGATAGGGTTATTTAAGTATTTAATTCTTCAACAAGATCTACGTTGTAAGGTCTAGTTCTTGTTATATTATCCCATTTAATTGATGGTAAGATGTCATCATTCTTTAATTGCCAGAAAACTTTGGAGAGAGCAGTCCTTTTTTTGTATGTTATATTACCGAATGTCATTCGATGATGGTAAAAACGAAATTTCCACGGATTTTCAGTGGAATCATCATAAAATATAACATCGTATCTTCGCTCGGTATACAATATTATCAGTCATACAGTGCCCGTTTAAGGGACAGATAATATTCTTCCAGCTTTCGTTGACTTTGTTGGAAATATATTTATTTAATATAATGTTGTCATACTGCGATAAGGTTTTATCTGTTATTAACGCAACTCTAGCTGATTTTAAAATTAATTTTGTTAAAAATCTTTTTTTTTTTAGAGTTGGTGAATGGTTAAAATGCTTATAGATTATAGCTAGGAAAATTATTCCGATATTCCTTTTAACAATACGATTTGAAGTTGAATTTAACCTTATAATGTTACGCTTACAGTGTCTCTATTTATTTATACTTTCTTTTTTTCTAAACCCTCTAAATTTACTTTATAATTGCTTAGTTCTAAAGGCTTTGTATATAAAATTCTATTATTATCCAATAATTCTTTATTGCTGGAGTTGGTAGATAATCCAGCTTGGACTGATTCATGTAAATTATCTAGAATGTTATGAGGATGGTTTGATCTACGGTGATAAGGTTTTTCCAAGCGTACCTCACAAGGCTGAATGTATAGGGCACCCAATGAGGATCGAAATCACTATTGATTCGGAGTTCTTCTAGCAAGACAAGCTTGCTAACCATTACACAACCTCGAGGTGCCTATTAATATATGGTGATATAACTATTTGGAATGTACTTTTTAATAATTATTATTCAAGTATAAGATCACATCGAAAAGATGATCACTTTAGGATTGGTGTTAGTGGAAATATTTAATTCAAGATCTTCAAAAAATTTCATATATATATATATATAGTCCTTATTTCATTGGCTGATGTTGACTGACGTATGTCAATAAGAACGGTCGGAATCCTAGCCATATTTTATTTATCTTTTTTGCAATGTCGAAGTGCGTAGCAAAACGCTATCAAGGAGGCGGCCTGAATCTTGTGGAATTAGGTCGGGGTTACTGTTGGAGCCGATATGATGCAAAACCCGAAATCGGCTATGAAGACAGTGCATCACTGAAGACCTTCCTTGTTGCATCTGAAATGTATTACTCTTCTATATATATATATATATATATATATATATATGAGTTATATTTATACATCGCTTACCCACACCATCCATATCATTATCTTTTACTTGCATTTCAACACTGTATCACTTCCTAACATGTATGTATTTTGTCCATTCTTGAAGATATTTCATGGACGTGTTTTAATTCATCATTTTAACATATCGATTCTCGGTTGTGTAAGCCTCCCTTGTTATATCTCTCTGCGCAGCGTCGACATCTCTGCGCATGCGTCAAAATAACAGACGTGTAACTTTACTAAAAACAGATCCGTTGCTTTCAGAGTGCAAATGAAGGGACGGATAACTTCCATCGAATTTGAAGGCAAATAAATTAGAAAATCTTCGAAAGAAAGAAAATAATGAAAAAAAGAGGAAATAAAGCAACAAAAAGATAATTACAAAGTAGCGGGGAAAAGAAAAGTAAAAGAATTGAAAGTCCCCCCAACCGCCAGTAATCAAATCCGTCTTGTCTTTGTATTAATGTAAATTGCCCGTGTCTGGTTCTCATGATACAGTCCCAAATATCTCGTTAGAAGAACTGTCTCTTCAGAACCATTTTGGCCTTCATTATTTTTCATGAATCCGCTTTGTTTCTTTTTCTTTCTCTTTTAATGAAGTAGAGGCTCATTCCTTTATTTTTAGCTTCAGTATTAACATGCCGCGAAAACGACTTCGGCTTTTTTTTTTTGTCTTAAAAAGTGTCAGTTCTGATATGTCTGCTTCATTATTGTTATTATTTTCGCTATTAATAAAACTAAGAGACGAAAGAACCGAAACTCAGTCGCATTACCTTTAACGGCAAAGGTTTAAATAATTTTATTATATTCATTATACTCAGATTAATTCCTTCTGTCTTTCTTTTAATCATTTCTATCATGTTACTACATTTACTCCATTAAATGTGTGCGTGGCTGAGAAGTTAGAACGTTCGAATCTCATCATGGACGATTAATGAGGAAAGTGACTTCTTGATGTTACCGGCATGTCAGCTTGTGACACCTTTGGAAAGTACCTGGAAACAATACCAAAGCTTTGTGGAGGAAATTGGGTCGACGGTGCCATCGATGTTTGTTATAGCACGATTGTTCATCTGTGAGCTCTCTCCCAGAAACTTTGCTCAGTACAGTTGCCTTATAACACACATTTGGTTTCTGTGGGTGTCAGGTAAACGCAAATGTGGCTGTCTTCAACAGGGATTGGTTAGCTGCCTCGTAGACGTGAAACAAGTGATCAGCCAATGACGTTAATTCATTCCAAGAACTTTCAGGGTAGTTACAATTTTTTTCTCGATCTTTATTCAAAGGTGTTATATTCCGTGCTAATAGAATATATACTTGAAAAACACCGTGGATAAAATAAGTAAAGTTTTATTGCAAAAACCAGTACAATAAGAATAAAGGCAACAGTTATGCACAAGGTCGTTGCAAGTCAATCCAGTAGTTAGTGCTAATATTAGAAGGTCGGTAGATCTCGAGTAAGTATGAATCATACTAAACATATCCCAGGTAGACAACATTTACCAGCCTCCCCAAGAGGTAGGATGTGGCACAAGGCTGAATTTCATGTGGGGCAATTCCGAGCGAAGGCTTGGCCAGAGATTCGACGTAAACCCCGTATAAAAGGGTTCGGGTCTGTCTACCTCCCCGGACAAGACTCTGCCTTTCGGTATAGCTTCGTCCCGGACAGACGATAATTAACCACCGCCCCATGATGATTGCATGTGGCACAAGGCCGGGTTTAACGTGGGTTTTCCGAGCCAGTAAGTTCGGCCAAAAAATGCGCGTAGAACCCGCATAACCGGATCGGGCTGGTCAACATCCGCGAACGAGACTCTGCTCTTCGGCTGAGCCTCGTCCGGGTTCCTCTCTGCTCAGAAGCTGAGAGTTCGACCATCAAGCCTAAACGATATCGGCTAGACGATATTTACCCCCCCACGAGGGTTGCATGTGGCACAAGGCCAGGTTTAATATGTGTTTTCTGAGCCCGTAAGCTACACCAAAAAATGCCCCTAGAACCCGCATAACGGGATCGTGTTGGTCAACCTCCCCGAACGAGTCTCTGCCGTTCGGCTTAGAGTTAGGGGAGGTTAGATTAAAGATCTGTGCAACATTTCACGAAAAAGGTTTCACATTGAGGCAATTTAAAAATGATCAGATAACATTTAACAAAACCTATTTTAGAGAAATAATGAAAACACTCAAATGAACGCGGCAGAAATACGCAACTTCGAATAGTGAAATCATCTACAGATTTCCAATAACGCACATTAAATGTGATTAAACAACAATATTTTAAAGTAAAATCATCAATGATCGCGCAACATTTCATCGCATTTTTCTCTGTTATAGGAAAACAAAAAACTTTTTTCTGTAAATAAAGGCCTTGTATAAAGACAAACCATTGCAATGGAATAAAAACTAAAGTATTTAAGTGTGTGTGTGGGGGTGAATGATAAAGAAATTCATGTTTATTCTTTGCCGTAACTGATGTGACACAGCGTTCTATTATCAGGCGGCATTTTACTTGTGTCTATGATCCATTGTGACTGCTGCTTGTAAACGAAATACACGGACGTAGTTGTAAGTGAATGACTTTTCTAATTTTACTTTTTTCGTCAGTTATCACCCGTTATTTTTGTAATAACTAGTAAGCTACGACAGTTATTGAATTGATTCCTGACACACAAAAAACTTAACCGATGTGATTTTGTAATAGTTTTTAGGGTTTACCAGAAAATATTTTTAGATTCAAGAATTTTTGATTCATAATAATGATTTACTAATACACGTTTTACTAATTAACCGATACTTGGAGGGGGAGATGGTGTGGACTCATACATTTCCCAAGGGTATTTGCGCGTAAGTGAATATAAAGAACCCGAAATTGGAACTGGAACTCGGCTCTTCGGTTTATAATTGCATGCCAATACTCATAGCACCAACCGCCTATCCAAGCTTACAATCCCTGGTATTCCCAAACTGTCACCCATTTCGATACAGACTGGTCTCGACGCTGCATAACGGTAACCGTACAAAAACCTGTGTTTCAAAGAGATATGGCCATTAATCTTAGCCGAGATAGTATCAACAAATTAACAAAGTAGCAGAAATGTAAGAATTTTTGTCGCATGATTACTGACTGATGTGGCTTACGGCCATGCCACGTTGAAACATCAGTTCCCGTACGATGATAAAGATATAAAGCTACCACTTCTACCATCATTTATGGGTTAATTAGTAATACTTGCCTCACTAAAACTATTATTAACTGAAAAAATATTGCGTACAAAATATTTAGATTTCAGCATTAAATAACCCCTAGGGCTTGATATGCCGCTAAACAAAAGCAACCAAATCAACCAATTGACTTATGTGGTGAAAATAATGAAAAGTACTATACATTAATTTATAATACAACTGTTATTATTTGTGGTGATTAACATAGCTTCCATGTAAAAAGTTTATTATAAACTATAATTACGACTGTCTCATTTAAATTAAATATATTAAATGCGTATTATAGTTCATAGCATTATATAAGACTGCAGCTATACATGAATGTGAGATCCAAAGCAATATACTCATGTTTTATAAATTAAGCAAAAGCATTTGATAAGGGTCATCACAAATTTCTATTTGAACTCCTAGTAAAACTACATCTATTTTTATTTAAAAAAAAAAAGAAGTTATATTGGGAGAACAGGGCCTACATGACGATAGATAATTAATGAAATATATACAGAAAAATAGGAAGTGCCTATGAGAAGAGTGTGGCTTTCCAACGGATATATTCAACCTCTATAGTGAGGCTCTCCTAACGGATCCGGAGTCCCGACGTGGGTCTATTATTGGCGGGTATTAACAACATAATATACTCAGATGGCGCTGTATTGATGCTAGATATTAAAGGAGAACTGAAGGTCCTTCTAGACAAAGTACTAGAAGGAAGTGGGAAAAAAGGAATGACGATCATCTGTAAGAATATACAGGGTGTCCATAAATTTCGTGTGCACTTTAAAAAACTTATAACTTTATTTGTATTTGCGATAGAAATAATTTGTAAAAAGGATTAGAAAGAAGTAGGTCTATATTTTTTAAGGTTTTATTGAAATTTTATTTAAGTTTCCACATGTCCTCCATCATTAGCAACACAAAGGGTAATACGATTTTGCAGTTCACGGAAAACATTTGCCAACTGATTTACAGTAATGCCTGAAATCACATTAGTTATTTTACTATACTTAAAACTAGGTACATTAAAATTTATAACATTTTTTACGGATTATTTCTATCGCAAATACAAATACACCCAGTATATTAAATGCGTATTATAGTTCAACGAAGTTATTAGAAAGTAACGTAATTTAAATTTGAACAGAGTGTTCTGTATTTATTGTAGAAAATCTAACGTTTAGGTATAGAAGAATTAGCGGTATTATTCTGGTTTCATTACAGTTTTTAACAATTGACCTCCTTGGTAAAATCCAAAAAAGAATCAGCAATATTTTTCCTCGTGATCTGGCGACTCGGCTTCAGTCACTTTCTTACATCCGTAATGTTGCCTCTCCTTTATCTTTTCTAAAAATTCATAATTGTTCGTATGAGGGCTTCGCTATGGCACTTCCAAAATAGATCAGTCTGTGTTTATTTTTGACCAGCATCGGTCGTGTTTTTTCGTTCGCTACTGTCACGTTTATACTTACAAGATGTTGACAACTGAAATTTAAGTTTTAATTGATTTTACTTTAAGTTTTGAATTGCGACTGTGTAAATTTTTCTTTTTAGTTCATTTTATTTTCTCCCCACGCCGCTTGTCACCTTAACCGATTCTTAAATCTTTCTTCACGTGTAACCTACATTTACACAAAAGTACTTTCCCTTTTATTTTATTGCTCTTTTTTGTTCTTTGTTTAATCTTCATATTTCATTTACCGTTTTGTTTTATTTTTAGTTGTAAGGTTTTGCTTACTTCATTTCAAATTAGTCCGAATTTTTATTGTTTATTTTCTCAACGTCCTTTTCATATCTGTTTTCTTTCAGCGTTCCGTTTCTTACTATTTTAAATTTTTTATAGGCGTACTCATTTTTATTTAAACTTGTTTACGTTGTTTTCTTTTTTCCTAAAAAATTCCCTCTATAGACTTAACATCACAGCTTTATTTTTTGTCTTGAGTTAATTTGTTAGTTTAGTACTTAGTTTTTGTTAAATTTCTTTTTCTTGTTTAATTTAAAAGACATGAAAATAGTTTTTGTTTTCTTTTATAGTATTATTGTTGGTTTCTTTTTCGCTATTTATTTTATTTAATAAATGAGAAAAAGGAGCAATTCTTGTTCGTTGGGGAAAAAAAAAACTTTTCAAAAAGAATCGACGACTAATCATGGCCGACAAAAATTGGCATATAAAAATCTTTATGGGTCGGTCTCAAACGCCGATCCGCTTAGCAAGAAATCTGAGGATTTACGAACCAGAACCAATGTTGACGGTATGGAAGCCAAAATTGGTAAAAATACCAAAGCAGCAAAGAAAAGTATGGTGGCTATTAAGAGACAAAACAAGAACAAGAATATGGTGGCAGATAAGAGCCAAAACAGGAATAAATTTAATGTAGATCAAAATAGCCAAAATAAGAAAAACGAACTGAACCTGAAGGCCAAAAATGTTGGCCAGCAGAATCGGAATAACGACAATGTTGTTTGCCGAGGAATCACCCTGTAGTTGGAAGTACCCCCCCCCCAGAGTACTAAATAAAAGTGAAGTTTTCGAAAACATCCAGGTGATGGCTGATCCTCTTAACAAGGATTGGGGCTTCTTGGTGGATGACAAGGAACGACAGAAGTTTGAAAAGCGAACAGTGTTCGTCTACGTGGTTGACAAGGGCTTGTGCAAAATTTGTCGTTCCACGAAAGACACAGTAGAGAAGTATCTAGAGTCCTTTCGAGTGCTCTCTGAGCAAGTTATCAATGGCTCTGGATTTTTCATGTCGTACATACTGTTAACCTCACCTGAACAGCATATGGCTGTGGTGGGCAGAGAGCTCTTCACTAAGGACCTCATACTCTGGAAGACGAAGGGCCAGTAAACAATCTTCGTGATCTTTGGCATGTCCCATCAAATCATCATCAAAAACAGTCATGGGCATAGGATCAAGTGGAAAAACCATCGGCGTCATTATCCGACAATGTTTAGGGAGGAAGCTCAACCCTAAGCAAAGTGTTTCTAAATCCCTTTTTGATTCGCTAGTCCGGGGCCTGATTGCCAGAGTCCATGATAATATTCTCTCCAAGGTATTTCACCGCTATTCAGCTTATTTTAATAGTCGCTGCTGTGGTGTTTTTTGCCAATTCAACAGGTCCATGACGGCGGCGTGTGCTCTTTTGTAATGCTGACACAATTTTGTCTAGTTTTGTAAATATTTTCATTCATTTTTGTAAAATCATTGTGAATTAGAATTTGCCCCGCACACGACAATTATACATTAAAATACTGTACAAAGATATTGTAAATATTAATTTTAGATTAGTAATTTCATTGAGCAAATGAGAATTTTTGGTGACTGGAACGGTTAATAAGAATAAATATTATGTTTTGGCGAATGAAATATTATATGTAAGGCTGGGTCAATCAGTGAGACTAACAAGATTTAATATAGGACTAGTGAAGACCTGCCTTCTCCCATCGCCCTTTTGGCTTTGTGCCTCATTTGTTGTAAATTTCTGTACAGTAAATAATGCGCGTTGTTATGTTACTTTCGTATTTACATTTCTTCTAATATCGGACACGTCCAGACGATATTTTGTCTCACAACCGTTTGGAACTTTCCATTTGTGTCTTTGAAGAAATGCTAGTTTATTCTCGTTTTTTTTTCAGATTGTTTTGTTTTCAATTTTCCCCGGTTCTAATATAATTTTTTAACGATTATATTTTACTAGACAATTTTTTTTTTTTTTTTTTGTGTAGATTATCTTGAATTTTCTGATTGTCATTTTAATTTTTGATCCCCGCTTGGCTTTAAGTTCATTTCCTTCTCGAATAATTTTGGCTTAAACTTTGTGGTGTATTTTTCTACGTTTTACTTCGTTCAGTTTTATGCTATTCTGAGTAAAGAGGTTTTATTTCTTGTTTGTCTTTAATCCACACCTGGCCGAAAGGCTTTCTTGTTTTAGTTTCTAGATTGACTTTTCGTTTTCATTTTGTTGATTGTTTAATCTGTTTTTATTTTTCGTCTTTTTATTTTTATCTTCGTGTTACCTCCGCCATTTTTGTTTTGGTAAGACTTATTACATTCTTTTCGTGTGACGTCTGCCATTTTGTTTAAGTGGTAAAGCTGGTTATTTTTTTTTTACACGTGTCTCTTTTTAGCCATTAATCGTTTTTCGTCAATTTTTTCTTGTTTTTACATTGTTAAATTTATTAATTTCCTTCTCTTATAGAAGGACTTTTAAAATTCGAGTATATTTTTAAGTTAACTTAAGTTTTCACGTCAAATATTTTGGCACACTAGTTTGTATCGGTCTTTGTATTTTTGGTTTGTCTAATTAAATTTGTATTTTCATTTGTGTGTTTTGTTTAAGAGTATTATTTTTGGAATTTCTGTATTTTTTATTATCATTTTAAAAAAAAAAATTAACTTAAAAAAAATAATAAAAATTGACTGAAAAACGTCGGCTGTTTAAAAAAAATCTGTTCGAGTCAAATACCCCCCCCCCCACATAAAATGGCTAAAACTCAGTGGATGCTGAAAGTGTAGACATTACCAAATATAATGAAAGCAAATAAGAAAGTATGGAGGCTATTAATAGATAAAATCAAAAGAAAATGAATTGCCATTTGAGACCAAAAACAGCATCAACAACAAAAACGACAATATAGTAACTGGGGAATCGTTCTCATAATTGAAGACCATACCAAAGTGTATCATCAACATGACGGAGTTCCTCGAGAGAGTCAAGAGTTACGAACATCTCATCAAAGATGATGGGCACTTGGTAGATTTCGATGAGTTACAGAAGGTTCAGAAAGAAATGTGTCAGTCTTTTTGATCGACAAGCTTTCGCGCAAAAATTATGGTTATACAAAAGAGACCGGTATTAATCACTGGCGGTCACACATTAACGAATTATCAAAAAAAAGTATACTTCATGTGTGACGTACTGCTGCCGACGCTTGTCAACTGTGAAGACGCCGCTGTTCAAGAAGTTATGACAAAAGACCGAATACTAAGATCTAAATATGAAGGCAAGCGGTTGAACTCGTATCGGTATTTGAGGTCCATCCTGAGGTATTAAGCGGGAACATGGTCGCATATCTAGCCCTATTCGGACAGTTACTCAACGACCTGAATGGGAGATAGAGATTCGAGATTTTTAGATCGTAAAGGCTTAAGCTCCTTCTCGAACTGTCTGGTGTCAGGTCGCTTATAGCGCTACTGGTATTATGTAACCCAGTATTACAAGTTTCATAATCGGATTATCGGTGACTAAGCCGGTACGACCACAAAGTTTTGTCTGTGAGTAGCGTGGATGGTCACCCTGCTGGATTAAATACAAAACCTGTCAAAAGGGCGGTGGAAGACTTTTACTCAAAGGCCATCTTGCACAATTAATTCCGGCTGTAGAATTTCAGAAAATGCTAGTCATTGTGACTGGTCGTAAACCAACATACTGGAAGTACGGTGAGACTGGTCACTTCTCCTCTTCCCAAAGAAGACCTTCTCTGCTGTTCTAGCACCCCCCAACCCAACCCAAATTTCCCTTTGGCCGAGTTTGTTATTTCATGTTCACTGCAGAAAAGCAAAACTAATAGGACTGATAATAGCATTCTATTTAGCTAGTGTGATTACACGAGGCATGAGGTTGACGTCTCGCTGGCTCACTCGCGACCTTCAGCATCCTGGGGTGAATGTATGTTATGTACAGGAGATCCTGAATTGCGTGCAGAGGAAGTTAAGAATGCGTCCTATCGACATCTCGCTTGCGTCACAATGCCTGATAACCAGACCGTGTCTACAAACGCGGGCATATATGACGCTTTTCTTTACTACTTTCAGCATCTCTTCATAAGAGAACTGAGAATTGCTCAGTTCAATGCATATTTTCTGATTTTTGCGCCCCCTCGAGGTGGCTGAAGCAGCAGGGTGCGACGGTCTTATCACATAGTCAGTAATCTGGGAAGCGCGGAAGTTGGTTGGCCTGGACGAATCTCCGGGATTAGATGGTCTAATCTACGATGTGTACTTGAGGCAGTCCTCCCTCCTTGCTCATTTGCTGGCACTGATTTTTAACAACGGGATAAAGCAGGGGTCTATACCTCAAAGCTTAACCAGGGGTATGATCAAATTGTTGCGCAAATACAAGAAAGGTGGGCATGCGATTGGTAACTTTCGGTCTTTAACGATGTTAAACACAGAGTTAATCAGTTTAGCCAAGATTTTAGCTAGACGTTTTCAGACTGTCCTCTCTAGTCTGATTGGGTCCGAATAGACTTGTCTTGTGAAGGGCAGGACTATTCAGGACAGCCTTCAAATAGTACACTTGATCATTAAGCAAGTGGAAAATGAAGCAGCGTTGATCAATTTAGATAGGTCCAAGGCATTCGATAGGGTCGACCATCGATTTCTTGAAGCTGTCATTTCGGCGGCCGGTTTCGAGCCGTACGTTCGCACCTGGATCCGGCTTCTGTATGTGAATTCAGTGTGGTTTAATTAAGTTCTTCCTATAGGTATGCAAATGTCAAAGAGGTAAATGAGGCAAAATCACCCGAGACTTGAAGAATATAAATAAATGAAATTACAAAAAGACATCAATGTTTTGACAGCCGAACAATACAACGGATTAAATATCGGCCTGTCCCAATCAAGACGCATACCCACGAAATAAATCTAGTGCATTATGAAAGTTGAAAGCTCACATAAGATAATTTATGTTCAAATTCTCCGCGGAAGCTAGACAAATAACAAATGAAACAAAAATTCATTCCATTAAGGTGTTTTCCTTGGTATGACGTTTAATCTGCATATATAGAAAATCACTAAATAAATATATACAGTGTATGTAGCAAAAACAATTTTACTAACAATCGGGGCGGGTTCTTCAAAGCAAAACAAATACAAAAGCCTGCATAAACTTGTCCGCAAATCTTTCGTTTTTGAGTTATTTACTTTAAGGTTTACGGTAGACGCTGTTAAATGTACAAACAAGATACAAAACAAAAATACTTTTACAAACTTTGGGGCTTGATTTCCTAACACGAAAAACAATGTAAAATGTCCCTATAAAGATATATCCAAAAGGCCATCGTTGTACTTGAACCCATAATAATTGTTCAAAATGTCTTCTGCTTGATTCGACACACGCATGCACTCGTCGGATCGGTGACTGGCGGACATTTTAAATACTCTCCCACTGTCTTAAATGGTTTTACAGGCCCTCATA
>OZ038489.1:112571403-112581403 GCA_964036315.1 Acanthosepion esculentum | reverse complement strand
CATCTGACAAATCTCAAAAGTCTTGTTGCCCTATCAGAGATCGAAAAAGCCTCGAACTAGATGGCAGTGGAAGAACTGTGAAATTAAAAATGGGTAGATACACTTCTGGTTATCTCCTGCATGGTCACCGCCTACTTAGGACGTCGATCTTTTCCAAAATCCCGATGCATTTTTCTGCAGGTGGAGGTTGGGGACAAACTAAGTTGGTTAGTTGATTTTGATTAGAGGCACATCAACACCTCTATGGGTTATTTAATGCCGAAATATAAATATGAAAATGTGGACTTTATAATTAATTCAAGAGAATGCCATTAGTTCATGATTGCATTATAATTAATTAACTGCATTTGTTTACCAAATAATCTTACAAAATCAAACGGATTGGAAAAGTGATTCTCCTTACAAGGAATGACCTTAGACATAGCATATTGTTTTTTTTTTAAATTTTTCTTTTTAGGAATATATGTATTGATTGTCATTTTGCTATAAAAATGTATTGTTGGTCAATTTATTAACAAATGTATTGTTGGTAAGTCTACAATAAAATATATTGCTGAGCATTTTACTATAAAATATATTTCTGGTCATTTTACTATAAAATGAATTGTTGGTCGTTTTATTACAAAAAAGAATTGTTGGTCATTTTATCATATAAACACATTGTTAGTTATTTTTTTATTATAAAAATCTATTGCAGGGAATTTCACTGCAAAAATCTATTGTTCGTAAAAAATTTTTACAAAAAAAAAATTCTGGTGTTTTTACTATAAAAATGTATTTTTATACTTTATATTAATTTTAGTTAGTGTTCTCTATTTACCTATTGCTAGGACCCTAACAGGTGCTACCATTACGGGTTAGGGTGGAACTGGGAACTGCACGAAGTAACCGCGGGGAACAACCTAGATGTCAAGTATCCTGCATGAAATGCCTGCCCAACTGAAGGGACCGGAAAGAAAAACTCCCTACTACGAAGTCAACATCAAGCGCACATAGTTGTTCACTGCTAGCTTGTCTCTCTAATTTAATTGCCATCTTCTTCGATATCTGAATTGTTCGTTACAATCTGGTAAATATTTCGTCAAGGTTCTGGCAGTAGGTAAGGCAATTCCACGTCGACCTTGATTCGCCTTTAACTTGAGGAGGAAACTTTCCAACTCATAATCATAAAGACTTGGCCCGAATCCTGTTATTTTCGGTTTATTGTGGTATTCCTGAGGCTATTGCCTGGAACTAATTATTAACAGTAAACTGATTACTTCCTGCTTGTATTTCTGTGATGACGACTATGTAAGTTTAAAAAAAAATAAATAAATAAACACATAAGTACAAATAATACGAATGAATGCAAACTTCCAAATATTTAATAATTAATAAATATAAATATAATAAATATTAGTAACTAATAAATGAATGCTTTAAAATACTAAATTATTTAATAACTAATAAAACTGACTTGAATTTTGCTGCCTGTAATTATTCTTATTTAATAGACTTTATAATAAAATACGCACACAAAGGCCTTCTAACAAATAATACCCCAACGCAAAACATATATAAATAGTCGTGCTACATTTCCACCAACAAGGCTCAATGATTGCTTTTAATCATGACAGTAACTTGATTCAGTGTTGACACCTATGTCGGAGGGACGGTGAAATCATGGATTGTGGCTCTAATTGAGGAATCGGAGAGCCGAGTTCCAATTCGTTACATTAACTGGCTTCCTAAAAGATTTGGAAAATATATGAATACATCTCTACTCGCCTCAGTTATAGGTAAAAGTCGGAGCGACAAGGTACCATGGACTAGAGTGACAACAGGTCTAAGAGAATGAACATCCTGGATTCAAACTAGCAATAAGGTTGGGTTTCATCAGGTTATCTTGCCTAAGATAAACCACTTCTATTGCGGCTGCAGTACATGTGATACCCCGATGACTGATGAGTTACGGGACTCGTGATAATGATCGCGTAACCAATGTATAAAACGCTTATTTTTGCATAATCTTTGTCTCTAATAATTAGTAGATATCTCCCATAAATGTAGCAAATCTTATAAACTATATTTTATCAAACACACACATACATACGCACACAAACATGCACACACATACACCCTTGTGCAAATTAATTGAAACAAAATGAATAATTCCGTTGTTATTTACTATTTTGTCGTATTTTTACAATGAAACATGACCCAGTGCACTTGTCTATTCCACGAAGTCTTTCCTTAAAGACTGACCACAGATTCTATTTATTTATGATTTTATTTAAATCAAGAGAGTTTCCGAGCCAGTCGATAGTAGCTTACTTTGCTCACTGGTAAGGTTTGCCACTTCGTGAAGCATTACAATTTTCGTGCACTTCCTTGGAGTAACGTCCATCACAGACAATGGCCGTAGGACAACTAATCGACAGTCCAGACAATTTTGTCTAGGCGTGATGAAAATCTGATGCACAACATATTTTAACGTCAAACAAATTTCATCATATACCCCGAGAATAGATTCATATTACTGAACACTTCTGAAAATGACCTAATCAGAGGAAAAAATAGAAATTGATTGCAGCCTGTCACTCAAAAAACTGGTCTAAAACTGACCGTATGGTGAAAGAAAGGAAAGCGGCTGTTTCAATTAATTTGTACAAGGAGGTATATATGTATATGTATATGTATATGTATAGCGCACTTTATTTTATCTTTTCATCAATAGTTTTTAACTATCTCTTAAAATATGAAACCGTATGCTCATCTCGTTATGTACGCATCTGTGCTTTGGGTGTGCAGGTGGTGAAATGGTTCGAGATCCGTTTAGCCGAGATCGAACGACGGTTGCGAATGCTACATTCACAAAGACTCTTGCGAAGGGTATGAAACTATATCTTCTTTCCCCACTCCCATCTATGGATTAAATAACAGCGTAGTCTAAACTCTGTAGCCCTAATTGACCAGCAGTATAGTAGAATGGCAACGCTGAGTTTAAAACCCTATTCTGGAGGGGGTGTTAAAGAAACAAAAATGAGCCTAAGCAAATGGGCATGAACTGAAAACGAGCAGGTACGATAGTTAAGAAATCACACTGAATTCCAGTGCGGGCATTCAAGTCGAAATAATAGGCTACTTCCTCCTGCAAATGTTATTAGACTATTACACCAGAAGAAATGGCTCTTCAAAGGGACCAACCTTATATTTATCATTCAATTAAAGAATTTAAAACGGACCCGGTCATCGCATGAGCCGTCACTGCGTTTCCTTGTCTGTGAACACTGAATGTCGATTTTTAAGTGTCTGATCAACAAACCTCGATTTTCAGCGATGTCTGCTCGCTAGAAAGAAACTGTGTTTCTTTTGTTTATCTGTCATTATTGTGTTAAACTTGTATGCATTTCACGGAATGTTGTATATATGATTACTCACAAAATGTCCTCAAATTGATTTACTAAATTTTTATGTTTAACCGTTTCTGCAAATCTTGCAAATGTCGGCCTTCGCAAGAAAGAAAAACAAAACAAACAAAACAAAAACAAAAAAAATACATACAAATTTGGCAGGAAATCTAATTATTGTAACATAAATCAAAAGTCACAAAATAAACTCCATTTTCGCAAGAAACTCACAATAAGTAGGCTAATTCTGTTTAAAATTTTCGCAGTATTGTTAGAAAAGTCTTAGTTTTTTCACTATAATTTTATATCCTCTTTCATAGATCGCATTTAATATTAATTTTCAAGTAAGATATTTTAACTTTTCTATAGTATAGTAGTGTTACAGTGATATTAAACATTATTAAACTCACAATGGCGTGCGAAATTAGATTTTACTATCTGCTTGGGTCTATATATTCGTTTTAGATATTTATTGAGCCTATCATTGTCAAGAATAAAGTTAAATACAATAATGAAAACTTTTGTTCAGCATATCCTAAAATTCGATTAGAGGACCCCCATGCTTCTCTGATAACACATGTTATGTTGATGTCAGGCCGATTAAAAAAAATGGAAGGTGAAATCCAAAAAGGAAAGAGTTCCTTTCCTTCGCAGACAGAGCGAATGATAGAGAGAAGAAGAGTAAGAGAGAAAGATAAGTAGATGGTCATAAATAAATAAGGATAGATAGATACATAAATGATGAACACACAGAGAAATATAGATAAGGACATACTGAAATAGGTCGTTAATGACAACCTGAACAAAGATAGATTCATAATGAATATACCATACCAAGAAAGAAAACGGACTCTGGAATTCCACATTAAACTCGGCCTTGTGCCACATATAACTGCGTGGGGCAGTTAAAAAAAAACTCGCTACATGACGATCAGGAAGTGAGGCAGATGGAGTTGGCCGCGTGCTCAGATCTTAGCTCTTGCCGAACACTTTGCCTTCGGGTAGAGACCGGACGAGACTCTGTCCTTCGACAGAGTTTCGTCCGGGGAGACAGACAGACCCGACGATGTTTACGCAGAGTTTAACGGAAATTTTTGGCGGATTCTACGGGCTCGGATTGCCCCACATTAAATTCGGTCTTGTGCCACATCCTACCTCATGGGGAGTTCAGTAAGTATTACTGAGAAAGAAATAATGTATTTCTTTACCATTATATATACCCACACTCAATAAAATTACATTTCAAACTAGTCACAACACATTATACTGCATCTATGTATAGTTGTTTGTTTATTTTGTTTTTTTTAAGCGTATCACCACAAGCAAGGCTGGAGGCCACTATCACGATGGGGTTATAGAAGGGTTGGAGGAAGAGCAGATAGGAGTGGTAAAGGAGAGGATGTGAAGAAAGAGAAAGACAGTGGGTCGATCAAGGCAAGAGGGTTACAGAAAATTTGGACCGAGAGCAGATAGGAATGAGAGATGAAAGGATGTGGAGAAGTGGATAGATCAAGGCAACTGGAGATGACGATTGACGTTACACTTAAACCGTTGGAGATTTTATTTGTCAGGGAAACAGTAATAGGGAAGGGAGTTCCATAGGCGAGATGTGCGAGACATGAAGCTGTTGGAGTAAAGAGACGTCTACATCTAACAGTTTCAACGGTGAAGGGGTGGGAACGGGATGCCAGCCTCGTAGGACGTTTAAATTCACGAGGCCTAGGGACAAGCGAAAGCAGCTCCTCGGAGTAATTACCGTGAAAGTACTTATAAAAAAGGCAGAGCGAGGCAACATCGCGTCTGTGAGAGAGCGACTGCAGACGAGATGACAGATCAGGGCCAATCACATTGCATATCCGTCTCTGGATCTTATCAAGAACCCTGAGGCAAACAGCAGGGGCCCCAGACCATATATGCCAGCAATACTCCATGCAAGGGCGAATGGTCGATTTATAGACTTGGAGGATCGATTCCGGGGAGAAAAATTTCCTGGCTCGGCACAGGGAACCAACTTTTCTTGCGGTGGATGATGCAACTGACTCAATGTATTTGTTCCATCTCAGATCAGCGGACAGCGTGAGACCGAGCAGCCGCAGAGAGGAGCTCTCGAGAAGTTGGTCTTCAGACTTTTCTAATGGGCGGTCTCTTGCGTAGTATGACGTTATAAAACCGCATCATGATATTTCAACCTGCGTCTGATATTCTGCGAGCGTTATCATCGGATAACAATCTTCTGTTATGTCAGCATGACACAATATCATCTTTGATTGTCTGATCTATTTAACAATATATGTTTGAATAATGATCTGCTGCCCCAATACAATATATATATATATATATATATATATATATATATATATATATATATATATATATATATAATTCCCAAGAGGATAGAATCCAGGTAGAACTCAATGTCAAGACAGAGTAAGAATATAATATAAAAGGCTCAAACACTAATATTCCAAGGTTATAATTTATTACCTTGGAATCGTAATCACGATCGAATTCCGCAGACCGAATTTCTAGGTCTGATGAATTGGATCGTGATTACGATTCCAATGTAATAAATTATAACCTTGGAATATTAGTGTTTGAGTCTTTTATATTATAGTATATATATATATATACATATATATACATATATATACATATATATATATATATATATATATATATATATATATATATATATATATATATATATATATATATATATATAATTATTATTTTCATATATTTATACGTTAAATAAATGCTATGCTTATACTAAACAGTATTAACATTTACCGGCTTGAATATCCGATAAATTTCATAGAAAATGTACTGTCTGACAGGAATCGAACTTGTATCCTACATAGAACCGTCATATAGCCTGGCGTGTTATACCATTTAGTTACAAATGAAACGTCTGATTAGTTTAAAAGCAGTAATTCGACTTTGCCCATATTTCAGTCTTGTACGACATCTAGGCTACGCTTTGAAAATCACCACATATCGCTGATATTGGTAAAGATTTAATGTACTTTCTTACGAGAAAAAAAAAGCTTGGAATACAAAATATTAACGATGGCAGGCCTTAGAAAATCAACAGTGTATATACTTTAAGTAACGGTGACAGGCACATTGATAATGAATTGGCGCATATGTCCGTCTATGTATCCGACTATGACAATCTACTAGAGCAGCTCATCAAAACTTTTTGTAGATATCTCGTCCTACATATCGTTGTATATTCAACGCCCATATATGGTTCATTCTGCAGTTATGCACAGTAGATCTTAGTTACATTTTCTGTAAGAGAGTACGTGATTAGGAGTCTGAATAATACCAGTACTCTCAAACTCTTAGTCACGATGATTTGTGACTTCGTCTTGGCCAGCCATCTATGGAACCCAAATAGTTTCGTCTACCCAATTTCATTCGCAAAACTTTGGTCAACACTTGTTATGTTTTTCAAGCACTGCCTCCACATACTTACAAACACACACACAAACAAACACATATACTTTAGGTTGTTACATGAAATGACGTACTTTATAGATAATGAATAGAACACTTCTGAAATGTGATCCCATCTTTTAAAAAAATTCTCATCCTTGGTTTGATAAACGGCTCAAATGCTTCGATTGGCTCTTCCTTATTAGAGAGTATTTTTATAGCGTATGAAAATGCTTAAAAAATGCTTATCAGTAGGAGAGATAACAGGTGAATATGGAGGATGAGGTAACATTTCAAAATTGAGAATATATAGCTTTTGGGCAGTTGATTGAGAAGCGTCCGGCCATGTGTTGTCGGGCAGCAAAATCGGGCCATCCCTATTCACAAGTCTAGAATGTTACTTTTTCAATTTTACGTGCATACACTAAATTTCTCCGCAATACGAAGTTGATGTTATATTTTTCTCTTGAGACAAGAATGAATAATGAATAACCCCTTTGAAAGACCACCATACAGTAACCATTATCTGTTTAGGGTACAGAGGTGATTTTGGGTATTGGTTAGTCAGTTGCGTCACTTAATGTTATCAAAGAGTTTCCATTTTTCATAGGATGTAATGATTCGATGCAAAAATGGTTGTTTTCCACGGTTTGTACACATACATTACTCGACATTGCTTTATTGTAATCAATTTTCATTGGGCTTATAAATATATAAATAACAATATACTGAACGAATAATTACCTGCAAAGAAAAAGAGTCAGGAATAAATCAAGATTATTTTATATAATAAGGAGGCTAGTTCCTTAGACAATCGAATCTAGAACCAAGCACAATATGCGTCATTTCATGTGAGGCAACCTAATATATATATATATATATATATGTGTGTGTTTGTGTGTATGTGTGTGTGTGAGGAAAATTTTGCATCTGAGTAAATTCTTTTAAATTTTGTCGCAAACAGCAAATACATAAATCAAAATTAATGTTTGCTACAACATAGGGACAAATCATGAACGATAGAATAATTCGTTTTTATGAAGCAAAAACTTTTTCAGACGTCGCTTGCGAGAGAAAACACTTATTTCTCGAAAGTCATTTTCGCGGCTGATATATAAAAAAATCTGTAGCTTATTTTTTAGTTTTTTACTCTTACAATTTCCATCTCATATACGTATATTGTATTTATACTGCATACTCAAGTTGCACATTGTATAAAAAGATATCACTTTCACAAAATATTAACTCTGTGCTAACCTTTAAATTCAACAGCGAATGGATATAAATATAAACAAGCCTACACCTCAGGAAATTATTTTCTGTGCGTTAAGTTTTAATATTATTTTACATTATGTGCGGAAATTTATGTCAAAACTGAATAAGGAAACTAATAATCCTTTTTATTAGTTTTTTTAAATATTTCACTAATACGCAAGAGTTTACTGAGTGTAAATGAATATTGCTGTCATATATGGTCTGGTGCTCCCGCTGTGCGTCTCGAGGGCCTCGACAAAATACAGAGACGAATATGTAAGATGATAGGTCCTGATCTGGAATCTAGTCTACAATCACTATCCCACAGACATATCGTGGCCTTCCTCTGTCTCTTCTACAAGTATTTCCGATTTCTCGCTTTCACCCTTTCCCGGTCAAAACGGTTAAATGTACCTGTCTCTTCTACTCAAACAGCTTCTTATCTCGCAATTCCCGTCCTTACTATCTTCCCCGGCGACTATTATCATCAAATATTCAAGTGCAATGTCAATCGACATCTGACACCCTGAACTTGTTCGCTGCTCTTCTCAGTATTCTTTCCTCAAACACGCCTCTTTACTCTTGTTCTCAACCCTCTGTAACCCTTTGCGTGCTCGTGGCACTCCCGCCTCGCTTGGGGTGAATTGCCTTAAAAAAAAGGAAAAGCAATATTAAGGAAGGAGAAAAATGAAATAAGAGATATCTAGAAGACATTAGTTAACGATTGAAAGGGCATTTACATTTTTAAAAATCAAAGTTGACTGGAATGCGACAAGTCAGAACTTCCACTGGGGGAATTACGGGAAAACAAACTGCCAACAAAGAAATTACGGTTACATCTAGCTAATTCATCTTTAAATTAATGAAACCATGTTACTTATCTAGTACAGCTTTTAAATTAATTAAATCTAGGTAAAATCGTGCAACGTCCGTCTGCGAAATTACCATGAAAGTATTTATAGAAAAGTCACTGGGAAGCTACGTTATGATAATAGAAAAGTGACTGTAGCCGGGATGCTAAGGTAGCAGATTCTTCTTTGGATTTTATCGTGAATCTCTAAATATATAGCAAAATCTCCGGTGCATATGTGGCAACAATATTCTAAGCATGAACAGATGGTAGACTTATGAATATGTAAGATAGATTTTAGGGTGAAAGATTGTCTAGCACGACTTAGTGAACCAACAAACTTTCGGCCAGTTGATTCCACAACATTACTGATGTGCACTCTCCATATCAAAAAATGGTTAATTTTCTTCGTGTAATCAAAGTAGAAGCAAACAATAAACAACAAATATTATATTAAAATAATTAAAGATGATAATCTCTCTTCAGTAAAACGTGAAGCATATGAATTATTCCATAATTTTAAAGACTGGTTTATTTACGTTATTCGGACCGGTATCCTCATTGCTATATTCACAACGTTTCGGCTGTTATACGCTCCGGCCTTCTCTAGTTGATTGGATCTCTGATATGAGGTATTATGATAACTTGAATTATTTACATTATTCGGACTGTCATCCTCATCTTCATTGCTATAGTCACAACGTTTCGGTCGTTGTACGCTCCGGCCTTCTTTAGGTGATTGGATCTCTGTGATGAGGTATTATGATTACTTGTATTATTTACATTATTCGGACTGTTATCCTCATCTTAATTGCCATATTCACAACGTTTTGGTCGTTGTACGCTCCGGCCTTCTTTAGGTGACTGGATCTCTGTGATGAGGTATTATGATTACTTGCATTATTTACATTATTCGGACTGTTATCCTCATGTTCATTGCAATATTCACAACGTTTCGGCCGTTGTACGCTCCGGCCTTCTCTAGTTGATTGGATCCCTGAGATGAGGTATTAAGATTACTTGCATTATTTACATTATTCGGACTGTTATCCTCATGTTCATTGCA
>OZ038489.1:112538903-112561403 GCA_964036315.1 Acanthosepion esculentum | reverse complement strand
TCTATAGCTTAATCTTCAACCTACATTCTAACGTAAGGAAGAAAAATTGCAAAGAAGAAAAGCAATTGAAAATCCATTGTCTGTGTCCAATACCAACAACAAAAACAAGAACAGCAATAATAATAATAATAATAATAATAATAATAACTAGTATTTTTGTGTACTTTGATTTGCATATATTTTACTGCAATTTTATACGTGATTTTATATTCGCGCAGGTGATATTTTTTCTGGACAGAAAAAAACAATATTAAAAGAGACTTTAGGAAGGAGAATAATATTTGAGGTACGAAATAAATCCTAATTTTGTGTCCTCACTTGGCAAATAGCAGTAGAAAGAAAATAATAATCTCTAGTGGCGTTCTTATTTAACACTTTAAGTTGTATTTTTATATAACTTTCTTCGGTATATCTGTATTTAGCTGAACATTATCTTATTGTATCATGCAAGACATCATTATCACAATAAAATTAGTATTCGTGTTCCTAACATTATCAAAATATACTTATATTTGTTTATAAATATTTAATGCATTTTAATTTTTAATCCAAAAACTTTTTTATTACATCAAACATTATTATTAGTGGATACCCTTATTTGAGTAAACGCTCCGTTGTACATTTCCTTTATTAAGATCTCTCGAGAACGCAAGGCTTTAGTGGAAATAAATATTGTTAAAAAAAAAAAATAACCGGAGCGTCTACTCAAATACGGTTATATATTAAAAAAATAACAGTTGAAGTAATAAAATAAACGTGAATTTCAGCCTCTAACAAAATAAAAATGTACAATAAGCTATTTAATGTAAAATCTGATACAACTGGAGTTTTTTTTGTATTGTAATTTCATAAATATACTAGTTTAAAAATCGCCCTATTGGGTGGCAATTAATCTAGCTTCTGTGGAGGGCTCTTGATTGGCCTTCGCCTTGTTCAGGTGTTTGATACTCCCTAATGTTTTGCATATTCTCAGCAATGAAAACTCTTCCAGCTGCCGTTGGATCTGGGTTTTATTTGAACGGGACTTTATTTTTCTCGCTGTAGCTTTTGCTCTTTTTTATTGCAATCTGGTCCTCCGTTCGCGGTGATTTTGCGAGGCATACTGCTGCCTTATGCGATAGGCAACAATAAACTACGGAAGAACTAAAAAATAATCGCTGTATTTAAGGATTGCATTTATATTTAACCATAAATTTTAAAAGTTCAACGATAATTATTCTGCCGCCATTTAATTTACACGCAGTTTGATGTACGTAGGTCCTTAATTTCAGTACAAACAATTATTTTTATTTCAGGGGGGACTTTCGTGATTAATTTCGATTTCCCAAATTCATTTCCAAGTAATAAAAATTGTTATAGTACAAAACCATTTACCCCTGACCCCCACAAAAAAAACCCCAAAAAACGTAAAAAATCGACGTCAACAATCGCAATAATGAAAATTTAGGAAATTGCGTGTTCGAATCCGGCCCGGAATGTTTTTAATTTGCTCACGGTATGTTATAATGGTCTACAGTCTCTTGGAGTAAAGTTAAAAACGTTTGACACGCTGAAACACTAACATTCGCATTTATTTATATAGAAGATAAATATATATATTTTTAAATAACATGTCCGTTTAGGACGTGGTACTACAGCCATTTTTTTCTGTTTGAATTGATGAAATGTAGTTGACTTATTTCAAATCGATCTATTGTTTTCATCTTTGGTTTTATTTTCTCAATGTTTTATGTATGGAGCCTATGCCATTTGTCAGGTTTCCTTCTACCAGGGAAAAACTACAGGGAATTCCGTACTGGAACTTTTATTTAATCTACAGTCGTCAACTGTTCACGTTTCGCTATCCATGTCAAATGATATATTCTTATTTATTAGCGCTCAATTACTCAGTTATTCCATTAAACTTACACTACCCGGTGCGCATTCACGAAGAAATACTTTAATGTACTCAACTATTGTCCAGCGTGATAATACTGAATATAGAACTTAAAACATTAAAACTAATCTGCTTGCTGTTGCAGGCGTGTTGCTGCTGCTTATCACACTTCACTGCATTCACCAAGGTTTTTCGTTTCTTACTGCTGCTGCTGAAATGGCATTGCTGTCACTTTTCTTTCTTTATCTATTAAAGGTTGCACTTATCCTCACCCTACAAAAGAGACTCTCTTAACTTAGCATATAAGTCGATTTATTCAAACATTTCTCTGTCTATTTTTATTTCATTCTTAAAGACAACCCTATTTCCTGCATACATGGTCAGCCATGCCTTATTTCATTGTACCGCCTATGTGGATTTTCGAAGTTGTTCTAACCTTAGTTTCAGAGAGCGGCTGGTTTCATTATTTTATTCTTTACCGCAACTGCAATGAATGGAATACACAGTGTCCTTTTTTTATATTCTACACTCTCATATACCACTCGTCATACACTTCACTGTGTTAGGCTTAATGTTGAGTCTTGACTCAATGTTGAATCTCGCCTATTGCATGGAATAATAATGCAACACAAAATGTACTTAGAACAAGAATGTATTATAACAAGAAAGTGTACACAATGAGTACATATAGTATTTCTGTATATTTCTGGGAAGACGTTCCTGGAGAATGTGTTGACTAGTCGCAGTCGATCAGAGTCTCTAGTTGGATCTCGTTATTCCACTCCTCGTATTCCGGTACCAACCATTATTTATATAGTTGGTAGTCACCTATGCAGATTAGGTGGATCCTACACAACACTTAATTTAGTAGAACTTTCTCAAAAAATCTAATGCCTTTGAATGTTTTCCTGTTATTGCATGAACCGCAGATCTCAATCCATTCTGATAAATCCTTGACGTAAAGAAGACAAGCCGTTGCAGTTTTACAGCTCTACTCCGTTACCCTTCTCTTTCTGCCTGTAGAAGTGTTATGGTCCAAGATCCTTTCGCCACAGTGATGGTCCAAGGTTAGAACCAATGAAGAAATAACTCGAACACAGGTATGGAATAACACAGATATATTATAAACAGAAATATATACAAAGAAGTAGAAGTATTAGTAATGACTATCAGATTTGGTTAGAGTGAACTATGTTGTCTCGACAAGTATCACTGTTCCAATGTTCTTACAATCAATCGTCTCTGCTCCCTCTTGAGGCGAAGTATTTATAATGTCCGGAATAGTCCATTATTATTATGGGTAAGTTCCCATAACAAGAAGCTTTTAATGTAATTATTATTCCGAAGAGTATGTTTGATGCTGATCATGTGTCTAGGTCCCATTTTGGAACGATAAAACATCGTTCCGAAATGTGACCTAGAAATGTGACTTCAGAAAGTCCCTTTCTTTAGGCAGTTTGGATGGTTAGAAAATAAACTAAGCTAATGACCAATGAATATTTGCTTTTGATAGACGAATGTCTTATTAATACATCCAAAAAGCCTAGTTGATTATTGTTTGCATGTTCCGTTGTGAACTGGATCGAATATCTTACTGAGTTCATATGGTCCATCAGTATTTGTACACATTCATGGTTACACCATAGTATAAATGTGCTATATGAGAATCTCAACCATACCCTTGGTTGTAACGGTGCAATTCTTTAAGCCATATCCTCGATGCATTCCACGTAATATTACAATCACTGTAAAACTATTGCTAAACATCCTCCTGATTTTATATATCAAACCCTTGTTTTCTGAAAACAGAATGTCAACGTTCCCATCATTTAGTAGTACGTTCTTCAAGAGAGGTATACATTCCAGTTGGTCGAACCATCAGAAGGGGCTCATTTGTAGACACTATTGTAAACAGGCTCACTATATACAAGTTTATCACCAGTTACGTAAGATGGAAACTACCAACATCAGTTACACTAAGTTTTATAGGTTCTTGATAGGTGTCAAGGACTTTGTGTAACTGTCTGAACGCGCGCTCGTTTTCGTTAAACGCGTTCCTGCCTCAGACGGTCATATAAACACTTTTTAGGCAAATACAACTCTGACGCAATGTTGAGTTTCATCCATAGGTATTTTATTCACCAAAAAGTGTAAAACTGAAAAGGAATAAAAATACAGTTTCACAAACAACATGAATAAAAAATAAAAAGAAATACGAGAGGGAACGGGCCTAAGTATGACAAAAATTGGGGGATCTAGAAAAAAACATAGAACATCAAAACTTTCTTAGGAAAAAAGGAGTAGTTCATTTATAGACATACCGCTAAGAGGGAAAAGGGTAGGGAGTACGTTGAAAATCAATGAATGAGCCAAATTCTATTGTCCGCGTGTTAGGAAAAATATGTTCTTTAATAAAATAAATTGTACAAAAGAAAAATACTATGAAATGCCAATTTCACTAACTAAAATAATTGTCTACGTTTGTCAGAGGAGAAGATAAGTGATTCTTACAAAAAAGGGTTTGAAAGATAGGACAGAAGAAAAGTGTCATACATGAAGGCGAGAGTTCTCTTTCCGAAAAGACACCGGCGTTGCGATAAATGGGGCCATCGGAATGTCCGATAAAGGTCAAAGGCCGATAAGCGAGATAAAAGCTATAATCAACGGCTTACAAGACATTTTCCCTCTAAGTGGCTTTATTATACGTACCAGCGATCTGAACAGAATTTTACATGCAAGACTCGTGCAACTAACTATATTTCTCACACTAATATTAATCTTGTGTATCTTAGGAAGACAATAGGTATGAAGCAGCATTTTTTTCTTTCTTTTCTTACAGTAAGGTTCAAAGTTTACATGGCGCTAGGGCCTCTCAAAGTAGAGGGTTACGCTAGGAGGTTATTTATGCCTATGGGAAGATAACGGTTAACCCTAACCTTGAATAGATTAAGATTGTAGCGATCAGGGAAAATATCCTGTTGCGAGTTGGTTCCTCAGGGCTCATGGGAAGAAGATGTCCGAGTAGAACTTACTTCTCACCGATGAAATACGGAGGGAATGCATGTGGTTTGCTACTTTGTAAGTGGTATGGCGTGTTCTTGCCGTGAATGTTTAACTTGGCGGCACCAGTGAATGTAGTTCGTCCGAGTACTTTCCGTGAAAGTAGTGGCTCTTTCACTACTTCCACATCCCAAATGTGGGAGAGAGGTTGGAGGATGAAAAATAATTCGTCACCCACAAAAGCTCGGAGTGTCTGGTCTGGGCAGCTCCCGCCCAAATAGCACAACATTTCACCTTTTCCGGTCTGACCTGGCTCTTGCAAATGTCGAGGATAGCATCAGGTGTCAGGTACTTACTGGGCGGTACAGAGTGCCGACCGTTTTAACTGCATCCTTAGCAATGGATCGTATGTACGAGTTCCACTTGAGGTCGTTGTGAGTTCGAGGCCTAACAGTCTTTCAAGACACGGTGCTTCCCCGAGAAGACATCCGTTCATCCTGATTAGTAGTATTTCGTGGTGAGATCGGCGATAATGGAATTTAACTCATTTGGTCTTCGAGATTGATCAGTCATCAGTCTCTGAACATGAAGCGTTTAAGATGTGAGCTTGTATATAGACGTATCATCGGCATAGATCTTTACAAATGATCTGATTTTATTAAAAAGTGGGTTGGTCCATGTAGTAACCCCTGGGAGACGCCTGTGTCGACCCCTGATGCCCCGGAAGACTGGTCATTTATAACTAACTTCAGGGACCTGCCTGTTAAGAAGTGTGTTTATTATTAGTATCAGACATACAATATCTGAACGCGCATATACATTGATACGCTACATTGTTTGTTTGTTTTTTTTGTTTATTGTAGAGGATTTAGTTGTGTAGTTGCAGGGTTATTAGAGACTATGAGGTCAATTGTTTTAGTCTTTTTATAATTTATGATGAGCTTAACTTGTTTATTATTATTAATAGGTTTAACATTTCTACCTATTAAAGCTTATATCAAGGACCAATTTAATTAAAATCCAAATGTTGGACAACTTTTGTTTTTATTTTCACCTGAAAATAAAGCAAACATACTAACTGGAGATCGGCTCATGAACAGACATTCATTGTCTGTTATATTTAACAATATATATTAAATAATGATCTGCTGCCCCAATATACCCCCCCACACATATATATATATATATATATATATATATATATATATATATATATATATATATATATAATAATTTTCATGCGTATGTGTGGGAGTGTTTGTATTCGTGCTCTTGTCTGTTACTAGATAATTTATAAATAAATAGATCACAATATCATTTTACTGCAGTTTAATTAAAACTAGAAAATATTTTTATATTGTAAGAATTTATTTTGCCGATAATAATGATTTATTGATGCAAGTCTTACTAATTAACTCAAAATTGTGAGTGCGGGAGGGCTGGATTCATATCTTTCCCAAGTGTATTTACGCGTAAGCGAATATAATTAATCCAACGGGAATTGGAACTCGGCTCTCCAATTAAAAATTCCGAGCCATTATCCATCAAATAAGTCACCCATCCAAACTTACTACACGTGGTATTCCAAAGCGGTCACCGTTCTAGGTACAGACCATCTTATGGGAGCCGGTGTTTCAACGCGATGTGGCCGTATGCCTCAAATCGATGTGGACAATCGACACACACAGACACAAAAAGAAAAATGTAGGGAGAGATGAAGTGAGCCACACACAGAGAGACAGATGAAGATCGCAAATAGAATCAGAGACACAATGAAAAATAGATTGTGAAAAGACAGAGAGGCAATAGACTTGAAGAGAGGAGAGCGAAGATGGAAGATACGATGAAAAGACTTGAAGGGAGAGCTTGAATTAAAAAAAAAACGGCGCTAGTAAGTTTCTTGTTATAATTTCTTTGCGTTTGTTGTTGTTTCACTTTGTTGAGTTATGTTAACAAACAACTATGATTTATTTGTAGCATCCGATTGTCTTGTTGCCTTGAAAATGCAAATGAATATCGTCCTTCCGGGCAAGGACGGAAATTCGTCGCCATGTATATCGAATTACGCCTAAAATACGATAAATAATATACAAAGAAAATACATGCATATAAGTGCAATAATTATGACAACTGTGCGTTCTCCGACAGGAATCGAAACTGTATCCTCTACGGAATCGTCATATAGCCTGACGTGCCTTAACCGATTGGGCCACAGAGGAGCGCTCGGTTAGCAAGGTGGATTTTACTGTTTTTAAACACAATTCTCCATGATTTTCTCTCATACATTCATATCTGCACAATGCGTATCCAAATGTAAACAAATTACGTCACACATTATGAAATGGACAAAGTCCGACAATTATCGACGGTTCCGTAATGGATCCAGGTTCGATTAATGTCGGAGGACGCATATTTTCTATGAAAATTTCTCGGACATTCAGTCTGGTAAATGTTGTTAATACTGTTTATTATAAACAGATCATTTACTTAAATATATGTATCTATAAAAAAAGAACGTATAAACATAATATATATATATATATATATATATATATATATATATATATAATTATTTATTCGAAAATTATAACATAAATATGTTATAAAATCACTACAAAAATAGCCATTTTGTTTCAACACCTCTGGTGTCTTATCAAGTGATGATGTTGAATGTAGAATAAAGGGTTTTAAAAGGTTCAAATTAATTATCCACCCCTCACAAGGGGAAACGCTGTCACATAAATTGGAATGACCAATCAAAATACAAGTATACGAGAATTCCAAAAACATGACAACGAAGTAAGTTTATAATAGCTATTAAATGCTTTAAAGTTGGAGTTATACTAAAATAGAATTTATTGTAACTAATAAGTATTAAATTATATGATAAAATTTGAAATACAAATTAAAAATTACCCATTTTAAAATCTAAATTTAATCTCTATTAAGTTTAAAATTATAATATTATTGAGAAAAAAAGAAAAAAGAAAAAATGCATATGTTATTTTATTTATTTTGTTTTTATTGAAATTTCGTTGGAATAGACATTAAGATCGACTGCTCTTAACTTCATGACAAGACGGATACATTTGAATGCCACGTGTAGGGATGGGGTGAAGACATCTTGTGAAAGACAATACATACACAACCAGGTTATAATACATAAGCAAGCGGTGGTTAATTTATTTGAACCTTTTAAAACCCTTTAGTCTACATTCAACATCATAACTTGATAAGACACCAGAGGTGTTGAAACAAAATAGCTTTTTTTGTAGTGATTTTAAAACATATTTATGTTATAATTTTTAAATAAATAATTATATTTGCTCTACTCTGTATTGAGCACTCTTTTAAGAATAGTAATTGTTGGTTATTGAAATTTATTCCGTATACATTAATCCTATATATACAGTTCTATTGTGACGGCAATTAGTAGTTGTTTCTATTGTGAAGAGGTATATGACTGGTCTAAAGAAATGAAACTCTAATAAATAATAAACACAAATATATAATAATAGACCAAAATGCGATAATTAGTTGTGAAAGTACTCGACTTGGACTTGCTATAGCAGAAAGTTATTAAATCCTCAAATATTGTTTCCAAAAAATCCCTAGCTAATTATAGTGTCTTAGCATATCCGAAATACGGTATAACTAAAGCTTTCCTTTACAAAGGCGGAATAATGTGTAATGAGATATATCCTTAGTTACATCATCCCTAGTTATAGTAACTGCAACCGTATTCCAAATCTTATCAAGTTGTGTAACCTTCAAAAATATCAAGGGAGATTTACTGCGGTCATTCGGAAGACTAATAATCGATTATTGATAAATATTTATTGAAAAGTATTATTTGTACGTGGCTTGCATGGGGGTCCACGATCTTCATAATTTTCAAAATGTTTCTAGCTTCCTAAAGAATTTGACACACGAATACAAATGAACGGGATATTAAGTTTTTCTCATGAACTTTATTTGTCAGACAAAAAGAATTTCCTTTCGTTTGTCATATATTTTCTTGAACATTGCCTACAAATTTAAAATGGATATTTTTCTTGATGACTGAAGAAATAATATTTAGGTCACATCAAAACTCCTATCTACTTTAAGCGATGCGTTACAGCTATCAGAAAGTATAAGCGGATGGAAATAATCAGGCTTTGGCTGTAAAGAGCCATTGGCCAATTTATACGTGGTTTACGCATGCGCTCTGGTAGGATTTACACAGTCCCATAGTCCAATTATTTAAGACACAGCCTGTAGCGTATATGTGAAATATTTGACCACTAACAGACAGGATATTAATATATATATATATATATATATATATATATATATATATATATATATATATATATATATATATATATATATATAAGTAGGTATACGCAACAACTATTAACTGACAGTCGTATATATATATATAAAATATGTGTGTGTGTGTGTGTGTGTGTATGTCTCCGTGTGTATGTGCCTGCGTGTGTGTGGATGTGTGTGGATGTATGTGTATAATTGCATGCATGTGCATATGATAATGCATATTGGCAAAATCTGAACATCAAAATTAGTGGTATTTATCTATAAGCAGGTAAGCAAATATAAGTTGGCAGTTATATATATATATATATATATATATATATATTTATATATATGTATATATATATATATATATGTGTGTGTGTGTGTGTGTGTGTGTGTGTGGCCGGTATGAGGACAGGTTTCTTGTATCAATCTCAGATTTGTTTATTTTCCGATAATCATCTTTGTGTTCATTCACCTTCGATTAATGTTGCAAAGATGTCCATTGTTGCGTCCGTGTCTGGGGACAGCACTTACATTAAGCACCAAGCGAATGTAATTCTACTGAGACGGCCAAAACTCGTCCAGCACGAATCGAGACGAAAAACCGACTGTCATTTACAATTGCGCCTCTTCTTGGTGATTGGCCAAAAAAGAAAACAAAAAACTGAATTACTACCGTTTGCCCGGACAATATATTTCTCCTATTTCGTTCTTACTTTTTTTTTTTTAAATTTACGCTTGTGTGTGCGTAACTGATAGAGAGAGAAATAGAGAGAGAGAGAGAGATTGAGAGAGAGAGAGATAGAAAAAGAATGAGAGAGTGATAGAAAGACATTTAAGAACGTGTTCTTTATTTATTGTTTTTAATCATTACTAGTTTTTGTCACACAGTCTCTTTTTCTTCTATTTCATATAAAGAAACCTGAGATTATCCCATAGTTGATGTCACTAATCATTTTTTCAATATTAAGATATTGCGATCCCGTATTTACAGCAGGGTGCAGTAACTAATGAAGCGATCCTATTTTTTTATTTTCTGAGTGTTTTTGTCCTCTTCTATTACCCGCCTATCCCAGTTTTTTTTGGCTGCTGCCATGTACCCAGGGTAGATGTTACATTGTAGGGTACTACTTGTACTGACCAATTAATTATCTAATGTCTTCGGGTCGCCAGTTATGTTTTTTGCTCAGTGTTGTAAGCAGCAGACGATCCCTTTCTTTACGCTGTATGGATGGTGCGAATTCAAATTGACGTACTATTCGGTGAATGTCGGTTTACGTTATACGGATGTCTTGAATCCATGCTATGTTCGGGATATTAGAACATCCAGGAATGGGAGTCTGTTGTTACTCACTTTCTCATTCGTGAACTATATCGAAGGTCTTATTGAGTTCACATCGTCCAGTAGAACCTGAGTATAATATGTCATTCTTCTTTCGAAATCTTTTGTTTAACGGTATATCAACATCTTATGGGTCATTTAATGCCGAAATCTAATTTTCTTGGAAGCTTAATTATTTTTTTTTACAGAAATTTGTTGCTGGTAATGTATTATTTTATTTTTTTAAATCTATACTTTCATCTTTTGACCCCAGTTTGTGGGTTTACTATTTTTCCATAGATGAAACCCTAACAGGTGCTACCAGAAAGGGGTGAAAAAGGCTCTGAGAACAACACCAATTAAGAGGTTATTCCTCCCTCCTAAAAACCCTCCGATCAGAGGCCTTGCTGCAGGATGTACTTCTTCTTCAAACCGAGGATAGTAACTGATGTGAATTTAAGATTAGTTTGGGGATGATGGAAGGTTACTACTTTGGTTTAGGAAGTATTCAAATTTATAACGCATTGTTTACCACATTTGGGTTGTATATAAGATGGGTCAGAAGAATTATGAGATAAATCAAGGTAAATATGAATACAAAAGGAAAGGACGATTGACTATCGGAGAAGAAATATATTACCAGGTAACAATGAATAAAATTAGAGATAATTCAATGAAATATATAGAGTTCTTAAGACGAATGAAAAAATGAAGGAAAGAATTAAAAAGTTAAATGGAGTAAAAGATGAATAAAAATAGATGAACAAAAGAGTGGAGAAAAGGACAGACAAAAAGATATGATGAATTAAAAAAAGAAAATGAAGAGAAAGGAGAGAGAAAGAAAGTATAAGATATGGATAGATTTTTAAAAAAAGAAAGAAATTTAAGAAAGAAAAGGAAGTATAAAATATATAAAAATAGAAAGAACTATTCAGAAGAAAGTAAAAAAAAAGAAGGAATCGTAGAGAAGAGACAGTAAAGTTATTAGAAATGGATTGAAATTTGGAAAATATGGAAGAATTGATAATATGAAAGTAGGATGGATAACACGGCACGAAATGAATGAGAGATGAGACATAAGCAACGAATGAAGTGAGTAAATTTGAATGAAAAAAGAAAATGATAAAAAAAAGAGAATTAATCAAAATGTAAATAGAATAAAAAACCCGGAAAAAATACAAAAGTAAGGATGAATCAGAGGAGTTTGATTGATTCGTTTTTTTACGGTTTATCAATCATTTGCAGGTTATTTAAAGCCAGAAAATATGAGGCAAGAAAATATGATTAAAATAGACGAGATAAAAACTTCAGACAGAAAGCCGATAGATAGATATGAAGGTTTCATTGATTGATTGATTCGTTTTTTACGGTTTATCAACCCTTAGCAGTTTATTATAGCCAGAAAATATGAGAGAAGATATGATTAAAGGAGACGGGGATAAAGATTTCAAGCAGAAAGGCGTATAAATATGTTGAAATTAAGATAGAGAGATAAGAATAACCCAAGTCGGTAGGTAGATAGACAGGAAGGTTTCATTGATTGATTGATTCGTTTTTTACGGTTTATCAACCCTTTGCAAGGTTATTTAATGTCAATAAATATTTTTAAACTTTAAGATATTTTTGGCATAATAAGGTTTAGGGATACAAGTTTTACTAATTAACCCATAGACGAGGGAAATATGTGGCGTCATACCATTTCCAAGTGTATTTGAGCGTAAGTAAATATAATTAAGCCAACAGGAATTTTAATCGGTTTTCAGATTAAAAATTCTTTCCACCAACTTTGTATCCAAACTAACAGCACATGATATTACCGATCGGCCACTCATTGAGGTACTGACCAGGATCGACGTTGCTTAACTTCGTTGATCGTGCTGGAACCGGTGTATCAGTGTGATGATGCCGCAAGCGGTTGACTAAGCGAAAGATTAAAGGAAAGAAAAAAGTGTAATGGAGAAAGATCGATTAAAATATAGAATGAATGAACAAAAGAATAGAGAAAGGAAAATAAATAAAAATTTATAAAGGGAAAGACGAATAAAGAGAAAAACGCAGAAGGAAATTCAAATCAGGTAACGGTGAGTAAAAAAGTATTTAAATGAACAAAAAGAAAGAGAAAGAAAATAAGAGCAAGCTAAACGAAAAAAAAAACGAAGAACAACAACAAAAAGAGAGATAGTTGAAGGCAAATAAAAATAAAACGTGTATTTGTAAGAAACAAAATATGACATGAACCGGTATTTTTGAATATCAGAGTGAATGTTAAATTATCTGCAGATATATGGCAAAGAAAGCTTACATCCCTTTCTTCTATGGCTAGATCTCTCGTTAAAGATAAATGAAATTTATAAATGATTTAATAATTGTTTATGGAACTGACAGCAAACCGGAAGAAAAGCTTCAATAAAGGAGGAAATAAGAATAGTACACATTCTTCGTTTTCCAAAAATCCCAGACGCCATATTTGCATAACGATATTCTTCCATCATGTTGCCTTCATCCGTATAAACTACAAACAAAAGTTTTGGCCCCTCCCACATTTCTTTAAAAAAACACCTTAAAACGTGATAATCATGTATTTTTAAAAGTAAAAGGTATAATGTCAGTATGTTCATTGTTTTTACTTCGATTTTGACAAGAAATAAGCACTTAAATATGAAAAAAAATCATACGAAAGTATCCTTATTTGGTCTCCACAATAAAAACACTACCGCAAATACCCTTCGAAAGATATGAATCCATCTCCTTCTCTGTGATAAATAGTAGGAATTGTATCAGGGAAAAATCTCTTATTATTCTCCAAAATATTATTGAGTTAATATTAATACGCAAATTATAAATGTTCTTAAAATCCAAAGATAACTTTCAGATTTAAACAACCCACAAAGCTGTAAAAAACAAATCAATGAAGCATTATTCGAAATATTTGGTTTATGTTATTGTGTTTATTTATTTTTTTAATCTTATTATCACCCCAAACAAGGCTGGAAGCCACTAGTACGCAAGGGGTTACAGAAGGTTTGGAGGAAGAGCAGATAGGAGTGGTAAAGGAGGGGATGTGGAGAAAGATAGTGGATCGATCAAGGCAAGTGGGTTAGAGAAGATTTGGAGCGAGAGGAGATAGGAATGAAAGGTGAAAGGATGTGGAGAAGGGAAGTGGATAGAACAAGGCAACTGGAGATGTCGATTGACATTACACTTAAATAATTGGAGATTGTATTTTTCAGGGAAACAGAAATAAGGAAGGGAGTTCCACAGGCGAGATGTGCGAGACATGAAGCTATTGGAGTAGAAGAAACGTCTACATCTAACAGTTTCAACGGGGAATGGGTGGGAACGGGATGCCAGCCTCGTAGGACGTTTAAATTCATGAGGCCTAGGAACCAGCGAAAGCAGCTCGTCGGAGCAATTATACTATAGCTATGAAATTGTTTGTGATGATCATTTTGTATACACTAAAGACAAAATGTTTTGGTTAAAATTACATTTGTTTAAAAACACTTTAAGATGAGATATGTTTCGTATTTTTTAAAGTAAAAGATAAAAATGTGTATTTGTTTTTATTTTGACAAACAATAAGCATTTAACTATAAAAATATATCATGCAACAGGATCATATTTTGATTTCATAAATAAAACCACCATCTGTCTTAGTTACTGCTTTGCAATTTCTTGGCATTCATTCCAATAGTTTTTGATTAAAAGTAGATCGCAGACCTTCCCAAACATTCTTCACCCACTGGGAACGCTCATACTCACGCTTTAAGTATTTCCTTCGAGATCTCGTATTACATTTATCCCATATTAATACAATGGAAGTGTGGTCAGGAGTTCCAGCTGCCCATGACATACCTTCCAATATTGTGTTCCTATTTTTACTCGTGTTAATTTGGATATAATTCTGCAGAAAGTTTTGGGTTCTTGTCACGTTGAAGAGTGAATGCTTCCACTTATGTGTAAACCGGGTGGTATAGCAGGTCTTTCGAAAATCCAATGTTATTTTTCTTTTTTCATGATTCCTGTGAGCTGTATCGAATCTACAGCACTTTCCGTTATATCAATAAACGCTAATGCGGGGTTAATGGTGAAAAAAGTATAATGCTTCTAATACGAAATATCCATTATTTTTCAAAATGTATGGTGGACAGACGAATCCAAATTTGAACATTTTGGTAGAAAGAGGAACCTTTTGAAGGACTGGAAAATAAAAGCAAATCCAGTGTAGTTACTGAAATTTTATCTTTTTTTTTAACCAAATACAAAAATGTGTCATTATCAGGATGTTTCTTTAAAGAAATGCAAGATGTCCCCAAACATTTTGTCTGTAGAGTAAATTCTCTATGTTAATGAGTCGATGCCAAATCTAAGCTACCATATTTAACCAGATATTTTAATAATAATAATAATGATAATAAAATAATAACAATAATAATAACAATAATAATAATAATAACAATAATAACAATAATAATAATAATTATTATTATTATTGTTATTATTATTATTATTGTTATCATAATTATAATAATAATAATAATAATAATAATGACTGCAAAATACATAAAAAATAAAGCAAAGACAGATGAAACCGACCAGATACAGAAACAATGGCAAGATAAACAGCTCCACGGCCAATACTCTGCCCGTACCAAACAAGCTGACGTAGACAAAACCTGTACCCATCAGTGACTATGTAGTGCAGGGTTGAAAGCTGAAACTGAAGGTTTTATCCTTGCTGCACAGGACCAATGCTTGTCAACTAGGAATTATCAAGCACTTATACTAAAATACTGTGTTAGTCCAAAATGCCGAATCTGTGATAAATATCCAGAAATCATTAATCATCTTGTATCAGGTTGCACGATATTGGCACCCACTGAATATAAAAACCGGTATGACACAGTGGACCAATATCTGCACTGGAAAATCCGCAACTTCTACGGGAAGGAAACTGAAAGAATCTGGTACGAACACCACCCAGACCCGGTTACGGAGATAGGACCTGTTACAATTCTATGGGACTACACAATATACACTGACAGAACAATCAAAGCCAACCGCCCAGACATTTTTATTATAAACCACACATAAAAAAGCCTCCTTATTGTATGGCAATCCCTGCAGACTTCAATGTATCTTTGAAGATATTCGAAAAGCTGTGAAAATACAAGGACCTTGAAATAGAAATCTCAAAAACCTGGCACATGGGAACATCAACAGTTGTAGTTGGAGCCTTAGGATTGATTGGAAAAGATTACAGTAGACTAATTGAAGGGAACCCTAGAAGTCCATGCCTCAAAGAGATATAAAAAAATATTCTGAAACGGACAGCCCACACTTTACGAAGGGCTTTATCTATGTAATAATTTTTTTTTTTGCAGTGGAAAGTGTCATGATACCATTTCTAACCTTAGGTGCCTGGGCGGGACCCGGAAAGAAATGTGTAAACGCCAGATATCAAAGGAAATAACAATAATAATAATAATAATAATAATAATAATAATAATAATAATAATAATAATAATAATAATAAATTGCACACATATCACACCTGCGCACAAGAGCAGCCAAGAATTGAGCTGTATAGACGTTTTGATATCTTTGGATAAGAACATCCTGAACGCCGAGGAAGAAAAATACAGAGGCACCAAGAAATGGCAGAGAAAATCAGAAAATATATACCAAAGAAGAGCTCAAGTTGTCACTTTCTGTTTGGCACACTCGCCTCTTTTCTTGCGAGTTTGACTGTCTCGCGGGACGCGTTGCGGATAACAGGAACAAATCATCTGCTAAGGAAAGTCTTCTGAATCTAAGCTCCGGATAAGAGATGACATATGATCATTACCATCCAGCCGAAAAATCTAAGAGTTGGATAGGTTATTAAAATTATAACAATATGCTTGTTTTAAAATGCTGAGTAAACTCTCTCGTGACGAGACTTCTCACAGCCCATGTTTCTGCATTCGACACGGTGGAATGCATATGTAGGTAAATACATCAAAAGGAATAATAATAATAATAATAACCCGGTTACGGAGATAGAATCTACAACAATTTTATGGGACAACACAATACACACAGACAGAAAAAATCAAAGCCAATCGCCCAGACATCGTTATTAGAGACCGCAAACAAAAAGATTTCCTCCTTATTGAAATGGCAGTTCCTGCAGACTGCAGTGTATCTTTGAAGATCTTCAAAAAACTCTCAAAATACAAGGGCCTTGAAATCGAAATCTAAAAAATGTGGCAGATGAAAACGTCAAAAATCGCTGTTGTATTTCGAGCCGACGGATTGGGTGGAATAGATTCCAGTAGACACATTGAAGGGATTCTCGGTAGCCTATACCTTAAAGAAATACAAAAGATTGTTCTCACGAATACAACGAACACATTACGAAGGGCTCTATCTATATAAAGTATGTGTGTGTTTTTTAATGTTTTTTTTTAATTTGTCAATGGAGAAGAAGAAGAAGAAGAAGAAGAAGAAGAAGAAGAAGAAGAAGAAGAAGAAGAAGAAGAAGAAGAAGAAGGATGAGGAGGACAAGTAGAAGAAGAAGAAGTAGGAGGAGGAGGAGGAGAAGAAGAAAAAGAAAAAGAAGAGAAGGAGGAGAAGGAGAGGAAGAGGAAGAGGAAGAAGAAGGAGGAGGAGGACAAGGACGAGAAGAAGAAGAAGGAGAAGGAGAAGAAGAGGAAGAAGAAGGATAAGGATGACAAGGAAAAGAAGAAGAAGAAGAAGAAGGAAAAGAAGAAGAAGAAATTTCATCTCCTCTTTAAAAGGAACACGAATTGAAGAAAACATCAAAATGAAATAAAAATCACGAGGAAATATAATCTGTCCAGAGATAACATTGACAATTACATTGAAATCTTAACCCAAATCTTCAGCTAAAGGGCAACAGTCAGATAAAGATATAAAAATATACTCTGTCTTATATAGAGATAACAAACTTTTGAAAGAAAATAGCATGAAATTCTACAGATAATTTGGTAAGAGTAACATTAAAGTTGACAAGGCACCAACATGTAGTTATATAGAAAAAATTTGAAAAGAACATTTGTGGTGAACCTGTGTTAACTTCAACGCAGTAGCACACGGGAAAGGTGGCCATGAATCTATGATCAATAATGATGAAAAACAAGATTGCCGGCTTACGAACACATCACGTTGAAACACCGGTTCTCGTACGATCACAAAAGATAAGCAACATCGATCCTGATCAGTACCAAGATGTATGAGCGCATCGCAATACTAGGTAATGAGCGCTTGAATTTGAGAGTGTATAATGGATAATGTCTCTGAATTTTTAATCGGAAAGACGAGGTCCAATTACATTTGGTTCTTTATAATTATTTTTACGCGCATATATCATTGGGATTTGTAATTAATCCACATATTCTTCCCTCAGTTTTGGGTTAATTAGTAAGACTTGTACCACTAAGCATTGTTATCTTTATAAAATACATTTACGTAAACAATCTTTAGAATTCGGCATTAGATGACCTTTTGATGTCGATATGCCGCTAAACAGTAACAAAGAACCTCACAACCAAACCAAGAAGATTGGTTAGACATCACTGCAGACGAAGTCAGATGAGCTCTAGCAAAGGCTCAGGAGCGAAAATCGCCTGGGAGAGGCAAAGTTCATAATTTGTGGCTACACTCTCTACTAAGTATTCATAATTCGCTGGCCGATATCTACTCGGAGATCTTGAAGAATTCTGCAAGGTCACCCCGCTGGTTAAGGGAAGGATTAACTTACCTGCTTGCCAAAACTACAGAGACATTTTCCCCACAAATCACAGGCGTATCACATATTTAGCTACTGCCTACAAAATTCTGACATGAATAATCACCAAAAAAAAAACAACTTCATTTTGGAAGAAAATCAGCTTTTTCGGGAGGAACAAATGGAATGCAAAAAACGGGGGAAAAGAAACGTCCATATGGATTCAAAGATCAACTCTTCGTTATCAAGATGAAACTGAAGAACTATGAATTCGTGTAAAAAAAATAAGCGCTGTTAGACATATTAGAAAAAAAGTTTTTGACAGTGACTCTATCATCGGCTCATGACAGCTATACGGATCTATAAAATGTCACTCAAATTCATTGGATATATTAAATCCAGTACGCATGCATAGAAGACATTTCTCATACTTAATCACACAAACGTTGATATTAAATTAAATAATATAAGCATCAAAAGCGGGGAGTACCAAGGGAATTCACTTTCACCATTCCTCTACAGTCTTGCTAGTTTGCACCTGTCCAACTTTCTCAACAATTCAAACAGGGGTTACAAAATCTACACCGTCCTGGGTAAGACAATAAACTACATCCGCGTCCTGTGTAGGACGATAAACTATATCCAAACGCAAGGCTTCTGATAGGGCGGTTTTGAGCACCGTGGAACCACCTCTTAATTGCTGGTGGTCCCAGGTCCACCCTGAGGCGAGGTGGTAGCACACGTTAAGGTCTCAGCTATGGGCAAATAGTTAACGCTGAACTGGAAAGTGTAAAAATAGGTTTCATTACCATCGATACAATTTATGGAGAAAATTATTACCAGCAATGAATTTTTTAAGAAAATAATTCTTACTACCAATACGTTTTTGGGAAAAAATATTACCAGCAATATATTTATGAAAAAGAATTATCAGCAATAAATATCGTGTCGGAATTAATTAACTTATTGAGGCTTATATGCCGTAAACCAAACTAAACCAAACCAAACCAAACTAAAATCTGCACGCATACCATTAAGGAACCCCTCTACATGGATGGCATCAAGCTTTATACGAGACATGAAAACAGTCTAAAATCCCTACTGGATACAGTGAAGGATTTTCAGCTATGATAGTTGGATGGAGTTCCGTCTGGGAAAGTTTTCCAAGTCAGCGTTTAAAGCAGGGAAATTTGTCAAATCTAGTAATACGATGCTAGACATCAACGCCACTATCAAGGACCTATAAGATGAATTTTACGAAAGATTTTATATTCAAGAAGGAAATGGCAAACAGCACCCAAAAGTGAAGGTAAAGAAAATAATGCTACTGTAGAGAGCCAATGGTACTTCAGTCGAAACTGAATTCATTAAATAGAATGGACACAATGAATACACTGGCAATACTCGTTGCTACCTACAGATTTGGCATTATAAAATGGAGCTTTAGTGATATAGAACGCGTTAATTTCAAAATATGTAAGTGTAGTGAAAGAGATAATCAGTTACTCCGAAAAAAAGTTCGTGTTTTGTGTGCGTTCTGCCGAAATAGCTTGTAGTAGTAAAAAAAAAAAAGAGCCAAAAAACTGTCAACTTAAAATAGCAACAAACGTCTGCAATAAATTTCTTCCGGTTCTCGACCGCAAAACTTGTAGCCAAATCACAGTTAAAACGATAGTCCGACGTAACAATCCAACAAGCAACGTAGAAACGACAAAATGGGGTCACACGTCCAACCTTCACTTTCTAGTTTAAACTTGTAAATCATGCATCAGTAGTTATCCTTATCCGAAAGACATATGTTCGAAGACTACCAGAAAATGCCTAAAACCGCTGATAATACTGATCTATAAGCACCATTTCTCATATATACGGGATGTAATGATTTACAACTAACCGCGTTTGGAACTGTCTGGTTCGTAGCCTATGACCAATTCCAGGCGCGGCGTCTGCGACCTGGCGAGACAGTAGACGTATATTTGGCAGAATTAAAGAAGCTCACCGTACCGATCGCACCGCTTCCTGAAGAATGGATGACATGTGTCTTCGTGTCTGGATTGCCTAGTCATGTTAAGCAGATACTCCGCGCATCATCCAGAATGGAAGACATGACGCTCAATCAGTTGTTGACCAGAGCACGTGCTATCATGATCAACGAGCCCGACTTTAGCGCAGAGTTCGACCAAAGGACGAAGAGATGGACAGCACTGTGGAAATGGTCGGATAATAACCCACCAGAAAAGCTCCAAAACCGAGTGTCAGAGTATTCGGTGCTTGAACGCGTCAAGGAAGAATACCAGCGCGAATTGCATGTGTGGCTGGACAATGGATGACTGACTCCGTATCCCGAGAAAGAACTGGGTCCTCCAAGAGGCCTCATCCCGTTGATGGCCGTGGTACAGAAGAACAAGGGAAAGGTGCGCCCTGTATTAGATTATAGAGAACTAAACGAGCATATAGACACATACACGGCCCATGCTGATGTATGTGCACGCAAATTGAGAGAATGGAGTCCAATGTCTCTGTGATTGACCTTCGAAAGGCCTACTTGCAGGTACGTGTGCACCGGTCAATTTGGCCATTTCAGACGGTGATCCTTAATGGGAGGAGATACTGCTTAACGCGAATGGGATTCGGACTCAATGTGGCGCCGGACATCATGAAAGCTATCGTGGATGCTGTGCTATCCAAGGATGAGACAATTCGTCAAGCGACGTCAGCTGACACTGACGACATCTACATCAACGAAAACTTAGTGCCCGCTGCACAGGTGAGAAAGCATCTTGCTGACTTTGGGCTCGAGTGTAAGAACCCAGAACGACTGGAGGACGGTGCTCGTGTGCTCGGCTTGCAGGTCTGGCGGGAGCACACCGTGCTTTACTGGAAACGTGGAAGCGAGCTCCCGGACATTCCCAGACACATGACACGATGCAGCGTGTTCTCGTTATGTGGAAAGCTGGTGGGACATTTTCCCGTGGGCGGGTGGATCCGCATTGCAACTGCATTTATCAAACGAAGGGTGACTGCTGTCACTTCCGGCTGGGATGACAAGACAAATGATGTTCCCCTTAGACACATGATAGCGGAAGTCATTAACAGGGTGCGTCAAGACGACCCCGTAAGTGGTAAATGGTGCGTTGACGGGTGTGAATTTGAAGTCTGGGTCGACGCGAGCTCCCTTGCAACAGGAGTGTCTCTTGAAATAGATGAAACTGTCTGGGAAGACGCGTTTTTGCTGGTGAGAAGTGAAGGTTGGACGTGTGACCCCATTTTGTCGTTTCTACGTTGTTTATTGTACTTTTACGTCGGACTATCGGTTTAACTGTGATTTGGCTACAAGTATTGCGGTCGAGAGACGGACGAAATCTATTGCAGACGTTTGTTGCTACTTTAAGTTGACAGTTTTTTGGGTTTTTTTTTTACTACTACAGTAAGTCACTAAACTAAACATTGCATGCACTATCATAATGTTGATGTTGATATAATATAGTTGATAATTCAGTTTGATATATATTTTAAATCATCAATCACGGGCCTCGTAAACTAATTAGAAACGACATGAGATAAATATGTGAAGGCTGCACTGAAGCAAATGAGTTCTAAGTATACTTCCATCATTAATCAAAAAGCCAAGAAATAAGAAATTCCTAATATGTACGAGATAATAAGGACGACAACTATCCTGAACCCCTCATCGCTGTAGCAAGGAAAATTAAGTTACTGGCGAGAGTTGCTGATATGAAGACTCTAGAAACAAAATCGAGATATAAACCCTCGAATAGAAAGTACCCAAAGCGACTAGACGAAACAGACATCGATGTTCTCCAAACATATCAATGACCTAAACGCAATGGTCTTGATAGGGAGACGGTAGATTTTATTATGGCAGCACAAAACTAATATATTCCAACTAATGCCTACACACCTGAAATAAACAAAGTTAGATCAATTCTCATCTGTTGACTGCGCTATAAATTTGATTACTCTGTTGACAACATTTTATCAGCATGCCCAAATCTTAATGGGAAATAATGCATTATTAGATATGTTTTTAAACGTTTCACTCCAAGCAAGGCGGGAAGCCCCTAGCACGAAAAGGGTTTCAGACAAGGAGCGATAACAAAGAGGAGTGATAGAGGAAATGATGAAGAGATGGTTAGGGGATAGATCACGGCATCTGGAGACGTCAATTGACGTTACATTTGAATAGTTGGAGAAGCTATTGGAGTAGAAGAGACGGCTATATTTAACAGGTTCCACAGTGAAAGAGTG
>OZ038489.1:112458903-112533903 GCA_964036315.1 Acanthosepion esculentum | reverse complement strand
CGTCTTCGTGGCTTGCTTGAGGTGAAATGATATAAAAAGGTATTTTTATTTAATTTGCTGCAGTTTATTGTTCCTGTGCCGTTGTCGAAATCTAAGAAATATCCTGCCATGTGTTTATTTTAGTATTCCTCAGTTATTTCTCGCACTGTTTCCACTGATATCGCGTTTGTAGCATCTGGCTCACAGTTACTTTGCCACCAAATTCACGAAGCGACGATTAAATTCATTATTCTATTGTTTCAAGGACCGCAAGATACCTAAAAAGGGCAGAAGATTAACTGTCGAAATATTGTGAAAATAATAACAAAGATGAGGATAATAGATCAAAATAATATAAATAATGTTAAATATTTATCATAGCAATTCAGACAAAAATAACAGTAAGGACAATGATAAGATCGTCTTAAATTATCAAAGTAGTCAAATTATCTACCAGACTCACAATGTGATGAGAGTATCGTAATTTCCTTTGTATATTTATGTCGTAAGTTTAGCCTTAACTCTTAATAGTCTATAACGTTAGATCTTCGACGCTGGAAAGAGAACGATGGTTGCTGCCAATAACTTTCTGTCTTATCGAGAGTCGAAGTAACTTTTCTGACTTTTCCTCTTCCTCCATTTACTCCTCCATCTCCACTAACTTATAAAATAGGTTAGCCTTTGTTTCCCCCTTCTTCTCTTACGTTAAATATGTTCACTGAATGTTAAATCCTCCAAGGCGTCTTGATTCCGTGTCACCTACCTGTACTGATAATCTATTTAACTGAACAAAAATCACAACTATATTAAGTCGGTAACCTAGATCAGACGGAAAAGATGTGAAACTAGCATGTTTACCCTCCTTTAAAATATTATTAATTATTATACACATTTAGCAACTTACACTAACATGCTTTGACACTATAAGTCAAAACTGAATCTGGATACGCCAAAGTGAGAATATCCTACCTCTAACCGACTGGCATCGACGTTATATGAAGAAATTTTAAAATAAATTCTTCTATTTAGCTGTTACTTTAACGGCTTCCGGAGTCATTACTGGCAACTGAGAGGCTTCGTACTTACATTCATTAAATTCTAGACTTTGACTTTCAATTACTTAGAGCTGGATATCACTGCTCCCAAGGCTTGTGCCTATTCGGTGTCAGTTGATCTAACATAAGTGTAACGCAGATATGGAAGCGGTTGATGGGCTGCAAATTGAATGGTTTCTTTCGCTATTTCTTTGCTTGCTTCCAGAAGATAGAAGGCACCGACGAGCAATAGAAGTTCCATCCATTTATTTTCTAGTCGAAATTCATTTACGAAGAAACATTTTTACGATAGGTATAAATCGAACTAAAATCAAAATTCGTATGGTATATAGCGAGAAATGTAATATCCAAGGAAGAGGAACAAAATCAACAGGGACTTCTTTAGCTCAAGATCTTTAGTTAACGTATTTGACAGCTGATACAACGGAATATCCAAGCTAATATACACACACACACATACACACACACACACACACACACACACATATATATATATATATATATATATATATATATATATATATATATGATCCTAAAGATCCAGGATAAACCTACCTAGTATTTAAGTAAATGCTCTGTTTATAATAAACAGTATTAAATAACATTTACCGGCCTGAAGGTCCGAAAAATTTTCTTAGGAAATTTTCGTCCTCCGACAGGATTCGAACCTGTATCCTATACGGAACCGTCATATAGCCTGACGTGCCTTAACTGATTCGGCCACTGAGGATCGTTCGGTTTGCATGAACGAATTTACTGCTTATTAACTTCAATCTTCCATGAATTCGACCTTGCCAAGCGAACGATCCTCAGTGGCCGAATCGGTTATGGCACGTCAGGCTCTATGACGGTTCCGTATAGGATACAGATTCGAATCCTGTCGGAGAAGGAATATTTTCTATGAAATTTCTTTCGGACATTCGGGTCGGTAAATGTTATTTATTACTGTTTATTATAAACAGAGCATTTACTTAAATACTTGTATCTATAAAAAGATTGTTAAACATAAACATGTCTTTAAATAATTGCCGGACTTTGTCCATTTCATAATATATATATATATATATATATATATATATATATATATATATATATATATATGTGTGTGTGTGTGTGTGTGTGTGTGTGTGTGTGTGTGTGTGTGTGTGTGTGATTCAGGTAATCGATCAGTTGGTATATAATCTGGGTGGATCATCGTAATAATGTTTATAATATGATCTCGATGGTTTCTAGTAATATTAATTATAATATTATTAATAATATTGGACACTTGTTGCACAAAAACGACTGTGAATATCAGGAAAACATACTGGGGCTCGTATAAGAACCACCACATAGTAGGAACTGAAATTTAGCAACAAACAACGAAAAACTAGATATAAATACACTACAAACCCAAATAGCTTCCCCGGAATAAGATAACTTACGCCACCCACCAGTCGCTAACACACGCCCTTCTCATTAACAAGATGTATACATGAGCAGGACTGACATTAGAAATAAATTTAAAAAAATCCTCCGAGACAGACACTTACGGGCTGATGATAGCTACGTACAGGACCGCTTGAAGTAGACTATTCTCATATTGTAGTAAGTTTATATATATATATATATATATATATATATATATATATATATATATATATATATATATGAAGAAATATAGTTTTACGGTGTTCTATATTTATTGGATAAAGTGCTGAATATCAGAGATAGAGCGTATGTAAATATAAATATAAAAGTAAACATTGAGGTCAAAACTCAGAGGCGACAGGCTGTTTCATGCTAGACGCAATCGCCAGGCTGTCTGACGATTGCGTCTAGCATGAAACAGCCTGTCGCCTGTAAATTTGACTTCAGTGTTCATTTTTATATTTATATTTCTCTCTCTCTCTCTCTCTCTCTCTATATATATATATATATATATATATATATATATATATATATATATATAAAGAACAGATGAAGTAAAGTTCCACTGTTCGTAGCATTTCGTTTTAAAAAGTGCTCAGTACAAATTACAGCAATACATTAGTATAATTTTTATTATAAGTGATTAGAACGAAAACATATTGAATTCGCTGTGAATTTAGCTTTCGTGTTTCGACACTTTGTGCCTCTTCATGCGATGGTTAATAACCGGTAATTAAATGATTAAAAAAGACAATTTGAAAAAGCAAATTGTTTCCCCTTTTCGAGAAAACACAAGGTCAGATTTTAAAATAGACGTGTGGGTTTGTCTTGATCAACCAATTAGATGTAAAAACTACGCTAAATAGAAATTATGCTCAGACGGTGGAGGTGTGGGTTATATTTTTATGACATAGTAAAACGGAACTTAGACAGGTCATCATTGACAATTATGGAAAACATGTAATCAACAAATGTATCGTGATTGTAGACAACTATAACATGTTCCATATTTCAAAGAACGCTGAGGGAAATAATCATATATAAAGTTAATTTCAAAAGACATTTTTTTAAAAAATCAGATTCATGAAACTTCTTAAAGTAACTTGTAGATAAAATTAAAAATGTGAAATATCTATATAAGATATTAATAATACTAACTGGACGGTAATACATAACAATACTAAATCTGAATAAACAAAATAAGATAATTACTTGTAGAGGGTGGACCGTTATTTACTTATAAATTATGGCCCTAAGAAATGGTACTACCTAATTTTAAAAATTTAACAAAATTGTAAGGTAAAAGATAAACTGTGTCGGCAATTTACAGAGAATTCCCTTCTTTAGTTCAATAGAGATTTTTTTGTCAGCAATCGGATAATTTCTAGTTTCACATTTAAGCATAAGAAGAAAAGTTCATTTAAAGACTTACAAGTTCTAGCTTTTATAATATTTTCCATTTTACCGTATAAGTTTTATTTTTATTATTAACTTCTTCTAAGTTCAAAAATATTTAGAAAATGATGTCATATTTCTGTAAGCGTTATTGGTTAAGGATGAAATGGACATAGAAATGTATGTAATAATCTCTGGTGATCTCAGAATGTACTAGTTCTCCTCGTAAGATATAGGAAAGTAGTCTTTGCATGTTGCGTCTCACATCAAAGCATAAAAAGAGAGCTTCGGAAATTTCTATGTCTAATGGCTAAAGCAGTTACAAAATGATATCAAGACCAAAAGCTCTGAAAAAATGACAAAACATGCCTTGTTTCATCAGGGAAATGCTCAAGGACACAAGCCCTTGGTTCTGAACTGGTTGATCATCCTCCCTATTCACCTGATCTGATTACGATCTGTTCCTTAACATGAAAAAAAAACATGGTTGGGAACCAGTATCGCATTGATGATTACGTCATATCTGCTGTTGATGACTTTTTATCAACAGAATGAGCAGTTTTCTTTCAACAGTTCGATGCCAATTGACTGGGAAAGAAAAAATGCATTTATTAATTAAAAAAGAAATATAAAATTAATGGATGCAAGTTTTCACAGCTCTAGTGTTACTCTTGCATAGACCTATGAACTTTTCAGTCCATCCTCTTAATGCCAGCCTTTCTTAACGATGTCTTTTGTATAATGGAAGGAAATTAAAAAATTAAAAAAATAAAAGGAAACCAGATCATGACATTGCAATCTACGTATGGAGCGGAAGCTGAGAATAAAAGAATTTAAGAATGTGATCAGATTCATAAACCAAAAGCCTAAGATTATTTCGAAATGTCGGCACGCTGAAGCATTGCTTTTAAAGATTTGCAAAAAAAGAACTCTTGTGCTCAAGAGCATGCAAGAGAAAGAAACGCCCATTTTTAAAAGCAACACCACGCGAAACAGACAGTTAATAAGTAACTAATGAAAAAAAACGTTATTTTTATATGTAATACAGCGAAATAGGCTATCTGTTCATGACAATATATATATATTATTGATAACCTAACTGTCAGGGTTTCAATTCTCGGTAGTGGATGCGCACTGTTGATGACTCCCAAATATAGGACGAAACGGCCGTCAAGTGCTTTCTGCATTCTGTTGAGACTCAATGCTTTCTGCATTCTTTCAGACTCAATGATTTACTTAATTATAAATATCAATCCTCCTAACAATTTCTATCATATATATATATATATATATATATATATATATATATATATATATATATATATATATATATATATATATAAAACAGAGATTATATATATAGTTGAATAATATGAACAGGTTTTGTTTGCCCAATTTCTTATTAACTTTTTAAAGTTTCCAAATTATATGATTTGTATAATCGGTAAATTCATCAACGTTCCTATTTATTCATATTTCCCTTTGTTTTTCGCGAGTACTTTCGTATGCTGTTACATTCATCTTCAAGGATTGTGCATGTTTATGCAAATGTTTTTTTGTTTAAATCCGACGACCACACTTTTGTTGGAACCAATTACAAGTCTTTAAACGGTCAAAATTGCCTATATTATTATTTGTTTTTATACAAAATTTTATATAGAATGCTTCATGGAAAAGATCCCCTATAAAATGTTGACAATTTCTTTGCATTTATTAATCAACCTAATATGTTTGAAAGAATACCTGTTTCCTAAACAGACCTTATATATATATGTTATGGGACCTACATTTATGGACTAAATGGACGTCCTATTACTATATATACGAGGAGATTATGGCTCTCAAGAGAGCTGACTACTGTTGACAGACGGTCGACCTCTCTGCCGCTGGGGAGAGAGAAACCCGGACAAAGGGCAGAGTCTCGTTCGGAGAGGTTGACCAACCCGATTCTGTTTTTACAGTTTCTACAGGCATTTTTTGGCCGAGCATACGGGCTCGGGAATACCCACGTTAAACTCGGCCGTGTGTCACATCTTTCCCTCGAGTGGGGAGGGTACAGTAAATATCGCTGTCTACAGTTGATAGCCTTGCTGTGACTTGTTCCAGCAAGACTGTCGAACTCTCCGCCTCTGAGCAGAGAGGAACCCGGACGAGGCGCCGCCGAAGGGCAGAGTCTCGTTCGGGGAGGTTGACAAACCCGATTCTGTTTTTACAGTTTCTACGGGCATTTTTTGGCCGAGCGTATGGTCTCAGAATACCCACGTAAAACTCGACCTTGTGCCACATCTTTCCCTCGTGGGGGGACAGGAAATATCGCTGTCTACAGTTGACGAGTTGACTACTGTACTTTGCCGTCAGTCGGACGTACAACACTTTTGTATTCGTTCTTTTATATTATAATATGTTTTCGTTAAATTGCTGAGTTCGAGTTTTCTTTCGGACCTATTCTGGGTCCACAACAATATATATATATATATATATATATATATATATATATATATATATATATATATATATATATATATATATATATATGTATTGGCTCCTGAAAATTAATTTCGGTGGAGCTCTGTGGGAAGGAAGCGTGGGTTTGTAAACAGTGACTATTAAAGCTAATATAGCATGATTCTTCGGCAGAATTGAGTCCTGTCAGTCACTGTGTGTTTATTTAAATCTAAGAATAAATCCGCTAAAATTCACATTAATCCCTGCCGTGCGACGACGGGTCAGTGGTAGAATTTCCGACTGACGCCAATTCAGTCGGGTTTCGATCTTAGCTAGAGGCAACCGGACGTCTACCCACACTATTATTAATAATAATAATAATAATGATAAAAACAAGAAGAAGAAAATAAGTGTAAGAGAAGACGGTAACGTGAACTAACAAATGAAAACCAAAGTCTTGATATTAGAAAATGCCAAAATAATAATAAAATAAAAAATAAACGCAGCACATTATGAAAAACCAAAATATTATTGATAATGGTTTATTAGAGTCGACATTACTCATTAGATAATTCACATTTAACTATTTATCAGAAATCTTGAAAATGATCCGAAATAGCGTAACATTAATATAAGAAATCCTTCACAAGTAAAATTTATTGCTCTTTAACCAAACTTGAATAAGCATGGAAACTTTCCTTAATACACATTTACGTGTCGGTATGTCAGTTTTAAATATTATTAGATTTCTCTTCCGCTCTCGTAACAATGACTTCTCTTGCTAATGTACGTCACACAGATTTTCAAATAAAGCAAATATGGCGCTGCGTACATCGGCACCGAACGATGCAAAAATGCATTTATTGATAATTTCAACTATAATGGAATTAGACGAGATTCCTATTCAAATATGCTCTTAATCTTCCTGTAGAATGTCAATGTTCACTAAGCCAAAACGTAAGATTTGTCTTTTACCGATCGATCATTCCTCGTATTTGTAAAAGTGTCTCTAATTACTTAAGCTATTTGAAGCTGTTTTTCATTTGTATTGTGTTTCTCTCTTGTTCTCCCAATACCGACTTTCAGAATCAGATAATAAGTAAATAAATATTTAAAACCGTTGAAGAGATTATGTTTTAAGTGAATTTTCTCTTTTTGCATATTGTTTTTTTTTTTCCTTAAAAATAAACCTGGGATTATTACTCTGATTAAACGAGATTTATCTCAGACAGAAAGCATTGACGTTTCTATATAATCTCCTTTTATTTCTTCCCTCTTTTTACAGCACTAGATGTAGTCACTAGTGCAAAAGTTAGCAAAAAATAGTTTTAACCTCTTTACAAAGAAGATGACAACTCTATGCGTGTACATGTGATTGCAACTTTTACTATATTTCTATGTGGAGTTTGATATATCTTTTTTTATTCTACCGAAAGATTAAGGATTTCCCGTTCTTTTACTTACTTTCATTCAGGCGATCATGGCTCTTCACAGTTTCCTTCACTATGTTATTTTGAGTCTTGATATTTCTCTTTGTTTTTCTTTTATGAATGTATCCTCCACCAAAAACACCCCCCCCCACCAAAAAAAATAAAATAAATGAAGGTAAAAGTGGATGAGAGATGTTTTGGCAAGTGATGTTCCCCCACATTCAGAAGAATTATGAAACAAAAAACAGCCCCTCCCAAAACGAAGGATAAACAAGTCATTTCTTTTAACCCATTATCTGAGAGGTGGCGTACAGTCACGCTGAAAAGAACTCCTGTATCGATTACAGATGTTAAACAGTGTAGAGCCGAATCAGGAAATAGGTGATGGACTGCCTGGAAACACGGGATACTGCAACAGACCACTTACGATCCAAAATAGGTTTCGACTTTAAATAACCCACCAAAGGTTGATAAACCGTAAAAAAAATGTTTATTTCCAAAAAAAAAATTTATTTTTAAGCAAAACTTTACTCTTGAACAATGCAGGTGCGTTGCGCATCATATCCCTCATAGTTAGAGCAGGGGTTAGGAAATATGGCGGTGTCGAAGCAGCCGCAATTTGACTTTAAGATGGGCTTGTCAGTAGTAGCATCTATTCGCCGAATATATCAAGCCTATTTAAGTAATGCTGTAAGTGAAAACACCGGCAAGTATTAGTTCACGAAGTTCTGGCCGGAAGAACTGTCGTTTTGTGATGAACCCCTTAGTGGCCAGCCACAGGTCCTGAATGATGAGGCCCTGAAGGCGGCCATATATGAGAACAACAGACAAACTTGTGGTCAACTTGACGAACTCTCCATGCATTCTAATGAAACAATCAGACTTCACCTACACCGCATACAGAAAGGGTATAAATTGAGCAAATTTGTATCTCAATCACTGTCGGAAGCCAGCAAGTTACAACGAGCGATAGTCTGTTTCTCGTTGGTTTTTCGTCTCTGCAATGTACCAGTATCTGTTTGAGGGCTTACCAGTGACGAAAAAGGGTTCTGTATTGTGCCAAACATTGGGTATTATCACTGGACCGTGTGGCTCACACCACAAGTTTACATCTATACGCATTCAAGATCATGCTCTGGTGGACTAGTTGACCAGTAGTGCACTATGTGCTGCTAAAAACGGACCAAACAATCACTGCGGATCTGTATTCGCTGCAGTTGGAACGTTTGCAACCGGCACCGAAGCAAAAGGAGCCAGCATTACTTAATTGTAAGGGTGTACTTTTCCTCCATGACAGTTCCTAAGAAGCGCGAGTGGCCAGGGATACCACAGGCCAACCTTTCTGGGAGACACTGTGCGATCCGCCTTACTTCACTGACCATACACCAACAGATTACCAGGACAAACACCTTCGTTAGAAATGTTTCGAAAATGAGACTAACTTGAGAATGCCACTAGCAGAATTCTTTGTGTCAAAGATTCCTGATATTTATGGACATAATGTTGCGCAGCTGGAGGCACGTTGGCAAACGATTCTGGATGCAGATGGAGGGTTACTTTGAGGACTAACCTAATGTCAAATTTTTTGTATATTTTTTTTAATGAATCAATAAGAGCAAGAAATTTTGGTTATCTTTTACATAAGTAAAAGATAACCAAAATTTCTTAATCAGTTAATACTCACTATGCTATTATTAATCTGGTTTGCTCAGTATTGGAATTGCTTCTACTAACTTTTTTTCAAAATAATTACATTTGGGAAGAGGAACAGCCGAAACCACATGTAAAAAAACTGAATATTCGACCCAAAGTAACTGAGTCATAGAGACAGTTCTTTACATACAGGCATTAAACATGTTGCATCGTAAAAACGAGACAGTAGGAATTAGGGTTTAACCCTAGATCACCATCAATTAAAGTTACGCCACTACTAACCATGGGTATATCATACCCGATTTTGAAAATATTAAAAAAATATTAAATCTAAATCTTTATTTGAAATATTTAACATGCAAGCACTTCAAATTTTGTACTTTGAGTTAACATTAATAGAAACCTAAAAACATATTATTTAGGTAAGGAAATCAGGTAGTGAAAATTGTAATTAAAAATCGGAAAATTTGCGCTGGGTACTATATACCTATACTTAGTGTTCTAGGGTTAAAGAAGTCTTATATTCACGAACAGGAAACTACAAGAACTTCGACAGAAGCTAGGAAAAGGAAAGCGAGAAAAAAGTTTAACATCAGTTTGACGTCAGTGGATGATTGTTAACAAACGGAACAGCCCAATATGTGAATTACAAATTGGCTATAACGAAAACAAAACAAGCACAATTGGAGAAATGTGTTAGGAGAGGAGGGGAAAATGGGACACCGATATCCGAAGGCGCAATGAAAAATCTCATAAATAAAATATAACAATTGCACTAGTTATAAATAGAAATACATTCAACCACAATTTCTATTTTATAAATGTTACATTCATAAAAAAAGAAAATAATCCTCGAGAGTGCCGCCATTTAATATTATGCAACTATTAATGTACGCCCACGTTTTATTCCCAATATCACCTTTCCTAACAGAATCACTAATCTCCCAAACCAACGTACACAAAAAAAAGAAGAGTAATACATTTCAGTTGCAACAAGGAAGGTCTTCAGTGATGCACTGTCTTCATAGCCGATTTCGGGTTTTGCATCATATCGACTCCAACAGCAACCCCGACCTAATTCCACAAGATTCAGGCCGCCTCCTTGATAGCGTTTTGCTACGCACTTCGACATTGCAAAAAAGATAAATAAAATATGGCTAGGATTCCGACCGTTCTTATTGACATACGTCAGTCAACATCAGCCAATGAAATAAGGACTTCCCCCCCTTCCCTCCTATATAGTCTTGTATTTTGCTACATCCGGTTTTGCGCTATTTCCTGGAATTCGTAACGAGGTAAGCTGGACTCGTTCTTGCAAGGTTCAATCCAATGTTTTACATTTCATTAAATACTAATTCAATAACTTAACTCTACCACTTACATTACCCCCCGCCAAAAAAAAAAAAAAAAAAAAAAAAAAAAACCCTCAATAATTCTTACTATTCTATAACAATCTTTAAGTCTAACCCTATATGAAACCGTTCATTACAAAGTTATCTTGTACTATTTATTTTAAAATTTCTTACTAGTTTTGTAACCTATCAATTAAAACAACAATGGCCAAATCTAAGCAAGGAAAAATAATAATAAAAATATTACTTTAAAACCTAAAAAGCTACAGTAATATAGACTAATTTACGAAACAGTTCATTGCAAACTTGTCTCGTCGTACTATCTATTGAGATTTCTTACTAGTTTGTAATCTATGAATTAAAATAATACGATGACCTAATCTAAGCAAGGAAAAATAATAATTAAATATACATAAATTATTAAAAAGATCTAAGAAAACTAAACTACTCAAATAAGTAACATATTCGCTTTTAATTATAAATATTATTCGACATGAATCTAGTAAATTAATACTAGTATTACCACTAACTTTTAAACTATGAACACTATGATCTAATTTTACATACATACGAATTGAAATTGATAAAAAAAAAAAAACTCCCATGACCCTCCCCCAACGTGCGCTAACACTTCTCAACACCCTCCATGCTGGATTAACTACCTTAAATTAAAATTCCTCAATATTACCTTATAGATTGACCCTCCTCCATTTCCCTAAGCATGTTTGGAACATTTAATTCTTCCATGGCTCTGATCTCTTAAGCCAAATCCACTTTGAAGCATTTAAAACTGCATTGGTAATGTCCTTCAACGCTCTCCCCCTCTCTGTACCCACTATGCCTATTTTTGAAAGAGCTCTACACAGTGACTGACCTGCAAAGCCCCTGCAACCAACTTCTATCGGATCATAGTGTGTTCTCCATGACTTGCGACGACATTGTTCGACAAGTTCTTCGTATTTGGACCTCTTCCTCTCATTGGCCAGTGTGATAAACTCCTCCCACGACACCGACAGTTCCCAAATTATACACTGCTTCGTGTTGTCGGAGTATACTATCAGATCTGGCCTGAGTGATGTTTCGGCTATGTGTTTCGGGAATTTCAGCTAGGTCTTTAGGTCCACTATCAACTGCCAATCATTTGCGGTAGTTAACAGGCTCGTTCTCTCTCTCTTCTGTTTCTGAACCTTTACTCCAGTTTTGATGAAGTTAATTCGGTTTAGCGTCTTCCCGGGTTGATGTTTATTAGCCCTTATTGCTTTGGTCACCTCCTCTGCAATCACTTTAAGGGCTTGGTCGTGGCGCCACCGGTACCGACCATCACCCAAAGCTTTTGGGCAACTACTCAAGACATGTTGAAGTGACCCTTTCCTTGCACACAGTTGGCAATTGGGGGTATCGCTTTTCCCCCATATGTGCAGGTTTGTTGGGCTCGGAAGAACATCGTAGACCGATTTGATCAGAAATCTAATCTGGCTGAAATCTGATCGCCAGCAATCTGACCAGGTAATTTTTTTCCGATCAATGTTCTCCCATTTTGTCCAGGCTCCCTGCTGACTTAGGCCGACCATTCTGCAGTACTGTGCTTCTTCTACGCTTGCACGGACTTCATCTTGGATGAGTTGTCGCCTTTCCTTACCTTTTGCAACTTTGTTTAGTTTGCTGGGAAAAAATCCCAACCCGGCTTTGCCTTTAGCTATTGACCCCAGTATAGCTTTATGCCTAAGTCTCTCTTCCGCCACTTGCAACTCTCCCTTAGCGCTCCATTTCCTGCCCGATCTAGTCTGAATTCCAGCTGCTGCCACTTTTGGATCTTTGGATTCTGCATATAGCAGCTGTTCTCTTGTTTTTGTGACTTTAAATTCTTCTATAATGCTACTAAAGGGGAGGCGCAATGCGTTGCTGTTACCATAGAGGGCCGCACTACTTAAGCATCTCGGCAAACCGAGCCACCTTCTCAACCGATTGCTTATAGTTCTCTCTAACATTTCCACGGTGGTAATGGGGACATTATAAACTAGCAGCGGCCACAATATCCTGGGCAATACTGCATGCTGGAAAAGCCATGCCTTGAAACGCCCTGGCAATCCTGATTTGTCTATTTTTGTCAGCCACTCCTCAAGATCCTTTTTAGTCTGCTGGATTGCGGCCGTATCCTTCAGACCAGAGTTGAAGGTTTTTCCCAAGCTCTTCACAGGTTTTTCGCTCAGGGTCGGAATTGTTGCTCCTGCAACTGAAAAGTGGACTTTCTCCATGACTTTGCCTCTTTTTAATACTAGAGACCTAGATTTATCTGGTTTAAATTTCATTCTGGCCCAGGACATATTTTCTTCGATGCCCTTTAATAGCCATCTGCCTCCCGTGACAGATGTCGTTGTCACGGTTAAATCATCCATATAGGCCCTTATCGGTGGTTGGCGAACTCCTGATTTAGACATGGGGCCTCGACATTCAACCTCTGCTGCCTTTACCAGCATGTTCATGGTCAAAGAAAATAAGACAGCAGACATTGTACAACCTGTTATTATACCCTTTTCCAGTTTCACCCATTCCGAGACCATGGTACCTGCGCCAACTCTCAACTGGAAATTCTCGTAGTAGTTCACGATGAGATCGCAAACCGATGGAGGTACGTAATGTCTCTTTAGAGCTTCCTCCACCAGTTTGTGTGGCATGGACCCGTAGGCATTGGCAAGATCTAACCACAACACAATCAGGTCCCCTTTGCTTTCTTTAGCTTCTCTTAGGAGTTGTGTCAATACTCCTGTATGCTCAAGGCAACCCGGCATTCCGGCGACCCCGCCTTTCTGGACAGATGTGTCAATGTAGCCATTTCTTAGAATGAATTTCGATAGGCGTCTTGACAGTAACCCGAAAAAGATCTTACTCTCGGTGTTCAGCAAGGAGATAATACGAAATTGGTCCAGCGACTTTGATTTGTCCTCCTTCGGGATCCAAACCCCCTCAGCGAATCTCCACTGCTCTACTATCCTGCCTCTTCTCCAGATTACTTTTAATATTTTCCACAACCTTTTGAGAATACCTTTACACCGCTTATACACGATGTAGGGTACTCCGCTCGGTCCTGGTGCTGAGGCAGAACCGTCTTCCCGGCCTGCCAATTGTCTCTCCAACCGCCACCAGGCCTATTCCCTGGTTGCCAACTGGTCTGTTCCCAGTCGTCACTGATAATATCAGATTTAACAACAAATATATCAAGAAATCAAAAGAAAGTAGGTGAATCCGTCAACACAACAACACAAGCAATATTTCAACACTTGAAAATATTCTGTTCAAACATAAAGTAGTTCACGTAATTTTTCAGTTGCCATATAAATATAAAATAGCGTTTCAAAATTCTTCTAGCTGCTAACGACATTTTGATTCTGTTGTTTATAGATACATTGTTTCAATAATTTCATTTCGGTTTTTGCCATGGAATCCACATAAGACGAAACGCTTAGGCTATAACTACAGTTTACTTATTGTCTTTTTCCTTAATATATATATATATATATATAGTTTACGGAAACCTAGCTAATCCGTATAGGTAGACCCAAGGAGGATAAAATCCAGAGAGCTCAATGTAAATCATGGTTAATAATTTAAATAAATATAAAACAGACCACTTTATGGTTCCATATAATAAATGATTTCACCACAGCCGTTTTAAAGGACCACGGATCATCAGACTTTACTTCCAAAGGTTGGAACGAACAATGAAAAGAGATTTACACATTTTTGATGGGCAGTACTAAGCATATGTAAATTAACGAAGTAAGGGAGGAGAGAGACATGATTGAGCTAGATGTAAAATTTCTATTCTCTCAAATTTAAATTGTCCAGACATTGACACATTAAATCGGTTAACTTAACGGAAATTATATATTGATATAGAGGTGGGAGAGGAGAAAAAAGACATAAAGAGAAAAAGAGAGAATGAAGTCATGAGAGAAAGTGTCACTAATTTTCTTTGGAATGAAAGGCCCGAAAAACACGCTATTGTTTTGCTTTACTTTGAGAGTTCATAAATATTATAATGTTTGATATAAATTTGAATGTTTAAACAGTCTATAAGGAATTTAATTATATGTTTGTTAGCGATTTAAGTTTTTTAAAAACTTTATTACAAAAGATTTGTGGTTTTCATATGAAATAGTCGATTAGGAAAATATTCATAGTGTTTACATTAAAATACTAAAATTTTATTTTAATATATAAGTTTACTTCTAGTTGTAATTGATTATTAAGGTGATATCTCTATCAGTTTGAATATTAATCATGAATTTAATTTGCAACTATTTTTAGATTGGTTATTTCTCTTACTTAAAGTTTAGTTATAGAGAATATTAAGGGAGAAAATGGGGTAAAACATTAATAACAGACATGTAAGTCCTTTTTTTTCAAAATTCTATATACCCATATATGTACACACATCCGTACACATGCACACACATATATATACACATATATATCCATATATATATATATACACACCCATACACATATCCACACACACACACACGTACATATATATATATGTATATACTCATACATACACACAGACATGTATATATACACACGTACATACATACGCACATAACCACATATATATACATACACATACATAGGCACACATATATATATATATACACACACATATATACACATACATACATATACACCCACATATATACGCATATATACACATACACATACATATCCATACACATATATACACATATACACACACACATACATATAAACACCTACCCACATATACACATATACACCCACATACACACACACACACACATATATATATATATATATATTTATATATATATATATATATATATATATATATACACCGACATGTTCGTGTATGCAAAAAGTATGTCTATTCAAACGTATTTACATCATTATATTTCACCCATATTCACCCATATTATATATACGAACTCACAAATTCATATATTTATACATATATACATACACAGCTTACCCGCAATCACATATCTCTGGCACGCCACACATATACCATATAAATACATATATACACCCATATATACATACAACTACATATATTTACAATAAAAACAAAAAGTCCACCTATATACCTACAAGTATATATACATACATATCCATATTCATACCCACCCACTCCAAATATGTGTTCACAATACACAATTACAACAATGCATATCTGTTTTTCTATATAAAAGCATATACATATATTCCCTTCAAATATCACTCCATATTAACTTAAAAACTAAACTTTAAGTAAGAGAAATTACCAATCTAAAAATAGTCACAAATTAAATTCATGAATAAAATTCAAACTGATAGAGATATCACCTTAATAATCAATTACAACAAGTAGCAAATTTATATTTTAAAATAAAATTTTAGTATTTATAAATTCTATGAATATTTTTCTAATCGACTATCTCATATTAAATCCCCAAAATTTTTGTAATAAAGTTTAAAAAAAAACTTAAATCGCTAACAAACATCAAATTAAATTCCTTATAGACTGTTTAAACATTCAAATTTATATCAAACATTATAATATTTATGAATTCTCAAAGTAAAGCAAAACAACAGCGTCTATTTCGGGCCTTTCATTCCGAATAAAGTTAGTGACACATTCTCTCACGACTTCTTTCTCTCTTTTTCTCTGTATGTCTTTTTTCTCGTCTCCCCCTTCTATATCAATATATAACTTCTGTTAAGTTAACAGATTTAATGTGACAATATCTGGACTTCCTCAAACAATATTAAATTTGAAAGAATAGAAATTGTACATCTAACTCAATCATGTCTCTCTTCCCCCTCACTTCCTCACTTCGTTAATTTACATATGCTTAGTACTGCCCGTCAAAAATGTGTAAATTTCTTTTCATTTTTCATTTCAACCTTTGGAAGTAAAATCTGATGAAGGAATAAATACAATAAGGTGATGACCATAAATACTTCCGAAGCATTATACACCCAGAAAAGAACTGCGAAGCTAGTTTCTTCACTTTCCCAACTTTTTAAAAATTTCTTTGTTACTAAAAATCAGTGAATGATGGTTGGTAGTGCGCGGGACATTCTAGCTATTTTCTCACGTGATATGCTTAATGGATGGTCTGTTTCTTTTATATATTCCTTTCGAATATCTTCACATTTATTATCCCGACATCGTCTGTGGGGATATTTTCTTATGGGTAAAGATGATTTTGGTTCATGTATTTTTCTTTTTTTTATCTCGTGACATAGAACCGGTCAGTGAGACGCTAGACTCCTGCTGAGAAGACAATCACTTGCCAAATGTATTCGGAAATTATGCAAAACTTCACTAAAAAAGAAATTAGTGCTCGAAAGTGTCTCTCAAGTAACACAGTTTAGAAAACAAGACGAAAATAAATTACCGTAATTCCCCACGTATAATAAACCTTCATCCATAATACGCACCCCTAAAATTGTGCTGAAAGTGTGGCAAAATGCTTTTACTCACGCATAATACGCACCCCTTGTTTGGTAATCAAACCCTATAAATTGTACCTCTCCAATTTCATTACGGCCAGCGTTTCCTACTCTTATTTTTTTTTAAACGGTTTTAAACATGGAATAATATTATTATAATTTAGTTTTATGATAATTCTTTTTTCATTTTACGGCATTTTTTTAAAGACATTTGTAGCTGCGTATAATACGCACCCCTGATTTTCCTTATTATAATTAGAAAAAAAATGCGTATTATACATGGGGAATTGCAGTAATAATCGTCGTTACCACGAACATTGTCGTGAAAAATGGTTTAAATATTCGGCAGAATGCACTCCGTAAAAACAACACAATACAATCATTCCACGCACACTCCCAGTCCGCTAAATGCAATTTTTATGGAGATATGAAGAATTAAATAAAATAAAATCTAACAACAGATTCATTGTATATATTATTTACTGAAACATGCGAGAGTTTATCAAAACGTTTCGGGACTTCTGCTATAAAAAGAAAACTACAACAGATAACAGTTAGCTATTTAATCGCCTTCAAAGTAACCCATTTCTGAAGTTACACATTCTATCTAGCGTTGTATCCATTGAAGCATACCTGGAATTCTTATTCTGGAATAGCGTGCAGCTGCCTAAACTCATTCTCTTGTATTTATTTGGCGTCTTCGAATCAGGTCCATTTTAACTGGGATTTAATTTTTGAAGATTAAAACGTCGGGAATGTACTGGGGACTATGATGATACGGTGACTCTCGGAACTGTGGAATGTTTTGCTTGATAAAATACTATTGCTTAAGTCATGGACACTGATGGGACCTCTTGGTGGGGTGAGACGACGCCACTCTACATACTTTTCCCCCAAGTACTGCTATAAACGACAGAAGTGAGGCAGAACATTATAACTTAATATGTACAGAGTTCAAAGTCAGTCTGCCAATCGGCTTCACTCTGCTTACTTTAGCTTCGTTTCCATAGCAGCAGTACGGATACATTTTGATCAAACCTCGTACATAGATAAATAAATATGTGTGTGTTTGTATGTGTGTGTATATTGAATTAAATTTAATTTATTTACCGATAATAACTGAATACAGGTGAAACCTCTGAAATTTCATAAGAGCCTATCTGAAATGAGGTCATAAATTTTACGCCGACATCAACATGATTCGGAATGTTATCAGCTAACAAGGAAACTTATAATTAAATATAACTTCTGTGCTGTTTTAACAAAACCTAATTGTATCTATCTATCTATCTATCTATCTATCTATCTATCTATCTATCTATCTATCTATCTATCTATATATATATATATATATATATATATATGTGTGTGTGTGTGTGTGTGTGTATTTAGGCAGCAATCCTTCTTTCATGCACATTTCATTAAAAACGACTGACAAGGTGCTTTTATTTAGTTTTTTATACAATTTCTCATGCGATCTAATAATGTTTTTCTTTTCGGATGATAAATTATATAAAAACTGTCCGAATCTTCTTTTTATCCGAGCGCTTTCGGCTATTCATTTAGCCATTTTCAAGGATTATGTTTTAACTGTTAGAATTAGAAATAGTTTGTTATATGTATGTTTTTTAAAATATTTCATTTTTTTTTATTCCATATTCAAAGTTAATATTGTTAACTGTTGGTTTGTTTGTTTTTATTAATAAGGCTTCCATTAATCTTAGCCTTTTTTTTGCATGTGGATGATGCTATTATATTAGTGTTGGCGAGAAGTATGTTCCGAATAGTGTATAGCCAAAAGTGCTCGGATAAAAAGAACATTCGGACAGTTTTTATATAATTTATCATCCGAAAAGAAAAACATTATTAGATTGCATGAGAAATTGTATAAAAAACTAAATAAAAGCACCTTGTCAGTCGTTTTTAATGAAATGTGCATATATATATATATATATAGCCGATTAAATGTCAGAGCTACGCTAATTAAAAAAGTAAGCTCAGAGGGTGTTGGTGGGTGAGTTATTTTTCATGTTATGATAAACCGGAACATAGACAGGCCACCACTGACGATTTCGGAAAGCATGTTAGGGACAAATGTATGGTGATATTTTCTACCTCACCCCCACCACTTTTGCTTTTGGAAACGGTAACACATTGTTTTCAAATTTCCTTAAAAATCATTTAATCGCCCGTTAGTTACCATCGCCTGAAGAAGTGAAATCAAGGTATTGAAACATGAAAGATTTTGTGTAGCGATTTCAATATGTTTTATAATAAATAATAAAAATAATAATATATTGCTCTACTTTGTATGGACCATTTTTTAAAACGTAAATGCTACGAACATTGGAATTTTACTCCATCTGTTCTTTCTCTCATTTGTATATATATATATATATATATATATATATATATATATATATCATTTTGGTAGAAATCCCTCATTCATAAAATGTATTGCTGGCAATATATATATACAGATAATATTAGTGGTCAATATATATATATATATACATGTGTGTGTGTGTGTGTGTGTGTGTGTGTGTGTGTGTGTGTAATGGGAATCCCTCTTTAATACAAGTTTCGTTAAAGACGACTGAAAACACACTGAGATTCACTCAGTTCTTTGCCATGAGTGATACACGCTTAGGCGAGCATGTATCTTTCGACACATGACTGACGAGGCAGATTTTTTCTCGCAGTAGGTTGCCAGTTCTTTCTTTTTTATTCGATCTGTCTTGCTATTTACCCATAATCTGGGGGGGGGGGAAGAAAAGAACTCATAACTTACTCAAATTATTAGCACGTAAGTGAATGTAATAGATTCGACAAGACTTCGAACACGAATCTCCGATTCCTCAAGCCGGGCCCCTATCAATTACGCTACCGTGTAAGATTTAATTTAATTTTTTCTGTTTGTACACGTGTTAACTTTTCTGGACACAAATTGCGTAAAAAACTGTCCAATAGTTCTGCATATCCTAGCGCGTTTGGCTATAAATTTAGCTATTTTAAAAATAAAAAAATAAAGATCATCATGATAATGGTTAAAATAATAGCCGAAAAAGATCGGATAAATCGAACCTGTGGACTGTCTTTACACACTTTGTGTCCAGAAGAAAAAATATTGTACGCGCACCAGAAAAAAATAAATTATAAGTTAAATCACACTGCCTTGTCAGTTAACTTTAACGAAAGCTTCTATCTATCTATCTATATATAAGTGATAGAAATTAGGAGGATTTGAGATAATTATAATTAAGTAATTTATCGAGCCTAGAAGAAACGTCAACAAAAAGCACTGGACGACCGTTTTGTCCTATATTTTGGACTCATCAGCAGTGCGCATCCACTGCCGAGAATTGAAACACGGACAGTTACGTTATCAGGCAAAAGTCACACCAACTGCACCAACGAGGCTCGGTGACGAAGAGGTTGCGAATCAAACTCGATATAGCGCCGCTCGATCACATAATCCGTGGTGGAACTCATCCGAATTTCTCTGTTACCCATAGGACTTTGCCCCCACGAGCCACGACTACTATCCCCCAAGCCGCTCAATCCAGAGCATTAGAAACCGGGTCAAGCAAAGATATACAATTAATAGAAATTAGGAGGATTTGAGATAATTATAATTAAGTATTTCATGGAGTCGAGATCAGTTCCAACACGGATTATGTGACCGAGCGGCGCTATATCGAGTCTGATTCGCTATAACTCTGTCACCAATGTCCGTTGGAACAGTTGGTATGACGTTTGTCTGGTAGGTTTACTGTCCGGGATTCAATTTTCTGTAGTCGATGCGCACTGCTGATGAGTCCCAAATATAGGACGAAACGGATTTCTTCTAGACTCGATGAATTAATATATATATATATATATATATATATATATATATATATATATATATATATATTCGTCTCGCCGCTCCTATTCGACGTATGAGGGTCAAGCAGCTCAGTTCCTAGGAACCGACAACCAGACACCAGCACATGAGATTTAATTATAATGGTGACGATTTTTGCAGAACCATCCACACTGTTATATATAGTGGTTTCTCAGGTTTCTTCGTTCGCTTTTCCAATATTATTTGAATTAGCACTCAAAATGTTTTCACCATAGATATTTATGTTACTTCACATCTCCTGTGATTCTAAAACCTTTGTTTATAGTTTTCTATTATTTACTGTTTTGCTAAGGATTTGGCCGAACAATAGCATTAAAATGAATAGAAAAAACAAATAGATTTAAATGACAACAATATATATATATATATATATATATATATATATATATATATATATATATATATATATATTAATTATGTGGTGCGGGTTTGATTTATATTACGCGAATCATTCATACGAAAAGCAGATAATGAGGTTAATGATATGGGAAGAATCCCTCTCGTAAACAATTTTTAATAATAAAATACATTAACCTCAAATCCGTTAATGAATGGTATGAGCCTTGTTTATAAATTCCGGTTTTATCAGGTATTTTTTTACTACTAGCTTTCAATCGTTTCATACGATCATCCTCAGGTAGGGAAATAGGTAAGTTTTTTTTACATCCAGGTAATAACAGGACATCGAAAGATAAAGTGTAATCCGAAAGAAGTGTTTTTTTAGAAATGTGATATAGTTAACTGTAAGAATACTTTTGGAGCGTGCAGTCACGACGCTGAGGTTGAAATTTTTAAGATTTTTAAATTGTCCGTTCTTGTACTAATATATATATATATATATATATATATATATATATATATATATATATATATATATATATATATATATCATTAAATAATATAGACAAGTGTTGTCTATATATTTTATGTAAGTTCTTTTCATATTGTCTGATAAGCTTAATAACATTATCATTAAACAATGAAAGAAAATCACAATATTGATACATATTTTTTAATCCAATCTAAGCTTTCGGCTTACATAAGCCATTATCAAAGATGACAATTACACAATATATTAAGCAATACACGAACAAGAAATTGATGATAGTCTGTTTTTGTTTACATGAATGATTTCCAAGCAACGGTAAACACGTGCATATAAGACGCTGAAAGCGAAAATCGCACAACAGCTCATGACGTCACACATGACCACGAGAGAGTGAATCCGATGAGTATTGAGTATGGAAAGCCGTTGGTATGAATCAATGGCTTCTGTTACTACTTATAGGCATTTAAGGAGATTTGTGGAGATTTCATAGATTGGATTAAAATATGTATCAATATTGTGATTTTCTTTCATTGTTTAATGATAATGTTATTAAGCTTATCAGAAGATATGAAAAGAACTTACATAAAATATATAGACAACACTTATCTATATTGTTTAATGAAACATGTATGAATGAAAAAATGCTGCCTAAATACACACAATATATATATATATATATATATATATATATATATATATATATGTATGTGTGTGTGTGTGTGTGTGTGTGTGTGTGTGTGTGCGTGTGTGTGTGTGTTTATGAGGAGAAATAAAAATTTCACATATGATGTAGCGTAATGGAATACCTGCTTTGTGCGTTTTGATTAACCCATAAACTCATGTTACGTTAAGCTGGTTATCTATTAGTTCAGGGCATGACTTGTCGCTCCATTATTAACTAAATTTCTGTGTATGTGATTTGTGTTTTATTTAATTCATTTATCAGAGATAATATGAAGATTTTTGTCATTTATAAATCTTGTAATTTTATGTTCACATTCAAATAAAAATATTTTGCATTTTCTGATGTTTCATTATCTTTATTTTATGTTTGTTTCGAATAACTATCTTTCTTTCTTTTTGTCGTTATTTCCTTGTACATTATGGCAGAGGCAGGCTTTAGCCGACCTCAGCCTAATTATTCATCCGTTATAAGCGTTTAATCTTGTAGATCGTATCTTTTAAATAAAGCTAGAAGAGAAACAAATTTATTGACTTAAAGCTTACATGTAGCCTGATTCATTTTCTTTTTAACTCAGAAAAAATTGTCAGTGCTACAAAAATCACTGACAGACATATCTAGAACTATTGAAGATAGCCACCATTTTGGGGGTGAATTATGCGTTTGATTAAAATTAGTTGGCCCAAAGGTTGTGATAATGTTAGCAAAGATGAAGATATTAGTCCGACCAGCTATGAAATAATCGAACACAGCTTGCATAAAACTGAAGAAAATTCTGATGAGCTAGATATCGTTCTATCAGAACGAGTCTGCGATAAAACTGGGATGGTATTATCTGCGGCAAATTCTGATCGATTTAAACCAATTTTAGAACGTAATGAAGCAGACATTGTTATCATTAACACGAGACAATATCACGTCAAAAGAAATTATCAAAAATATTCTGAAACTTGCACACAAATAAATCATCCATCATTTAAATTATCACCCTTAATGTCCAATAATTTTCTTTCTAAAAAATTTAAGAAAAAGCTCAAAACTGAAATATTATCTGGATTCATCAGCGCAGTTTAAAAAAAAAACTAGAATAAATTTTTTGTCGTGATTTAAAAAGGCCATTAGAATTATCAGCTTTGTTGTCTCCTCGCAGTGAAAATTGTCAAAAATAAAAATAAAACAATAGCAGGAATGGTTGAGAAATATTGATACCAGCTATCAATGACTGAAGTGTCGGGTTTCATTTTAAATGAACGTTTTACCTTTTGAATTGATATGTAATAATCGATGAGGATGAAAATTTCTTATTTCAATTACATGGCCAAACTGGTATTTCACAATCAAAAAATGTCGTTTCTCTGAGAAGAACCATTTTAATATAATAAATTATCTAATATATAATAAAATTCCTTCACAAGGAATTTTTTTATTTAAAAATAAAAATAAAATGGAACTCGTATTTCAAGTATGAAGGACACTCAGCTAGACAAAAATATTTTTGTCGTTACTAACTTTAATGGTGGAAACTTAATCAGAAAATAAGACAGGTCTTTGTCATCCTTGTTCACGACTTCTAGATGGACTGTCTATTAGAAATACGCGTATATTCTTCCTTCTAAGTTGTTGTTCGTCAATCTGAGCGTGTATTTACCGTCTGCATGAAGGCTGTTCTATCTTGAATGGACATGATTTGCTAGTCAGCTATGATATGGAGTTCGGCAGTCTAATGTAGACTATGTGAATGTCCTTGCTGACAGACCCGCAGGGTAATTACGCCAATCTCGGTGTCCACTTTTACAGGCTGTATACATTCGTTATTCCTCTAATTATTATTTACTGTTTTCTCTTCTTTGTTTCTCCTTCTCAGATCTTTTACCTTTTATTGCCTATCGCTTCATCTTTCTGCATTTCACTTTCATTTAACTTTCCATTATTTTGCTTATCTGTTAACTGTTTACTGTAAGCTTTTCTTTTTAATCTTTATTTTATATTTGTCAGATTTTCTTTACTTTATTTTTCTTATATATTAACTTTCGTTATTTTTTCATTATTTTATTCTTTCTTTCATTTGTTTATCTTTTCATTTTTTCTTGAATTTGTTAACCTTTAATTCTTTTTAAACTTCCAATTTTAATTTTATAATATACTGAACATTATTTTTCTTTCTCTATCACATTTTGATTATCTCTATATATAAAAATAGATGATGTCTGTGTGTGTGTATATCGGTCTGTCTGTGTGACACCTTTTCACTCGAGATCCATCTAACCGATTTTGACGAAACTTAGCACGTAAATTGTGCAATGTAAGAGATAGGATCGTAGCGTGGAAAAATCGATAATTTAAAAAAAATCAATATTCGATAAAGCCGATCAAAAATCAATAAATTAATTTTTTTCTCCGATAAAGTTCATCATTTATAATATAATCCGTCCCCCAGAGTGAGTCTTTATTTCTTTTTATAGGAGATCTAGGTCTTGACTGATTCTCTTCGTTTAAATTACCATGATACATACCGTCACTCTTATCCCCAGATTATTCCTCACTACTATTCGGTAAACTTATTCTCTCCTCCTTCTCCTGTTTTTCACGTTCATATCTCTGGTAGACTTTCTGATCACACTCAATACTGGATTCATCAATCTTATTTTGCGTCTTCTGTTCTTCTGTTTCCCCTTCTTCCTCCTTTTCCATAACCTCATGATCTCTTGTGGATTGGTCTTCGTGAGCTAGTATTCACTGCCCCTTGTTTATTAACAGGACGGTGTTAAATTTTTTGTGCATCACAAAATTCGCCATCTCAGGACTTGAATCCTTCTCCTTTATGTAACACACATTTTCATTCGTTGCGAATGGCGTGGAAATCGAACCTCTTATTTGACTTCACATCAATGCGGATGGACTTGGTCTTTTGCCTGCATGAGGAATAGTTCTATAACTTTGGAGTCGTTTGGATAAATAATTCTCTATATCACAATGCACTGTAAAGAATACTTTTAATCCCATTTTTACTGTTTGAATCGTTCTCCCTGAAATTGCGTTTGACTTAAGGTGGTGTTTTCTATGGAATGCAGCCGATATATTTAACCATGCGAATAAACTTTCTTCACAAAACTCAGTTGCATTATCGGAGACAAATGTTTTTGGAACTCCATTTCTCGAAAACGCCATCTTCAACACCCGCTTCCGAGTAGTGGCTTTTCTATTCGCGACTTTGATAACTTCAGGCTAACCGGAATATGAGTCGACTAATATCAGAAATAGTCCTATACCTTTAATGTAAACATGATCCATATATATACGTGTCCACTGCTTCATTTCCTTTGGACTAGAGGGGATTTTAGTTTGCCTAATTGTCTTTATTTCAGCACACTTCGGACATTTTTTTTAACCTACTCTTCCAAGTTTCTCAAGCATCCTGTCCACCATGCTTGCAACTTAAGCTTCATTTGCGTAGCCGAAATGTGCCTCCATGTTTGCCATCGTGCACGTCTTCAATTACTTCCTTTCACAGAGACTGTACAGGTATTATGATATCTCCATTACATATGATTCCTCTCATTTGTGTCTTGACTCTTTATACTGCTTCTCGCAATTGCTCTATTGATTTCTTATTTTATCCCTAATTATATTCAACACTGGATCCTGGCTAGTTCTCTGCGTAAGCCGATTTAAGGGTCATACGTCTCTTTCTATCCAGTGCAAAATCTTATCCTAGCAATTCTCTCATGCTTCAACATTTTTACTCTCAGAATTTAACCTATATAATGCATCGGCATGAGGAATAGTATTTGCTTTTAATATATATGATATCAAAATCGAACGCTATAAGTTAAATAGTTCATCTTGAAATCCTGGCAGATGTGACTTTTGGCAACGCTCTTCTGGGTTTGAATATAAATTCCAAAGGCTTATGATCAGATTTTAATAGACATTTCCTTGACAGCAAAGAATTGCTAGCTTTTCTTTGCTCCGCACTATCGCCAATGTCTTTTTCGCCGATGTTAGTTTTCTGGATAAGTCCATTACAGAGTGAAAACTCCCGCGACAATATTGCAGCTATTACACAATCACTGGCATCAGCAGTTAACGTCAATTCTTTCGCTGGGTTGAAAATTGTAACAATTGGTTTGTCCATGAGTGCCTTTTTTTAATTTCGCGAATGCAACCGCCTGTCTTTTTGCACATTAAATCTCGGTATTCTTCTTCCTTGTTTCGTTAAATGGTACCACAAGGTCACTTTATCGCTGTAGATATCAGTTATAGAAATTGTATAATCCTAAAAAGATTATCTTTCTTTATTTCGAGGTGTAGTTATCTCTGATATTTTATTAATGAATTTATCATCCGGCGATATACCATCTTTGAATATTTGATATCCTAGGTATGATTTTTTTTTCAAAATTAAACTCTCATTTATCGCGATTAATTGTCATACCTACGTTATTTAATTTTCCCAAAACTTGCGCCATTTTGCTTTTGAACTCTATAAAGGGCGCACCAATACCAATGTTGTCCTGATATACAATTATATTTTAATCGCCTCTAAATACTTTTTCGGTGGCTTTTTGAAAGTTTCGACCTGTCGTTTTTACTCCAAACAGCAAACGATTCCATCTAAGTAATCCAATAATGGTGTTCATTTTAATGACTTCTTGAAAGGTGCTATCAGATTTTTATTTGTTTATATTCTGATTTAAGTTCAGTTTGTAGCTCGCCCGTCGTTTCTTACAACCTCTAGGCTCTGAATAGTTTGTCTCTTCACAACACAATCTCTTCGGTTCCCAACATAACCTCGGCAACTGACTGCATACGCTTCGTTAGGATCAAGGCCAAAATATTTAAGTCTCTGTTTAGCAGAGTTACGGGCCTGTAATCATCTAATTCCCTGACAACATATTCGCCCTATTTCAACAACGGGGATGGATCACAGTTGGAACTATTTTTTGAACGCAGCTGTCAAAAACCGGCACAAAGAGGTACGCCATCGTCAAGTACATTTCATAGGACAAACCATCAAATCCCAGAGACTTTCCAATGCCAACCCTCTTCAATGCCAAGTAGACTTCGCCCTCGGTGTTCTCACCGTTACAGCTAGCCGCTTCAGTCGGCGAAACCCGAAGAAAGTCAGCCAAATACCTGCGAAACTTTTGGTCACAGAAACCAAGCTCCTTCGTAAACTGGATCCCGAAATGCGACCGAAATGCCTCGCACATGCCTTCGGTCTACATCAGAGTACGTTCTGCCGGGTTATCGATTTCCCGAATGTATCTATCGCAACATGGAAGGATCTCCTTCTTGCGAAATCCTGAACTCATTTTCCCGGCTTCGTTAGACAACTTACTGCCTGCACGGGACAGAGCCTTCATATTTTTAGCCTTCTCTAGAACGAACGGTTGGCAATATTGGTGGTGAAAGACCTGACGCTATACTTAAGCCACTTTCACCACTTATTCTTAATAACCGCTCCAACTATTTTCCACTGCACTAATCTAATTAGCTGTTGCCCGAAGTCCTACTTGTCCAGTAAAGACACATTAAACATCCAGTGTCCAGACATTCTAGGCCGAGCACCTCACGTCATCCAGTTACAAACAAGTCTATGGTCCAAATAGATTAACCAATCTAGCATATTCCTGAACGATCTCTGTCCAGTTCCCGCATGTCTATCTGGCAGAGACTCTGGGGAAATATCTCTTATTCTTTTTTACTTTGGGCTGTGGTGGAAATAGAGGTGGACGGAGCTCTATAAGGGGATGAGAGAGGCTCCATGATTTGGGGCTAGTATCTTCAATTTTTGCTGGCGAAGCCGGGACGTATTGTCCTTCACGGTCTACTTCATCCAGTCCGCTTCTGCGGCAGTTTTTTCTCATCTTCTTCCTTCCCCCATCTTCAAATAGAAGAACTGAGATGGAGGCATTTACTCCGCCTTCATATTGGAGATCGCAAGTTGCTGCTTTTTCCTGTTGTTGTTGTTGTTGCAGTTGTTGCTTCTCTTATTGTTGCTTTTCCTGTTGCTGTTTCAGTTGTTGCGTTTGATGCACTTTTGTTGTTGACGTTGTTTTTATTCTTGTTCTTGCAGCTGATTTTCCTGTTTTGACCACTACTGGTTTTGCTGTGAGGCATCCTGATGTGGTGGAGGGCTTGCCGTTTCCCTCTCCAACCACCACCTTCCAAGATCCAGCAGCATCTGTGTATTAGAAGTATCTTCCATTTCTTCAGCCGTTGATATTTCGGGGCGAGGTTGTGGCGCCATGTTATTACCAAGGAACGCATTCGAAACGTGCCATGAAGCACCACATGACCAGCAGTAAGGTCGATCGACTGCCACTACCACAGGCATCTTTTTTACCGGCAGATCAAAATGTTGGGAATTTCTGTGAAGCTCTTGCCAGTCAGTGTTACCTGGAGAACCAAATATTTGCTGGCAATGCCCGCTTTGCTTATAATTGCCGAGATGTCCTCAACTTGTCCATATCGGGTAAAAATGACACGCATCCTGTCTGCAGTATTATTCGTGGGTACTCTTTTCTTTCAGATGCCCATTTATTCCGTCTATAAACGAACTGATTTAGCCATTGAAATGCCTCCGGCCAACTGCTTAGCCTCTTGCTCAGTAGCCAGAAAGATGTTCCATTTGGCGTTTGATCTTCTGACTAGTATATTTTGCTCAATCTGGCAACTCCTTCATTATTTTCCTGCTGACCACTATCTTTTTCCTAGTTGTTATATCGGTGGTCAGCAAGGAGATTGCTCTTGTGCTTGCAGTTTCTAGGATTACTGGAATAGTAAGGAACTCATTCCCTCTTACGTATTCCTCATACTTATCTTGAATTTGTGCAAAATTACTGGCGTCTTTTTTAGTCCAATCCACAGTTCACACCGTTTTTTTAGGAGGTGCAGTTTGACGAGAGTCCGCCATGGTGGTCGGAGCTAAAAAAAAAAAAAATAAGTAAAAAGTTCGTCACAAAATTTGTTAAACTAGCAAACCAAAAACAACAATAAAAATTAAAACAAAAAAAAGGATTTGGGGATCACGTATAAAACCAGAAACAATTACAGCAAACTAAAAGAAAATTAAAAACAAATTAGCCAAACTCAAATGAAAACTAGCTTCAAGGTAGACGGGGTTAATAAAATACGAAAAGAAAATCAAAATAAAACAAAAAAAAGAAGGAGGGTAACACGTTTAAAATCAAAAACATTTACGCAAACAAAAAATAAATAAAAGATAAATTAAACTCAAATGAAAACTAGCTTTGAGGTGGACGAGGTTTACAATAAATACGAAAAGAGAAACAAACGTGAAAAAGAAAATTGAAAAAAATATATCCAAAATCAACAAAAATCAAATATAAAGCAAATTAAACCAAAATTCTATTTGCAAAATAGTTATTTGTGACTAACTCGACTCAACACGTCGGAAAAGACAAAAATTCGACTTCAAATCGTTAGGAGTAAACAACACCTATCCTTACAGTAGAAGATAACACTCCAGTAGGTATAGCGATACTGCTTCTATACAGTACCCTATTTACATATCACTACATTCTGCCTTCTGATTTCTATATTTTCTTCCTTCATTATTACATTTGGATAGTTCTTTTCTTTTGTTCTGTTTTTCTTTCTTTGAAAATATTCATCTTTCTCCAATTCGATCATTCTTTTCTTCTTTCTTTTATTTTTCTTTATCTCGTGTTTACTCTTTTCTTTATTCGGAATTACTTCCTGTTTTTCTCTTTCTCTTTTCTCGATATTTAAATTTCAAACTCTCCATCAACCAAATCCTTCCCTGATATTATTCCCAATCCAGCCTCAAACATTTTTCTGTACCTCTCCCTCTCGTTTTCCATCCCCAATTCCTCTCACCCATCTTCCACTTTTTCTTTAAGCAACAATTCCTCTTCATTTCTGCTTCTTCGTCTTAATTAATACTTGCAGATCAGATATCAACGTTGCTCGAAAACAGTTTCAGGACATTTGGAGAACTTGAGATAATGTATTTTTCAAACGTCAAAATTTTATTCTTTACTTTTAGCTTAACTTTTAATCTTAATTATAAAATTATTGAATTACGCCTTAGAACATAAATATAGCCTGCCTTGGAAAGTAAAATGTACATATGTTTTTGGGACAGCTGCTACATACCAAAACTAGTAGACCTACTTAGGATGGATTCGGTTTTCATAAATACAATTTTACTTTAATGAACAATTAGTATATGTTCTATGTTGAATATATATGAAATTAAAATATATATATAAAGACATTTTTATGTTTAACATTCTTTTTTATAGATACAAGTATTTTAGTAAATGCTCTGTTTATAATAAACAGTATTAAACCTGAATGTCCGAGAAAGTTTCATAGAAAATATTCGTCCTCCGACAGGATTCTAACCTGTATCTTATACGGAACCGTCATATAGCCTGAAGTGCTTTAACCGTTTCGGCCACTGAGGATCATTCGGTTGGCAAGGTCGAATGTACTGCTTATAAACTTTAACCATGCCAACCGAACGAGCTTAGAATATTAATGGCACATATGCACCTAGAATCAGCAAAATTATTACTGCTGATCTGTCGGCTCTTTTTCAGTCACTTGCCCACCGCCGCAAAGTTGCCCCTCGGTGCCTTTTTTACAGATACTTTCATGATAACTGTTCCGATGAGCTCTTTGTTATGGTACCTAGTCTGGATGAATTTAAGCACAGTATTCGACTGGTGTCGTGTTCTCATCAATTTGCAGTTAAGCTGGCTAGATGTAGCCGTGACTTCTATGATAACAGTTTCTTTTCTCGCACTTACAGCTTGTGGAACGCTCTTCCGATTCCATGCTTTCAAGCCAACTTTATCCTGAAAAAATTTAAATGCAATGTCAATCGCTGTCCTCGTGATTATTGTTTTCTCTTTCTACTCATTACTAATTTTTCTGTTCCTAATTCCTTCAAAACCTGTAACCCATTGCGTCTTAGTGACAGTACTGCTTTGCTTGGGGTGATATCGATTTAAAAAAATACTCAGCAAGATAAGAATCGTTATTTGAATTAAGACTGGAATCATCTGAATAATTTATAATCAGATGCAAATTCTGATCTGTGAAAATATTTTCACAAATATATATATATATATATATATATATATATATATATATATATATATATTACTGGGTCCATTTTTCTAGGAAAGGCATATTTCTATTTTTAATGATCTAATTTTAACCTATTAACAATCAGTTGTCATCTATTAATATCTCCAAATTAAATTCAAAGCTGAACATGTTTGATTCAATCATTTTCACCACTAGAAGAAAATTATAGATGTTAGTTTATAGTCTAACTTTATTTTCAGAATCAACTTATTTGAATGCAGGTTTGTACTGTTTGTGTGTGATCATTTTGATTTTCCAACAATCCCTTGTCTACAAAGCTATTGTAAACTGGGCACTATTTATTGTTCGTCACAGTATTTGGGCATTTTCATAGACTTTGACTTTTAACACGCTAATTTCTTTCTAGAGTTGTCTCCCCTGCCATTGCATCTTTTGAGGGTGCAAAAACATGAACACCTACTGTTTTAAAATTGTTATAACTTTCTTTTTATTGTGCGTATATATTTTAATTTTTGTAAATTCATAAACAAATGAATGAGTAATATTTTGATGTAATGCATTACATTTTCCCTGCAATGTTTGAAGTTGAAAACAAAAAAGAAATTTGTAACGCGAAATAAAAAACGTGAAATAAAAAAAATATATTGAAAATGCATAAATAATTTAACCTACTTTAACTCATATTACTCCTTGTGGAGTTCTGGGGTGCAATAAGAAGCAAAATCGCTCAGAAGGCTTTCATTTCGTCAAAAAAGTGACATGTTTCCTGATGTTTAGATTTCAAAATGGCGTTGGAAGTTTAACCTTGTTCCAAAGCAGTAGTAGGCGATTTCCAGCTTAAAATACCGGAAATAAAAGTTGGCAAGTGTTTCTTTATAGCAACCGTCTCAAGGCAACAGATTGCGCCTAGAGTATCAAGGGAAAGACTTCTAGGGTGAATATTGTCGCCCGCAGTGTGGTAAAGTTAAGTAGGGAATCCCACACTTTACTAATGTTAATAGTATTACTATTTTTCGTACAACGCATGCGAAAGGTAAAGAAAGCGACTAACATAATAATGCTGGTGCCAATAAGATTCTCATTCTGATCTTCTGCATTATATATTTGTCTTCACAAATAATATTCTGATGTGATCGCTGTAACCTTTAGGTGGGGGATCCTACGTGGAGCATCGACCAAGCGTAAACGAGTTTTGAAACGTGCGATAATTCAAGGTGAATCCTTTGTAACCTTGAAACGTTTTTTTTGCTTGTTTATTTTTCCATTTTAATTAGATTTTGTTCCTTTATTGAAATAAACGAATTCGCAATATTCCTAAATGCTGATTCTTCATTGCCAGAAAAACATTTTTTTTTCTCTTAACGGATTTGCATTTGTAAATTAATAAGTATTCTCAAAATACAATAAAGATATTTTTGAATGCAGCTTATTAAAACTAAACTCTTTTAATAATATCTATTGATAAGATAGAATTTTCCCTTGTAGGTATTTTTATATTCATGCAAACTCGATATTTAAGTCTTTATTTTATACTTGTCGGGGAATTTCTCTTCTCTCATCTACAGGATTTGATATTTTCCCTTTCCTTTTTTATTTCTTTTAATTCTTAGTGTTTTTCAGTGATCGGAGCAAATTTCTCCTATTTTGTCGCCTTCAACGATTTGCCAGTTCTTCCATTAACCGCCAACCATCGAGACTTTCTCTTATTTTTTTTACTTTTCCGCTTATTTTTGGCATTGCGTATCAAAAGGTTTTCGTCCCACTGCCGACCTCCATTTCCTCAAGTGGATGTCTTTTTCTAATATTGACTGAAAACTAAAAGTGTCCCAAGGCAATCGATAACTTGTAATGGGAGATGACTGGCTCTTGAGTATACCACTGTAACTGTCTGTAGCTGTGGTATCTAGAGGCTTATGTTCGGTCTTAGACATTTACGTACTTCGAACAGTAGCCAACGGTAAGCAAGCGTTCTATTTCAAAAAGTAGGATTTTAAATGCTCATTTATAAATTGGGCAACACATCTCCGCTTTTTCTGTGTACCGTGTTGCTTCATGATGTATGTGTCTATGGCTCTAAGGAAGTTACTATATTTGGTAGCTCTTAGAAATGTTTTTCTTTTTACGATAGCTTACATTTCGCGTTATTCCATCTGTATGCATAAACTAGTAATGTAATTGATTTGCCGTTTCCTTCTGTAAATTTTGACCGGAATACGCTCCGTCAGTATCATATTTTGTAAGCCTTCTTTCCTCATTATGTATCCTAGTAATTTATGTCTGTCTCTCTAATTTTAGGGATAGGTGTCCTTTGTTATTCTATTTTCATTAAAAGTTTTCCTTCTTGTTTCCATTTTCCTTAAAACTTATTCGTTACTTATATTCTGAGTCAATATTGTCAGCATCCCTCTGTTGACTCATACTTCTCTTGACTTGTCTACTCTTCATTTGTGAGAAGACTCTAATTAAGCTTTAACTGTAATATTGATATTACATAGGTGTTTGATACTGTTTTTGTTGTTTCTTACAAATTGTTTCTATTTGTTCATATTTACTTTAATCCTTTGAGCCCTGCGTTCCTGAACAATTTTAACCCTTATACCTGACCTCCTGAGTCAAAATTGTCAAATAACTGGTATGTAATGTTTCACGGAGATATAAAAATAGTTACAAGTGTTTACCCATTGTTCAATAGGTGGCTGCGCAATAAGTCATTTTTCTTTACAAATGTTTAACGGGTAGCTGGGCATTACGTCATTTTTTCTACCACCGGTAAAGCGGTGGTCAGGCCCAAAGCTTTAACATTTGGAAGATAACATACGCTATTCCAATGATCTCACATTTTCCGAAAACTGTTAAAAAATTCTGGGTATTTATCTTTCTGGAACTATCTACGAGGTTTCTATGAAAAATATACAGACAATTAATAATACCGAAAAAAGAAAGCACAGCTTAAGGTGTCTGCGCATTAATACACTTCAAAGTTCTACACTTGAAGCTCAGTGACTTCTCTCGCTATCTCGCCACCGACTGAGTAACCTCATAAAAAACATCTTTTAATAGATGTGAATTAGATACCATACTATTTATTAATCTAGTTGCGTTATAGACTCGCAACCAGCTCAACCAGATGTATTTACATTCCAATAGTTTTTTTTTTACTTTTCAATAATCGTACACATTTTCATAAATACCTCATTTATAAGCCATTGTACTAAAATTGGCTAAACCATATACTATTCCACTACTGACGACGGCGTGACTTAAGCAACTAAAGAGAAGAAAAAAATGCTATGATAATTTATGCTATATTCAGGGAGAATACGTATTGTAGCGATATCAGCATAGATCTTGCTGAAGACACTTGCAACATGTCACAGAAATCGCTTTGCCAATTATCTGTCTTGGCGATTAAATTCAGATTAGTGGAAAACAGAAGAAACAGGTCAAACAATCCAGGTCCCGGCACCAATACTAAAGGCCTGAATCGTTGTTGCTCAGACCTGATAGCACATTCGTAATCAGGGTAAAGATCTGTTCCAAGCAAACGCTTGGAACAGATCTTTACCCACGAAATAAAACCAGGAAACGATGGTAGCAGTAGCTATTTTTTTTTCGGTTTTAACCTCCTGCTGTAGTCGAACGAGGCGTAGATAAGCTTAGCTGATTGTAGTTGAGGGGATGAACCATCTAGCAGGCGTATCTTCCTTTCACGTCGCCCGCAACTGATGTTTTGTCCCTATTTGTCCGCTCTGTGACCTTCTCACAGACCTGACCTAACCCATTTAGTATCTCTGCATGAACCCTTTACGACCACATACCCAGCAGGTGATAGGTACACGGTCCAAAACTATTCGCTCAGCCGGACGGTCTGAAACTGTACTGTCAGGCGGACGGTCCAAAACTATTCAATCAGAAGTCTGATTTTTTCCTAGTACTTCGGATGGGCACTTAACTAATTTGATAATATCTTCTAGTCTACCTGCTACAATGATCTCTATTTTTATTTACTATGTGTATAGTAAGCCTCTGCCTATGACTTCCATCACCACGTGGAAGCTTTCACATCTGACCTTGGATAGGATTGAAGTTTCGAACATCACTAACTGGGCAGTTTTTTCTAGGTTTTCCGGGTTCTGTATAACTATGTGAGTTTGTACCTGCATGATATATAACGCCCTCCTAAATATACTAATTGTTTCTCCATTCCTGGATCCCTATTAGGCCCAACTGCAAATCACGTAATACCCTATATTCGAAGTCAATATTTTCCTTAGGTATATTCAATAATTCGCCGAAAAAACAACATAGCATGATGAAAAAAGGCTCCAAAATTAATAAGAACAAAGATTTTCTATCAAAACATTTACGTTATTATTACGAGGAAAGACCAAAGTATTCTTTTAATTATTTTTCAACTTTTTTTAATCCTTTATTGCACGTTTGAACTTTTGATTGAAAATCTTTTTTCTTTCTTTTTTTTTTACGTTAGCGGTCGCGTAATATTTAGCATTAGTTTATTTTAGTTCTTTTTTAAGTTGTAAAACACATTAATTCGGAAATTCTTGTGAAAATCAAATAATTGTCGGATTTTAATGAAACTTTCGGAACTTATTCGCAAATGGATGTAATTTTTTGAGAAATGTTTGTTTGTTTAGAACGTCATGGTAAAAGTATTTTTACACGTAACTTCATAACTTAATTTTAAGAAAACTCGAAAACTCGAATATGTGTAATTTTGTAATTATTTAATCTAATGCGAAAGACTTTGAAGAATATGAATCACTGATTCTTTCTGTAAATCGAGGAGCGTTTCTATCCAAACTTCAGCTCTGAATTTTAAAATACAAAACCCAATAAAACTAAGACATTATTTAATTAAAAAGTTTTTAATGACTTTTATGAATAATACATGTTAAGGACATTATTGTCTGAAGCCCAAATATTATTCCGATGAAATACGAATTTTTACAAAAATGGTTTTGTTTTTTTCAAGTTGTGATATCGTTGTTAAATATTTTAATATTTTGAATATGTGTATCTCTGGAAATGCTCTTACTAATCGAGCTATTTTTGCAGATCTTACATTTGAAAGCTTATTACAATCTGAGAAACGTTTGTATATTTAAAATAATTTTTTCATATACCAAAAAATTTATTTAAAATATCTCAGGCAAAACTACGGAGGCACAATTCAGAAATAATATCACGTGTTTTAAAAGTTGATTCTCCTGATAGTGAGGATCCTGCCTTGTTGATTTCGTATCAAATTTCTCTGATTGACCGACCATCATAGTCGTATTTTCAAAAGTTTTAATTTTTTTTTTTTCTTTTTTTACAAATATCATTAATTATTTTCTTTTCATGTTTCAAATATAATCATTTTTGTTTCTTTTTCAGTGCGAACCATACTGCAATTATCATTTTTTTTCTTTTTTTGATACTATTTTAGGGACGGAAACAGTGCAGACTTTGGACATATCTTCGTTAGAAAAGTACCTAAAATCAATAAAATATTAAACTTTTGAAAGTATTTAATCTTTAATTATTACTTTGTAGTTCACGTAAAATTCTAAAATACTGTCACTTCTGTCCTTCCATCTGATAAATTCCCCTAATTAGTTGTCGATACTTTGGCGTCAACGTCAATTCACACCTCTAAAACCAATCACCACGGTTAGACATGCTCCTCTTAATTCCAACTAATTTTTTTCTGCTAAAATATGTTTGTTTTTAATTACATTAATTACTCATCTTTTTAATTTTCACAAAATAACTTTTGAAAAAAGTATAATTGAATTTAACAAGATTTTTAAACGGAGAATTTCAGTTTGTTCACAAAATTTTCAAAAATGGCTAAACATGATAGATTCTATGTAAAATTACTGTCTCAAAAAAGAAAAAGAAAAGATATTTGCCTAAAAAATGAACTCAAAATATTAACGAAAATATAAATGTTTTAAACATTTGTTGTTCCAAGATGCCTCAGGTAACACATTTTCAACGCGTGGTGATTGTTCCCTTTAAGAAAGAACATTGAACTTGTGGACTGAAACAATGCCTCGAAACAATGGAAAAGTGCTTTAGTTTGAACGCCAAATCTAACATTTGAAGTTTTGTTCTGTTTTAAACTACTAAATTTCTGTTCTTTGCTTTTGTTTCAAATAACTGCAAGAAAAATTCCAACAATTAAATAAAATGTACCAAATATCTAGGCTTTTTGTGGGGCACCTCTATTTGTAAACCTGTTTTCCGTGACAACACTGTTATCGGATTGCCTTTAAACTCTTCAGAAGGAGGCGTCATCCAACAGATTCTATATTACTTACTTCTCACCATTGTACTATATAAACATAATATTTCTTACACTTGTAGTATTAGATATAATAGTCTATGAATACAGAAATATCATTGCATTGTGTTGAGACAATAAGATATATTATTCTACACCCGTTATTTTTATTTCTAAATCACACTGTTTAATTAAGGTGAGAAATTAACAAGTCGGACCTTGTTTGAAATGACATACCTATATGTAACTTTAGACTCTATAGTAATGTTCTTTGTAACGCAGAACAGGACGAGAATAGTCAACAGCACAGTATCTTCTGCTTCCGATACGCGGTTAATTTCGGAAAATGAGAAATCTTAATATCTCCATGTTCCTTTATCGGCAATCACTTTTTGCCATGTGTCCTGGGTAAAACGATAAACTACATTCGCTTCATGGGCAAGACAACGAACGAACATTGAACTACATTATACAGTTCTTTGATCAGGTTTTGAGGAGGGTGGAACCACTTCTTATTTGCTAGTATTTTCAGGTCCACCCTGATTCGGAGTGGTAGCACCTGTCAGAGTCCTAGCTATGGGCAAATTGCTAACCCCCGAACTGGTGTTAAAACACTATGAAAGGGTAAAATAGGTTTTAAGACCGTCAATACATTTTGTAAAATTATTACTAGCAATGAATTTTTGAAGAAAATATTATTACCAGAAATACATGTAAAAAATATTACCAGCAATACATTTTAAGGAAAAATATTACCAGCAATAAAAAAATTGTTGGCATTAAATAACCCATTGAGGTTGATATGCCGTAAACCAAACCAAACCAAACCAAACCAAATAAAATAAACTTTTTTCCACTGGTGACAGCTAAGTTCACAATGAGTGGGTCATTTTTAGAATTTCAAGTATCTCCTCACAAAGGACAAAAAAGGTTATCTTTTTCTATCGATCAACATTCTCATTGTCTCGCGGTTATCAATATACCTAATAGAAATGTAATTGGCAGACGACAACTGTCATTACTTGGTCAAATTCTTCGCGGTGCCTTTCGCAATCTTGGTGCCTAAATTTAATGTTTGGTTTTTGCAACTTGATTTGTGGATTTCCTCGTCTGTAATGAAGTAAAAAAAGATTTAGATTAAATCAGTGGAAATACAGAAAGAAAATGGTGAAGACTCTTCCGAATGATCCAGAATTTCCTAAAATCGAATTTGTGTTTTCCTAGAAATATTTGTATAGTGCTGTTCGATAATAAGTGACTCACCTGATTTTTTTTACTAAATGTTTTCTTCTCCGATGAAACGAAAGCTGAGCTAAATTCAAAGAATAAGCGATCTAAAATCCGAAGAAGCTTTGAAAGCTCTTTGAATTTAGCAGTAAGTACAGTCAAGCATCCGTTCAGTATAATGTTCTGGGGATGCTTTTCTTTTCATGGAACTGGTTTCTTAAAACCTATTGAAAAGACCCTCAGGAATGAGCAGTACAAGAGAATTTTAGAGTCTTGTCTGCTCCCTCAACTGAAAGGGTTCAAATCGACCTCGCTAAGCTCATTTTTATGCAGGATAATGCTCCCTGTCACAAATCATAATTGATGAAAGGAATACTTTGATGAGAAGCAGGTGAGTGTTATGACATGGCCGCCCCAATCTCCTGACCTCAACCCCATAGAAAACTTATGGAGCATTATAAAGTACAGGCTCTCGAGAAAGCAGTTGAGCAACAAAGAGGATTTGATTGTGAATTTCATATCCGAATGGAATTCAATGTTTGAAGATGAGATTTGCCAGAACCTAATCAAGTCAATGCCAAAAAGGGTTGAAAAGGTTATTCAAAATAAAGGAGGACCCATAGATTATTAAATATTTCGAACTATATTACCTATTATAAATAAATTATACCTCTATTATTCTTTATTTAAAGCTGTTCGGTTATGTTTCTATTGATTACTAGTTGCAGGAAATAAGTGAGCCAATTTTTTGCACAAAGTTTTTCCCTAAATCTCATTTATATCCAAAATTATAATTATTAATAGAATACCTTAGGGTGAGTAGACTTTTTTACTAGGTAGTCGGGCAGGGGGTTTTGTATTAGTAAGAGTAAAAATTGGTTTGACCCCAAAAACAATAGGCGAAAAACATTTTAAGTAAAAAATTCAGGTGAGTCACTTTTATCGAACAGCCCTGTACGGTCTACCGAGCACTTGATATTCCTTTTCTAATCCCTCTCTGTCATTCTATACAACATTTAATGTTTTAAAGGTTGTAACCATTTAGGTAAGGTTGTCAGTTGTTTCCAGCTTCAGCTGGCGGATGGAAATGCAAAACCCGTATTTCCAGAAAGAGTGATAGAGAACCCAGCTGTATTGTGAGAGTAGACCTGAGAGAGAATTGCAAACTTATTTCTTGATCAAAACTACGCAGATGGTGTTAAGGCAGAATTAACTTGCGGGTTTAAATCATGTTAAAATAGATCACACACTGACATCGCTGTGGTCAAACACGAAGAAAATACTCCTGATTACCGAAATCATTTGTGTAAAAAAAGTGAAAATGAATACAAGATCAAACAAAGAAATTCATCAAATATCGGACAATTACAAAAAGCAATAAAAAAGATTAAAATAAAAGAACATAGACATTTAAAAAAAAACTAAAGCAGATTATATTTGCAGTTGGATTTTATGCCCATATTGTACATTCAACTTCCGATATACTTCACATTTGGCATACATACCCGAAACTACCAATTTCATATATCAACATATGCCTCCATTACTGCACCGTTTCAGTAACACACAGAGCCATCTCGATATAAACTCAGATATCCTACTAGAATTGAGACAACGTACTAATGGTAAAAATGTGAACGGGTGATTTTAAACCGACCAATGAAAACAACCAACACAGAATTCAAACTATTGAAACATGTTGACGCTGCTCCAATCCGAAAATTTCTGCTGAAGCTATAATAAATAGGAAATATATATAATGGCTATTGCTTCTTATTTAACCATTTTATCGGAATTAATGTATATTTGCAATAATCTTTGAATGTTATATTGCTGCCATATATCGTCTGGTGCTCCCGCTGTAAATCTCGAGGTCCTCGACAAAATCAAGAGACGGATACGCAATGTTATAGGTACTGATCTGGCATCTAGTCTACAGTCGCTTTCTCACAGACGTGCCGTGGCTTTCTTTTGTTTCCTCTATAAATATTTTCACGGCAACTGTTCCGCCGAGCTGCATTCTCTGGTTTCCAGACTGCATGAATTTTAGGTTGGCATCTCGGTCCCAACCTTTTCGCTTCTTCTCTCACATTTCCTGTCTGTGGAATTCTCTTTCTCCTACTTGCTTCCCTCATTGCTACAATCTTCAATTATTCAAGTGTAATGCCAATCAACATATTCTTATATCTTGATCTTGTTCCCCGTCCTCCCCTATACCCTCTCCCCAAACATGCCTCTTTACTCTTGTTCTCTATCATCTGTAACCGCTTGCGTGCTAGTGGCACCCCCACCATCCTTGGGATGAAATGCTTAAATATATATATATATGCTCCTGAAAAATGTATTTCGGTTGAGCTCTCTGGGGAGGATGTGTAGGTTTGTAAACAGTGACTATTACGGTTAATAATGCAAGACTCTTCGGTAAATCGAATCCTCTCAGTCACTGTGTGTTTACCTAGGGATAAATACGCTTGGATTCACCTTCTTCTCTGCCGTGCGCCAACGGCATCAGGGTAAAATTTCCGACTGACGCGAATTCAGCCGGTTTTCGACTCTAGCCAGAGTCAACCGGACGTCTAGCCACATTGATGAGCTGTGATACAGCCTGTCTGTGGATGACTATATATATATATATATATATATATATATATATATATATATATATATATATATATATATATATATATATATATATATATATATATCACATATTAATTCATTGAGTCTAGAATAAGTAACTTCAACAAAATGCCCTGAACGGCCCGGTCGTTTCGTCATTTATGGGACTCATCAGCAGCGCGCATCCACTACCCAGTATCGAACCCGGACAGTTATCATACAAAGCAAGCACGATACCACTCAGCCAGCGTGCCTCGGTGACGAAGAGGAAATTAACCAGTCTTAATATAGAGCAGCTACTTCTAATTCCGGTGGTGATACTCATCCAAACATATATAATCCACTGTAACTTAAAATCACTCAAGGTGACGTCATATAAAGAGTCAATCCTAAATTATTTTGCGTGTTTGTGTGTGTTTTATTTGTTTCATTTATAACAAAAACAGTTTTATGCACTCTTGGATAAAATTTTAAAATATCTGCAAAATGAATATTTCCTTCCTAGGCTTTTATTTGAAGTAATCTGCACATCAGCGTCTTGCTTACACCATTAGTTTTCTTCGATTTACTTGCATTAGTCATTTTAGTTGTTACTGCTGTTAAAAGTACTCAAGGGATGTAGTTTTGTTATTTGGTACAGAACACTGAATAGTATCTATGATATGAACGTTTTAATAAAGAATAAATTACATCATAATTTTCTATTCCAAAAAACCTTTATTATAATTCATTTTAATGAGAACCTATGAATTTTTATGTATGGAGGCCTTCTTTTTAGCGTGTAAATCTCTACTTTTTATATAAAAAGTAGATATCTACTTTTTATATAAAAAGTAGATATTTACACGCTGAAAATTTAAATATATCCATTTTTCCGATTTTCAAAAAAATTATCCGACTGTAAATAAAACTGTTTTTTTTAAATAAAAATAAATCACACACACGACAAACACATACACACATAGCCTCCGTTTTCAGCGTGTAAATGTCTACTTTTTACATAACAGAGCCTCCATACATCAAACTTCATACGTTCTTGTTAAAGTGAATTTTAATAAAAAAATTTGGAATAGCAATCATGATGTAATTTATTTTATTTTTTTTATTAAAACGTTCATATCTGAAATTTAGCATTTAGTTGCGATTCAGCACCAACTTTTCATATGCAGTTATTAACCCCACATATAACTCAAAATTTTGAAATATTTTCTAAAAAAATAACGAATATTCAATTAAATATAGAAAAAAAAATTATAAAAAATTTACTATGGATAATCTTTTGCACATGCCTTAAGTCAAAGTAATTTAGTAATTAAAATGGAATTTTAAATTTTATTTTGAATATTTAATTTTATGTTACATTCATAAATTTTCCAATTTTGGACTGACTTGTCACCTTATCAGGAAACTTTTTTTTTCTCAAAAAAAAAATAATAAAATAAAATAAAAATAAATTGATTAGAATTCTCCCAGTAATGTCATAAAAAATTATTAAAGAATATTAAATTCGATGTCTCTGGGATTTATTAACATCCAGTGATATTGCCTCTGATTTTTCTTGCAAATAACATTTTAATAACTAAATTAATTTGTCGATGTAGTAAGTATTGAACACTTTATTACTTTTCAGTAAGTTGATTTCATGTCGATCTTGTATTTCTCATCGATTTTACAGAATTATATTTTCAAATACGAATTTGGCAGAAGATATTGTAACGCTCGTATCTCTTCTTCGACAATCTGGAAGGACATATTATTCTTCGTAATATTAATTTATCATTAAGATTATTCAAACTCGTATGATATTTATGTAGTAAGTTTGTTGGAATTTTTGTTATGAGGGACACGCGCAGACAGCCCAACCCCCACGCACGCACACACACACATACACATATATAATTAATTAATTATAATTAAGCTCTTGAAAGTATATTTCAATTTAGCACTGTTGACATATAAGCTGATTCTTTAAAGAACAACCACCTACGCTAATACAAAGCTATTCAGTAAAATGAATTGGAGCACTCTGACCGATTGGCGTTTTTTACGTTGATAAAAACAATACGCTAGAATTAGCTGTTTCTTTCTGCCAAGTGATGATAGCTTAGTAGCAAAAACTCTGACTGATATCAAACCGGTCCAGGCATTCGGGTGTCTAGCTGTACTTAGGAGCTCTCTCTCTCTCTCTCTCTCTCACTCACTCACTCTGTGTATGCATATATAAGTATATATATATCTATATCTAGCCATCTATTTATATATCCAAAATATCTATATATATATATGTTTGTGTGTGTGGGTGTGTGTGCGTGTGTGTGTGTATGTATGTATATGCATACACAGAACAGATGGGTTAGCTAATAAAACAAGAACAAACGAAAGGGTACCAATATAATCTGTGCGATAAACATTTATTAAATATTAATTATTAACCATATGACAGAAATGAAGCTCGGAGCGAAATGTTTTAAGTTTGGAATTTTCGGAAACTCCTGTGTCCTTCATCACCGGACAGTAAAATAAACAGAGAAATGGGAATTCCTCACCGACAGATGTAGTTTTTTGGGGGGATTTTCATATAGTTGGCAAAAATCCGATCTCTGTTTGATTCCTAAGTGTGTGAAACTTTTTATGAAAATAAACTTTAATTTTAAATTTTGATCTGTGTAAAAACGTTAGACAGGTCTATAATTACTAGTGGAGAGAGTTGTGGGAGTGAGATTGTACACATAGATAAAGTGAATGATAGTTTGGGGAGGGGTAAAGACGTATCACGTGTCGCAAGTTGTAGCCAGAATTGTCTTCCCAAGTCGTCAAGTTTAGAAAGACGGGCTGTGGTTAAAATATAATGTGCTGAAAAAAAAATGAAGAGATAAATGGAATGTATAGTAATAAAATATTATTAAATGAAATGAAAAACAAAGTGAATGAAAAAAATTGGATAATGTTTTGGATGCACATGTATGCATAAGTGCACATAACAGTGTGTAAATATACAAAAGCCTCCACACAAACATATGAATCCAAATACACGTAAAGATATAAATACCATATTAATATGTATCTACACTAACCTTCCCCACTCCTTACATAAACTTTATTTAAAGGAGCCATAGTAATATAATCAATGCTGGCATATATATATATATATATATATATATATATATATATATATATATATATATATATATATATATATATATATATATATATATATATATGTATATATGTAATAAAAAGATTAAACACTAATATTCCATGGTTATAATTTATTCCATTGGAATATCTATCTATCTATCTATCTATCAATATATATATATATATATATATATATATATATATATATATATATATATATATATATATATATAGATAGATAGATAGAGAGAGAGTTAGAGAGATTCTGTGAATGTTGACCTCAATGTCCACTTAAATATATATATATATGTATGTGTGTATATATATATATATGTATGTGTATGTATATATATATATATATAAGTATGTGTACATATATATATATATATATATATATATATATATATATATATATATATATATATATAGATAGATAGATAGATAGATAGATAGATAGATAGATGTAAGTAGTATGCATGGGTGTGTATATTGGATGTATGAATATAAATAATATTTATACTATATTCTGACGATTGTCCACTATCTTTTCCGCCGTTGCCCCTCCGGGCCTACCTCAGGTTTATTTTGATCTGGGCAAACAACAAGCAATATCGAACTAAAACATTTAATATTTAATCTACGGGGCTATACTTTTCACATTCCGATGTCCATGTCAAAGGATATCATTTAGTTCTTATTTTATTTAGTAATGTTTCTACTGTGTGAAATTACAAACTGATGGGACCAGAGATTGAGCAACGACTATACCGGCAAATTCATAAACGCTTTTACCAACGAGCTATACACACACACACACACACACACACACACACACACACACACACACACACACACACACACACACACACACATATATATATATATATATATATATATAAATATATATATATATATATATATATATATATATAAGTGGACATTGAGGTCAACATTCACAGCATTCATAATTGACATCCTATTTCATACTTAAACGTAATCGTCTGGCCATCACGATTGTGTTTAACCATGAAAAATTCTCGCCGCTCTGTTTATATTTACATACGTTCTATCCGTGATATTGATAACTGTAACCCATAAATATAGCATATATTAAAACGGTGTATATATATATACCGACCCTGACGATCTGCCTAAGTGAAACCTTGGTAGGTGTGTCTGGCTCATTAGGTTTGACTATATATATATATATATATATATATATATATATATATATAAAATATAAAAGTGGACATGGAAGTCAGCACTTAGAGGCGACAGTCTGTTTCATGCTAGTGCAATATATATATATATATATATATATATATATATATATATATATGTGTGTGTGTGTGTGTGTGTGTATTTAGGCAGCGATCCTTCTTTCATGCACATTTCATTAAAAACGACTGACAAGGTGCTTTTATTTATTTTTTTTATATAATTTCTCGTGCGATCTAATAACGTTTTTCTTTTCAGATGATAAATTATATAAAAACTGTCCGAATGTTCTTTTTATCCGTGTGCTTTCGGCTATACATTTAGCCATTTTCAAGGATTATATTTTAACTGTTAGAAATTAGATCTCATTTAAATATTCATGGAGACCTACCGGACACTATTCGGAACATGCTTGTCGACAACACTAATATAATAGCATCATCTACATGCAAAAAAGGCTAAAAATAATGGAAGCCTTATTAATAAAAACAAACAAACCAACACTTAATAATATTAACTTTGAACATGGACATAATATCTTGACCGTGTTTTGAAACAAAAAAATGAAACATTGTATAAAACATACATATAACAAAATATTTCTAATTCTAACAGTTGAAATATAATCCTTGAAAATGGCTAAATGTATAGCGAAAGCGCTCGGATAAAAAGAACATTCGGAAAGTTTTTATATAATTTATCATCTGAAAAGAAAATCGTTAATAGATCGCACGAGAAATTATATAGAAAACTAAATAAAAGCACCTTGTCAGTCGTTTTTAATGAAATGTGCATATATATATATATATATATATATATATATATATATATATATATATATATATATACAGATGCATACATATAGTTATTGTATACAATAAAATACTAAATTACCTCATATTAGGAACCGGCTTACTTCACCCGAAGAAAACTTCGTCAGTCTTATTCAACCCCGGTATAGACAGAGCTCGTGTCGGAATTAGAATTTTAACCGTGGCAGCTGTCGAAAAATTAATACAGACATTTATCCATTTTAATGTTTCAGTCAGACGAAAGGCACGAGTGAGTAGTCAGTGGAGGGTGGAAGGTATTAGCCGTAAAGTAAAAAAGGTGTCATAAAATTAAACCCGGATATTAACCTTATGACATTAAATTGGGGTTATATGAAGAATGAAGCGGTAATTGGAAATTAAGAGCGGAACGAAAATGGTTTTCTTTTTAAATTTATAAAGATAAGGTGAGATTAAAGATAAATTACAGATTCCTACTTAAAAATACTCTTCCAAAAAACAAGTCATATTTAGCAGCTATATATATATATATATGAAGAAATATAGTCTTAAAGTGTGCTATATTTATGGGATAAAGTGCTCAATATCAGAGATAGAGCGTGTGTAAATATAAAAGTGAACATAGAAGTCAACACTTAGAGGCGACAGTCTATTTCATGCCAGATGCAATCAGCTGGCCCGATGATTGCATCTAGCACGAAACAGACTGCCGCCTCTAAGTGTTGACTTTTATGTTCACTTTTATATATATTTATATATATATATATATATTTATATATATATATATATATATATATATATATATATATATATATATATATATATGTGTGTGTGTGTGTGTGTGTATGTGTGTGTGCGTGTGTGCGTGCGTGCGTGCGTGTGTGTACTTAAATAGCAACTAGCCCTATACCTCAGGACTGTGTCTACAGGTGTAATATGAAAGAAAACAGATCTAGAAAGTATCCAAAGGAATTGAAAATAATTTATAGACAGACACTTTTCTCTTGATTTGGATGAAAAGGATTTAATATTTTAATCTACATGGTGGTCCGAAAGTATTGTCACCGCCCACCAAATCTCATGAGAACAATAGACGAACAAGTAATACAGTAATACAAAGCACATGTACTGGAATAAGTCTGTTCACTTTCCTTGACACTGTCACACATGGAGAAGGTCTTTATGAAGACCATCATTTTCGTGTCAGCCATCTGAAATAGAAAATTATATTATGTGACTTTCGGACCACACTGGAGCTTGAACCGAATGGTCAATCGGGAATAGATACTGAATCCTTTTTCTAGATTAAGCACCCCCCCGCACCGATTCTTAAAGAATGTCTGAATATTCTTTAATTAAATACCCTTTCGTTACTTGTCATTAATGTTAATTAAAAATGTTCTACGTATAATCATCTTATATAACAGCAATAAAGCGCATTGTCTTTTATTTTTTTTGACATGTGACTTAAAAACTCTTCATGAAATGTAACTTTGTTGGTGGAATTTATTCCCCTAACGCAAACACAATATTAATAACTTTCAGCATTATTCTAATGATGGTATGAAACCGACTATGCTGTCTTATTTCAAGTTAATTTCTCCATTTAAAATCTGTCCAAGTTAGTTCTATCCTTTTCGAACTATTTTCTATCTTTTTTATTATATCTGGCTACAAATAAAAAATAAAAACATCATTCATTACCAATTACCATTTAAGAAATATTCTCTAGACAAAGCAATGTCAGTTTTAATCAGAAGTTTCGCAGAGGGACAGTAATACTCTGAAATAAAAAAAAAGTTATATCATTTGAATCTTTTGAGATATTATACAATTTTTCATCCATTCGGGAACCCTCATTAATAGAATTAGAGACAGATTTTCTTAATTATTAAACAAGATTTGAAATTCACTAAACAGCGCGCAAATAGCACTTAATTTGTGGCTAAACTCAGGTTTGTTTTCATGTTAATGATAATATGAACCGTTCAATTATGTCGAAACAGTCGGCATTTATTGGTCGTGAATTCACTGCTACGTTCGGTTGAAGTTCATATAATCTTTATCTTATCTCTGTTTTCCTGGAACACAGGTTTTCGTAGAAACTCTTTTGAAGTTGTGTAGAATGTCAAATTGATTACGTTATGATTTTCTCTTCGAGTTACATATGCTACAAGTTTTACGCGCTGCTGTGCTTGAAACCCCGATGTGGTTTCTGTTATTTGGTACTGTTTTGGGGAAATTTTGTAGCGATGTGTGTCTGTCCCTCTATGATCCCTTGACTCTCGTGGTTGACTCATTTTATTCTTTTCCCTGTTTTGACTTAAATTAGACGATGAAAACCCAGTTTTGTGGTCGAAGAATCTTTCTGTACCAAACCCATTCAGATACACAGAAACCGGAAGAAAACTTTCATCGAGCTGCGTGACAACATGGAAACTCAATTTGGTTACTATTAAGACGATCCGTCTACGTCAATGGCAGGATGTTACAGAGGAAAACTTTACAATGGCTTTGATACAAACTGATCTTAGGGTCAAGAGCAAAGCATTTGACCGGAAAACTTGGGATCGGCTATTTCCCTCGTAATTATAGAATAATAGGGAGTGAGAAATGTAGACGCTGCTTTTATCTTCCAGCAAGAATTAAACAAATTAATTTAAACATTATTCATCTGAAGATATGTCGTCTCGCACGAAGAAGGATCCGTCGTCGTCGTCGTCGTCGTCGTTGTCGTCGTCGTTGTCATCGTCATCCGTCCGTCTCGAGAGACGATGGAGTAGCGCGGCGCGCTACGACCCTGGGCGGGATATATGGAGAACTAAGGATGCCCAGACGTCTAGTACCAACGCGGCTGCAGGAGTTGCCGGAAGGTAGCACAAAGCGCCGTCCATCCGCCTTCGAGGCTCCACTCCGGTTTTGAATTCAGAGTTGTCATTCTCCTTGATCAGTTGTCATCCAAGTCTATAGAACCCGGTCTACCCTGCTATTTACCCATAGCTGGAGGGAGAAGAGGAGGATTCACACCTTTCCCAAGAGTACTAGCACGTAAGTGAATGTAATGGATTCGACTAGAATTAAAAACTCGGCTCTCCGATTCCTCAATCAATTACTCCACAGTGCCTCCTACACGAAGAATGATAATCCTTGTTTATACAAATGCATTCTCAGATTGTTGGTTAAAGATGACTTCAAACCAACAATCTGAGAAAACATTTGTATAAACCTGACAGATTAGATATTTTTAACGCCTTCGGTGCAAAGCGTGGCTTTCATATCAAAGTCGGGATCTGACAAGACTATTTAAGAAAATGTCAACACGCTTGGGTTAATGTTTTAGTTTTGTAGCAATTTGCAGTGCTGGGCGAAGCTATCCCTAGTATAGCCTATCCTATTGTCAATCTCTTTATGTCCTGCAATAAATTCGTTATAACTGATCCATGCATCAAGAAGATTTAGTTTAGTTTAGTTTTTCCTTCCGCTTGTAAGATTAGGCGTCGCGGGGAAACACAGTCGTCTGTCAGCGGCAAGGCGAGTGGCCTGGAAGAGAGATAAGGCGCTGATAGTGTCTATCAGCGAGTCGCGCCAGCGACGTCTTGGGCTGCCTCTCGTAGGGTGTATGCTCGCAGGGCTGGTCGGTTGATAGGCATAGCAGTGAGGTGTCCGTACAACTCGATCCTCTGTCGTTCGATGTGTTGTATGATTGTTAATGCTCCTAGCATATCTCTTATTGCCTCATTCTTGATCTTGTCTCGCCTGGTCTTGTTCACTGCTTTCCCTGGGGATTTCATCTCACAAGTCATCAGTTTCCACTCAAGGGTTTTTGTTACGGGCCATGTCTGGCCTCCCAAGGCTCAACCCCTCGTCTTCATTGTGGGAGGTGGATACAGGTAATGATGGCCAACAGGGCACTGGTGAAGCGGTAACTGACTTAGCAGGCCAACAGTGGATACAAATTGCTCAAGGAAACAAAAGGATATCAAACACACACACATATTTATATATATATATATATATATATATATATATATATATATATATATATATATATATATATATATATATATATATAAAATTCACTAATTCCCACATGTATTTTTATGGATGATGGATTCAGTGAAATTTGTAATAAATAATGAATGCTTTATATTTCTATTTACTTGCATTTTTAACCTATGTCATTTGCATAGAGGGAGTCACGGTGGATGATTGAGGAATAAGAGAGCCGAGTTCGAATTCAAGTGAAATCTATTACATTCACGTACGTGCTAATACCCTTGGGAAAGGTATGAATTCCCCAAGCTAAATAGCAGGACAGACAGTGTTGGATGGCAACTAGTCTACCCCAGAAAGAAAAGGTAACTTACTGCCGGAAAACAAAATCTGCCTCGTAAGTCATGTATCGAAAGATACATGATCGCCTAAGCGTATATCAAGCAGGGCCCATAACTGATTGATTTGCATAATTCTCAATTAATCACTCTATCTAAAAAGTTGTGTCTACTATTGTATTAATATTATCGATGAGAACGTTGTTGAAGATTATAGGTCCGCGGATTCCTGAACTAATTTTGATGTTTCGTCGTCCACTCAGTATTCGGGATATGCATCAAATCGCTGATCATAGTTTCTCTTTTGAAAAGATTTATCTTAAATCCAATTTCCTGAAGCACTTGACATGCAAATGTATTTGATGCCAACGCTTTTTTGTATAACAATCAACATTTTCAGTCGTTTGTGAATCACGAGAAAATTTAAAATAACATTCAACGATGTCAAACTGTTTCAACCATGGACACACTTCTGATTCTTTTTCCTCCTCAGCGACACCTTTTCTTTTCTTCCTACCTAGTGACCCACATTTGAAATATCTTTGAACCAGAAAACTCATACTGATGTTGGCATTTCAAATGTTAACTAAAATATATGAAAATTTAAGAAATTTGAATCAGCCTCAAAATTCCACTCCCCAGAGTCCTCAAGTTCAGAATCCCCCCAACCAAAAAAGATATGTTTAAGAAATTATTTTAAATAACCCCAAATAAATAAAGCAAATGTTATATTAAGTGCATCAAGCCTAAATAAAACCAATGTTATTAGACAGAGATGCATGAGCGCTACTAATATCCAATTATTAAGTCATTGTATATATCAAAGATGGTTAAAACCGAGAGTTAATTGCTTCAATTGCAAATAAGCTCTGAAATTATTGCCCTATAAACGGCACAAAGATGTGTATGATTGAAAAGAGCATGTGCTTTATACAAAAATTATTGCAGTGTCAGATCGTGGTCTTTTTTTGATAGGTTTGGCCCTTCTTTAAAATATATTATTAGAGTAGTGTTTAAGTATGCAATCAGGCAATTAACATGCCTTGGATAGAAAAAATATATATAATATTTAATATATTAAACAATCTCATGATGAAAATATCAAAGACCGATTTTAGAAGGGATACATTGTTTGGGCCTCGTATCGTTGTACAAGTTGTTCGTACACCGACCCCCATTCGATTCCTTCACAATAGTCGAAACCTTGAAATTCTTTACCGACCCTTAGGGGATTCGCTCTGGCCCCAATTGATGATCTCTTGTCCAACCATATCCGTTTTCTGTCTTCAAGCCGCAGGCATAGCAGCAAAGTTAAAATGAATTCTTTTAAGAAGGTCGGGGCGTACAACAAGCTAACAGTGTGAATATAACAATAAACATGAGGAGATAAGTTCGAACAAAGTAAATAGTGTCAGTAGTTACTGTTGTGGGTCTCTCCCCCTTTTACACAAGATGGACTGGTCTAAAGTACACTTATAGTGACAGAGTTAGAGTCAGGTTGAGAGATACGCGGAGACACGTTGACATAAGGTTGAGATACGTAGAGTCCACAGAGAGAGGGAGATAATTATGGGTCCATTTACAGAGACTTGTACATATACTTTCTACAAAACCGCATTCCTGGACTACTAATCTTCATTTCAAGTTTGTATTCTTACGTTCAATATATAATGCCTCATCCCAGAAATATTGACAGTAATTCTTTGAAACTTTTCAAACTACAATTAGGACATTTCCTCTTTTTTCCTTGATATGAAGATAATTTCGCTAACATACCTAATCGTAACACAATTATTATCGTTTAAGCAAAAATTAATTTTTTAATTAAGTTAAATTATAATGAATAAATTCTGATTTATATTTCTTTTATATGCTTGAATATATATATATATATATATATATATATATATATATATATATATATATTGTTGCATGTTTCATTAAATAATATAGACAAGTTTTGTCTATTTATTTTAAGTATGATCCTTTCATATTGTCTGATAAGCTTAATAACATTATCATTGAAAGACGAAAGGAAATCACCATATTGATACATGTTTAAATCCAATCTAAGCTTTCGGCTTACATAAGCCATTATCAAAGATGACAATTTACATTTCAATATATCAAAAAACACGGACAAAACAATAATGATAGTCCGCCCTTGCTGCTTGAAAATTTTCAAAGTAACGACAAACTCGTATATACGAGACGCGGAAGCGAAAATCGCATCGTAGCTTTGACTTCAAACATGACCACGCGACAGTGAAAACGAGAAGTATTAAGTATGGGAAGTCGTTGGTATTAACCAATTGCTTCTGTTATCAATTATAGGCATTTAAGAATCTTCGTGGAGATTTCGTCGTTTATTTTGTTCAGGTTGGGTTTCAATAGTTTTATGTACATATGTTTGAGAATTTTTAGTTTTTGTTTATTGTTTTCATGTTTAAGTATAGTTGGGTTTTCAACAAGGATTTTCCGGTATTGTGTACGCGGCAAGGCATGTTGTTTTAAATACCTAAAATGTTAGAGTTATCTTTCAAATGTAGAGTCAAGCGTCGTGAAAGCGAGTTTGTAGTGTGACCAAAATAAATATTATTTAATCGATTGCGGATACAATTTCCCAAAGGGTACTTGAATGTGTAAATTATGTTGGTTTCTTGCAAATCGCTAACGGGGAGGAGGGAAGAATCATTGCGAATAATTAAGTTGGATATACTAGATTTAGTGTAGTATATAATTGACCTAATTATACGCAATATATATATATATATATATATATATATATATATATATATATATATATATATATATATATATATTGCATAATTCTCAATTACTCATTCTAACTGGCCGTGACTAACTTTATATTTATATCCTCGATGAGAACGTTCTTGAAATTTGTCGGGCCGAATAAGAACCGATTCATAGACCAATTCTGATGTTTCGTCTGTGTTTGGGATGTGCATCGGTCTTTGAATATTTTTCAGCCCCGTCTTGAGACGTGCCACATTAACTTAATTTAGCATGTATGTTCGGGTTCTGAATTTTATATTGATATTAACTGCTGCGATAAATTAACTTTCTTTTCATTTCTAACATCAGAAATCAAGTCATTTGCCCTGAGGGCAAAGTTTTTGAATTATCTAATCTTCCTCACAAAATATCTGAACTTTGCATGTGGTCTTCACGCGAATAATATTACACATTCCTTTGATGTTCCTTTTCAGTAAACATCACTTTTCGCTTTAGAAATTTTGCACGCACCTTTTCATAGGAATTGAATTTAATGATTTAAATTTTATAATTTCAGAGTTGGCTTTTTATTTTTTTTAACATTTTTACTCAAAGAATGCTCACTTTCTTACATCTTGAACATCAAGAGTACAAATTGTAAAAAAGTTATTTTTTTAAATAGTTTAATGTTAATTTATTTTAGGGCAGTTTTCTCAGGGGACGTCAGTAAGAGGAAAGTGTGTTCCTTTTATGTCGCTGTCGTCTGCTGTGTAGTCAATAACACCAATGAATTGAACTAGTATCAATGTTGTTAGTTATAAGAGAAGCAATATCTAAAAATATAACTTGGAAAACATTTACCAGATTATATCAGAAGATTTTCCTCATCTGTGTTACTCATATCCCTAAACATGGATTCATGGCGCGGATTTTTCTTAGCTTTGTATTTAATGAGATTATTCTCCTTTTTAACAGACATATTCATCTGCACAGTGGACATAAAGAATTCAATTCAAATAATAAATAAACGTTTTCAATACTAAGAAAAAGAATCTGTTATGCTAATAAGAATAGTAATATTAGCTCTTTCCATCTAAGGAAAGATTTGGCATTCGTTGATCGAGTAGCCAGTACTCCGTGGAAATTTTTAATATTTTTTTCTTCAAACAGTTTTTCAGGAAACTAAGTTTTTCAAGTACAGTAGCTGTTATCGTTCCCGGTATAGAAGGGGGTTTCCTTGCTAAGCTTTTGTTTGAAGTAATATGCAACATCAGAATCTTGTTTATGACCATTATTTTCTCTTCGAGTTAAATGTGCTATCCATTTTAGTTATTGCTTCTGCTGAAAGCCTTCAAGCGATGTGGTGTCTTTTATTTGGTACAGTTCTTTGTTTGTGATTCCGTAGCGCCAGTTCACAAGATTCAAAGAAGAATGACCTTTGCCAAGACATTCAAGCTTCATTATTTTCTCTTCGAGTTACATGTGCTATCCATTTTTATTGTTGCTGCCTTTGAAAGACTTCAAGTCATGTGGTGTCTTTTATTTGGTACAGTTCTTTGTTTGTGATTCTGTAGCGCCAGTTCACAGGGTTCAAAGAAGAATGACTTTTGCCAAGACACTCAGGCTTCATTATTTTCTCTTCGAGTCACATGTGCTATCCATTATAGTTATTGCTGCTGCTGAAAGTCTTCAAGTCATGTGGTGTCTGTTATTTGGTACAGTTCTTTGTCTTAGCGTGTAAATATCTACTTTCTACATAAAAAGTAGATATTTGCACGCTGAAAATTTAAATTAATTCATTTTGAAGATTTAAAAAAAATTATCTGACCGGGAATAAAATAAATAAACGTTTTCAATTCTAAGAGAAGTATCTGGTATGCTAATAAAAATAGTAATATTAGCTGTTTCCATCTAAGGAAAGAGTTGTCATTCATTGACCGAGTAGCCAGTTGGAATTTATAACATTTTTCTCTTCAAACAATTTTTCAAGAAACTAAGTTTCTCAAGTAGAGTAGCTGTTATCGTTCACGGTATAGAATGGGGTTTCCTTGCTAAGCTTTTGTTTGAAGTAATCTGCAACAACAGAATCTTGCTTATTAGCATTATTTTCTCTTCGAGTTATATGTGCTATTCATTTTAGCTGTTACTGCTGTTGAAATTACTCAAGGGGTGTGGTCTCGTTATATGGTGCAGTTCACTGAATAGTAACTATGACATGAAATAATGAAGAATAAATTACATCATGATCGCTATTCGAAATCTTTTTATTAAAATTCATTTTAAAGAGAACGTATGAATTTGGATGTACGGAGGCTCATCGTGTAAGTATCTGCTTTTTACATAAGAAGTAGATATTTTCACGCTGAAAACTTAAAGATATTCATTTTGTCTATGTTAAAAAGAATTTATGACCGTGAATGAAACTGTTTTTTTTAATTAAAAATAATCACAGACGCTACAAACACACACCCACACAAATTTAAGATTGACCGTTTCTATGACGTCCTCTTGAGTGATATGTAATTGATTTCATCAAACATGAGAACGCCGGAATTAATATTAGTTTCGTAACAACAATCCTTGAAAACGAATGTAGCAACATTGGAAAGTACTCGGAAAAAATAATAAAAATTAAAGTTAATACAAATTTTGGCAAATTTACCGATAATACAACACAACTAGTTCGAAAGTTTGTGTGTGTGTGTGTGCGCGCGTGTGTGTGCGTGTGTGTGTGTGTAATCAAGCGATGATAGGAAGCATCCAAAAGAAAATTTTGACAAAATATTGATAAAATATTGTCATAAAAAGAAACGATATATGCGCCACAGAAATAGACGTCTTGGTACAAATGCGTGGGGATGATTTAATTTAAATCACAGCTCAATCACAACCAGATTAATTCATATGTTTTCTTTCTGTTGTACGTATTTTAACAGGTATGAACAATATCACACACACACACACACACACACACACACACACACACACACACACACACACACACACACACACACACATACAAATATATATATATGTGAGATAAATAGAGAGATACAGACCGATAGAGTCGAAAAACAGGAAAATGAAAGCACAAGAATAGAAAATGATAAAAAGAGAAAATAACCATGACATTCGCCAAATAGGAAAATGAACAAGGTATCCAGAAAAGTGGTTAGGGGTGGGTGTGAGAACATTGCTGTTGACAAATCGAGATGCGTTGCACATTCACATGTGTCTCGAGCACCGTCGAGAAAACATGGCGGGGTCGAAGCAGCTCGTTTGTGTGAGACTACCCACCTCTGCAACTCGTTGCACAAAGATATAGACCCTATGTCGTAGAATTTCTGTGCGGCGGATCGAGCGAGAGGCAGGCTCACAGGCAAAAGAAAAACACAACTACAAACATGGGTAGGACGAAAAGAGAAGGGAAGGCGTGTGGCCTTTTTGTGGATGATAACTCTGGGCTGATTCTCGGCTGGCGAAAAAATATATATATCTTAGCTAACAATGTCCGGCTGCTAATGGGTCGTTCTTTGCTGTTACGTGCTCCGGCCTAAATCAACCTTCCTCGAACCTAAACTAAGTCTAACTAACTGCCGTGACCCAAAGCGCTCCCGTATATATGCAGAATCCTCTTTCATCATTTCCGGACAAGGGACACCCACGAATAAACCCATAACTTTTTCATGACCATTTCTCACTTTGAAGAAAGTGGACATAAAAATATTTCTTAGCCTAGCTGACTCCGATTCAGGGACATTAAATTCAGACCCTTTTAAGTTTTGACCAGATCCGGTCTTTTTCCTATCTTCGTATTTTGACAAGTACTTAACACTTATCTACCCTTTTGGCCATATGTCCAAAACATGGTTTTATCTAGATTCCTAATCTAGTCATTGGGTCTTGAAGTTTGATACCCAGGTCAAATCTAACCAATCTTCTCGCACATATGTGTGCGCGCGCACGCACACACAGATGTGGGGGTGTATATATACACACACACAGATGTGCGGGCGCGCACACACACACGTGTGCGCATATATCCAACTCATAGTGTCACATTTGGTGTTGTTTTGATTAAGACTACGGTGACTTGTCCACAGCCGCATAAAGTCACCGAATACGTCTTTGAAGTTATAAGCCTTTGAAGTTAATGCTGTGAGTGAAGGCACCGCCAGGCCTTGGTTTCAGAAGTTTTAAGTCGGGAAATCTGTCCCTGTCTGATGAATACCGCTGTGCCCGATTACATGTCCATGATGATGAGGCTTGGAGACGGTCATAAAGGGAGACAACTACCAAACCTGCAGTGAGATTGCCGAACGTTGGCAGGATATCTGATGAAAGAGTATAAATTCACCTGCACTTCATAGGGAAGTCGTACACTTTGAGGAAGTGGGTACCACACACACACTGTCGAAAGCCAGCAAGTTAGAACGTCTGACAGCCTTTTTCACGTTGCCTCTTGGGTACGAAAACATACATCTTATCGAATGTTAAACAGTGACTGAAAGCGTGTCCGCTACGTCATTTCCAAGCGTGATATACATTGGTTGTCTCTCGGAGATCATGTGTCTCACACCACAATACCAGCGCTACATCCACGCCAGACAATGATAGTGGTGTACTATGAGCTGCTACCAACTGAAAGAGACCCCTTACCTCCAAAATGGTAAAGATAACCAATAACAACCAGTCGTGTTGCCAATTTGTTCAGCTTACTGTGCCGTATAAAGCGCAGAGGAAGCTTACAATGATAACTTATGATGGTAAAATTTGACAAGGGGTGGAAAAGCATATATATATATATATATATATATATATATATATATATATATATATATATATATATACTCGTCCCTGTAGCTGCATACTTTAAGTTATTTTTAAATCCCTTTTTATTCTTCTCTTAGTTTTAAATTAAAAAAGTATTCTACATATAACCCCAATTTAATATCATAAGATTAATATCCGGGTTTAATTTCATAAAACTTCTTCCCTTTAATACGGATATCTTCTAAATTTCCCTGACCTCTGTGTCGTGCTTTTCGTCTGACTGAAGCATTGAATTTTGTCAACTGTTTCTTTATAGCGTTCATAGTTAAATTTTGATTTCTGACACGAACTCAATCCATACTGGAATTGATATGACAGACAACTTATATTTTCGTCTGCCGAAATAAGCTTATTTATCATATGAGGAATATTATCGTTTTCATTCTTTATTAGTTATTTGCTATGTAATAATAAATACTTTGAACTCTTTTTGTGGATCAGTTTTAATATTTTATATTACTAGGATCCACTTGGCTTATATACCAGCAGATTTGTTACCTTTATTACACATAAATATATATATATATATGTATGTATATATATATATATATATATATATATATATATATATATATATATATATATATATATATATATACGAACACACACACACACACACACATATATATATATATATATATATATATACACTGAAAAGAACAGTTTAAAAGAGCAAATAGAAAAATTTATAAAAATTTAATTATATGCATTTCTTTATAAATGCATCTAATTCATTTTTTATCCCTTTAAACATTATTAACCGTGGATACTCATATTTGAGTAGACGCCGCAGCTATTTATTAAACAGTATATTTATTTAGTTTTCGTCTACAGGCCTGGATATCTGAGAAATTTTCTTAAAAGAAATATGCGCTCGCCGGAAAGAATCGAACCTGCGTCCCAATTATATAATATATACATTATGAAAGATGCTGCCGAAATACTTCCTACATATACCTCCCAAAATACCTACCACATAATGGTACAAGATTAACTACGTGGGGGGTATTTCTGTGATGTATATATGGGATGTATTTCTGCCGCACCCTGTATGTACCAAATTCTAAAGTTTTAAACATAGGAAAATGAATAATCTTTTTTTCAATAAAATTGCCTTCAAACTCCATACGGTCTCCAAAGAAGTATATGTCCCCATGGCAACCATCAACGATATCTTGCCATTATCAGAATTTATATTTGATTCGGTGTAGGCGCTACGCTACGTGCTACGCCACTACACCCAAACACAGGGGCTGATAGCTTGGAGAATTCTCGACACCATTATTGTCGGACTATTTCAAAAGATACATATCAGAGTACGTGGGTGGGCTGAATGCATGGAAGATTTCATAGCTCTAGCATCATCCCTTCATAGTCATCCCACCCTCATTTGGCATAATCGTGAAATTTCTCCATCAATCTCCTCAGATGTGTAAACATGTTCTTGTTATATGTACGCCCGATATGTTATCTATTTTTACCACAGGATGAAGCAACTGGACGACACTTTCCTAAGCGTAGAAGTGCAGTTCCATGTCATAGCACGCAGAAGCATCACAGGCAATAGAAACTTAGCGTACCTCATCATCAATACGTCAAGAGGAAATGTGCACACTTGCCTGTAATTCGTATCCATTACCCGTTCATTTCCAAGGAGCTTACTATCTCTGAATTTTCATGCGTGGAGGTTAGGACCCCGACCACTGGGTGTCGTCTCATTCCAGTGTTAGATTTGCAGCTATCAATGTATCTATAGAACAGTCTCCAGTCTTTTATCTACGCATGAGGACCCAGTTGCTATGTTCTTGGAATCAAACAGTCAGACAGCACCCACGTATGATTAAATTATAGTGATAAAGGATTGTGCAGAATGGACTACACCTTTTGATGAGCCAAGTACAGGAACTGGTGCAAATCGTGCCACAGTGTTCCAAAAAGATCATCTACTTCTAGACCGATTGTGACCCAATGGCGACAGAATGCTTATCGAAAGTAAACAAAGTTTTACCCGATCGAGATATTTCTTAAAAACAACAAAAACAGTGCTAAAAATCTGTGGCACATCATATATTCATATTGGTATCCAATGGTGGATAATGTCCTTCCCGATGATGAAAAAGAGGTTTAAAGATAGGAAGCGGGTGACTGATAATGAGTATATCACTAACTGAATATGTGAGCGAAGATGGAACTTTTAAGAAAGCGGGAAATTAATGGACACTTATAGTTAAAATCTGAAAGGTATTTGTAACTTCAGTGAAATAACGAATTTAATATTCACATAGGAAAAACAAGTGGAAATACGTAAAGATTGTGTATAAAGAGTTGATTTGGTTTGGTTTGTTTTACGGAATATCAATCTCAATGAGTCATTTAATGACAACAAGATTTTTTTAGGATAAGTTTATATGATCAGAAGCCTTGCTGCCGGATGTAGTTTATGGCCATACCCAGGACGGTAATCGTGGACTTCCGGGAGACACTGGAGAAGGTAGAGTAAAACGTTACTTAGAGATAAAAGGAATGGAATTTGTAGAGAGCCATGAAATGTACGAAACATAAAAAATAACAATATTTTTTCTGGTCTACGAATAAAAGCAGTATGGCGTTGGTATATCGATTGCCAGGTAACCGCCTGATCCGACGTTCGAATCATGGTTGGACTTACTCATTTTATATAGCATTGCGTTAGACACCAATTAAAATATGATGCCCCAGAACTTACATTGTTTTTTTCTTCTGTAAGATTATCAGATGTGTTATACACCGGAAGATAATCGGAAATATGGCCGACATGATTTGGTAGCAGTAATAATAAAATACAGACTTTATTATTCGCCCAATGTTTTCTAAATCTGATTATAGGCGAGCTGATTATTTTTAGATAATAATTTGATCACAGTAATAATAACTCACGCTTCGCTAAAGATAGTTCCTGATTACGAGAAAAAATACATCAGTCACGAGAAATTCGATTTCATAATAATAGTAGAAAATATCCGTTTCAAGTTTTATTGATAAGAGATCACTAGAATGATATCGATTAGATTAACATAAATTTCCACTTTGTATCAATGTAAGTTATTGATTTGAAATTGATGTTTGGCCATCAAACATTATCATAAAATAACATTGATTTCTAAAATAAAACTATTCCTAACATATTTTCTCAGTATATATTCGTTGTTTATCGGAGAAATATTTCAGATACACACAGACAGAGAAATATATATGCATACATAAATACAGGCACGTACACATACATATATTAACCCATACATACATATATATATATATATATATATATATATATATATATATATATATATATATATATATATATATATATATATATATATTTGGAGAAATATAGTTTTAAGGTGTGCTATATTTATGGGATAAAGTGCTCAATATCAGAGATAGAGTGTATGTAAATATAAAAGTGAACATTGAAGTTAACCCTCAAATAGTTATGATCTAAAAAAAAGTCTTTAAATCTAAAAATGTTTTCTTGCTTTAAATAACCTGCAAAGTGTTGATAAGCCGTAGAAAAAGAATCAGTCAAAAGCAAAATGAGAAATAAATAACCTATATAAAACGTTTGCCTCTGAGTGTTGACTTCATTGTTCATTTATATATATATATATATATATATATATATATATATATATATATATATATATATATATATATATATATATATATATATATAAAGGCATGTGTTGTTAAAGGAGAGGGAACTTTTTCGTTTAATTATATTATTTCCGTTTTTTTCTTGGTTTCTCGCAAGTTTTTATAACATTCTAAGTTGTTGAAATAAGACCCTAGCCCTTGGGATTTTACCGAGCGCTTTTGGTTATCGTCAACCGTCATCATGGCTGTAGGTTTTGTTTTAAATTTGGATGCTTATTATTTTAGTTTTATTGATAAAATTTTAGTATTTAGACCATGTTGTTGGATTAGCTCATTCTTAATAAGGAAGGCTGGTGTTAATGATTAATTATTAAATATATTATATCTATTTCTGCGAGTATTAAGTACTATTTTATTCATGTTCGGTTTTTGCTTTTTAATTAGGATGGCTTCAAGAATTTGTAAATCGTTTTTTGCAATAGAGGATTTTGGTGTTAATTAAGATTCTTCTAACTTTGGATGAGTTGAATGTGTTGCTAGTAGTGCAGTATGTTGTCACAATATGATTTCCCATGGTGTTGGTGTCATTGAGGTGGTATGGGATCCTACGAGAGAGAGTCGAGGTGTGTTCTGGTTGGAATGCCTTTTTCTACATCCTGGTGTTCTTTTATAATTTGAAAAGATCAATTCTCAACAACTCATTCGAAAATTGATGTAATACAATAAAATTACAAAGACCAGCCATGCAGGTTCTTTTTAATCAAACTGGTTTGGATGAATACTTGCTGCCGAAATATATGCCACCCCCCCCATACACACACACACACACACACGCACACACACACACACACACACACACACACACACATATATATATATTATATCTTTCATTTCCAAGAGAGACCTACCCTGAAAAAAGTGGCAAACTCAGAAAAATTAGAAGGGGATGAAATACTTATTTTCCTCACTGTAGATGACCTGAGACACGATGTTAAAATCTCAAAGAACGGTATTGCGATGAATGGTGAAAAGTACACAGAACTACAGTAGGAGAAACTGGAACTGCATATACACATCTATGAGTGCACGATATTTATACATTATGATGCTACAGGTCAAAGGTTGCTCGGAATTTTCTGAAATGGTTCATCGTAGCAATCAGATCTGAACCCAGTTGTAAACTGTCAAACTTGCAAAAAAAACGAAGGTCACGTTTTCCGAAGATTGGGTATAAGTATTATTCATTTGCTTATTGTAACAACTTAATTTTCATCAAGCCTCATCATATCCAAGCCGAAAGGCCAAGTAAAGGTGTTCATACAAATTACTGACATCTGGAATAATCGGCCTGAAAAGAATGGAGAACATCGTCATGTACAAATATGTGTTTATTACTCATAAATTATTTTATTTTGTGTTTTGAACTTTAAGATGGTATGAAGTAAATGCTGATATTCGACCTGTGTTAATACACATACACACACACGCACACGCACACACACACACACACACGCACACATATATATATATATATATATGTGTGTGTGTGTGTGTGTGTGTGTGTGTGTGTATGAAAAAACGTTAAAGTCGTCTGAGGATCGCGTGAGCGTGAAACTCGGGGTACGATTGAGACATCCTTCCATAGGATTTAATAGTTTTTTATTGTAAATATTTTTGGTTCAGTCGAGGCAATCTAGACTTCGAGTATATTACTTTAATAAATAGCTAAGTCTGGCTTGAGGCCATTTTTTTATTTCCTTGCTCAGTGTTGTCGTTTTTATTCGAGCTTTTATCTGGATAATAGTTTTAAATTTTGTAAAGTTTTACGTTTGTTCTCTCAAGGGGTTTTGTTTTTTTCTTTAATGCATATATCTATATCTACATATTCACACAAACACAGGTTATATATATATATATATATATATATATATATATATATATATATATATATATATATATATATATATATATATATGACTTAATTTAATTCCGACAAATTAAATACTTTTATGGCTATCTCTTGCGTATCACTGAATTTAATTCAAAGTTGAATATTCACTGCCATGTTCGAAACATAATCTCTCTCTCTCTCTCTCTCTCTCTCTCTCTCTCTCTCTCTCTATATATATATATATATATATATATATATATATATATATATATATATATTAGACAAACCCTGATATATTAAGCTGCAGTACAAACGTAGGTATATGTGTATTTATTTATATATATATATATATATATATATATATATATATATATATATATATATATATATTGTAAAAATATGAATAAATTTTAAAACATACCCTTTCTTCTCTAATTTCGACCATATCTCTCAAATTATCCCTCACCACCCTTTATGTCACCTTATATAAGCTTAATACTGCCCTTCAAAAGTGTAAATTTTCAATTGACTTTTTCACCCTATAAAGTGAAGACTGAATATCCAGAGAAAAATAAAATCTCTGGTGAAATAAATAATAACACTGGAACATTAAGGTGATCTGCTTTTTATTTAAACTAAATTATTTGCTCTGAATTAACATTTACCTCTCCGGATTCCACCCTCCTTGGGATTATCCATAAGGATTACCAAGTCCTTCCTTTCTTATATATATATATATATATATATATATATATATATATATATATATATATATATATATATATATATATATATATATATATATATATATATATATATATATATATATATATGTGTGTGTGTGTGTGTTCCATTGACGTTTGTTAGGGATTTGTATTCATCATTTTACTACAAATGTGATGTATTGGTTCATCCTTCTCCATATTGATTCCATCTAAACGAAGAAACTACTTCCGGCGTTGCTGAGACATTGCTTGTAGGATAGCCCGGGTTGCAACTAGATAGAATAACGTGATTGCCTTTGATTGATAAAATCCGGACATATGTGCTGCTTATACATTATGTTCTCTGCCCGTAATTTTAACAACAATTAGCTATCCTAAACTGAAGTTTCATCCTTTATAATAAATCGAGCGAAGGTTTACACTTGGTTTTCCTACCACATTGATACAATTGACACTGATTCATTATTTTGAATCAGCGAACGAACGAGTGACCAACAGTATTAATACATTCCACATTGTAATTCCATTAATTATTCCCCAGGATCCAAACCCCATCATTCTGCGCTAGTCTTCTAATGATTTTACAGCGATCCCCTAAAAGCTCACGTTTTGGATGATAACGAACAGAACCTTGATAGTTATTAAGATCGGCCAACACCTAAAACAGTCAGAAAACGGCCGAACTCTTATGATAGTAACATCAACTATGAGGATAATTTTACCTGCTATAAAAATATAAATAATGACAATTCTTATCCCATTAATCCAGACTGAAATTATGTACATGCATTGAAATTAAAGATTATCTTGTAATAGTTTACTCTGAGTAGTTTATACGCTAGCCAAAATACTCTAATGGAATGTGTTCAAATGAGTTTTATTTTTCAATATGAATTGCGGTTCACACACTACTTTAATCGGTGTTGCAGTGCTTGGATGCAAATAGTGAAGAAGCTTTCATCATGTAGCTCAAAAAGGTCACCAACAGCAGATATGACATCATCATCAGTGTGATACTGGCTCTAGTGGATGTTCAAGTTGGGGAACAGATGATAGTCAGATGGAGCCAAATAACGAGAATAGAATTGTGTGGTCACCGAGTTCAAAGCTACGGTGAGTCAAAGCAGCCTTTGAAACCAAAGCCTTGTATACTGGAGATTGTCCTGATTAAACAATATCACTTTCATGTGCTTTCCTGGGCGTTTGTTCTTGCTAAACATTCATAACTGCCCCAGCCCGTTGGCATATTACTCTCCGTTGATTATGTGCCTTTTGCATCCCTTACAACTGAGGACGTCATCTTCCCTGCAGATGAAATGATCTTGACCTTATTTGGTGCAGGTGAGGATGCGTGTTTCCCTTGAATGCATTGCCTATTTCTTACTGGCTTAGAGTGATGGAACGAATACTCATCCTGGGTTCGGAAACGCTCACATAAACCAGCTGGATTTGCCCGAAACAATGTTGGATTTTCCCGTGGTGTTATTATCTAAGCCTGGGGCGCTTAGGTGTTAGAAGATGTGGAACCTAGCGAGCGGAAACCTTCGTCATATGAAGTTCATTGTGCAGAATATTCTCAATTTTCTCACAGTATATGTCAATACAATTGGCAATTTGATTTATGTTAAACAGCCTGTCATCCATCATAATGTGGTAAACATGGTCAATAATTTCCTTGGAGGGTTGCTGCTGCAGGACGTCAAGTCCTTGGGTCATCTCCCCCCTCCAATATTCAGCTGTCAACATTTGCAGTGTTGATAAAATTGTAGTGTCTTTCCCTAATAAAGTAAACATGTCTGTCTGAATGTTCTAGGGGGTTAAACCCTTTTTTCTGCAGGTATTTGATTACATCACGATGCCATATCATCAATCTTCAAGAGAAGTCGTTACTAGTTACTTTTGAAGTATTCTTTGAACAGTTAGTTATCAGTTTACCTAGAAACAAACAATGTAGTTATTAATACGAACATTTGAAATTAATGCATGGAAAGGTTCACAGCTCCAGCCACTCTCTTTCATAGCCCATCCTTGTATATAATTGTTGAAATCAATAAAACATCCTTCGTCGCCACTGTTGAGATGTTGAGTGTTTCCACGTGAGTATATGGTAATAACGAACGAACACAGTCGTAGGGAAAAATACTGGTATATACAGAGAGGTATTTACATCAGAGAGATTAGTAGTAGAACTAACGTAGGTTAGTAGTAACAATAAGTAATAGTAATAAAGTCCAACGGTATCTTCCGGTCGAGAAACGGAAGTGTAACTGATCACTACAGAAGTCTCACTCTGCACGGCACTACACTGATACACTACGGTATTTAACAACCCTCCCACGTGGGTCGAATGTGGCACAAGGCCGGTTTAATGTGGGCTCCCCGAGCCCGTAGACTCGGCCAAAAATATTCCCATTTAGAACCCGTATAAACTGGTTCAGGGACTGTCTACCTCCCCAGACGACACTTTGCCCTGCGGCAAAGCCTCGTCCGGGTTCCTCTCTGCCCAAGCAGAGAGTACGACAAGAGTCGCGCACAGTCAGAGACTGCGTCTCGTACACTGCTACACTACGGTATTTAACAACCCTTCCACGTGGGTCGAATGTGGCACAAGGCCGGTTTAATGTGGGCTCCCCGAGCCCGTAGGCTCGGCCAAAAATATGCCCATTTAGAACCCGTATAAACGGGTTCGGGGACTGTCTACCTCCCCGGACGACACTTTTCCCTGCGGCAAAGCCTCGTCCGGGTTCCTCTCTGCCAAAGCAGAGAGTTCGACAAGAGTCGCGCACAGTCAGAGACTGCGTCTCGTACACTGCTACACTACTCGCAGTCTCTAGAACTACTGTTCTATGTATAATAATAGGATCAGTCTATTGTGGTTGTGAAGGTGAGTGCGCCCCAACAATAATGAAATAACATTGCAAAAAAAAGATAAAATGCCCGATATATATATATATATATATATATATATATATATATATATATATATGTTTTATATACACCACAGTTAATTGCCAAAAAAGATGAATCTTTTTTCTATAACATAAATGCTTTTAACTATTCAACTACTCACTATCATACCTATGTACACGTTGTTTCTCTCTCTATATTCGAACCACGGATATATTCGTTTTTGTTAAGGAATGGTGAGACATGGGTGTGAATTAAAAGGTCACCAAAATAGTAGGCATCATTCTGAATCAGCAGTACATGTTGTCTGGACTTAATGGTGAAACCAATCAGACACATAAAGGAAGCCAGATTCAAGCATCTCTGGCATACGTTGAAATCAATTAACGCCCATATTGTTGTATCCTGCGTTCGTGGTATTACCGCACATCGGTTCTAATGATGACAATGATCTTGCCGATTAACAGAAAACACAGAATGTTAGAAAGAAGCTCACGTTTCAGTGATTATATGTTACAGCATCGAATTTAATTTGAGATTTTTCACACAGAATCAAGAAAGTTCTACACAAGATGGAATTAACGGTTTAATTTATAACTGTAACTCTTCCCAGAACAGCTTATGTTGATTTTTCTATTCCTCCATTCATATATATATATATATATATATATATATATATATATATATATATATATAGACAAAAATATGTTATTAAATACTATCGTTAGATCATCACTATAATATGGTTGCCAAGCATTCAAAATACATAAACTCTCTACTCTAGACAACTAGTTTCTCAGATCGATGAGTAAACATGGCTTCAGGCGGATTCATCCTGTAGGTCTTACCGATGACCATCCTTCTTCAAACTTTGTGCGCTGGCGCTACAGAATCACAAGAACAGAACAGTAACGATTAACAGAAACAAGAGACCTCGATGACTTTTAACGGCAGCAGTACCTAGAAAGGACAACAAACGTAACTCAAAGAGAAAATCATAATTGCAATATCAAACATTTCCTATTTATTACATAATCAATTTGTTGACAGGCTACACTAATTCAAATAGATAGTTACGAAAGAAGACCACTTCAATAATGCAAAAAGGGTGATAACAGTGGATTTCAGAAACATATTTCTCTAAATAATTGTTTTAATAGAAATGTTTTATAAGTTTCATCAGGTGTAGCACCAGTTCCTCGGTAATTGTATTCCGAATGTTTCTTTTTAAGGAAACAGCTAATATTTGTATTGCCACTAGCATATCGGAATTTCCTCCGAGTAGGTTTGTAAACAAAAGATATAAACTTCGTCAGAACTGTTTCGACTTGAAGACACTGCGTGATTTTTTTTATCTTCAACATGGCTTCTCGTTTCCGATCAGGTTACAATTCTAAAAATATTGTTTGAGTATCCCAAAATATTTCATTTATAGGCATTTTAAAACATATATATATATATATATATATATATATATATATAGTGACACGCATAAGTATTGGATACATGTTATTTTCTGTTATAACTCCAGTTTATGTTCGCCATTCTGCCTGATATTTGGTAAGTAATATCTCGTAAAGTTGTTTTAGTTGTATGTGGAAGGAAAATTACAAACTCATAGTTGAATCCATTATATTTTTATCAAAGTTCAAAATTACCCTATGCAAAAGCATTGGATACATCAATTGAATATTTTGTTGCGTAGCCTCTGTTTTGTTTCACTGCTTCCAGTCGCTTTCTATAGTTGGCCACAAGTTTTTCACACTGATCCACCGTTACTTTACTCCATTCTTCCTTGCATAATTCCTCTAATTGCTTGATACTTTGTGGATCCCGCTTATGAACTTTAACCTTCAAAGTATTCCACAAATTCTCAATTGGATTCAAGTCAGGAGACTGACTTGGCCAATTGAGAGTACTAATACCATTATTTTCAAACCATTCCTTTGTAAGTTTTGCGGTATGTTTGGGATCATTGTCGTGTTGAAGCACGAAATTTCGACCATGCCCTAAAGAAGTTGCAGATTTCTGAAGGTTCTTCTCGAGAATCTCCCTGTACATGCTACCATTCATTCTACCATGGATAACTTGTAACTCACCAGTGCCTATGGATGAAAAGCATCCCCATATCATAATGGAACCACCCCCAAACTTAACTGTGGGGATGGTATTGTGCTTGTTGAAGGCAGTGCCATTTATTCGCCAAAGACTTGTCGCTGTGTTCCTTCCGAATAGTTAAAATTTCGTTTCATCCGACCAGATAACCTTTTCCAAAAACTGCATACCTTTCTTTTCATAAGTTTCGACAAACTTTAATCGGTCTTTGACATGTTTGGTTTTCAGTAAAGGCAATTTTCTTGGTGATCTTGAATGAAAGCCTGTACGATATAGAGCTCTGCTAATGGTATCCTTACTTACATTAATTCCAGCACCCTCAAGATCAGTTTTAATTTCAGAACGAATAATGAAAAGTTTTCTTTGCAAATTTTGGCTGATCCACCTTGAAGTACTCTCATTTATTTTTTCTCGGTCTTCCATTTCTTGGAAGGTTTGCTGTACCGTCGCCATACTTCTTATACGTTCTGATGATATTTCCTACTGTACTTAGTGCTAGATTCATTTGTTTGCTAATTTTGCTGTAACCTTGTCTTCCTTTGCAACGTTCAATGATTCTCTCTCGCATATCTCTGGATAATTCTTTAGTTTTTGCCATTTTTATTCCTTGAATTGCAGAATGCACATCTAAAGATTTTGTAGATTAGTAGCCCTATATTGTAAACAATTGTGTGCTTCTCTTGGTCAGAGATAACATTCCAATACTATCGAAAATTTGAATATTTAAAGTCTTTTAAAATACAATGTTTCGATTGGAAATTTGTGTCATGTATCCAATACTTTTGCATAGGGTAATTTTGAACTTTGATACAAAAAATGGATTCAACCATGAGTTTTTAATTTTCCTTCCACATACAACTAAAACAACTTTACGGCATATTACTTACCAAATATCAGACAAAATGGCGAACATAAACTAGAGTTATAACAGAAAACAACATGTATCCAATACTTATGCGTGTCACTGTATATATATATATATATATATATATATATATATATATATATATATATATATATATATATATACTCATAATTAACCTTATTTAGGGTTGGTTGTATTTTCTTATATAGAGAGTTTCAAGAATTTGAAGATTGTGTTTTTTTTTCAGGGTGTCGTATACTTGTATTGTCAATTAATATTTCTCGAAAACGTGAACGTGGACAGGAATGTTTCTTTAAATGTTGTGCAATAGAACTTGAATCCGAAATATGTACTATAAAACTCCTTGAAAATATTTTTGTCGTCAAACGAATATATATATTTACTTTTTTTTTCAGAGGTACAATCTCCCAATGAACATTTAAATTCATATACATTGTTGGTACTTTGCAAAACATTAGTTGACGTATAACAGTTTTTGTGGATTTCATATTTGTAGGTTAGCAATTGACTCCTGAAGGTGATCTTGAATGAGTTTGAATGTACTTGGGGAAAATGAAAGAAATGGCAAAAACTACCACGCACGCCTTCTTTAATAAGTTTAACAAAACATTAAGCAATTGAGAGGATCAACATGATATATATATATATATATATATATATATATATATATATATATAGTCAAACCTAATGAGCCAGACACACCTACCAAGGTTTCACTTAGGCAGATCGTCAGGCTGGTTTTTTCTTTGGGCCTTGAACCTGTATCTGTGCGATTATTTTCGACAGACTTTCATGTTCCTGGCTCTTTCTTTTTTTAAAACCTTTTTTTCCTTCGTGATTGATTTGGCTGTTATTAAATCAAGAGTTCGAAGGTTTTTCGACACGAGTATAGTTACCTATATATATATATATATATATATATATATCATTATCATTTTATATATATATATATTTATATATATATATATGTATGTATGTATGTATATATATATATATATATATATATATATATATATATATATATATATATATATATATATATATATATATATATATATATACAAATAAACTCCTTCTTAATAGTCGTTAGACATGACGTCACGCTTCCCAAAGATTACCAGGAGGAGACAAATGTATTCTACGTCCCACACAGACATCACATCGGTTCTTGATAATGACTCCAAAATTCGAAAGTACTTGAACAGGAATAACAAAATATGAACTTCGAACATTTTATTGGAAAACTACCATAAAAAATTAAACAGATAGTCATTTAAGGTTCTTTTTAATCTCACTACTTTCTATCTAAAAGTTTTCATTTCCTATGGTACAAACATTACTCCCTGATGATAATGCAATTGTAATGGACAATAATGTTCCGATTCACATGGCTAATATTATTCAAAATGTATACGAACACTAAAGTCCCCTTTTCACAGTTTATGAATAGAAGTGAATAATTTAAAGCGGTTTTAATTGAATTAAGAGATTTCTAACAATTTCACGTACGGGAAAGATATTGTACTATTAAGAAGAAAACATACGCAAACCTTTGATCACAATCATGCAAACTGTCTTCTGACAGTAATATATAATACTTTTTATTTGACAGTTATAAATAATAATTTTTTATTTGCTTTTGCTTTAGTACTTTGTCTAAAAAATTAATTTTTATCCGGTAGGTTATTAACAACTATAGCTGTGATTGATGTCCTTTGTGTCTCAGCGTCGTTTTAAATATTAAAACTCACACTTAGCAATATGTTTCCATTATTTTATTCAACCTCCGCATTTTAAAAATTTTTCTGTAACTTTAATATGAAGCATTTTAGTTGATAACTAATTTCGTTGTTTATAACCCTTGAATGTTCTACTTTTTCCCGGTTTGACTATCGGAAAAGCGACCGTCATTTTTTAGATACGTATCTTCTAACTGCAGAAAACTGAAGGACAAATCGACTTGTAGAAATGGATTTAGCTTAGGACTTTGCCTGTCTTCAAAGTTTCAATCGAATATACAATTAATATACTTAATGACGAACCTAGATATCAGTCCCCATCGTTTCGATCTAGGATAGATCTCCGTTCTATATGCCAAGGGAAAAGAATAAACACAAGGAATTCGAATTAACGATTTCTGCGTATTCGCAAGGTTTCTCTTTTGGAAGTTATCCCAGGGACTGTGTGTATCTTATTAGCCATATTAATGAATGGCCTCGACGGTATCCTAATGATGAACAGCGGGAGCTGGACGCGTTTCACACTAGTCAAATAAGTTTCCCTAATGACCAATTAGGTAAGCACTAAGTGAACACAAAACTTTAATGGTATCCAATTACCTTTAATTTTCAGGTCCCTCTGCCGTTATGATTAGCGTCACTTACTCGTCCGTTTTTCACGAAAGACTTCGTCATTTTTTTTCTTTTTTCTGCCTCTTTATACTTATTTAACTCTCTCTATTTCCATTATTGGCCTTATCTTCAATAATTTCCCTAGAAAAACCTAGTCAGACATACTGATACAGGCCGAGATACAGATAAATAGATAGATACAAGAGGAATTCCGACTAACTTCTGTTTATTTCATGTAGGCTACAACTAATACCGATTGCAAAACAACTGGGATAGAGCAAATTTTTGGCATTACGATATCGGGAATCTGTTATCCGCGTGATTCATCATTTATCTGCCAGACTGTCGCCAATGTCGAAATGTATTACCAACTATGCACATATCCGCTGTTTGCTTTTCGTAATGCCTCAGTAAACTTCGATTAATGTCAATGATTACAATCTCTCCCCCATGAAAGAATTCAATGAGACATCACAGCTCAGTAGATATTTTCATACTAAAAAACAATTGCCGTTGAAATGCTGTCTATAACAAGTTAAAAATGTACGCGCTATTGGCAGTAGCGAGCATTCTATACTGAGCTATAAATATGTAGGCATTAATTTTACCTAGCCACGTCAGATACAAGGCTAATATATTAGAGTGAAATACGAGTTCAAATTATCTAAGAATGCACATTGTGAGAGAGTACTGGAAAATATACACGGCATGTAAGGAAATCATCCAGCAGTTTATTATTAGCCACAAACATATAACCTTCCTAGAGTAATGTCCTTTTTAGTCACTTTTGATTTATTTCCCTTTGCACTATAATCTGAAATTTATTGAAAAAATTGTATATCCCCGATTATGGGCATTATTATATACATGGTATAATAACATTGTGTTTATTTCAAGGACAGAGGAATGGCTGAAAGGAAAAGGAATGAGAAACAATTTTTGTTTCTCAAAGAAAATTTTATACCACAAAGGAACACTCCAAACCTTATATATATATATATATATATATATATATATATATATATATATATATATATATATATATATATATATATATATATATCCCACGCAGAGTGAATATAACCAATATCTATACAGCAAAGAGATTGAAAGGAGAACGAAAAAATATGATTTTACATATCATATGGAGATTTTTCTGTGTTTCGGGAGAAGCCATGTTGAGGAGGCCAAATTCCAGCGATGACATATTACACGAACAGGAAACGGTGAGCTTGGGTTTTGTTAAATTGAGGAATTCTAGCCGGTGTTTCTTCCTATATGGGGAGAAAATGTATTCGCAAAGGAAAACACTACCATAGACGTGTAAGCTGCTGGGGTAGGAAGATTTAGCCTCATCCCGGGCCGAGAGATCCGAGGCAAACCAACTTTGTTTGACTACTGTAAACCAAATCAATGACTAACCACTTTTGTCTCTGTATGAAGTAAGCTCACTAAACGGCCATCACGTGTGACACGTGAATTGATCTCCACTACAGTACATAAGACTGCAATGTCTGAATACCGTCATGTTCTTCATCATTGTTTTATTTTATCGCATCCTCTGTCTAAAAGCTCTTACATTTCAAAAGAG